>OW569403.1:44688824-45935142 GCA_937654795.1 Cistogaster globosa | reverse complement strand
GAATTTGTTGCGTCATCCAAGTAATGAAATTTGAGTATCAACCAAAATGTTAAAGTTATAAAATACATTCGAGCAACAAACAGAAAAAGTGTAATTGTTAAACGCTTCAACATGAGGTTAGTTTTAAAATCCAAAGTATAAGAATAAAGAAAACTTGGACAAAATAATAATAATAATAATTTTAATAATAATAGGATACTGTAAGCCTTTCGGGTCTACTGTCGCACATTTTACAAAGTTATAAGTGTTCAAACTATATGTCAATGTCATAAAAATATAATCTACAGAAACATAAAAATGAATCTCACAAGCAGAAGAGAAAAAGGAAAAGAAAATAAAAATAAACTTTATTTGATATAAATTAAGAAAAGGCGATCAAGGATAAAATAAAGCACAACTGTCATATTTAATGACCCTGGAATATATTGTTTATTTATTTATTTGTGGTCAAATTATTTATTGCATGTGAAGACAAAAAAAAGGAAATAGTAGAGTTTGTTTTAAATCCCAGTTGTTAAATTTTTTATTGTCCGATATTTTTCTTAATTGTAAGGATATTCTATTTTGTAATAATGCCTAAAGTGTGTGTATTTGTATACTTATACTGAAGAGTAACATATCGTAATTCTCGTTTATATATATATATATATATGTATTTTTTATTCAATACAAAACTTTTGTTGTTAAAAATTTTTTTTTGATGCCTAGTTGAGGTATTCAAGATAATAAGAAAAAGGTTATAAAAACAAAACAATCAAAAATATATACATTTACTAGAACAATCGAGTATTTATTTGTTGCTCCCTTTAAATAAGAAATATATTAAGGAAAAAATATATCTTGTGTGCAGTTGTAGTGTCATAGTTACATGACCTACCAAAAGAATAGGCTTGTTTGTAAATAGTTTAAAAATGTATGAATGTTTTAGTCTACTTTTATAAGTGGTACAAACGCTTCTTATTAGATTTTGTGATTCAAGACGATTACGTTTTCTATAATGGGTGCTAAAGCGTGAGAGGTAATAACTAAGCAGATATTTAAATGAATAGCACAGACCTTTCTTATTTCATCTTGATGATCAATTACTAAAGTTACTAAAGTATCTCACTACATATTAAGATTTTGTCATTACAAAATAATCTAAGACAATGATCTTTTAACATGTTTTTAAAAATTGCCGGAGATGGCTTTGAGTTTGTCATCTCAAATAGAAAATAGTTCTTAAGATCTTCTTAATTTTTCTTCGGTAAACTCGAATTTTTTTTTTCGTGATACAACACAGCTAATGAATTTAGGGTTTTTAAATATAAAACCTGCTTGCATATATAAGGATAAACCAAACGAAGTATTTTTACTACCGAGTCACGTTGAGGCAAATATGCTAAGTGTTGTAAAAATTAATAATAAAATCATTATTTCTAAAATTTTTTTATATAAATCTGAAACCATGCATGTATTGTTAGTGGCGTTTGCTTGTTGTTAGCCCCATGGATCATGAGTTCAAATCCCAACGATTGGCATGTTGGAAACACAATATTTAAGAATTGATAAAGATCTACCGTAAATCTAAATATTTAAATTAATTTATATTGAAAATACGCGTTTTATATGTTGTAAATCATGTTATCTCTTCTTTACGGTTTTAATCCACACTTTACTGAATATTAATATAAACATTTCTTCAGAGAACCAATTTGAAAAGACCAACAAAATTAACGCTAGGAAAGCCTAAACAGATTTTAACAAATAAAGTTTTCCAACAAACATTAACAATTAAGTCTTTAAAATAAATAAAATACATTTTAAGTTTTAAATTAATAAGTAATAAACATTACTTCTATTTCTCATAGTTATCCGTTGGATAAAAAAACTATTAATATAAGACAATACCTTTTAACTGTTACAAGCCGTACATTACTCAAATATTCTTATATACGGATGTATTTATAGTACTTAAATGTACAGTCACTAAACCACACAAAAAAGCATTCATGCAATTGACTTTTTGGTACCGTAAGCAATTTTGTTGTGACATTTTGCTTTTTCACTTCCATTTCTTTATATTTTTATTTGTTTGTTTTGTGGGGTTCTTTGTGGTTTTTTTTCTTTGGTGTTCGCTTAAGCTTGAAAAATCTTCAATCTTTGTATCAAATATTGATGTTTGACAATATTTGCTTCATGATTTTCAATTTAGTTTTATAACATTTTTTATGCAGTTTTATGCGAGCAAAAAAAAAAAAAAAGCAACGCTGTAAAAACAAAATTTCAACTTGCTCGTGTTTGTTTAGTTTTCTCCACAATTCTAGCAAATTATCTTTAGAAACTGCATACTTATGTATAATGAGGTTTCTAGTTATTAAAAAATTTTTTAAATATTTTAATCTTTAAACTCGGTTGCTTATGTTTGTTTATGGAAATAATGTTGGTCAAAATAATGTTTTAAAAATGATTACCTTAAATTTTGATTTCTTTTAATCCGTATGGCTCCATTATATTAAAAGTACAAGTATGTCAAGCTTTAGCTATCCACACCACAATACTCATCGACTCTGGAGAGTGTGGAACCAGTCAATTTCTTGTTTAGCAAACATGTTCAATTAAACCGGCCAGACGTTTTAACTACCATACGTTGTAGCTGCGGTATGATGTGATCCGTTTTTCTTACAGTCTTGCCAGTTTATCAGCACAGCCATGACTGAAGCACATGTTGGTTTAGTACTTCTTCTCTCTCTAACTAACGCCTCGATGTCGCATGGAACCCGACTTCTTCTTATGGGATTTTGATAAGCTTTCAAGGAGCCAATTAACCACCGCATTTATATAGCAATTGCTTTCCTCTTCTAATCGATCCTGCAGAAGGTTTGAAAAAACTTATTTCCTGCGCCTACTAAGCAATAATAGTAATTTTTTTTTATTTAAAAGCTCTATCAGCAGCCATGCCAGAATGAAGGTTTTCCCCTAATTTTTAAGATTTTTTAATCTAAATAAGACTTAAAGATCTTTTTTCCAACATTAATTTTTTTTTTCTGATTTAGTTGTTTAACACTTAATATTGCATGTAAATAATGATGACGTTTACCAGGTACATGTATTTGTAAAAACTAATATTTCCGATACAAAGTTAAAATGAATTCATTGATAATCATATTGGTTTAACACTTCAATTTAATAAATATTTAAGAATTTAGAAAATATTATAGTGGAAGAGCTTTGGCACACAATGTTAAATATCTCTAGAGCGGATTGTGAGTTAATGTTTTCAACTTTGTCGAAGTTTACAGTAAATTTGATATGTTTCCCTTGTTCATCTGCAAACGTTGAACAGATTTTCTAAAAAGTAAAATATTAAACAAAGTAAAATGATTTTCTTCAAATTAAAACTTTTTTTGATAAAATCGTGGTGCTATGCGTCATTCTGTGGGCTCAGTAAGATCGTAAGATGTTCAACGGAATGGTTTTGCCCTAAATTATGGGAAAAATGAATAACCCGAACAAGAGATCTGTTTGTTGCCACTCCAATAACTTAGATATCAATTAAAAATTTATATTGTTGCATTTTATTATTATTATTCAATTTTTACTATTATTATATAGAATTATTTTTTTGGTTTGAATCCTAAGTAACTTTTAGTTTTTAAATATTTTCTTATTTTTTAATACCATTAACTTTGTATTTATTCGACAAATAAATAAATAAATAATTATTAAAAAGATTTAAATGTTTAACTAGAGAAAGTACGCTTCTCTTTTAATTTAAGACAGTATTTTAATTTTGACACACTTGTTTGTTTTTAAAAATGTGAATCGCTGTAAAGCCAAAAATAAAAATAAAATACTCGTCAAACAAGTTTTGTGCATTCAAAAGTGTGTTTTAGCATAATTTATTTAACAGTGCTGTGCGTTATTATTGGGTTTTCATTAATAGACAAAAATATGTTTTGCACTACCTTAATAATTTTTAAATATCTTAAAATATGTTGCTAAAAGCAACATAAGTGAATTGAGTATTATTTGTTCATGTTTTTGCATGTCTGGGCGTAATTTTCTTTTTTTCGACCGGAACACTTTAAACATTAACATTTAGAGACTACATTTGCCGAACTAGTGTACAACATGATGTCTATACTAAGTTGATAGCTTGTGGAGACGTTGGGTATCTATTAACAATAAATTGATAATCACAAAGAAGTAATTTCGTCCATGTCTGTTATTTAATATCTTTCATAATTATATTTTTAAATATTTCCTAACTTCAAAATTATCATTGTTAAATTATCTTCCCTTAAATATTATTTTTCAAAATAACGATAATTCACTACATGACAATTTGTTTGTCACTTGAAAACATATATTGTAATCGCAGACATATAAACTATATGCATAATAAATTTTTTGCCCATTGAAATGTATTTGTATTGCATAGTTTTATGCAAATACATTACATATTCAACTGTATTTGACATGTAAAAAAATAATATATAGTTCTTTTCTTTTTTTATGACATACAACCTGCATATACAGTTAGGAGCAAAAATGTAACATGAGTTATTATGTTCTGAAATAAAGCTCGATAGTTTCAAAATAAGAAGGCACACAACTAAATTATCTTAACTTATTTTATTTATTAAACTTTCTGCATAATATAACACAAACATAGTTTTTTATATTACAAATTTGTAAAACAAAATGCGTATGTAACCTGATTTAGTCAAAAGTTACACTTTTGCACCCAGCAATATTTGTATGGTAATTAAAGCGCGACGTTTGAGTTTTTAATATTTGGTCCACAAACCTTTTGCTTTTTCAAGCTCTTTTAGTCTGTTGGGCATACTATTGCAAAAATTTGCCACCATCTCGTTCGGAATAGACTCCCAACAGTCTTTCACACGGCTCCATAACTCGTTAACACCATTTGGAGGTTCCGGATACTTGGCTAACTTTGTTTTGATGTAACTCCAAAAGTTTTCAATCGGATTCATATCCGGTGACTGCGGGGGCCATTTTAAAACAGAAAATGGTTGACTTTGTAGCCAAGTTTTTCTTATTTTAGCCGTGTGCTTTGGGTCGTTATCTTGCTGAAACACAACGTTTTCAGGAGAAAGACCCGTTTTTTCAATAGCAGCTGGTAAATTATTTTGCAAAATTGAAAGATATTGTTCCTTTTTCATAATACCATCAATTTTAACAAGAGGACCCACTCCATTTTTCGTGATACAACCCCAAACCATTATTAACCACCACCGTATTTCATTGTTTGTCGGACCTGATTTGAGGTAATGGTGTTTGGGTCCTTAGTCCAGTACCACGAGCGCCCATCTGACTCAAAACGGTTAATTTTCGTTTCATCAGACCAAATCACCTGAAAAATAAAAAAATAAAAAAAATTTAAAAAGTAATTTACAGTACCTGACTCCAGTCGCCTTCTGTCCAATTTTTATACGAATTCACAAATTCCTTCCGGCAAAGAATGTTTTTTTTTGTTAGAAATGGTTTTTTCTTTTTTTCAGCGGCCTTAAGACCCAATCTTTTTAAACACCGTTGAGCTGTCCAGCGACTTGCATCAATTTGAAGAGTTTTTAGTGCTTCAGCTGGTGTGACAGGATTTTCGCATGTTACCAATTTTGCGACGTGTCGACCAGTGCGATCATCTATTTTTCTTGGCCGTCCAATACGCGAAGATTGAGCACATATTCCATACATTTTTTAATTCTTTGCACGGTCATATGACTTATTTTATACTTTTTTGCAATTTGTCTTACCGATTCATTTTTTTTGCAATAAATTAATAATTTCTTTGATTTTATATGGCTCCATTTTAAAAACACGTGTGAGATAATTGAAAAATTTATAAATAACGGTAGATTACAGAATGATTCAGATATTGTATTTATTTGAATTATTAAATGCATTCCAATTTAACAGGGTGCAAAAGTGTAACATTTTCTGATATTTGTTATGGTACCCCTACTGTCCATCCTTGCCATACTAGAATATTGCATGTAAGTATTAATTTTTTTGGACAAACCGATATATAATAATAATCGAAAAAACTTTTGATATTTGCTTCCTCATAGGAAATACTAAGCATTGTTTCCGAACGCCGGCTATCATGTTACATTTTTGCTCCTAACTGTATGTATGTATATACTCATTGGTGTTTAAATATTCTTTGAATTCCATAACATTAGGGAAGCATGTTTACTCTTTTAAGTTTTCATGCTTTTTACCTTTTCGAATAAATTTATGGAGAATAAATAATGGACGTATTTACTAGCTATCCTGGACCTATCACCAATTATTAAAGTTAAAAAACAACATTCATTAAACAAATGTTTTTTAAATAAAAATTTTTCTAAAAGTTTTCTATGGACCAATACAATATAAATATATTTAATGTTAATGTATATATGAGCCGTTTATTTAAAAGTGGCATATGTCACGTTGCTTTTAAACAGATGCACATATTTAAAGTATTGTGTTTAAAACGTTTTAAAAGTATTGAGGCTAAATCTAGAAAAGATATATTTGCACTTATTATCTCCCAATTAAAACTTTGCTCAACTTTAAATCGTGGCAGCTCTTAACATACAATTATGTATTTTTTTTCTTTTTTGAAAAAATTACCAATGCCACTTTCAAAATAAACGGCTTTCCAAGTAGAGTTTAAATAGTTAATTTAATACCGTCGGTTACCAGTTGAACATTTAGTAATCAGTTCAATATTGACTGGCATATTAGCTCGAATGATGCTAAAATTTACAGTCCCTTTTATTTAAATTAATTATTTATTATTTAGACAAACAAAGTTACAAATTGATAGTTAATCTGAACAATGGGTTAATTCCTAATGAACTATCTTTTGTTTTCTTTTTAACATACTTGACCAGTATAATTTCTTAAATCATCTAAAATATAATGTCGCTAAAACAACGTGACGTAATTATCCATATTTACTTTGAGGATCAGTAATCAATGAGCGCAACTTATAGACAGTAAGCTGTATTCAGCAATGAAGGTCATATATAACTTAGCGCGCCTGCTGAAAACTGCAGTAAATAATGTAAAGCAATTTCACAATTTATCCTAAAGACCCTAAAATGCACCTTTTAGCATCACTGGCCCTTATTTCTTGAAAACCGGATTTAGGTTCGCGTTAGGGTCAATGAAAATTGTTGCCGTACCATAATCAATTATTTTTTGCTTAAATAAATGGATGATTATGATTCGTGCGAGATGCTATCGCCTTAAAATTTGCCGATAGGTTGATTTCAGGTAGAGGTTGCTTCTGAGATCGTGTGAGATGACATCTTTCTAGTAATTCCTGTAGAGCTACGTAAATCACTAATATATGGTGCTGAGCCAGAAATAATTGTCGCTTTGGAGATCAATAATGTTCATGTTATATGTGCCATACAATTTTACGTAAAGAACAGCCTCAGTGACCAAATTCGCTAAATTATTTTTAATAGAACCATAAATTTTTTAACGAACGTTAATTTTTTTAATTTAACTTTTTGCTTTATTATTTACAATTTAAAATGCTAACGGTTTTAAAAAAACGCCCAGACTAAAACCCTAAATTGAAGGATCTCAACGCTTTATGTTAATCAAATCGCTGAAAAAGGCATAACGAAGTAGAAGTGACTGCTGCTGCACCATAATAAACAAATTTTTCTAGTGGATGCATATCTTGTAAGCTGACTTAATAAAAAAGCCCGCTATATGTCGATATTGTTTTGTGTAAATATTAAAATTTATATATAACATGTTCTATGACTTCATATTAATGTTTTCAAGTTTGCAGTATTAAATAATTATTTAATAATATTGTGTTAAATGTTTATTATTAAAGAAATAAATACAAGAAATTTCCTTAATTAAATTAAATCCAACACAATTTGTTGAAAGAAATTAAAAGAGAAAAGTAGTTAAAAGATTAAATTTTTAGAAATTGTTAATTTTTATTTTGCAAGATAGTGTTTTTAGTTTCCAACTTAAAAACGCAGAAGATATGCCAAAAAGTGTAATGCTATTAAATTAACACACTATTTTAGCTCGAAATTAAAAAAATTCTTAGTTTTATTATTAACCCACATTTCAAATGTGAACAAAGAAGTTTAATTTAAAGTTTTGACTTCAATATTCTTAAGTAGTTCAATAAATGTTTTCAAATTCGCTTGTTGTTGTTGTTGTTCGATTATTCTT
Organism: Cistogaster globosa; assembly: GCA_937654795.1. Taxonomy (NCBI): domain Eukaryota; kingdom Metazoa; phylum Arthropoda; class Insecta; order Diptera; family Tachinidae; genus Cistogaster; species Cistogaster globosa. The sequence continues at coordinate 45,926,937 of OW569403.1, read as the reverse complement.
TAAAATTCAACAAAAATGCAATCAATGTTTTCAAAAGAAGGAAGAACAAGAGTTTCGAAAATTTTCTTTTAATCTATTTCTTAAGAAAATTGTGAATATTAAAACAATGATTTTTTTGGTGCTTGAGAGACTTTCAAACAATAGAGTTAGTTGTTTGTTTTAAAACGGCCCGATAAAAATGAAACGTGTTTTAGTAGCCAAAATTTAACTTTGCAACAATAAGAGTGACGTAAACAAATACTAAAATAATTTAAAAATGTTTAATAAGGTTGAATGAAATTTGTGGTCGGCGCTGGTCTTATTACCGATTAAATGCAGTATGTTAATCATGATTTTTATATGCATTTAGCGTCATAATTAGCAATCATAGCAGATAGCTATTATACCAAAATTTTAGGTCAAGATAAAGAATAAGATATTTCAAAATGCTCTTTGCCATGAAAATACTGCATTAGTATGTGTTAATTATTTTCTTGGAAGCTACCGCCACTATCGCTAATTTATTGAAGCAAAAATGAAAGACACTGCTTATTTATTTCTCGATTACCTTAAGTAGACATTTTTGGGACAAAGAAGCCATGTATTAAATGTGGGTTCTGGCGATGAAACATTCTTCGCATTTAGTATTTCTTAAAAGTAGTGTTTCTTGGAAGATTGTAGAATATCTCGATCAAAAGGAAATATTACATAACGTTTTAACAGAAGCACCAGTACGTGAATTTTGGCTTTTAATTTCTATTTCCCATCTTGTGTTTCTTTCTCTACTGCTCTGATTAGATTCGTACGCACGATCTCTTTTTCTGTTGAATTTTTATTCAGACAGTAGGGATAAAACAGTCTGTGATTCTAGAGAGATTCGAACTATTCGATGTCTTTGTGACTCCGGCAAGACTCAATCGCACGATGTCTTCCTTACCATAAAGCTTCTGATAATATATTGTGCTTTAACGCGATGAATTCAATTGCTAATAAAATTCTTGTTCAACTGCTACGGGTAGATAATAATTGTGTTTCTTTTCTAATTAATTCTCCAGAAGGTTTTAGTTGCTCTTGATACTAATTTAATAGAAATGTCACAATGCTGGTGAAGTGTGACTAAGCCAAACTAATATATTTCATTCTCCTAGTTAACAAATAAAATAAATTAAATACCTATAATCTATATAACTCAATTTTTTCTTACGAAGTCGGCGAATGATTAACAGAGTTAAACCTCCAAAAATCATACGCTTAACCATCCATAACAAAAAACAAGAAAAACCTTAAATATTTCATTTGGTACTTGGAGAAATTACATAGATTGTTTTTTTTTAAGAACAACATGTCCCTATTAGAAAATTTATAATCAAAATAATTGAAAAGTGTAAGAAAGTGTAAGAAAGTGTAAATTATTTATTTTTATTTATTTATTTATTTATTAGCCTAGCACAACAAGAAAAATATCTTATAAGTTACAGTGCTAGTGAGAAATCATAGTACATTTAATTTATAGAACAAAAAAAAAGTGTTTAACTTAAAAGTAACAATTAAGAAAGGACTACATAAAAAATTTGGTTACATGATAGGTATAAAATTTAAAAGAAAAAAAAAAAAAAAACAAAAATTATAAAAAATCAATAAAAACCCTAACTAAAGTAGTTCAGTAGCTCAACTTTAAACCTATTTGCGTTGCTTATATTTTGCATTTGATTGGGAAGCAGGTTCCAAAGACTAGTGCAGTATATTAAAAATTGTCTCTGTGATAGAGTAGTTGTATGCTGTTGTTGTATTAATTTCTTCCCTCGAGTAGATCTAAAAAAACGTAATTTATCAAATAGATAATCTGGTTGTTTAGTTGTAATAATTCTGTGCAATAATATCAAACATCTAAACTTGAGTAAGTTTCCAAAACTCATCTTATAGATTTGGTAAGAAAATCTCGATATTGATATACGACGTCCTTTATTGAATATGTATCTTGCGATGCTATTATAGGCAACATTAAGTTTATGGAAATCGGAGCTGTCACAGTTAGCATAGATTTCACAGCCATATAGGAGAACTGGTATTATATATGTTTTAGCCAGTAACATTCGTATATTGTACGGTGTCGAGTACTTGACTGCCCAAAGATTTCTTAACATTCCATACACTCTGCTTACTAAACCGGTTATATGGTTACACCACGTAAGTTTGTTGTTAAAAATAACGCCCAAATTTTTTTAAGAATTTACAAACTCGATGGTATCACTGTTTATTTTTATTTCTACATCATTATTCAAAAATGTTTTTGCTTTAGAGATAAAAATGCATTTAGATTTAGATGGATTAATTTTTAGCCCATTGGTTGCTGCCCATATGCTTATGTTAGATAAATCCTTATTGATATTTTCCACACATAAAGAGATGTCACTTATAATACTGCTCTTGTAAACTTGCACATCATCTGCATACATATGTACCTTGCATTGTTTTATTGTATCCGGTAAATCATTAATGTATAAGCAGAATAATAAGGGTCCAAGTATTGATCCCTGTGGCACTCCTCTATTTAAGTAAACCGCTTCTGAAAACTCGCCATTGAGATGGACAATCTGTGAACGATCAGTAAGATAAGATCTTATTAGATTGCATGCAGATTGCGAAAAATAAAATAGTTTTTCTAGCTTCTTTATTAGAATTTTGTGATCCACCGTATCAAACGCTTTACTATGGTCAAGTAGTATTAAAAACGATACCATATTCTTGTCAAGGTCGGCTCTTATATTTTCTACTACGTCTATTAGAGCGGTAGTACAGCTTTTTCCTTCAATGAAACCCGATTGCATGTTCGTTAAGAGATTCTGCTTCTTAATATATTCATTCATTTGCCTACTCATTATCTTTTCCATTACTTTGGATAAGAAAGGAAGAATTGATATAGGCCTAAATTCGTTATTTATTTTTGGAATAGGAACAACTTTGGATATTTTCCAGTCTTGTGGATATATAGATTTTGTTAGGATTGTGTTGCAGATATGCGTAACAAATGGTAATAATTTTGACATAAGAACCCTCAAGAAGGCAGGATACATTCGATCCACTCCTACAGCATCGGACTTTACAGAGGAAAACATTGTGAAAACTTCGCTTTGGTTCACACATCGAAAACTAAATTTATTTTCTATAGAAACAGTACAGAGATCATCATATACATTCAGTATTGGTTCTGGTATTTCCGTATTTACGAACTTATGATTTAAAACATTTATATCTACATCTATTTCATGCGAAGTGGGTTGTCCTATGCCAATTTTCTTTATTTCTTTCCATTTAGAACGGTTGTCAAGAGCAGAAGAGAATCTTCTTTGATAATATAAGGATTTTTCTTTTTTTATACCTTTAACGACTTCTTGCCTGGCTGTGCGAAATATACTATAGAGTTCAGTAGTTTTAAATCTCTTCCACCTTTTATAAGCAATATTACGTTTCTTTATTAAATTTTTAATATTTGATGTAAACCATGGTACCTTATTTGGCTTTATGTATTTTGTTTTTAGGGGCACACTTAATTCAAATAATTTATTTACATTATCTTGCAAGATGCATAGTTGATCATTAATATCATCGAGAGTATAGATCTGATACCAGTTGATATTTTGAAAGTGGAAATTCAAAATATTGTAGTCAATATTAGGTAAATCCCTATAGCTGAAGGACGATGCCTGCTTCTCTAAATATATATCATACGTGATGAATAACAAATCATGGCTGGAGAATACCGGTGCTGAAATTTGATCATGTAGTAGAATTTTGGTTTTTTTATTTACAAATACTAAGTCTATTAGACTATTATTGGAACAGCAATAGTGCGTTGGAGTAGTTATGTTTACAGGCATAAGACCTAATGAAGACATTGGATCAACTAACACATTGTTGGCAAGTAAATTGCAATTGAAATCACCAATAATAATAATATCATTATATTGAACAGAAATATTTTCCAACAGATTTGTAAACGAATCGAATCTAATGTCTCTATGTGGCCTGTAAATACTTCCCACCAGTAGTTTTCGCTTTTGTTTAGTTGAAATTTCTAGGAATATGTACTCAATTTCGCTTCCAATAAGAGATTTCACCATACATTTAATGCCACATCTGACATATATTGCTACACCTCCACCTTTAGTTTTTGATTCACGTCCATTAATTATCACTTTTCTATCTGCTCTGTAAAGTTTAAATCCTTCAAGATAATAAATAGAATCGTTGACATCCAGTGGAAACCAGGTTTCAGAGATGCATATAATATCTACATCAGTTGATGCAAATATATATCGAAATTCATCTATTTTGTTGTGTAGACTCTGTGCATTAATATGCACGATATTTAGCCCCCTTCTTTGTTTTGTTAAAATCCGAAGCAAATTGAATACACTATCTTTGGAACAGTAATTATTATTTGTAGTTATCATTAAGAATTAAGTAGGCAACGCAAAAGGTTAAATTATACTTAAAAGTTAAAAAGTAATACTTTAGAATGGGTAAGAGTAATATAATATATAAAATAAGTAAAACAATATTTTTAAGAATTATTATATTAAGCAAATTATGCATTGTTTGGTAAATTTGACAGGTCAGCTTGCTCCTCACGAAAGTCATTTGGAAATAACTGGTTCAGGTGCTCCATTTCATTTATTTGGATCAAGCTATCATTAGGTTGTTTTCTTATATATACAAAACCTCGCATGGTGAAAGCACTGCATATAGCTTTACTTTTTTTAAGTTTAATTGCAGCACGCAGTATATTAAAATTGGACTGCGTCAAATTTTCATTAACGTAGAATTTGTTTTCTGAATTCATACCAATGTCTTTGAGGCGAAAGGAGAAACCTTTATTTAGCTTCCTGTGCTGTGCAAAAGATTTGAGGAAGTAATTTTTATCAAATGCGGACCACATCTTTACTATTATTACAGCATCCTTTGAGAAATGCGTTCGTTTGTTATTTTGATTACTTAATCTGTATATACTTTTGATATTAGGCATGGATGCATTGATTGTCCTACATATATTGCTAAATATGTTCATAAGATCTTCGTTAGCATTGTACGGTATTTCATTTATACGAAGCTCACAGGAAACCGCTTGATTTTCTTGATTTTTTAATTTAGATTTAAAAGTATTAATTTCCTCCCTCATGATTTTTATGTCGCCAGTTTCAGCTAACAAGTTGTTTATCCTATCGTCGAGTAAACGAATTTCACTATTGATATCATTAAATTTTTGGTTTAGTTTATTTAGGATCTCATCTTTATATTCCCTAAATTTAGATTCCATCATATTTAGAATTTGTTCAGATAGTTTTTCAAATCTTTTATCCATACAATTTAAAAGCTTGAACGGTGACTCAGGATTTGACAAGCGTGAGGTTGTTAGCGATGAGTTTTGAACTACATTTATTAAACGCTTGTGAACTGGTGTATTTGTAGAAAGGGCCGTGTTAGGGCTCGACTCTTGCGATTTATCAGTTGTTTGCATTCTTTTGGTTTGATTACGAGTTTTTGATTTTGTACTGTTAATCGATTTGTTATTTTTAGTATTTTTTCTCAATGTATACATTAATATTTATTTATTTCAGGAGATTTGAATAAAAAAAATGGTCATCATCAGAATCATGGAATCACTACGATGTCTGTGTATTAAAATGAGCCAGAAACTTTCAAGTAATTTGTGTAACTTTTTACACATGTTACCCTGTTACTGTTATAACAACGTGTTTGCTTTATCCGATAACGTATTATCATTTTATAAATGGAAGAAATTCTTCTCATTACACCAATGATCCTACTTTGTGTTGGCAAAACGAAATGAAGAAATATTAACTGTAAAATATCTCCGCAAGTCACATCATCATCATCATCATTACCATTATTGGCATTCCCATGATCACGTACTTATTTGTATTAAAAACGTAAATGTATTTAATGCTTGTTACTTATTCTAGATTTTTTTTTTTGTGTTTTAAACTATGTTCCGCATATTGTGGCACACATAAAAAACATTTTGCTGTTGATAATGGTCAAAAGCAGAATTAAAATTTGAAATTTAATGGTATCTTTACGTACTCGCCATTACGCACGTATTCGAACAATTGTGTATTTAAAAAACAAAAGTGCTGAAACAAAAGCCACCCAACATGATATTTAACTGCTATAACAAAAAAAAAAAAAAAAAAAAAAAAAAAAAAAAAATTAAACGGAATGGAATATCGCAAGAGATAAATGGATATATGGCTGCTGTGGCAGCCTTATCTTAAAATAAAATATACACTCAAAAACACGGGTCTTAACTGCACTAACTGTATAAACATTCTGTATTGACTTTTAAATTTACGTACTAAATTTTCTCTTCGTTTAAAATATAATAAAGAATAAAAAAAATATATTTTCATGTTTAATTTATATACAATTTAGTATAATTTTATTCTTATTTGTACTTCCAAGTTATGATTCCTTTCAAAATATATGGAACGAATTTCGAGCATAACACATGTGCATGATCAAACATCAAGTAAATTGCTTTTGCGAGTTGCACAATGCAGCATGTAAGTTTGGTTTTTTCTAACAGCCACGTCAGCAGCAATTGATGTTATTTACTTAACACACAAAAAACACCAACAAACAAAAATATATAAAATTTTTTCGCTTTAGTTTGCCCTTTGGTTTGCTTAAATTTTAAATTTTTTGAAAAATTAAAAACAAGCAAACAAATATTCAAATATCATTTGGGCGAACAGTGTAGCCCTTGAAGCCCACACCCACATTATACGCAAAGAGTCACAAGCACCCACATAAATTTTGAGCCCACAGCGTGATTGTATTTCTGATATAATTTGGACTTTTGTTGTTGTTGTTGTTGCTTCTTAATATTGTTGTGCTTTTATCCAAAATAAAACGTGACTTGGACATTTTGACGCCAAAGTCACGTTCTTTCTGGATAATTTACGTTTGCGAAACAGTTGTTGATTTTTTATCTCTCATTCTTTCTTCACCACCTTTTGTTTGCTGCACAGCATTCAGTGTAGATGTTTCGTTGTTTAAAACTTACTTTAATTTGTAAGAAAATATCAGAAATAAAAATCTTATTTAAAATTTATTTTTAATCTTCTTAAAAGAGTTGAATACATACAATACAATGAATATATATTTATTTACAAACTTGTTTTTCAAGGCGTGACTTTAAAAATGTGTGGATGTTGTTAATTTTTGAAGCATATGAAAAACCTTTCGAAGTCTATTTGTGGGCTTATGCGCTGTGTAAGGATTGCAATTAATGGAAGACTTTATCGTCGAAAAGTTAAATTGTCGTCGGACGAAGAATTTTGCACAACACTACGAATTCGTCAACAAATATTTTTGATTATAGAGTGACTATTTATTGGACAGCAATACAAAAAATAGACATGTGAATATATAAAAACAGAAAAGATTTTAAATAATATGTGATATTAAAAATAGTTGAAAGAAAAAAAGAAAAAAAACTTTAAATTGAAATTTAGGCCTGCAAATAAACATAAAAAATAAATAGAAAAACAGTCACTCAGCGCCAACAAGCAGATTCCGTTATACTGAAATTACAACTGACAATTCTGTTATGACAATAATAATAGATATAAATAATATAAATTTTTCAGCCGTTTTATATATTCTGATGACTGTAAAATTAAATTAAAATAATATACATATATGTATTTAAAATATTTTGATTTCTGTATTTATTATTTCATTTTTTGCAACGTTCCTAATCTACATTTTGCTTAAAACGAATTGTTATATCATTGTCAGAATACTTATACTGCGAGGTCAATTATCTGCGCTTCTATGAACTAATACGTATTCTTCAAGCACTAATTGTGTGCGCCTTTGTATACACAAATGTGTTTTATTTTTACGTTAACTCCAAATGTGTGTATGATAGATTCTAAAATTTGCAGGATTTTCAAGACTCGTGTTTCATATTCCAACATGGACGGACAAACGGACATCAGTATGCATAATAACTCAGAATATATGTACTTTAATGGTTCGAAATTGGATATTGTAAAAATTATAAACGGTATGAAAAGCTTAAATATACCCTTTTCTACATGGTGTGAAACGTATAAAAACTAAATCATGGTATTGGTGGTAAAATGTTAATCACTTCCACCGAGTGTATAATGGCTGTTTTTGGTGTACATCGGTTAGATATCTGTGATTTCGTGTAGTTATTTTCGTCTTTTGGTCTTAATCTACTACCCCGCCTGCAGTTAGAGCATGGATTTCTCTATAAGATGAAGATAGTCGAATCATAAAAGATTTCCCTCTCAACGCCAAGAATGTTTGCACACTATTGCAAAAGGTTCCGTGTGATCTTGCACCCAAGTGGGAACTGTAAATGCTATGTTATTTCATTTTTTTTTTCTAACGTTACTTAAATCATTTTGCTTTTCTAGTCTTACATTGCAGATGATATATGTGAATCTATTTGATTTCAACTTTTTTAAATATATTAGCATAAATAAGTTCCTTTCAATTTATTGTTGTGACAAAGTTTTGAAGTGTCAAATGCTTTTAAAAGCACAAGTTTACTTGTTTAAATGTGTATGATTGTATGTTCTCCCCTGTATCCGCTTATAACTCTAATCTGGTTAATTACAACTACTTTTCTTTGGCAGACTGAATGTCAAATAAGTTTTGCAAATAATTTGAACTTCGGAGCAGGTGTGGTGGAACAAGGAAAAAACAATTTATCCAACCCGTTATAAGCAACCACTAATTTAACAAGCATATTTTGTTGCTAAAAGTCATAGTTTCTATAGTTTGACTAAAAATAAACTAAGAAAAATAACGTAAAAAAGTAAAACAAGTGCATTAAAATTTGATATTTATGACAGTTTTCTTGTTAAGTCGCCCTAGATTTTATTTTTCTAAAAAAACAATGACAAATCATCATAGTTTCTTAAAACTATGAATGCAGTGCAAATATTTTGATAATAAATAAAAAATCTCCATAATTTTATTTAGTCGTAATGAATAAAAAAAATTAAAAATTTGAAAATAGCATTTAAACTTAATCTATACTAAAAAACCTGCACTAAAGGAAGTGCAGTTTTTAGCTATTTAGCTATTTTTAGCTATTTATGTACACATGTATATATGTATGTCCGTGTTGAATATATGTATGTATGCACATATAAAATTATAAAAGAACATACATACATATATGTATAAATGTATGTATGTGTGTTTAATGTAAGAAAAAACTAAGTTTCCTTGTTACTTTTAATTTGCATCCGTATTAGTGCTAAATTGTAGTGTTAATATCAGTATTAAGGCCATTAGTGTTTTGCGTTTGTTTCTTTGTTTTCCATTTTATTGTTTTTATTGCCTTTATTTTATGTGGCCACAGTATCTTAATTATCTAAAGCCGGTAGTAGACGTCTGCTTGTAAGAAAAAAACTACAAAAGTAAATGAGAGAAAAGTAAATGAGACAATTATGTATTAGCTTTCGAAAAATGAGAAGTAAATAAGATTATGAGAAAGTTTTCGTAGCGCATTCCCGAAAGTTTTATATAAACATGTAAAAAGGATAAGAAGTCTAAACCGCAAAAAACTTTTTTTAACATGATAGAAATTTTACAGTTTAAAAGACTTTCAACAATTATGAAAGAATTTTCGTAAATATTTGTAGAAAACAAAAGAAGTTTTAATTATTTAGTGTTTTGTAAAACAAAACTTTGTATGATCTAAAAAATTGTTATATATTAAATTTTACTCTAGTCTAGACCTGTAGGCAATAAGCTCGGTTATAATTTGACGGTTATCGGTATTTTATTACATATTCGTTAGTTAAATTAATATTTTTGAAATTTGTATTTTTGGTATCATTTAAATTTATCGAAACAAACGAAATTGTTTGTTTTTATGGTCTTTACAGCTGATCACAGATTTTTATAAAGAAATTAAACTTTAGAATTATCTTCTTTAAAAATTCACTCTTTGCAAACTTTAAGAATGACCAAAGACTTTTCCAATTGAAATTCTAGTACAGGATGAATACAAAATATCAGTTTTTTCACAAAAGTCGGATCACAAACTGTTGCACATTATATAACAAATGTGATATCTTACCTTTTATATTGAGTAGGATCTTATATTGCTTAACGAGCATTTAAGAAAAACAACATTTTTCCATAATATAGTGATAACTGTTTTTTTTTTTTTTTTTTTTTTTTTTTGCAAATAATTCACATATCTCTAGGGACATTTTGTGAGATCGACAAAACTCACACATGTGTTAATAAATACAACACTTAAATTTTTCTTTGTTTTTCGTACAGAAATACATCAGTCTCGCGAATTTCCCTACCAGGATTACAGTTGGCATCTCTACAATGATTAAACTAAAATATAACAAAATTAACATGTCGGAACAAGTACATTACTTTATTAAAACAGGACAAAAGTACAAAAGAAAAGGTTGCAATAAATACAAATGTAATGTGGCAATATGAAAAAAAATAAATAAAAATGAAAAAAGCACAAGGTATCCTGTCAAGCTGCCATAAAGATTTTGTATTTGGTATATTAGGAGATTGTGAAGAACTAAGTAAGAGTGCAGAAGATATGTGCAATAGAGATGTAAGAAGATATAAGATGGAAGTAAATAATTGAAATTAAAAAAAGATTGCACCCAGTTACAAACAAAAAAATACAAAGAAAAGATAAAAAAAAATTTTTCCATCTCTCGACGAATATAGAACCTCCACGTCGTAAAGGCGACTAGTTTTATTATTTGACTCAATTTTCAATTTCTTAGAAACAGAGATATCAGAGATCAGATATCAGAGATCAGAGCAATTGGCGTTTGAATAAAACGTAAATCGGACATTAGACTTTGGGTTTAGATGGACAATATTTATATACACGCTTTACCCACATTCCCATTAGTGCGGGATGGTTGCAGGTGTTGTACTCCATTCCAAGCTGATCCTAGAAACCATGAACGTTTTGCTAATAAAACGGTAATGATTTAAAAAAAGTTAAAGTCTCTTGTTCATTTATGACTTATCGTGGGAGATAAAAAACGACAACAATATACTTCAACATCATTGTTTTATTATATTTTTGACGTCTAAATTTAAACAATATTTTCTGTTGTTGTTATAATAATTTTTAGTTACAGGCAGCAGTTTTCTTTTTCTTTATAGTTTCAGTTTTATAAATAGTAAATATTTCATTACTATAAATTTTGTTCTTGCATTTGGTTTGAAGTTATTAAATTGGACTCCTCTTGTTTTATATAAACAATTCAGTGCTGTAAATGTTTATTGCCATGTTTATTGTAGAAGTAGTTGGCTGTCTTCTACATTTATTAACTTTGATGCCGCGATTGTATACAATTATCAGCAGTAGTTGGATATTTTTATTTAATTAAAATATACTAAAACAATGAAGAGCATTTTATCAACTAGACAGCATTACAGTTTCATATTTTATATTTGTGAGACTTTAAGAATAAGTAAATATGAAAATCTTTAAGCATATATTAATTTAGTATTTCTTAAATTTTTTCCAATAGAAGCGATTACAACTTAAGATCAAATGAAACAGGTTGGACCTAAAATATAGACAAGGTTGTTGTTTCATTAAAATAACCACCTGCCTACTTAGAATTCGCATATAAATTAGAATTTGTTTATATCTAAGTTCACGCGACGATGGTAAATCCCTGCTATGTTTTTGAGTCGTAGGCCAACTCTAGTAAAAGAAGTATATTGTTAAAAATGGCATGGCTTCAGTGGCATAGATATCAAAAATTGAAAACTTTTCAAATTCGAAACAATGACATATGAATTTGTGGAAGTATAAATGACTATATTATGTTATTATGTCTGGTTCAGTTATGCCTAGACTCTAAACAATTACTTTTTTTGATTACAATTTATTTCCAGTAGGCTTTACAACCCCAATGGGAATAATCGTACCACAACCACTCTTCGTTAGGACCACTGTACCAAATTAATCGGAAGTTATGAGACTGATCCAACTACCACCAACAAAACCTGACATAACATGGTAGTTTTTTTTTTTTTTTGTAAAATAAAGTCACAAAAGCTATAACAATATAAATAATTTTCTTTGTAAACAGTTTTTTGCCTCCATCATTTTGCTAATAATTGTTTGGCACATAATTATTTTTTATTTTTCTAGGTTGCTTTTCTCTATACTTATAGGTCAATACACTTCAAATAAAAAGTAGTTTTTAATTTTGTAATTTTCTTATTGTTAATAACAAAATAGTCCACAATTTCTTATAAAATATTTCAATAGTTCATTTTATTATTCATATGTATGTTTTCCTTAATTTATGTCAGGATTTGCCCCAAATCCAGCAAAATTGTATATACAAGAATAAAAAAAGATAAAATATATAAGACTTAATATACATCTATTTATAATTGTAAAATAAGTTCTTCGACATAAGCATGAATTCATTTTATATTCAAGTATACAAACATTTCTATTTTATTTTCAATACAAACAATAAATCATGAATATTAACAAAGGCAGACTAAAACAGAATTGAGCACAGTACACAATGGGGCGCTCTAAATAAACTAAAATAAACCAACTGAACAGACAATTTGCCGACCCGTAGGCACCCCTTACAACCCACATCCCTTTATCATCTCTCTCTCTCTGGCCTAAAATGAGACCGTACCTATTTAAATTGATATCAACGTATGGAAGATATTTTACTTATTTTCCAAAATTTTTTAGGCAAATAAGAAACATATTTCTATAGCAAAAGTAGAGAAGGATTAAGATAAATTTGTAAGAGAATATGAGCGTAAAAAGGGCAAAGAAAAGCACACATTCATACGAATGCAAAAAACAGTATAAGTCATACATCATTTAAAGTGGAAATTTTTACGGTTAAGTTTACTCATTTCTGTTATCATACAATTTTTTTAAATAATTTTAAAATAAAATTAAATATTTTTTTCTATAAATTATATATAAATTATAAAATTTTAAGCGTTTCTATAAAAGAAATTATTATAATAGCAGATATAAATCAGACATAGCAATTTTGGTTAAAATCCAACTAAGTTGTTTTGTTTATGTTTTCGTTTTAATTCTTAAGTATCTTAGGAAGACAATTTGAATTATGGAAGTTTAATAATGTGAGTGTTTAAATGTTGGGTGTGTGTGTGTGTGTGTGTGTGTGTGTGTGTGTATGTTAGGTCTTACTAACACTTATGGTATTTTATGCATGTCTAGCTATGCTGTCATTAATATGCCAAAAAGTTAAGAAATTGTTGCACTAGTTATTTAATGCCGCCCTGCAACAATAAATAAAAGTATATTTTTATTTTGCCTACGATAACGATATTTGAAAGGGTATTTACTTCATTGTTGGTTGATTGTTTTGTGTACAGCAGGTGAATAAAAGTAAAAAGAAAACAATTCGCCATGAATACTCCTCATAAAGGCAGTTTCAAGATTAAGATATAAATTATGAAAAAATACATTTAAAACCGCCTTTAGCTTAACACGATTTTTTGTTTTGTTTATATATAATTTATTCTCTTCCTTTTTTATACCCTTCATTACAATGGGAGAAAGGTTATATCATAGTTTATCATTTCCTTTGTATTTTCTATAATATATATTTCCGACCCCATAAAGTCTATATCTGCATAACAAAAACGATTGAAAGATGTCCGCCTTTCGGTCCATGTTTAGGTTGAAATCTTTGCCAAGGCACGAATGGACTTGAGAAAATTTAAATACGCCAATCAATTAAACGTAATTTTAAAAATTTAGCTATTGAAAATATCGGAGAGTCCCTTTAAGGGAAAACACTACACCTGCCTCCAATTTTCCACATCATTCGGAAAAAATGTAGTTTAGTGAAGTAACTTATTGACGGTCACAAAATAATGGGCCTTTAAACCTTTTAAAAGCTTTTAAAGAGATCTTTCAGCAATTGTTAATTTTTTTTTAGAATGCTTAAACCATTAAGCGCCAATTGCATTTTTATGTAATTTTTTTTTTCTTATTTTTTAATTCTGTTAACCCAATATTTGTTTTTTTTTATTTGAGTTTCTTTGCTAAAGATTAACATATATTGAAGGGTATATAAAATTCGGCATAGCCGAATATAGCGCTCTTATACGTTCTACTTGATTTATACTTTGTAGTTTTCCATAAAAATTTCTGGAAGTGTTATCTGTATAAACAGACATATATTAGAAAAAAATCTCCTACATAAGACCCCTACGAACTTTGTTAAGTGTAATTGTACTTTGGTTTTAACCTAGAAAAGCCTTGATAATTATTAAAGTTCTAATTTTAGTTTACATTCAAAGATGTTTTATTATAAATAGTCCTTTTCAAAGTTTTTTCGGATTTGCTGGTAAATGCTAAATACATTTAAAAAAATTTGCAAGAATTTTATTGCATTTTTGATTAGTTTCGAAAATTCATGGAGGGTTTTTGTCCAAAATCACCATAAGCCAAGATGCTTATTTTAAGTTTGTCATTTTTTTATATTAGATAAAAGTGATGTTAATAAGATTTAATACACTATTATGGTACGGAACATCTAATTAAACCTCCAGCAGCTTTATTCTGAAATCGCTAAAGTTAAACCTCCATGGCTAAAAATGCTCCAAATGCTATTACATAAGGCTTTATACCATAAATTATTTCTTGGTTTACAAAATAACACTACAGGAAGATGCACGGTCTAGAAGATTAATTCCTTATAACCACCGAGAGAAGTTTAAGCATCAGATTTGTTCATCAAACACTCTTTTTTAGTTCGTATTAGTTACAGACTCATTTGTATTCGCTAATGTGGTTTTAACGAAAATCAAAATACTTTTTTTTCAATACCTCCGCTACACTTAGGCCATAAATAACATAAGCCGTATGAGTCAATTCAATTTTAAAGTGAAATTTTAATTAAATCAATGCTTATGAAAAAGAAGCCTTTTCTTATTTATGTCAATTAAATTTTATACATTGAAAATAACAGCAAAACTAATATTTAAAAAAAATTGTATTTTTGTGGATTAAGGCAATTCAATTTATTTACAAAAATTAATAAAGAAACAAATTTGTAAATATAACGCTAATTTTTAAAATAATTTAGTAATTCCCCTTCGCTTTAATTAATAAGCATAAAAATGTTTATTTACGTTCCATAAAAATTGTGATAAATCTTCAAAACCTTCTGTTTTATCTTTTATATTCAAAAGCCAAAGCCATCTAAAAAAGTTATTATAAAGCAGAAGTATTGTGTATAAAATTCCAAACCAGGGATTATGCTTTTATTAATGTTTAGAAACTGAATTTTTTAGAAAATTTTTATATGACACTATTGTTTCTTGGCATTTATGCATCTTAAATTTTGGTAAAACTTTAATATGTAGAAGTTACAAATCTTGTAATAAAATAATAATTTGATAAGTTTTAATACTACATAAACTACTAAGGCTCTAAAGTAACACAGTCTATGTTTAGGTTTTTTATTTTTGAACAGTTTAAGAGAAAAGTACGTACCTTTTTAACTGCATTTAAAAATAAAACTAAAAGAGTAGATAGCGTGATTAAATCTTGTGTTATAAAAAACTTTTTTAAAAGCTTTGCCAAAAAAAAAAAAAAAAAAACAAAAATTTATTTTAGTAATCAGTAACAACAAAAATTTTAAAATTAAAGGAAAAACTTTTAAGGATAGAGAATACAAAGTTTTACTTTTTCTAATGCATCTCAGTATCTTAAAAATTAATGTTTTCTGGCAAATAAAAAACTAATTTTTGAGAGTAGAAAACATGTCAGTATGAATTTAAGAAAAAACCAGATTACAAATTTTAGTAAAGTTTTTTATGAGATTTTTATTCATGTGCATTTGAATTGTTTACAAAATGTATGAAATTTGATCAAATAAATAAATTCTGTCTCACAACAACTTTTTGCAAAAATTAAGTCTTTTTAACATACTAATATTTCACTAAATATTACTATACAAAATTAAAATTATTGTAAAAAGTTTTGCTACTTTTGAGGCAGGTCGCTTCTAACTCTAAGTTCTAATAAATTGAGCGCATTAAAATTTATTTTTCAAGCTTTAAAATACCTTCATATAATATAAAATTGACCGCTTAAAAAAAAATTTATTGGTACGAAATTATCTACGCCTCAAGATATTCGTTGTAAATAAAACCATTTGTCCGTTTTAGTAATAGCGTTGCTTTCTTCAAGGTTTCCCTAATTTAATTCTCTTAAATGCAAAAAAAACTGTCACACGATTTATTTTAATTCTTTCGATTTTAAGTACAGTTATGCAGCTTTGTAAAAGTGTTTTGTGACACAAAATTTAAAAACCACCTACTTGTAAACCCAACTAACAGTGCATTTTTCTGGATGCAATATACACTGCTAGGTCTGCTGTGGATTGTTTTTACTCAATAAGTTACAGTTTTGTAATAAATATATTTTCGTTGGCTTAAGTTTATATTACGTTAAGCTTTTTAATTTCTAAGCTTAACTTTTTTCTTTCTTAATACCATTTTTGTGCGTGTTTATTAACATAATTGTCACAAAAGCGAAGCTTTTTTACGAACAGGATATTGCGTCTATAACTTGGTGAGTATGTTGATCATAAATGTTAAAAAGGAAATGTGGTATGACAATTTGTTTGCAATGTTAACCTCTCTTAAACAAACAGCCATTACGTTACTTTACTATAACAAAAAAAAAAAAAAAAACATGGTTTTTTTTGTGAATATATTTATGTTGGTTTTAGTTTGTATTATGTTAAGCTTAATAATATTTAGGCTTAAATTCATAAACTTTTTTTATTTAATATTTTGCCATTCTTATGCATGTTTCCAACTAATTTTTCTTATTTTTTAGTTTTTTTATTTGTTTACAATTTCAGATTTACGTTGCTATATATAAAAAAAATTTTATACTTTTTTACAATAAAAAAAATTTTTTTATAATGATATTTCTCACAAAGAAAATAAAAAACAACCTCTTGAAAAGTAGGAGAAATATAAACCAGGAAAGGCAA
This sequence comes from Cistogaster globosa, assembly GCA_937654795.1. Taxonomy (NCBI): domain Eukaryota; kingdom Metazoa; phylum Arthropoda; class Insecta; order Diptera; family Tachinidae; genus Cistogaster; species Cistogaster globosa. The sequence goes on along the minus strand of OW569403.1, from coordinate 45,909,847 downwards.
AGTATAACAGCAGCATGATACCCTGTTTCATATATTAATTCCATTCTTTGCTTTTGCATTTGTTAAAAAATAGACAAAACGAATATATTTTATCATGTATAAAAATTTTGAAAAGAAATACATTCCTTCAACACAAACAAAAAATATTGCAGATAAATGCGTGTAAAAAATTTATTGCAAATATGTGAATGTTTGCTTCTTGTGAGTTCAGTCGCGTATGAATATTTTTAAGTAGTCATTTAAAAGTATGGGAGTGTATGTTTATATATGAAACATTATTCTTTGATTTAAGGCTTGTCATATTCTTTATAAGCAGATTCTTGTTCATTCATCAAAAAACTAAATTTTATACATTCCAATGGATTCGATAAAGATTAAAAAAAACTAATAATGAATTTCAAGTAAAAAAGGAAAACCAAAATTTTTAATTGTGCCAGGTTCTATAGCTTGAAAAGGGTTTCTCGCATAAGAGAGATATAAATGTTCTTTAATATTAGAGATATTTGAAATCAAAATATTGAATGTATTTATTATTAAGCGTACAAAATTTTATATTTTGGACAAAAATCCAGAGAAATCTGCATTTATGTTTAATTTGCTTTGTTTAAAAATGGCATAAAAATATTAAAGTGGCTTTTACTTGAAAACTAAACATGATGTCTAAACAGTGCTCACATATCCTAATAGAAGAACATTAGACGAAAAAATTCAGAATTTTGGTGTAAGTTAATTTCCGGCCTTTCATAGTTTAAAACAATTAGTTTTCGTGTAGTATTTGCGTACAAGTTCTTTGAATGAATACGTGTGTAGCGTTGTGTTTTAAAATTAAGCTCAATATTAAAAACAAAAAATATTAATTTCCTATGAATATAAATTCATGTGTGCGTGGGTATTTGTATATCCATAGTTCGCAGTCATAACTTTTGGCTGTATTAAAGAACAAGAAGAACAAAAACGAAATATAAGCCTAGAATAAGCCTATTAGTGGAATTATAATATATATAAAAATGTTTTATTCATTCTGTCTTTATAACCTATTGAATTCTAACTTAATTTTTATGCATTTAATAATATCATTTTTATAAGAAATATGTGAATTTAATTTTATAAAAAATAGAAAAAAACAGATCTTCAAATAATTCAAATCGTTTCAAGTGGTTTGGTATCGTACTCTCTAATTTAAGTAAGTAAGTAAATTATTTATACTGTACGAGCCTGAGGAATGCAGCCTTATTTTCCACCAAAAAATTTTGTTTGCTTTATTAAACAAACGTTATAATATAATTTAAGTAATTTAACAATGCATATGGAAAACAAATATTTAGTCAGCTACAATGTCCCACAACTATAAAAGGTAAAACTTATAATTAAGAGATGTTGATGTGTTTGTCCCTATTGCTTAACAGAATCCGCTGCAGCATCACATGTTAAATATAAAAATTAAGGCGTGCTCAATGCAAGTAAAGACTTTAAGGTAAGGCGTATTTTTAGAACCGTAGCAGAGACAATATTTGATATCAATTTAAATTATGTGCCTGCTACAATAATAAGTATGAAAAATAAAACAATAATAAGGTTCGCATAAAACTTACGATGGCGATGGTATACTGTAGGGCACTATTGTACAGGTAGAATTCAAGCGGTGTTGCCATTTAGATTTCAATAAATTCTGTTTCTTTCTTACTGTGTCTTGTAAATTGATACCAACAACGCTGACGAAAGTTGTTGCATTCCAAAAAAATGAATTATCTTTTTAGTCTTATTTTTGTTTTTATTTTTAGAGTTAATTGCATTTAATAGCTGTTTAAGTATTGTAAACTTAAAGAAACTATGACATTACAACGGGACTTGAATTTTTAGGGTGTGCTAATCTTAGAAATTAATCAGGCGTACGGTAATTTACAAATCGTTACTTTATATAGAAATGCTCTTACTCCTTTTTTTAATTTAAGTTTTATAAATATTTCGATAAATGATACACTAATGCGCCACTACAAGATTAAAAAAGTTGTAACAGTATTAAATAGTTAAAGAGAATTTAATAACACAATGCGTTAAAAAAAATTTCTAACCACAAAACTGAACTTTTCAATACTAAAAACCATACACTAATTTACTTATATATAACATACTCATAGCCTTTACACCTACCATGATCTTTAAGTTAAACTAAGAGAAATAGAAGCAAAAAAATTTCGCAAACAAATTCGATTCGAAAAAGCGGCAATGAAATCTATACTTCCACACAAAAAGAGGAAATATAACATTAGGCCTTAATTAAACATTAAAATTATACTAAATTCAGTGTATCATACTTAGAGCACTTGGCACGAGTGAAATTACAAGGAGAAAGAGAAGCGTTATTTGTACACACATGACTGGGTGCAAACTTTTATAAAGTTGCGAACACATTTAAGCCAAATAACAAACTTTTAAAATTAATGGTTAAGAAATTTTAAGTTTCTTAAATACACTCATCTGCCATTTGGAATATAACATCATCTACAAACATATAATTCTGTGTCCACAAGCAATAAAAGCTAAAGTCGAGTTAAGAAAAAAGTGAATTATTGCTAGTATTATACCTCTAACACTCAAATCTGAAATGCAAGTGAAATTTCATATTTGTAGTTTAAAAACTGAGTATTTTTTACTTTAAAATCTAAACAGGAAAAGTCGATATAAATGATGTTAAAAAAATTCTAAAAAACGAGTTAACCTGTTATTGCTTGTGGCCACAGAATTTTAAAAGCCAACAAAATTGGTTACATTTGCTATTTTAACTTATGTGCATATCAAAGTATCAAATTTAGTTTTCACAATGAAATCTATCCTTCCTCTGACACACAAACACATACACACAGATATACACTCTTATAAGCACCCAAATACTAAACAAAAACATACAGTCAGTCGTAAATGAGGTCACATTTCGTATTAATTAGTCTTAAATTGACTGCGGATTTAGTGCTCTTTTATGTTGTATGAATGTTCTATAGAGGATTTTCAATTTCATTTCAATATTTTGATTTTAAACTTAGAGAAAGATGTGCTTCCTGTAGTACTTCTGTTTCGTTGACTAAATTAATAGTAAAAACTAATTTACATAAATTGAAATCATTGAAATGGAAGTAATGCAAAACTAAATATATTATTGGAACTGTAAATATTCAGAATCACTTTTGTGGATTACTTTCTTGAGGGTGATACCCACCCATTGAGTCTGACTATATTACTAAAATTAGTTATTTTTATAGAAAATAAACGATACAACTCTTCAAATTTACTTAGAAAACTGTATGGTTTAATGATATTTATACAGCTTTTGGAATTTTTTAACAATTGTCATAAAGTGACCTTAAACAATAAATTATTCATAATTTACGGCAACCTTACCTCATTAAGACAAGTGTAACTACCATTCTTTACTCTCGACCTTTGTGTAGACGATTGACTCCTAATAGTAGGTCTACAGTACCAATATTTAGCAAGTTTTTGTCCATGATGCCATCCAGTATTGGATATTCACACACATCTTCGTCAATTGTTACTTGAAGTTTCCATGACATGTCACTTGTGCATTAACTGGCCATTCGAGCGTGTCTTCATATATTACCCTACCTTTAATTGCTTGTATAAGTGCATTTCCAATTTCACCAGTCATTCCTAGCTGTACCTATATTTCCTCTAACCTACATTAAAATTAACTTATTATCCCTTTTACATGTGTTAAGTTGAAGGACTTCCTCCACCACCAGATTATAGAACACGTTTCTTCTAATAATTTGCAAATGAATTTTACGTTCAAAATACTAAAACTTTTAATTTAACCATTAAAATAACTATATTAGATTGCAACCACTTCAAATGGCCTTATTATGTTAATTGCAAGTGTCCAAAAAAATCATGACTTTTCATGTTCTTGCTTAAACAAACATTGAAACAATATTTCAACAATAACTTAAACGAATTTAATTTTAACATTTAGTTTCAAATTAGAAATCAGAATTCAATTCGCTTTCCCATATTGTTTAACTTAATTTGTTATGCGAATTTCATTTCTGTTAATTTAGTTAGTAATTTTTTTACAACTAAATTTGAGCACATTATGCGTATTTATTAAAAGAGGCTATATGAAATTAGAAGTGCACTTTATTAACAATGGATTTTTTTAGCTGGATAAGTTAATTGATAAAATTATTTGATCTCAAAGTCTGTGTTTTACTGTCAACAATTTTGTTAAAATAATGAATTGAAAGTGCAAAAAAATTCATCTGGGCAAAAAGTGTATTAATTTTATCTTCAAACTGTACCCAAAAAAACCTTCAAAATTTTCATGATCTTGTCAATAATAATTTGCTTAGTGACTGCAATTAATCCTAACATATAATAAAGTTGTTGGCGATACAGATGGAGCTTAGTATAGAACACATTAAAATTGTTAATATTTTTATTTTTCTGCTAGACAAATTATAAAAAAAATATGGCGAGATACACTAGTATTTAGATTATTATTTAGAGCACTCTTTATCCCTCATTTCAGAGAAAACAGAAAAAAGTATGCAGTTTTCTCGGCATCTTTTGTTATGTAAAAAGCTTTTATTATTCATTTATGTTAGGATTCAGGAATACGCTTGGTACAATTACTTTAAATATGGTGTAATTTCACTTTCATTTCAAGTCCCTCAAATTTTCATCTGAAGAAATTATCGATGTTCCTTTCACATTATATTCCTCCAATTAATTGTGATTACTGTCAAAATATAACGTATAAAATAATAATGCAAGAAAAAAAAACGCTATTATTTCATTAAAAGTTATTTAATGTAAAAATTGTATTTGAAACCAGTCAAATAAAAACACTTAAAACAACCTTTATGTTATAAAATCTACTCGTACTTACAGCAATTTTATAAATAACGATTAAAATTTAACTAAGTAATGACGTTTTCAATCCTTATATTTGTTTATTATTTAAAAGTTTAATATTTAAATTCTCACACTAGTGTAAAGAAAATTTATATTAGTAAGAGACCAGGCGAAATTAATAGAGCTTTCTAGAACTTGCTTTTATGAATTTGGTGTGTAACTTTCTTTACAAGTCTCATCATAGTTTTTTCTTTCCTCCTTAATCAATGTGATTTAGTTTAGCCGATCCATTTATTATAAATTCAGTTAAATCGATAGGAGCCAGCATTGCATAATAAGAATGAACCGTCAACCATTCGAAGTTCAATTCGTGTATTTTTGATATCGAAACTGAAAGTTTGAAATTAATTTTTGACAGAGGAAACAGATTTAAGGGCGTTCTGTAAAATTTGTTATAGTAATAAATTTATCTAAATAATTCACACAAAAATGTCCTGTCCTGACCCTAATTATTCCATATATTTATTATTAAGTATAATTGTAATCCAAACTATGTTAAACTATTTTGAAATTCCATTTAATGGCAATTTTAACAAATTATCCCGGGGCTGTTTTTTGCCTGAGATCTTAAGTTACATATACAGATAAAAAAGAAAAAAATTAAAAAAAAAATTTAATTTTTATTAGAACGATTTAAAGGATGAACAGTGGTTGATTTGGTCAAAAGATGGAAACAGTTTAGTTTTTCTGTGTGGCTAATCCGATTGTGTTGAAAAATCACACACAGCTATAGATAGTAAGAGCGTGTCGGCCTTAAGTTTTTTGTTACCGCTGTGTTTCGAAATAACTACACATTTTGACTGTATAAAATATGGAAACTGTTTTAAATTTATATTTTTGCTATAATATTGAAAATTAGTTCTGGCGATAGCTCTGATTTAGTCTTTATATTTCATGAGTTATTCGGCTTTTAAATCTAAAAAAAATAATTTTTTCCCAAATTCTTTGCTGCTAGCAGAACTTAGTGCCTCTAAATTTCTTCTCAAATTTATTATGTTGAATTGAAATCGAATTTTGTAATATCATATATTTGAAACTTTTTAAAATTTCAGTTCTCTATAACGTACCAAATAATATAAAAATAAAAAATAAAGTAAAAATTTTTATTACTTATAGATTCATAGCCTTCCGGAACAGCATTATTTTCAGCATGAATTTAAAATTTTAAGACTAAAACCTGATTGCAGTACTTAAATTTATCGTTTGAGACTTACATAAGTAAATCTTAAAATATTTTTCAATTTATCTACTAACCTCACTAATTTAAGATTAAAATTAAATAACTGTATTAAAATATAAAATCTCGTACTGAACTTATTCGAAAATAAAAAATATCAAGAACTTCGGACTTTAAGCATGTTCAACTAGCTGCTAGCCTAGGCTCTTAGTTTGAATTTTCTAGATTTTTAGAAATGGTGTAATAGAGTCCTAAGATCAGGTACCTCAGACATAAAAGGTTTAGTTAAAAATGATAGCATTCTTATTTTAACTAAACTTAAAAACTGTTAAAAGTGTCCACTATTTCAAGTATTTTAATATTTAAATATTTTTTAATATCAAAATTATTACCAGCATATAAAATAATATAAATTTTACGCATTTATAAATTTTTTAGTGTCACATAAACATGAATATGCACTCACTAATCTATACATGTATATAGGTGTGCCCAAAATAGTAAAATACAATTAGTGTTAATTTTGTTTATAATTTATTATTGTAATTATGACAACAATTGTTTTAATATTTAATGAGGTCTGCATACTGCATCTGCAATAGGCACTCAATAGAAGTGACACAAATTTATTGTTTTACTGTTTTACTACAAAATGTATATTATTGTTAAACACATACAATATTTTTCTTAAAAAAACATATAAAGTTTTAAAATATATAATGGTATTTTGTAAACAATCATATATATTGAAAAAATTAAAATTGTTAAAATCACGCACAAATTATTAAACCAGGAAATTTGAAAGTGTCATTTACATATGTACATATTTATACCTATGACACATACACATATCATTACTGAATAAAAGCCTCACCAACCAAAAACCAGATTCTTTCTGTAGATAAATATAGACATATATTTTTTAACAATTTTAAAATTAAAAGATTTGGTTTTTTATTCTCAACGCAATGCAACAGAACAATGTATTCCATATTTACTTTAAATATTTAAGTCATTTATTTTGGAAGTGACACAAGTCACGTTTTCCAAAAAAGTTATATGTTAAGAGCTTCTACGGTTATATGTTAACCGATGTTTTTATTTGGACAAAAAGTATTCATCTCAAAAACGACAAGAAAAAATTCGATTGTACTTAGTCAAATATTTGACTCAAAACGCACAACTACTTGTTTTAAATCTTTCGTGATACGTATCATTTTAATATAATAAATATGAAGTCTTAACTTTTATGCTGCGTAGGATCTCATAATTCTTAAAAACTACTTGATTAGGACAAATTTCTTTGCCATTATTTATTGGTTACAACCTTTTGCCCAAATATTTAACTAAACTGACCTTAACTTTAGAATTGAACTATAATTCAAAAATATTCTCTATGCCTGCATGTCAATAATTTATATAAAAAAGATTTTATACAAACATTTGCTTTTTATTTTTTTTTAATTTAATAAAATTCAAAATCTCTTTCCCGCAATTATCATTGTTTTGTTTAATTCCACACTAAGGAAATTTGCCATACTTAAATTAAATAAAACCGCTGAAGCCTAAGTAATAAACAACATATTATTGTTGTTTTTATGAGTAATTAAGGTTTACAACTGTTGCCTTATTGAATTATAATATAAATTTCTTTAATAGGCATATCTATAGATTAATAAAATAATAAAACAGATTGAATTTTGGTGTTCTGTTCAATTATGCAATTGTAATTATTAGTGCATTAAAATTTATTGTATTTCTGGTTTATCATGGGTTAGTTTTAATAATACGAAATTGATAATATTGCTAATTTTTGGAATGAGAACTTAATATAAAAGCTGAATATGAAGGTTTCAAATATTGTATTTTATTTTATTAACCATCAACATTTGCAAACACGTTTTTTATAAAATTTTTAATTTGTTTAAGCAATGAAAAATTATGCTTTTAAAAGAAATACCAAAAACAATTTTAATTTTTTTCATTTTTACTAAATTGCAAGGTAAATTAATAGCCCAAGTGATAGAATTCGCTTCACAAACTCTTCAGAGCTAAAGTCAAAATTTGTTTACATTTTGTTGACGCGCCTTAAAAAAAAACGAAAAAACGTTAATAAATTTTAAAGTCGAAAAAATATTTTTAAATAATAAATTTTTTCGTAATGTAGTAAATGTGTGAATAAGCCGTTGTGTGAAAAGTGAAAAGAGTGTTTGTACGCAAGAAGTGCGAAAAAAAAACTAAAAAAAATGTTTCTTTGAGAATCGTTTTTTAAAATTATTTGCTTTTATTTTAAAAAATTTTCATTTATAAAAAATATTAGCATTTTTAGGAAGAAATATTTATGCGGTATGAAAAAAAAAAATACGAGTGCGGCACTAACACTCTTACATACTTTTTTATATTTTAACTATAATTCGTATATAGAAATAAAGGGTATTTCAAATAAAATCAATAATTTAAATTAATAAAAAATACAGTCTTTAATCTTAATATTATATTTCTAAGTGGATTCATAAAATGACACATGGTCAAACGGTCTTTACTGCTTTGCTGAAACATACGTACTCTTTTGACCAAATTTGAAATAATTTTAATTGTAGATGTACATATTTTGTTAATGCTAAATAATCTCTTTTAATAAAAGGTTTGACATTCAACTTAGACTGTAAATTATCCATGAAGAAGGAATTTAATAGTGTTAAAACGCATCATCTTGGGATTCAACTATGATCACTGAAAAAAAAGATCAAACGACCAGAAAATATCTTGTGCACTAATACATTCATTCACTAGCGGAACGGCATGTGACACCATATTGTTAATACCACATATTGGCAACATCGATCTACAGAAATAACGTTGTTATCATGTCACGATATCGAGCAACAGTATCAGTTACTGCTTGAGCAGACATACCTTCAATAAGATATCCACTCTTTGCAACCAATGATGACACTTTGTGGGTACATTTGCTTTTCTACAATCACAAGTGAATTCTACAAATCTAAACTTTGGACGTTAACATAGATAATAAGGAGAAAATATGTTTCAACGTTTAGAATAAGTTTGAGACCGCCAAACTTTTACTGCTTTTCAAATATTGTTTTTTAACGAAAAAAAACTTGTTGCATCGCAAACGCTACATTTATACTAAACCTAAACTCTCACACATCGTATTGTTTTTTTAATTAGAACGACCTTTAGGTATTCTGTATGTGTAATTAGGAATAAAAATTGAAATGAGAAACGTACTGTCGCCACTTTTGCATGAATTGCCTTTTTAATATTTATTTATAGATTTTTATAATCGCTTTTGGTTTCGTTATTTGTTTGAATAATTGTTTGCTAAAAAATCAGTATCATTTATTCGTAATCGTGGTTAAGCATTGCAGTTCATTGAGAAAATTTTAATCTGGTTCCCGAAGGCTAATTCTTCTTGTATTTGTACGTAAACTGAATGTTTTGCTATTATCTCTTGGCCTTTATAATATGCTTGTTTTCTCTAGCACGCATACAGATGCATGTATTGTATTTATGTTTTTAAGCCTGTTAAAGTTATTTTTTTCCTCTCTGCTAGTGTCCTTTCTTATTTTTGAACATTAATTTGTTGTTTCGCTTTCTAAGGAGAAACTCTTTTTTCTGTCACACCAATAACTGTTATGGGTAGTATAAGCTGCTGAGGTTGTCTATTTGTACCAAAATAAAACGTTTGCAAGCGATAAAATAAAAAGAATTAAGATTTGGAAATGTATTTTTACTAAATATTTAAGAACTGCAGGTTTTTTGTTGCTTCTTATAAATTCTCTTTTGATTCAACAAATTGGAGATCATCTTTAATCACATAACAAACCAAAATTTGTATGGCTTAGCTTGTCCATTGAAAATCATTTCTGAATAAATAGGCACTTTATGTCTTAGGCAAACGCGAGTATTGTATGAAGATTTTTAAGCCCATTTTGTGAATTTAAGTCTGTGAAAATTGGGCTTTATTGTATAGTGAGTCCCACATCCAATACAAAATAATGATAATTAAGAAATGGCGTACTTATATTTATTTAAAACTTGTAAAGGTCATATAAATAAGGCTGTGCTCTGTTCTTTAACTAGATATGCAGATAAAATTTGATTGGCCCTTACTGCGAGGTTTCCACAGGCCATTAGAGAATGGATCAATAAGGATAACACAGATCACACCATTACAAGATTATTAAGGCTATCGAGTCCCTATTACATTCGTTGAGCTGAAGCTTGGATAGACTCCTGGAAGCCAAATGATTATTCTTATTTTGACTAAAACCACACTAGACTATTATGTGGCAATTTATTGAAACTAGCCGCATGAAAAACCGCATCCTATGCGTGCTAAGGCATATGGAAGCAATTAGTAACGAAAGAGCAATCAAAGGCGGATATTGCTTGAGATGAATTTTGTACACGCAAAGACTTTCGAGGTAATGTGAAGAAATGAGTCCAGTTGAATGGAGGCAATATAAAAAGCTTGCTTTATCCCTATAACTTAAGTTTAAATTCAAAGGAAGTGCACATCAGGTTTTTTTAAATAAAAAATGGCAGAAATTTTTTTACAGAAAATGTTACTTCAAATAGTAATTTGCTCTTAGTAAAAAAAACGCATAAAGTATCATTCAGAAGACCACTCGTTATCAAAGATGCTTTTGTTATACGATAACGAATTCTTGAATCCCTAAAGTAAATACCATTGTAAATCCTAATTCGCAAGTAAATTGAAATGAAGGAATCTTTTCCGAAATATGTTGAAAAAAAAATGGAATGTTGAAATAAAAAAAATAATAATAATAATAAAAAAAAGGAATAATACTTAAAAAGTCGCCTTCGGTAATAATAAGCAGCGCATTAAAAATTGTTTAACTTTTTATTAGTTGCTATTTTTATGTGTTTCTCGTAATCGCAAAGAAAAATTTTACTCTTGCTATAAAAAAACAAAAATAAAAATTGTCAAGCTTTCTAAGCTACTTTTTTTCTGCTCTTATCTTTCGTTGTTTCATCTTTTATGATGTATGAAATAAAACAAAATAAAATTGTGCAGTAAAATCAATTAATTTATTTTTTTTAAATAAGTTTTATGTATTTGTTTTAGTTCGAAGATAGAAAGTTTATAATTTATATTAAAGTTAGTATTCAAATATGAATAGTTTTTTTATTACCAGTTTTAATATAATTTTCACAAAAGGTTCAAGACTTGCAAACAAATCGCTAAAGAATTTATCTTAAACTTTCAAACTTAAGTGCTATTAAAGAATACGAAAATTTCTTCTGCTGTCCGTAGATAAAATAATTTTAGTTTAGTTTTTTGCTACGTGCTAAAACATTTTAGCTGAATTGTTTCTTTTCGTAAAGTTTTGAATATGTTAACATTTTAATTCTTATTTATTCGAGTTTACAAAATCATTTATCATTTACTTCAAATGCACGACAACTTTATTCTTTTCATGATACAATTTTAGTAAGCGTTACATTACGATAAGATATAAGCACAAAAAGATGCACTTAAGAGAATAAACAAGCCACTTGATACTTCATTAAAGTTCAAAAACACTTCCTTAAAGAATCCACTAAACGACTTCGAAATTGAAGACGGGACAAAAAATTTAAAAATATTTATTGTCTTCTTTAATCAAAGTAGAGGTAAAAATTTTTGTTACTTAATCTTATTGATAAAAATATTTAACAATGTAAGACACGGTTTTAAGAAACTTTTTTGGTAAAATATAAAACGTGTAATTTGATTAACTTAATAATCCTCAAGGCAAAATATCAATATTTGTATTAGAAAATGAAACGGAAAAATATATAACTAACGTAGCGGCTGTTTGTAGTAAGTATTGCCGAGTACCGTTTTTTAGTTTCTGTAAAAGTTTTGACAAATAATTTTTCTAAGCGCCCAAAAAAAAATAAGCATAATCTTGTTATTAAATTCACAACTTTTTCTTTGTACGGTCAACTTCGAAAATTGATTCCTTTTTTTCATCATTTGCCAAATGGATGACAATTTCGAATTAAACAGTTTAAAAAGTTAATTTTTTAAATAAACCGAAAATGTTTCCTACGTTAACTAGGAAGAATGTTGCAATATGTAATTTCCATTACTTTGATTTATCTGTATATGATTGTCTTGTTTTATAAGGCTATTTTAGTTGATTCTCTCACTGAATGAAATGTTTTTAAAGTTTTAATAATATTTTAAAAAGCTCAGTTTAATTTTCAAACATCACAAAAAAAACAATAATACTAATAAAATTAAGAAAATAAATCACAATTTGTAATAATGCGTCGTATTTGTAAAATAGTGGTTCAGCTTTATTGGTCAAATATGTAACTAATATGAGCACAGCTTTTTAGCAAAATATTTTCAAAGTTGAAAGAAATTTACAATTTTAATGAACCTAAATTTATATATTAATGAAGTATTAAATATGAAATATTATATAGAATTAAACCACTTTTTAGGAAACTTTTATCACATACATATGTTATGGAACAAATAAAAAATAAAAAACTTTTATTTCTATATTTCTTTATAATAATAAAATTGAATTTCTGACATTTTAATAAAAAAAAGCAGTCTTTATAAATTTTTTTTTTTTTTTTTTTTGAATGTTGTTGAAAGCAGTAATTTTTTATTGGAGGATCATAACGCGATTTTCTATTGTGATTACGATATAAAGCGATAATGAACTTACAGCATTAAAAGTAATTTTATTTGAAAATTTTTTGAAATGTTTATAGATAAAAAGCTTTTATTTGTTTGCATGCAATACTATCAACATTATCATTTTGGCAAAAAAAATTTAGAATTACGACACTTTAAAAAAAAATTTAATTATTCTTGTTTCTGTTTTCGAGAAGTGACTATTCGAAGTGCAGCTTGTAAATAGAGAAATCACCATTATGACAATGGAATAGGAAAAGATATATTTCAACGATTGGTTCTTTTTAATACAATACTAAAGTCTCAAGTCTATCCACTATTGGCCAGCATTGCTTTTGCATTAAAGTGTTTAATAAAAAATCACATGTGGTGTTTTCAGCATTTGTGTATTTTTCTTACAGAATTAATAAAACAAATAATTTAATAAGGCCGGTATACTGTTCTGCCTGAATTTAAACCTTAAAGCTTTAGTTTTTATGGAAGTGTACAGAACAAATTGTAGACAAATCAAATTCTCGAAGACAAGATGCAAAAGGATACAAGGGAAATTACATAAATGAGAACAATAAAACAAATAAAATGTCAACAATTCTATGGCCAAACATTAATTTTTGTTTCTATTTACAGATAAATCTCCAATTATTGTTATAACATCTCCGTAGTAGAAAAATTTTCTGTGCCTTTCTTTTTAGCGGCATTGCCGAACGAAAATTTGCTTTATGATTTTTAAACCTTATTTTTTCGTTGTTTTTTACGGTGCCATTATATAACGTCTACATAATGTCAAACAACTTAGAGTGATAACGTCCATAGTTATTTTATGGTATTCAATGTAAAAAATATGTAACGTTTTTATAAACTGGATTACAGAAAATCTTTGATGAGCGAAGTCAGTGCTGGTTAAAACATAGAGAAGAAAATCCTTGCTTCCGAGCGAATGCCGTTCAACCAGAAAATACGTGATAAGCGAAGCCGCTGTTGTTTTTTACGGTGGCATTATATAACGTCTACATAATGTCAAACAACTTAGAGTGATAACGTCCATAGTTATTTTATGGTATTCAATGTAAAAAATATGTAACGTTTTTATAAACTGGATTTCAGAAAATCTTTGATGAGCAAAGTCAGTGCTGGTTAAAACATAGAGAAGAAAATCCTTGCTTCCGAGCGAATGCCGTTCAACCAGAAAATACGTGATAAGCGAAGCCGCTGTTGGGTCCTTGAGGGTCCTTACACATAGAAGTAGAAATTATAAAAAAATTGCAAAAACAAGTCCAAATGTTTAATAACTAGGGAGGTCATCAGTTGATTGATACTATTTTTTTAATGAGTATCATTAAGGTACATATTAAGATAAACGTTTCGGTAGTACAGAGCACATATTTTTCGTTTCTAACCAAGTCACTTCAAATTGCTTTACGCTTTAATCGAAACTTTTAAATCTTTAACGTATTTCGAAATACATTCTATCGCTAATACTTACACAAGCAAAACCTTTTTTCTCCTTAAAAGTAATCATATGTAAAAGTAATGTTTAAACTTACACACCCACTCCGTCTTACACACACACCTTGAAATAACTGAAAGAATAAAGAAATGTAAGAAGAAATAAACGAAGTAAAATGTAGAATTTTGAAATCATAAGACAGTTCATTTTTTCACTTCATCACAGGTTGTAATGAAACATTAATTCCCATAAGAAAGTCCATCAAGAAAACCACAACGATGATGAATGAAATGCAAGAAAACAAAACAATAAATGTTTTTTTCAAAATAACAAAATGGTAGAGGATATTAAGTTTATAGTAGTTACACGAACAAATATCTTTGTTACAGAATTATTCACACATAACGACATGTCCTCACACCGAATATGAGGCGTAAAGCCAATAAGTAATGAAACCTAAAATTTTTCAAGCACATCGACATGGCCATAGAACTAAAAGCATTCTCTAATGGTTAAATACGTATCATAAACAAAAACAAAAGAAAAACAGAACATAAAAAATATAATGAGAAAAAATTATGCTTTACAATTTATTAGATTGCTAATTTTAAATGGGACTACATAGAAAAATGTTAGAAGACTGTAATTTATTCAAATGTCATGGTAAAAATGTCACAAAAAGTTTTGTTGTTAGAAAATACAATAATATTTCTAAAGTGTCTTATAAATCTTTAAAAATTTATGACTGCATGTTGATTAAAGTATTATATTATTGGACTTTAGTTTGAAATCAACTTATACTATAAAATTATTAGAAGTAGAAACCAACGTTCTATTAGAAATTAAAAAAAATAGGCATTTACTTTAGCCTGATTAAAATTATTCATTAATTTTTTTAACCAATTTCAAAACGTAATTTTCTTAAAATAGCGTTAACAGCTATTTCCTCATTAATCAGCAAAGAAATTTTTTTGCGGCTTATCCTTTTATTTCTCTGTTTAAATTTTACTTTACGACCTTCTATTATCTAAACTTAATCCTGGACTGGAACTGCTACTCGAGGTTTACCAAACATGCAGCAATAATCACCACAACGTGGCTACAGAGTGGAACTCATGAGGTATAAAATTTAACTAACTCAGATTGTTGTTTGATGTATTTAGCAAGCAATTTATCACATGTTCTAAATATAATGTCCATATTTTAATCTCACTATATCTGATGTGCTAATAAAAACAAAAGCTGAAAAACATTTGTTTTTGTCTTGAACTAATGCCTGTGGCTAAATGATCTAATACCTAATGCTAAAAGTTGCCTTGAGTTAAATTCTAATTGCAGTTTTAAACTCTTTCTTCTTAATTTAACGGATTATTCCATTGCGGCATTTTGTCTTCTATGAATTCACTTGAACATAATTTGTTTACTTTTCCCAAATAACACAGGGCAAGGAAACTCAAAGTTCAACAACAACGTAACCGTTCTTTAATTTAAGGAATAAAAATGAGACATAAGTTTATTTAATGAGATAAGTTTTATTCTTTAATGTTTTTCTTTAATTTTATAAGAATGTTTTTACTATTTTAATTCGTATCTCTTGCAAATAATAAAATGAGCAGAAAAAGAAAGCAAAAGAATATAAGAAATGTAAGAAATGTAAGAAAAATACATTCTAACTGTTGATATGTAGTTTTCTTTAAATTAAGAAGTATTAAAAAAAGAATTCTGCAGTTAAAAAAAGTTTTACTGCAGTCTTTTGCTTTAAGATAGAAAATCGTAATGTTTCTTTTAATTATGCAAAAAAGGACTTAAACTTTTTACTTGTTTTTTATAAAATTGACAATCTCGAGAGAATCAAAATTTAAAACCGTTGCCAATTTTTTTATTTTTATAAAGATTATGGAAATTTTCAGTTCTGTCGATAGCTCATATCAAACTCTAAAAAAACA
This sequence comes from Cistogaster globosa, assembly GCA_937654795.1. Classification (NCBI taxonomy): domain Eukaryota; kingdom Metazoa; phylum Arthropoda; class Insecta; order Diptera; family Tachinidae; genus Cistogaster; species Cistogaster globosa. Next base: position 45,893,660 of record OW569403.1, on the reverse strand, counting down.
TTTATAATCGTCATCCTTTGTAGTTAAGGATATAATCGGCTTTTAAAAAAAAAATATTTAATTTTTTGTCTTACCTTTGGCTAACTTCCTGCTTCTAGCGGAATGACATGAATGACATTGCGTTTTTGGGATTTAGAAAAAGTTGTTAACATATTATTTATTAAAAGAAAAAAGTAAATAAATTTTTTTGTAAGTTTTTTTAAAATTTATGCAAAAATAATATATTCAAAATTTGTATTAATTAAGAAACGCACTAATGTTTTGTAAAAAAAAAAAAAATTAAGGAAAATTACAAAAATGTACGAGCTTGCAATGGCAATTAAAAACAAACAAACATTTAAAATCTAAAAAGAGAGAATAAATTTCAGTTAATCTATTAGTTCACTTGTAAAAAATATATTTAATATTCCACTATTTTATAAATATGTGATGCTCGCTACAACATTGGTGAAGCCAACTGTTAAATAAATCAATCACGTTAACAAATTTCAGGAAAAAACAATTGCTTTATCCTACATAAAAACAATTGCTTTATCCTACATAAATCAAAAGTCTCAACACATTTTTATGCAACTTAAATAATTTTACGTAAATCATTTTGTTAGTTATTTCTCATGCCTGAATATTTGCGACAACTTTCAAATATATAAAAGCTTAAATATTTTTTTTTTTTTAATTTTTTAAGAATATTGTCTTTGCCATTGCCAACTTAGTTTAACGGTTTATTTTTAAATTTTAATTAAAATCATATTACGCCGAATATTAGTATTATATAAAATCTTATAAATCCTTTTGTGATATAAAAACCTAGAAGCAATTACATAAATTATACAAATTTACAGTAAAATTAAGAAAGATGAGTTAAATAAGTTAGAAGGTAAGTAAGAGTGGCATTCCGCAACATTTGCATTAAATTAGTTGACTTAAAACTAAAACAAAAGCAAAGTTTTTACAATTTAACATAAAAAGGAAACTTAATATTTAAAGTTGAACAATTAAAAGAGTGAATACAGCATGTACCTAAGGAATGGTAGAAGATAGTAATTTATACTTTACATTAAATTTCCTCTATTTGCAATTACTCCTAATTAGTAATAAAAATATACTGCTTTTTAAAGCAAATAAAATTTTATTAGTTTGTTTAATTTTGCCCGTTTTCGTTTACTTTATCAAACATTTTTAATTTTTTTGCAGTGTTTAAGTTTCCTTATACAGGTAAATATTCTTAAGGCATCTTAAATATATCGCACTAAAAATTAAAATGCATATTACGTTTCCTCAGGAATTACAATTTTTATACGTTACGTCGCATTCATTGTAATATTTTTAGGATGTTTTTTTCTTCTCCTAAATTAAAATCAGTAAAAATTGGCCCACACCTTATTAAAGTTCGCTTGAGTATTTTGTCTATGAATGTCAGAAATATGTTTTCATTTAAGTTTTTTGTTTTAGGTGGAGGAAGATATTAAAAATGTCTATAAACTTATGTACTGGAAAGTAGTTACTTTATCAGCGCTATTTAATTAAGGCTATTTAATTCTACTTGTGTTAAACCCTACTACAAAGTTCTAATAATAATTCTAAGTATATTTTATAGTTTCTTTTTCATAAATGTTAGGCAACACGACATATTAGTTAATAGTATAAAATTTGTATAACAGAGAAAGAAAAATATAGTTTTTCGAGTTTGTCGTTTTTACAATATTCACTTGCAAATCCGGAAGTACACTTTTTCAAATTTCTTGTAGTAGGGGAATTGTTTAACGATATTTATTTTGGGAACAAAGCACGACCACAACTGAGATCTTGTACGAATTAAACTTATTATTAACTAGCAATATCCACGACTTCGTTACCGTGTCATTTCTAATTTTCTTAAAGTTTAAATTAAAAAAATGTACTTTTTAATTTTTATTTAATTTTTGTTTTATTATTAAAAGTTTGCCATCTATAAAACTAAAATATACTGACAAATGTTTAAGTGCCACTATTAGTGTAAAATTGGTTGTTATATTTAAATCCATCCAGTAGTTTTTACGTGATGTGAAAAAAATAATGATGTCTTATGTGTAAATATGACCATAATATTTAACCTCAAAGGCGAAATAAATAAATAAATAAAAATAAATAAATTCTATAACAACCGCAACAAAAAGCAACGAAAACCGATCAAGCAGAAATTCAAACTCAAAATAAACTAAAATACGCAAAACAAAATAACATAAAACTAAGTAAAGATAAAAAATTAACACAGTTCCTTTCTGAATAAATAAAACGATTAAACTTGAACATTTTTTTAAAATTGCATCTTTCAACTTCAATCAGAAAAGTCTTTTCACTATGTTTTATGTTTTTAATTATAATTAAAGCTACATAATTGGAAAAATAACCGAAACTTTTATGTGTTGCTTTAAAAGATCTAAGTTCGTTTAGTTTACCGTTTATACTTGGGTTAAGATGTGGTACGCTTATTTAAAAAACGTCAAATTTAATCCCAATAATGTTTTTGTTACCTGCAGACCTTATATTAATTTATGATAGAGAATAATATTAGTGATGAGTATGTTTTAATGAATTATCTCAAAATAAGAAGTTCATGAAATTAGCTTTTAAATAAAAGTAAGCAGGGTACAATAATTTTAAAAAAACTATGATATTTCTTATGATTAAAGAAATATAATATTTTGAAGCAGACAAGATGTAGATAAGTTAAGCACACCAGGCAGTTCTGAGACTTTACATAAAATTATTATGCATGTTCTCGTTCTTCTTGCATGGAAACGATATTTAATTTAACAAATCAGTTCTTCTATTCTGCCGAATTATCTCAAGTTATCCCATAGATAATATAAGTTATAAATATTATTTAAGATCGAATATATTTATTTGCTAAACACAGTTAAGTATGTGATATTTTGACGAAATGTGAACGGCACAATTGTTGAGAAAACATGTCCGTATAGCATTTTGCTACTTTATAAATACTTAAACACATACTTAAGTTTTAAACAAAATTTTTTAAAGGAGAATTTTTAACATTATAATTCTTTACTCTGTTTAAAAGATGGAAAAGTCACCAAACTTTGTTTATATCTTCTAATTCTTTAATTGCTCGGTATATACTGTTTGTTTATTCATTGTTAGAAACAGTTTTATATTTTAACTGCAGCTCTACTACTAATTTATACGGATGGAAGGTAGTGGTTCTGAAAATTATTAACATTAATAATATCGATATACTGTTGGTATAAAAAATTTCTCTTCAAATGATGTATAAAAAAAAAAAAATTTTCATATTTAGGTGAAATCTTTTGCATTTGTTGGATTCTAGTTGTACAATTTATATATTTTTTAACTCATATGAAATATAAACTTATTAGAAATGTTTATTGTTTTAAGCAATAATAATAAGCAATAAACCCACAAGAACACAATATATTGTTGTCTTTTAACTCTAACAATCATATAAACACGCATTCAATTTAATATTTTTTTGCTTGTTAAAGTACAACAATATTATATTTTAATCTTGTAATTAGTTGTAAATCATAAATTATTTCCGGCACAAAATCACCAATACATTCTGTTCTAAAGCAACCTGTTACATGAAGCATGAAGTGTCTAGCGTACTACTAAAGCTTACAATGCATAAAATTTGGTGCAATTGTACTACAAATGCCAACATTGACGCACACTCGTGCCATTGTCTTTATAAATGTGCTCATGTAAATTTTCGCTCGCGGGAAACTCTTCTGATCTTTATTATTGCCATCATTGAATGGAACAGCATCAAATGCACATTCCGCTGCCAAATGCTTTACAATCAACAAGAGATAAATAGATAAATAATAAAGAAGTAAACATAAAACGAATAACAACGTTCTTTTACACTTTTGTGTGTATACGTATTTCAATGTAAAGGTAATTTTTCTTGTGTGAAAATAATAATTTTTCATAAAATTTATGTTATTAATGTTAGCATGCAGTTTTTTACTTTGCAAATAATACATGATAGTTTGATATTTTTTGTCTTTCTACTAAAAGAAAAAAATATGAAGCTGTAAAAACAATACCGTATTCTTAGAGCTTCAGTGTTATATGCAAAACAATACTTTGTCGCAGAGAAATAAAATATGTATGTGTAGCTGTTATTATATTTTATATGTATGTGTGCGTATTTATGAAAATGTCGGCATAAAATACCACTTTCACCGTACTGTCACACAATAATCATGGCAATTATGTTAAAATAATGTCATTTTCATACGAAATTTTATTGTCGACTTTTAATGTTAATGCCTTTTTCGTTATTTTTCTCTTTTTACTTTGTTTGTTTTAAAGCTTGATTTTTAATATTTAATGTAGTTCTTAAAATGCTAATTTAAAAAAATAACTCTAATTTAAAGGAAGCAATATTAAATGTATTTTTTTATTTAACTGTAACAATGGGAAGGTGAGTAATACTTTGTCATGTTCTAAAATAAGGTAAATATTTAAAGGTTGTTGTGCTACTTACTTCTAAGAATGCTCCTGCAGTTAATTTAAAAAATTGAAAATGGTTGGAATGGGAGATTTTAAAAATAACCTTGATACCAGAAAAAGTAAGGAATTATTAGGCGTACAGGTCTAGTCATTTGTTATCTAAGATCTTCTCTGATTCCCTTAATTTAAGTCACGAAAACATAGAAAAGCCAAAACTGAAAACTGTTTTTTTTAAGTACTCACTTTTGTGCCTGACATGATATAATAAGTTGGCAGCGATATCGAATTCATGAATTTTCGCCGTTAGTCCATCTCCGAACTCCACACAAAAAAAATATACATATTTTTTATTTAAATGAATAAATCCGCCATCGCTACCACCTGGTATTTGATTCGCCCAAAAATTTAAGAACTTGAATAAAAAATTATGATGCAAAAACGCAAATGACATAATATTAACTTCACGCTAGCTTTGGTTGAGTTGTGTTTGAGGTTGACTTTTATCGTCTTTAAAATCAGTAAGCATTAAGGCGAAGTTTGTCATGAACTGTCACGTCACAAAATAGCGAACACTCCAAGCGAAATAAATTTGCTAATGGAAATACACCAAATTTATTTAACATGGAAATTAACAATTATATATGTGTATACAATTAATAACATAAATACAATATTTGTAATTTAGGCACAATGGAAAATTAACTAAGTAAAGACGTAGTACTCTACGGTACTGTACTCACAGATCAACAAAAATTGGGCCCCCGATGATCAATAAATTTCTGTGTATATTGCTATTTAGATACTAAGGGGGAAAACCGACATGAAACTGGCCGCTTAACGTGAAAAAGGACCTGTCGCTTAAGCATGAAATTGTCATAAGAAAGTAATAGGTCATAGGTGAAACCTTTATGAGAATAATTTTTGCTGTACATTTAGAATTTTAAATTTAGTTATTTAAAATAATTTAAAAAAAATCTTTAGAAATAAAATCATCAAATATTTTTTTAATTCATTAGAACTTAATTCAATTTCTTTAAACGTCTGTTATACGTTGAGCATTCAAATTGAATTTCACAGTCTTTTGCTGTCGCTGTTCTACAGAAATTTTATCTTTTTCATAAGCAACTTCAGTGTCTTTATAATATTTAATACTTTTTTTACGTTTCATAACTAACTTTTCAACATTGACTCCTTCTTCTGTTGCGAATTGAAAGGAAGCTGCAGCAATACTATTTGCCTTCACCCCTGGTCATATAGAATCATTGCTAGACATTCATATAGAATCTTTGCCAGACATTCTTTTAACTCGCCTTCACTACCTTCAAGATCAGAAATATCGCGGTTGTCCTGGCCGACTTCAAGTTTGCGATGTTACAGGATGATCCTCCGCAATCTTCCAACGCCACAAGTGCTTTTTCTAAAATTCTTTCAGCTTTTACAAATTTTTCTCTTTTTAAGGGTAACAGTGGAAATATAGGAGTAACAAAAGGAGATAAAATTATTTAAATTTAAAGATTTTTTTGTATAAGATTAACAAACTATTCTTGATATTACTGGCCGTTGGACTTCCGCAGTGGTAGAAGTGATTTTATAATTTGCCATTTTAATTTAAAGTAACTTGAATAACTTAAATATTTTATTTGTTCTTGTTCACGATTCTTAAAAGCAACTAACTGACCAGAAGAAGAGTAGTTTTTTAGTGTCTGAGAAATATTTAGTTAAAAATAAATACTTTACGGTTTGTAATAATTTTTAATAATCAAGTAAAATAATGGGTGTTTTTTAAGGTCATATAGATTTTATAAAAGGGTTAACTGTCAAACATCTTTCAGTAACATCTTTCTGAAATCAAAATTTGATTATGACTTGATTTCGAGAAATAGAAATAATTACCACCTTAAATGCCAAATTTCTTTGTATACTTTCAGCAATTCTCGCAAAAGTTCCCCGTATCATGCGCTTCGTCAAGAATTGCTGTGGTGCCCATATGCCCAAAATGATTCTTAAATTGACATGTAATTTTTTGATAAAATATATATTTTTTTATTAAATTGTACAATTTTAATTTCTATCGCAAATTTGTGGCCGTGGTTACCATAAGCCATTTTCATATAATAAGTTTATATAATGATCTTTCAAATAAAAAATCTTTTTTGAAAAAAATCTATTTTTTTTTGTGCTATCTTGTACAATTTACATTTTTAGCGGCTATAAAAAATACACCCTCTAAAAATTTTAGATTCGTACTTACATATTAAAACCACAGAATAAATTCTACTGTATCTGATACGTGGTTCAGTTTCGATTGCAAATTTAAATATACAGAAATTCAATTCAAAATTGATTTTAATGATATTTGTTTATTTTTTCGATCTAAACTCAGAATAAATAGTGTTTGGAACTTTTATATTTATTTAGCTCACTGCCTCCGCTAGGTCTGTGATATAAATCATTTCAATAAAATATGGAATACTTTATTTCAACCTAGCAGAAACCACAACTTCGTCAGCCTGTCATTTTTAGATTTCTTAAAATTTTAATTAGAATATATTTTTATATCTTTACTGTAGGGGTTTTTCATCTTTCAAAATTAAATTGTGTTGACAAAACTATTTTAACACCGTTATACGGTTAAAATTGGATGCTTTTCCATTTTGTATCTTTATATTCTCTAGGAAATTACATATTTTACAAAAAAAAAAGTATTCTGTATTTGAACAAAATACAAAATTTTGTACATATAAGTCAGAAAATCATTTTTCAATCTTCATTTATAAAATAATTAATTAACGCATTTATACAGATTGGTGTACATCGATTTTTTTCTAATACAATATCCTTAACATAATTTCACATCCATTTACAAAATTTAAATTTTTTCGTGTCCCAATTGCTTTTATTTACAGATTTCCTTTCCTAAGTGTTCCGTGTGTCTTTTATCGCGGAGTAGTGACAAGTTATAAATGTTTGTCAAAAAAAAAAAAAAAATATCTTATTTACTTTAATGTTGTTTTTTTCGTCTTCTTTTTTTTAAGCCATTTGTCATTTATGTAAACACATAAAACTTACATTTATTTAAAATGAAAAAAGGCGCAAATATGAGATACTAAATAATATCTTTCAACGTTTTCTTTCTTTAAGAATAGCAAATTGTTTAAAATAAAACAAATCCTTAATAACAAATAAAAATGAAAATTAAAGATTGAGGCAGTCTACAGAGAGTACAGTTGTAAAAAAAATTATAATATAAACAAAATAGCGCAGCTTTAAAGCTTTAAAGTTAAAAATTTAGATTTTGGCAGCGTGTTTTAAAGTGAAATTGGCTGAATCTCTGATTGCAACGTTAAAGCTACGCTACCAAGCGCTAAGCTTGAAACGCAAGCCTAGGCTGGTCTATAAAAATTATCACAGTAATGATTAAAAACACTACAAGCATCGAATTCTTAAAAAAACCTGGTTTCCGCTCATCTCTTTCCTAAAAGTAAAGGCCCCAAAGACGCTGGCGGTACAGAACATACAATAAAATATATTTACTCATCATCGCTTTTTTCCTTATTTTTAAAACTGAAAAATAAATCATAGTCTGACCAAAAATAATTCGTTTAGATACGAAATGAAATTTTTGCAAACGTTAGATAAAAAAACTTGTTATTAACGTCAACTTGGTCAGTTGGAAATTAAAGTTTTCTTAAGAACCTCATCCGTTGTCTTAAGTGGATGGATATTATGTGTAATCTACAATTTTTTGTGATTAACGTACTGCAAACTCAAGTCGATTTCTGTCCAGTTTTAAGGAAAACAAGCGAAAGTTACCATACGTAATGGTAACTGCTTGCTCATTATGAGTGTGTGTGAGAAATTAAGATTATAGTGAAACATATTTCATTTTAAAATATCTCTTTTTATTCTTATTTTGTTGTTAGTTAAAAATAAAACCGAATAAAAAACAGCAACAACAAAATATGAGCGATACCCCGACCAACAATTAATAGTATAACTACAGGCACAAATAATTTTTAGCAGTAAATGTTACTTAGTGCACGTTGAAAATGATATACATCCATATTAAATGGTATTTATTTATCAATTTAGGCAGAATATTGAATTCACATTGTTTTTATTTAATTAAAAGCGACCCTGTCAAAAGTATGGAAAAAAGTCCAAATGTGCAATTAAAAAAACTACAAATCTTGTACTTTATTTTTAGTAAAGGCATTAAAATTAAAATTTTGTGAGCATTTTAGGATCCAAACTTGGGACTTTAACCCATGTGTTAAAATTATTTAAAAATTTTTTGATTTTAAGAAAGTTCTAGGCTTTAGTCATTTGGTTAAAGATTTTATGCACAACTATCTATACAATGAAGCCATTAAATAAAGTAGGAAAAAATTAAATAGACTCTGTGGACAATAAATAAGCAAAAATTTGTGATTTAAAAAATTTCATTTGAAGATCGTATTATTTCCAATCTAGTAAAAATGTTGGACTGGATTTTCATAATTTTAAAATAAAGGGAACTAATAAAAAATTATAGAAAATAGTGACCAATAATTATATAACACTAGACTATAGTCTGGAAAAATTCAGCGTTTGAAGTTTTCAAATGCGATTAAAACGTAAACTGTTGATGCTTAAGTTTAATTTGATGGAGAACAAAAATAGATAGTTAATAGTAAATAATAGTTTCTCAGGTTCCACATTATATGACCCAATTTTGCCGTTTGAGAAATGGTAAACTTAGAACTTAAGCTTCGATCCTATTTTTCTACTAGCAAGTGGTGTTTTAGCCAGTGAAGCAGTCTAGAAAATGTTGATTTATTTCCCAACATTTGGATTTTGCTGCACTGTGGTATATAAGTATGGCTTTTTTACCCTTTTATTCAGCATTCAAAGCATGTAAACTATGCAAAACATCAAAAGGATGAGTGAAAAAAGGGGTTTGGCTTGCATTGCTTTTTAGTATTTTTATTTAAGCATAAATCTTTAATTTTCGTTTCGTTTTAAAAAGTATTTTTAAGTTAGAAATATTTTTGGCTTCTCCTAAAATGTTGTTAAAGGTTACCTGGTGATATTAGGGACAACAAAAGAAGCTTTAGGTTGTTTGAGAAATTCGTATTACCAAATTAATATTTCATGTTTATTAAAATTCTTTGTTATGTTTTTTCAGTTAGTTGGTTAAATGTATGAAAGTTTATAACGCACAAAAATTATGGTGGATAAATTCGAAGAACCCTGACGACGGATGTAACAATTAAGAAAATGCTGCTGCTAGCATCTAATTTTATGTATTCTTTTTAAAAATGAATACAAAATATTAACTAAATAATATTTAAATGCATTTTTTTATTAATTTGTGGTGAGTTAAAACCTAAAGTAAGAGTTTGTTTTTGGTTTTCTTTGCTCGTTTGACAAATTATACTCAAAAATTTGAAATTGCTTTGTAACATTGAACTAAAAATTAGAAAAATTGTTTTTTATTTTGTTATTATTGAGCAAAAGGAATCCTCCTTTGGAAATTATGCAACTTTTTTAATATTTTTTTAGTATAAATAAAGTGATAAACTAAAATTCTAGCGCTTGTCCCAACGCCATTCAATAATAAGTTATCTCACAGTTCCCATCTTTTAAATTTGCAATGTCTATGTTTTGTTACGATTTATTAAGTTATGAAAAAGTATGAATTTTTTTGTTTAAAAGTGTATACTTCAAATATCATTTATTTTGCTTGGAATAATGTCAGAATTCTAAAGTTTTTTTTTTTTTGCTAACTTTTGCAGTCCTTTGGGGCGCATAAACATTTCAAAAATTTCATAACACTTTTGAAGTTTTAGTCAGTTTAGACTCACATGTTTAATGATGAGCAGAGCCTTAAAGTTATTAAAAAAATTGGATAGGAATTTATTGAGTTGGGGAAATAAAAATATAAAAGATATGATAAAATTTCAAAAATGGTTTAGTAGCATAAATTATTGACGCAAAATCTTCAATCAAATACGCTGGCCATTTTGCCTATTTGATTGTATAAGGATCCCTCTTTTCTATACAACTGAGTGTTACAAAACCTATAACGAACTAAAAAAAATTATTTTCTTTATGTAATTCAGTCCCATTGTGCCATTTAACACACGCTGATTAGTTAATTTGTTAAACAATATTGAAAACTAACTATTCCTTGCTTATTTGCTATTTTTTATTATCTGCCATCAGGGGAATTATTACGGCATTTAATGTTAAATAAATTTTTATTAAAATTTTAAGTGAACGTGTATTCAAAAAAGCATTTAGAATACTTAATGCAGAAATTGTAGGTGGTTTTGTTGATTTCTATGATGAAAATCAAAAATACGTTGTTCAACAAATACACATGTATAGGACTAAAAAAATTATTTCCATAAAATGAAGTCATGTGTGTTTTAAAATTTTTTTGGTTTTTTCCCTTAAATTGATTGTGAAAAGATATGTATGCAGAGAAGTATTTTCTGATTTACTTTAATAGTCCGAAATATTCTGATTAAGTTTCTTGTTTGAAAATACAAAAGAAAACCCTACGAATTTCATTTTCAAGTGATTTGTCAAAAAAATTTACTTCTCGTGCAAAAGCATTTTTTGTAGATAAAGCTTAACATTTATAGAAGATGGATTTTACGTAAATTTACAAACGTTTAAAATTAAGAGAAATTGCTTTATTTTCAAATGGTAAATTTCTAAGGAAAGGTAAGTAAGAAATATAAATGACCATCTCTTAAACATACAGAGATATTTTAATCCAAAAGTTTATAACTGATCAGAGGTGATAACACCATTTTTGGTTATTGTCAAAATGACTTAACTTACTTAACACCCACTCCTATTTCTTATATGACTTTAACTGCAACGAAGCGGATAGCTGGTGTAATGCAATATGTGGTAAAATTTTCTTACTGTTAAAAATTTAAAAAATTTAGATGCTTCCCGAATTGGAGCAAGCAACATATAAATGTAAACTATTCGAATTTTAAAGTTTAAATCTGTAACGCTTAGCGTTGGAATATTCAATTTCAATATTCAGGAAAATGTTGGGAAAGTCGAGAATCGACTTATTGAATGAAACAATTTTGCCTAGTGTATGCCTTATGCTTTATGGCTTTTGTAATAGAACTGGTTTCGCGCACATCTGTTAAATGCTTTCAAAGTCAATAATGGACCTTGTAAGTAGAAAATAACTTTCTGTTTTTTATATAAATATTTTTAATTATTCACTCTGTTTTTATTTTTATTATTGTTTGAACAGTTATTTACACATTTTTGAGAGGCTATTCATATAAATATAAGTTGAGCTAACCTAATATTTAGCTAGATAACCGGTCGATAACTAAAAGTAAATAATATGATTTTTCCATTTCATCTATCCTATATTTTTTGTATGCTTTCGGAGTGACATAAATATTTGGCAATAATGCACCTTTTCTTAAGTAAAAGAAAGCATATTTATTAACTTCATTAAAAAAAAGTAGCTCTTAGAATAGAAAATCAAATTCGTAACGTAACATCTTTCATTCGACAAAGAAGAAAATTACTATCTTGCTATTGAATGAACACCAAAAGATAGATCTTTGATAATAGCGGCACCACGAGGAAAGCTCTGTGTGGGCTTAGTTAAGAGCAATTTCTAATTCTATTAGAGAAAAACTGACTTCAGCGTCTGGCAATGATTGTGGACCAATGACATTATTAATAAATTAAATTTTTTATTAAAAGTTTAAGTTGTAATTTTTAATTAACTGAATTTAAACACATAAAAAATATTTACTACACTACACTAAAATAAAATGAAATTATTTTTTAAATTATTTCTGAAAGTGTAATTAAAGCTATTTTTTCTACAAGAGTGTAATTTAAATGTGTTTGCGTTCTGGTTTTTACTCTTGATATACTATATACTTAGTACGTATTGTCTAGGTCTCAGTTTTAATTTGTTTGAAAGTACAAGTTAAATTTAGCAAACAAAAGTGTTATAACGCAACAAACAAACTTCAGTCAACATACAAATTTGTTCTTGGTTTGATTCCGTATTTGTATGCATAATCTGTTAATTTTTATTGGGAAAAAAGTTTGGTACTGTTGGATGTTGCCTCAGAGATTGTGTGGAGTAACACGCACACACATTAACTTGCAAACACAAATTATTGCAATGCACACACACACACACAAACACACATACAAAATGACACAATTATTTTGTAAACTATTTTCGCATTTTCGTTTTATAAAATTTTTTTGCCATTACAGAAAATTTTATAATTTTTTTGTTTTATATTTATTTTATATTTTTAAAAAGTAAAACTAAGAACGTTAATTAAAATACTTCCGTAGTTTTGAGTAAATCAAAGAAAACTTCCATGCAACCTTGATATTAACTTTAAAAGTCTAATTTTTTCCCCGTGAAAGTTCTTAATATTTGTAATTTTTTGTTACAAAAAAAATATTTTTTTTAAAAAGAATTCAAATTTTGCATTTAACACGAGTTAAAAAAATACAACACTCACCATTGTAAATTTCATGTAAAATATTATTTTTTAAAGAAGCTTCAAAAGTAATATAAAAAATTAAATTAAATTAAAGTTCAGGGATATATCTTCACTTAAAATGCAAAACGGCGTGGAAAGTAAAAAACTAAAAATTGATTTTCTGATTGATTATACTGTGCTAGTTTATAAAAGTGTCAAGCGGGTAAAGCTTATTCTAACCGCTTTTTATGTTGGGTCTAATTTTTAAGATATAGCATTATCTTGAAAATTGAGCGTACCAAAAAAAAAAAAAAAACTGTAAGCATCACTGGATTTAGTACGCTTTTTCCACAGGGTCCGCCGGTTGTCGCCAAATAATACGCATTCTTATAAAATTTTATAGCCCTAATCTTAGAAATGTGTTATCGAAGTTCAAAGCTGTATGATTTCAATTTATTTAATTTTACAAGCTAGCGGTACCAACGACAAATTCAAAGATGTAATTAAAAAATATCTACTAATTGGATGAAACTAAAAATGAACCCAGATAGAAAATATTATTTTTAAAAAATCATTTACTATCATATATTAAAAAGTATACGTGTGGAAACAATTTTTGTATGTCTTGACCTAGGAATTTCAGATATGGAAGGATGTATGAAATGATAGATGACTTTTTCTTATCGCTTTTAGTACTTAAGGAGCCCAAGATTTTCTGGTTCCGCTCCAGCAAATCGTAGGTTATCCATGCTCAAAACTCAAAATGGCCAATACCTCTGATTTGCGCACATAAAATTTTGTTAAAAATCGGTCTAGCGATTTAGGAGTTGCGGAATTATTTCCATATCATCCCACTCTAAGCAGTCGTTTGCACCATCACTGAGGAAAATTTTCAAATTTGTTTTCACTAAATGATGTACTTACCGTCATAAAGCATTAGTCGACAAAAAAATCGATTTTTCTTTTTTTTGTTGTTTGACACGTTTTAAAAATAAACTATTCAATTGTGCTTGATTCCTTCAAAAATATATATATATATATATTTAATGATATTCTTGTAAAAATGTTTTATTTAAAAACTAAAAAATTAAGATATTATTGCGGGGAAAAAAATAAATAATTAAAAAAAAAACAAGTAAGAGTGCTATATTGAATATGCCATATCTTATATAGCCTTCTCATGTACCATGCTGCAGATATTCCATTGAAGAGTTTAAATAAAAATCGGCATAAGAAATTGTTTCCTATCAAAAAATTTGTCTATTCAAACCAAGGTGTTTTCGAAAATTGTATATTTTGCTGAGGGTTTTTGTACCAACTGAGTAAATGAAATGTTTGATGCATCAGGTAAAAACTCACCAATTTTTTAATATAAACAACAACCACCTGAAGGAATGCAAACTAATGTTGAAAGAGATATAGGCTTTAATCTAGTTACTTGAAGTAACTCGAATTAAAAACAAAACAAATATTGTGGGACAAAGAATTAAAAAAAAAATAAAAAATAAGTACCTCATAAAATTGTACGCAAAAAAATGTCTTCTTTCTTTTTTTAAATTTCAATACTTCCTGGCAGATCTCTTTGAAAGCTTTAAATAATATCCAAATTGATATTATAAAAAATATTGTTCACAATCGTACTTTTCTTTGAAAAGAGGGCCATAATTCGGAAAATATGGGCGTGCACCAATATTTTCACCATGTTTTTCTTTCATATTTTTTAATACTTTATTGCCCCATATATTTGTTTTTGATTGGAGTTACTTTAATAAACTAGATATTTTCCCCATGATATGGAAATTTTAGAGGCAGGCGTGGTGTTTTGTCCGCTGTCCCGAAGGACATGATTTTTCAATAGAAAAATTTCAATAATATGGCTGATGGATTGGCGTATTTTAATTTTCTCTAGCTGATATAGTGCTTTAGCAAAGTTCATTTCAACACGAGCATGTGCAGACGGAAAGATAGATATGGCTCAATCGACTTCGCTGTGCAAAAAAATTTTGAACATATATACTTTATAGAATGAAAATGATAATTTTCATTAAAAACTAAGAACTTTAGTTAAAAAGATAAAATTTTTATGATCTTGTTAGTAATTCAGATTAACACGGTTAAAAGAAATATTAAAACATAAATTTTCTTTATAATTTTCTGAGCACTAAATAGTTTTAGACACAAAAATATAGAATGACGTCAACACTTTTGGGTAAAAAACAAGGTTTTAGATTTAACAAAAATTAAATTCATTACCCGCCAAAAGAGCCATAATAATACTATGAAAAAATATTTGTACTTCTAAGTTGTAAGATTCTTTTTATAAAATATAATAAAATAAGAAATAAATTTAACTAAAATGGATGAAATTTGCAGTAAGAAAAAAAATTATATGTGATTATACTACAATAAATGATTAGTGAACACAAAAGTGGTACACCTTTAAAGCAGCATCTTTGAGCATACAAAAACATTTTCAATAGGAAGCTTAAAAATTTGTTTAATTGTAATAAGTGGGTCACTAATGTTACATATAACTTTTCAGTTTCAAAACGTACAAAAAATTAAATAAATGTTAATACCCCTGATACACATGATTATGAATTATTCACTTTGCTGTAATAAAATAGCCTAAAGTTAAAGGTAGCTAAATTATAATTCTCGCATAGAATGAGTATAGTAAAATGCGATTATTTTTTCATATTAACATTTGTTATATACAATTAGCCATGAAAATCGCCAATTATTGAATAAATATCTATGACGCTAAATCAAAACATTTCTCCTCAAATAAATTTATAAAGTTTTTCGGTATTTTATAGTCCTGAAATAACTACTGTTATAATTTAAATAAAACATTGTTTGCGCTACAAAGAGTTAGTTTTGTTTTAGAATTGCATACCGAAAATTAATCATATCAGCAGCTGCGAGACGGGATGAAACAGTCGTTCTTAATAATACAAAAAAAATTCTTATCTAATTTTATTATTAATATATTTGTAATGATTTATTGGACTTTATTAAATAAGAAATAAGAATTTTTTTTTTATGATATCATGCAGGTGGACCTTTTCTACTATAAGTTCATTCAAAAAATCTTTGTTCTAATTATAAATGTATAAGTATAAAATTTTTTTTTTTGTAACAATTAGTATCATAATGTAATGTTAAAAATATTTACTGTTATTATTTTTTTTTTTTTCTAGATAAATCTTAGAAAATTTATTCCGGTTCATTTCCTGCATTTAATAGTTTCAATATGTGCAGTTAAATCAAATGGCCCGTTAGTACACTTGGTGTTTTTGTTTAATGTAGTGGGTATAAGAACCCACAACACTTTAAAAGGTTAAATGGCTTATGGTCAGGTTTGCCACGAATAACGATATAATTGGGTATCATTTTATTAATTGGTTTAAATATGGCAAAGTGTTTGTTTAAAACTTCGAACAGATCGGGCTTTTAAATGTTTTGCATAAAAAGGTGAAATTATTATTTTAATGTAAAAATATTTAAATTTATGATATTGAATGAGATTCGGGCGTACTCTGTTATAACCTTCCAAATTGGCCCAACACAACATAACCAAAATCGGAAAATTACTGACAATATTGTGAATAATTAAATTACAAAAATAACTTTTCACAACTTTTTTATTTACTTTTCTGCTTAAGTGTGTAATAATACGATAAGTTTTAACATATAATTAAACTGTAGCAAAATCATTTCTGTACTTGAAATATTTTTGAAAAATTTTTGATGTAGGTAAAGATATTTATCAATATTGAATACAAAACAAAAAACAAATCTATTTTTTGGAATTTTTGTCTGCCTGTCTTTGTTTGCATCACGTAAAAACTGCTGGATGCATTTTATCATTTCCCAGATAAAACAGTGATACAAATGTGAAAGTACCCAACTATGCCGGTATAATGGTACAAAAACAGTTGACGGAACATCTTATTTTTGTAGACAAAAAATTTTGAACACTGTTTACAGAACTTCATAAATAAATAAAATGTTCATAAGTTTAAGAAGTCGTGGACACTGCTAGTTATAAAAAAAAGTTTGGCTAGATATACTTTAGAACAGGTTAATTTAATGTAAATTTTACCACTTTTTTAGAGATTAAGGCCAAATTAATTATTTTTTATTTTTAGAAGAGCTTGGCGCTTAAATTCTGTTTTTATTATAAAAACAAGATTAGAGTAGCAACAATTTTTATACCTTTTTGTTACATTAAAACAAATATTTTTTTAAATTTAAAACATGGCAGGATATCATATGGTCAGATTTGATCGACGATTCATTTTTTTACAATGTTTTAACGTGTAAGTTTTTGATTGATTGACATTAAACATGCCATAATCATTTTGCCTGCTAATGTCTTAATTTTTACTAGCTGCAACGGTATCAACCGTTTTATTGGAAAGGGAGCGCTCCACTTAAATGTTTGTGTGTAATGCGAATATAATTGCTTAATTCACATAACCCCTTGTATACGGGTATACTGTGTATTGTTCAATTAAAATACAATAGTGTATGCTTGTTGTTGGAAATTTTCATACAAAATTTTAGTACACCAATACACTTTTATTTTGCATGTTTTTGAAAAGTTGTATTGGTAATGGTCTTATCAACTACATGTAAATTCCATATCACATTGAGAAGAAAAAAATAAACAAAAGCCATTTGTATTGTTTAGTATATCAAAATAAATACTTTTCGCATAAAAAATTTAAAATTTTACTTTTTTCAGTCCTATTTTGCTTCCTGAAAACCTTCTTCTGAATACTTATTTTCTTCTTCTTATTTGCTTTTTAACGTTTAATATATAAAATAAATTGATACAATAATACACTGCGTGTTCACAAGCATATAAGCAGAAAGTGTATTCAATAAAAAATATACCATACAAGATTTTGTGAATTAAGCAAATGAACTTTAAAAATATACAAAACTAGATGACCCGTGCGAATATTTCGCAGCGTTAGTTGTCATTTTTGTAAGATAAAATGAAAATAATAAATAGATATTTTAGTAACTTCAATACATTTTATTAAAAGTATAAAAATATTAGAAATCATAATATATCATACATATTTACATACATACACACATATGTTTTAATGCTTTTATAATACTTCATTGGATACAATGTTAGAGGTTATGACATGATCATCGTAAACTTTTTGCCCGTACGAATACCTAATACAAACAATAATATCTTTAAACGTATGCACTCGGGAAAAAGCCACGTATAACTGCCCATGTGAAAAGACCGGTTCTGGTATATAAAATCCTACCTTTTGAAGGGTTTGACCTTGTGCTTTGTTTATTGTCATATCAAAAGCAACTTTCACAGGGAATTGTTTTCGTGTCATTCGGAAAGGCACAGTTGGATCAAAAAGTGTAAGGTTGATTCGGGGTATGAGTACAGTTTTGTCGGTATGAATAATTTTTGCTGATATTACTTGTTTTAATCTAAATGCACGGTATTTATTTTCTTAATTTACACGTAATATGTATACTATATATAGCTGACTTACTAAATAGCTGTATTGCCAGAATGGATTTTAATACATACTGTATTATGTAGAACTTCGTTACCACACTTGAACAAAAATATATAATGACGGTATTATCATGCAGTTCTATATAAAATATAATTTTTATCAATGAAAATATTAATTTTTTAATTTTTAATTATTTTTCGTCATTAGTGTGCGGTGGTATGGGAGATATTTGCAACCGATAAAAAAAGTGCTTTAGAAATAATATATATGATAGCGAAAAATAAGCATATTAATAAAGTTACAAATAAATTTATACTTGATTAAGCATATTTAAGATCCCAAATAAAGTTTTTTATTACAAAACTTTAAAAAATCAATTTAAATTATAAATTGATTGTATGGTTTGTTTATACTTTGTTTTTTTTTTTATCTCATTCATTAATGTTTCGGAATATTCCACTTCTTTTAGAAACAGTATCTGCCTTAATTAATTATAATTTCGATATAGGTATTTGTTAAAAGGCTAAGGTTTAACCATGATACAACTCTTCTTGACTTTGATAATAAGATAATCACTTTATCTAAAATAAATATTAAGTTTGGATTTCTTACTGTTTGATTTTAAAAAAGCATGACATGATTTCTAAGATGCATTTAAATATAAAAAAAATTTTCGTTTCATTTCTGACTTGGTTCAGCGTTTGAGCTGCAATTAAGAATAAAATATTATGCTATTTTCTATTAATAGAAATACAGGTCTTATTAGCAGGGACATTTTAATCAATATTGAATGATGTAATATACCCTCAGCTGTTGTTCATAAAATGTCATGAAATAATTCAGTCTTGAGTTAACATATATTTTATTATTTTTTACTTCTTTTGATTTTATTTAAATCAACCCTCTTTTACTAATATTTATGTATGTTTGATATTTGTTGAAGTTAGATTATATTAAAATTTTGCTATTACATTTATTTATAATGTTTGTTTTTTACGTTATGCTTTTTTTATTTTTTGCCATCGTTCGACAATTTAATTCTTATTAAATTAATGGCATTTTGTTTGTAAATTTAACTACTTTTCTTTCGCTTTTATTGTCTTAGATCATAAAACCAAGCATCACGTACATAAGCACAAGCTTAATAGATTTCCTTCTTTCAACGGTTCACTGGAGTTTTTCTTTTTTCTTACTTTTAATATTTATTTTTTATTGCTTGGCATATTGTGTTAATTCTTAATAATTTTATTTTCACACATTTAAGATTACTGGCTGAAAAGAAATTAAAAAATTTTTAGTCATTTAATGTGCAGACAGTTATGTTTATTTGCGTTCGAATTGATATAGGTTTTTTTTTAAATTTGCTAAAAAAATATTATTATTCCTTTTTTATGCAATAACGAAATTGTTGAGCTAAGGCCTTATGATTTGTTGATATAAAAAAATTAATTAAATAAAGTGAACAATAAATATAACCAAATATTTTTAAGGATTAAAAACTGCAAGCTAAAAAACTCTGAAGCACTTTGAAACATATTCCATATGTAATGAGTAAGTCATGAGATTTTTTATTTCATTGTTTCTCTTAAATTTTTTGTCGATCTACATATATGCCCACTGAGTTTTTTAGAAGTTGTATCAAAGATACAATACCCAGCTGGATAACAAGTCGTTACACTCAAAATATGTGTTAAGAGAAAATTCATTATTAGTGACAATTAAAAGTTATAATATTATTAATATTTTTAATAAAGGGTTTCTTTTGATTGCAAACATATGAACGCTAATTAAAATTTGTACTCTCTTGTTTACCACACTTTTAACAAATTTATGCAATCATCCATACCATTCTGTTCTGTAAGTCCCACGACACAAAAAACCACGACACGTTGTTAAACACGTCTAGGCTAAACTACTCGAACTCCGGATCTTCTGTTAATAAGCAGGTTCCAGATCAGCCACGACTCTTAAGCACAATTTTTTTGTTTGTTTCTTTTTTTAACTAAGGCTTCGCAAAGCTTTATACCACTGTTTCCATATTCTGATATACAGATGCATTCATCTATTTATCTACCACAGCTACATTCCAACAGTTGTTTATCTCTGCTACTTGAGAATCTGAAAGAGTGACTTTCTGTTTATGCTACTACATTGGCCTTTAAATAATTTATCCAACGTTGCTACTTCACAATTATTTTTCTTTAATTTAAGTTCTTTGTCGGGAACTGAATTCATGATCTTCTATTAAAAAAGGTATCAATTCTGTTAAGCATAGGAATCAAACGAGGAGAAACCTCTACTAATACTAACCTGGTAACTAATTTTTATCTTATTTTGCTTAGCACATACTTCTTTTGTTAATGATGAAAAAAAAAATAAAAACTAATTGGAATCGGTTTATTCAGACACATTTTATCATTCTTAACAGACAAACACAACTGTATCTTAGTTTCGTACAAAAATTT
Source organism: Cistogaster globosa (assembly GCA_937654795.1). Lineage (NCBI taxonomy): Eukaryota > Metazoa > Arthropoda > Insecta > Diptera > Tachinidae > Cistogaster > Cistogaster globosa. The sequence goes on along the minus strand of OW569403.1, from coordinate 45,872,717 downwards.
TGACATTCTGTAATAGAAGTTAAAAAAGTAGACCGATGAGATGACAAAAGTTTGGTTTTAGTACTTGTAGCCAATACTGTAGTCCATTTTGTGTAAGTAGGTCAATATTGACTTGAAGGGTGCTATATGTTACGCTTCACAAAGAAAAGATTAATAAAATTAAGAAAGATTGCTGTATTCGGCAATTCCAAATTTTATTTATCCTTCACCATATATATCAATTAAGTTTAGTAAAGTAGCTCCAATTCATAAAAAATATTAGGGGACACAGAAAAAAAAATAACCAAAATTACAACATATAAATTTACATAAAAATTTCATCGACCCTTAAATTTTAGTACTTCCTAAAAGAGCTCTTCAAAATCTCTTAAATGATACCTATATTGATAATGTTACCAATCTTATTCTTCTCTGAAAAGTTCAGAGGCCCATAACTCGGAAAATATTGGCAAGCACCAATTTTTTTACTTGACAATTTTTCTTCCTATTTTTTTATTCTCTATTTCTTTTTTTAATAGAAGTAACTTCACTAAACTGGATTTGTTCTATATGACATGAAAAAATTAGAGGAACGCCTAGAGTTTTGCCCGCTTCCTCGAAGGGCATACACCGACTTTGATGATTTTTAATAGCAAAATTGTCAAAAATATGTTTGATCTGGTGGCGTATTTGACTTTTCTCTACCTCATCTAGTGCCTTGGCAAAGTAAATTTTAAGATGGATACGGACGGACATCATTGAATCGACTTCGCTATACATAAGGACTCAAAATATATATATATACTTTATAGGGTCGGAAATAAAAATTGCACATGGAATGACAAACGTACATATACCCTTTGTGTTATTGTTGTGAATGATTACTAAGACACATTTTAACCCATTCTGACTAAGCAGTTAGTCTAGTCTTTATGCAGTTGGATATTTTTTTGTTTACGATTAGGCCTTTAATTTCCCAACATCAGAAGAGTAAAAAAAATCCAAAATTTCCTTATTAGAGGGAGTTGCGGGGGAGATGTATAATTTATGAGTTATTCTAAATGGTGATGACTAGCAAAACTACACTACAACATTACAATATCCCTTGTATAGACCAAAGAGATCGAGTAATGACATTCAAAATACAGATTACACATTTAATTGTAGTAATATCTAAAAATTTCGACCCTAATTTCTTTTTCATCGCATTAAAGCCATGGGAAATGTGCATTAAGAGTAATTATTTCAAGCTTTCCGCACTATTGTCTCTATGACATAATTGCCAATTACATTTAACACTACGAAATCTCTTTGCAAATGCTAAGAATAGTTAATATTGTTTTTAGGAAACCAATTTTTTCAGCTCTAAACAAGTGTGTTAATCATGCATACTAATGAATGTATGTGTTTATGTGTTTGTGTGGGGAGTCTGTCAAGACAAACATGAATAATACTCGGTTACACACTTGCGTTCATTTTTCAAATAGTGGAAATGGGGTGACAAGTGTAACAACATTTTTGTTTATTTTAAGTTCATTTGAGTTGCTAAATTGCAGTGTGTACTCAGTTTAAATGAATCAAGTAGTTGCAGTTGTAACCTTAACCCACATTTAACACTAATCTAACATTCATATATTCCTACAAGTTTATGTTAAGAAAAACTAAGCACTAATATGTTAGTTTATATTTGTATAAAGAAAACTACTCAACAAAAACAACAACAACTTCAAGGATAAACAATCATACATATAAAAAATTTTTAAGTGCTATGCGATTTGCCAAATGAAAAGGCAAAATAAATTCTAATTAATTTCAAAGTAACATACACACAAATGCGTTCAGAATATATTTGGTGAGCAGAATAATATAACTTGAGTGACTTTTTTAAGCCCAGAACTTTCCGTTTTAAATATTTTTAACATATTTCTTTAATGGCAATAAATTGCATTTACGTACGAAATTAATTCTACGAAAATTTTGTATACATATTCTTAATGTTTCTTGGAAACTAAGACAATTAAAAATGCAGTCATCAGTAAATTTTTACTAATAATGAAAATAAGTAAATTTTTTCGGATTACTAATAAAATCTTATTAAGTACTGCAGTTTTTAGTATTAATTTAACTTGAAAATAATACTGTGAGTAACAAACGTTTATTACATTAATTTCTATTGTTAATGCAACTAAAATTTCAGTTAATTTTACTGGCTACTGATTGTTTTTTCTCTACTGAGTAAACTTTACAGGTTATCAATATTATATTGCAGTATTTTTTTTTTAATCAACTTTACTGGTACCATCATTGCATTCAATATGCTAAATAATTTAGAGATACCAAGAATAAGATATACAAACAATTTTAGGGCCAGAGATGTTATTAATTTTGATTGTTAATTTTTAATGTAATTTTTATTATAAACATGCATCAAATCTTCTTTAATATAAAATATAACGTTATTACATAGGTATATCTGTGTTAAAAATAAGTTAAATTTATAGATACAATATTTTATATATATATTTTTTTTATAGTTTTTTTAAATAAATTAACGAAAAGAGAATTATCTTAAAAGAAATTAAAAACAAAAATTAAAATTTTGTAATTCGTAAAAAATAATTCCGAGAGTATTTGGTTAACTATGTATTTATAGAAAGCCTTCTTCTCTTCTACCTAGTTTGACCTAAAAAGTCAGAGCAGAAAAACCTTAATTAAATTTTTTTATATGTAAACTTAAAACAAAATTGTTGGATGTGTGTCAAAAACCACTAATAAGCGAAGATAATCTACTAGACAAGACCCACAAGATATGTATTTAATCCGACTTAAAAAAGGAAGGTTATTAACTTGTCTGTATGTTGCTTTTTTTAATGTTCGTGCCTGCAGAACTCAGTCATTTTGAAAGTTTTTCGTTGTTTGAAAGTCTTACAAATAAGTCACGTTATAAAAGCAGTTATAATTTAAAAAATTGAATGGTGTCTTCATACAACATACATGTTTTTTAAATGTATTTTGAACCGTAAATGCTACCACTCTAAAATTTAAAACAATTGCGTACCACTATAGCTGCCAATATCCAAAAGTAATATAAAAATAAATTTTAAAATTAAGGGTGTCCCCTAGTTGACGTAAATTTACCTGTATGTGTCTTTCTTTTTATTGGTTATAGACAACTTGAAAGTTGAATATATTTATAACTTTTGACAAGCCACCTGTTGTTCTGAGTCCTCTATAACAAAAAGTACATTATTTGAATATGGAATCGATTACTATAATAACAAGTATAAATATTAAAAATTGTTTATTAAAGGGTGTTAACTCTTTTGCTCATTAATTTTATATCTTCCACCAAAAATTCATAAGTGAGAGCAATAGGCAAAAAAAACTTGCATCAATATTTGATAATTAAAATCATTTAATAAGAAATAACAATCAAAATATGTTTTAAATGTTTATTTATAGTGAAGTTATTTGTAGGAAAATCTTTTATTTCTTAAAATTATGAATTTATTTATTCGAACAATCTTGCTTTAATTATATAAATTTTGAATAAGTTACAGATTTAACAGATTTAGATAACCTTGTTTGCAATGTACTTTGCAACAAGACACCATTCGGGTTAATATAATTGTCTTAGTTTAATCCTTTTAATATGCGTCTATGACTTCTATCCTCTAAAGACAAGCTCTTAATTGATGTTCTATAACAAATAATTAAATTATTAACGAAAAAATCTGAAGTGTACATGAATAAAGCTTTGACTCATTTCAATTTCATACAATTTGAATTTAAAACTTTATTAGTTCAAGATAAATATGGTTTCAACTGTCAATGCAGAAAAGGAATGACATTCTTAAAAAAAAATGTTATTGTTAAAAAATGTATATGGAATGAACGAGAAACTTTTGATGAATGATTTGCACTTGAGTTAAACTTTAAATTATAAATAAATTTGATGACAAGCAACTTAATTGAATACTTCAATTGAAATTTTGATTTACTTAATTTTGTTGTTGTTATTTGCAAGTGTTTGTGTTTAAAATTGATTTGACTTTTTGCAATAATAATCTAAACATTAATATTGTTATATTAATAATACCATTAGGACTTGTATTTTTTCGTACAAACCGAAAGAATAGCAACATATGATTTCTATGATTTCCATTCTAAAAGAACTGCTGATGCCAACATCCAAATAGAAGGTCGATAAATGTACGTAACTTTTATAAATTTGATTTAACTTACGCTTTTAATTATAACAGTTTTTATGTTTTTCGTTTCCTTGTTCGCAGCGAATTTACTGGCGGTAGTGCGTCGCAAATGGATACTCGTTTTTGTTTTTATAAAAATGTTCCTGTTTGCTACATTCTGTCACGTTCTCTTGGGAATTTATTTATCCAATTTATCCAAATTATCCAATTTATCGAAGGTATCCAATTTACTGGTTTTTTTTTTTTTGTCGTATACTGTTTCAGTATGAAAGCGTATCTTTGACTTAATACTTAACTGGATGAATTGAACCATTGGCAAGATTTAATTATCATCTAGACATTTAAACACTTAAAGGATTCTTAAACTTGAGCTGTATCAATTTACACTCATTGATTTTTAGTTTTTCAACCGTAAAACATACTACATATTGTTTGTACTTCTTATAACACAAAGTAAATATTGTTAAAAAAATTAAGTTAAACTAATTACGCTTAACAAAATTTGAACAATAATCCAGCTCATTGTGGCAAAGGAAAAAATAAACGGGTAGACCAGCAAAAAATTCAGTTTATGAAAGAAGGGGTGAAAACACAAAGACTTAAAAACAAAAGCTATAAAAAATTATATGAATTTAATGTGCATAATAATTAAACAAACAATGAATGAAAAGTTTAAGGACTTCAAAGTAGTGGCAAATAATGAAAATGGTTTTTCATTTAAAATGCTTTAATAGTAACAACAATAATTATTATTAGTATTATATTGTTGTTGTTAATTTTTGTTAATTTTCTGTAATATATAAAGTATTATTTCTTATGTTAAATTCAAGGATTGCACTGTATTTCTTATTTATGGGCTAGTTGTTTTATTCATGACGAACGCCATTTAATATAGTAACGAGCAAAAAAATCTGGCGTTTCTGCAGACAGTCACCAAAATTACAATTAAACATCCCAAAAAAGGAAATTGGAAAGCATTGCTTAAAAGAGGAGGAATTTTACGTAAAATCGTATCTTTATTTTATGATTAAATATTTGGAATTATAAAATTAATTTAACCATTTTATAGCTTTAAGATAATTACAACGCTTTTATTTTTTTTAATAATTTAAGGATTTGTTATATATATGTTATGGGTATGTTAGCAACAACTACAAATTATCTACACCGCTGCGAGAAAAAGGATTATTAGGCTTTCTTTATAATTTACTAGTGTGGTTTTTAATGACAGCAATTATATATGTTTCTCTTAATTATTACTAAGAGCTTTAGTAATCTTATTTGCAGCGCAAAACTTTTTGTGAAAATTATCTTTCTGCAAGAAGTGCATTTCGTGTAATTCGTTATTACTTTGGTCAACATTGCCGATTCTCTTATATATTTCGAAACAGGCCGCCACAACCTTTAATTGACATCTGTTACAGCAATTGCGTCTTTTCTACAGCATTTTTTAATAGATTGTAATATTTGTCCATCTACTAAACGAAGCTTACAAGGAAGGTCTACGTATGACAAGTCGAATTATGCAATCGTGAAGTTCTATCGAGTAATTTTATATTTTTTTTGCACAGCTGCAAATAATAGAATGTTAGTGATTCTCACAGTCGTTTTAATCACCTTTTAAGTTGTAGACTCTCATTTTTTAATTGCGTTTAAAAGGGGATTTATTATTTTATATTGGCTTACGCATTTCTCGTTTCAGAAAAACACTTGTAAACACTTGTTACTTCGCATTATATATCTGTTATTTTTTTCATATTATATATCTGTCAGTTTTTATTTTTTTTTCTTGTGTATAGAAATAAATTTTAAACATTCAAAATTTTTAATATGAAAATTCAATTTTTGGAATCTTTTTTATGTTGATCTACTCTAACTCTGCTTGATTCTCTTAAAAATAAATATTTCATTAGTATATTTTTATATTAAAACATTTAGCTATTTCTCTAATGATCAGTGTATTCTACCCAAAATGTGTGCAGATAGTTCTAGAGTCTTATATCGTAAGCCATATTGATTAAATGAGAACTACATTATTATATAAATAAAGCAAAAATACAACAAAAACTCAAAAATCTTTTATACAAAAACGCAATTATTATTTTTATTATTATTATTATTATTATTATTATTATTATTATTATTATTATTATTTTTATTATTATTATTATTATTATTATTATTATTATTATTATTTTTATTATTTTTATTATTATTAAAATGAAATGTAATACTGCGAAGAAAGCATTTCCATATAACTATTTGGCTACTTCTATAATAGCTCATCAGTATTTTTATCATTTCTTAATTTTATTAATTAAATTACAAATTAAATATCAAATAAATAAGTTAGATATATACAACGATACACGAATACTGTACGAAATACTCTATAATAGTTGTCTTCAGATAAATACAATATACAAAAAAATAAAAGTGGGTCATCACCAAAAACTTTAAACCTTTCGTAAGTGTAACTCTGACTAAAAAAATTTACAATTAGTCAGCCTTTCTAATTCTTTGATCTGTTTAATAAAACCCTAAATTAATTTATATATTCCGCTACAAAATTAAAGGATTCGAAAGAAAATACCATTCTCTTGTCTTATCTTTAAAAGATTTGCTCATTTTAAACGGTTTTAAGTTTTCTAGTAATCGTACATGCTGCTTCCTACTTTCTGTATATTCCATATAACTTACACGGAACCATTAACGTATGTTTATTTAGTTCTGTAAGAAACTTATCCATTAACTAAGGCATGTTGTGTAATATTTAAATTTGAACTGTATTAGTTCGCGAAAGCCAATGTTTCGGTAGTGTTCCTAAGGCAACTACTTTGGTGTTTATTCATAATGCTTTCTTTTCATTGTACACAATAACGCTTTTTAAGTGATTAAAATAATTATACAATAAAACAATTTTCCTACTCCTAACGTAGCAAGTTGCCTCTTCTTGTAAACAGTTAATAAAATAAGTTGTGTTCCCATAAACATTTTATGTATAAAAATAGAAACACGAACGTTAACTTTTATATTGTAGCTGTTGCTTATAAATTTACAAAGCAAAGACAAAAGTGGTTATATTACTTGTAATAAGCTTAAATTGCACCAGTAGTGGTCGTTGTCACCGTTACACCAATTGCATTATCGTTTAAAAGTTGTTGCTGTTCTTGTATGTAAGTAGTGCTCATTGTAATCATTTTACAGTTTAATTATATGGTGAATGAATAAGAAATTGAAGTGGCTAATGTTGTAAATGTTAAATAGCAGCATTGCAGATATAAAACAGCCAACTGGCTAGAATCTACAGAAAACTGAGATAGTTTTGTTTGTTATTATAAACCTGCTTACATGCTTAAAAACAGTCAACTATAATACATTTAAGCACACACACACATACACGTACTTAAACGACATTAAAGACGTACATTATGCAAGATATTTATTTAAATTATATATAGCTGCTCTATTTTTTGCCTCAGTTATGTGGCGGGGTAGTACAGTGGTCACGCTTGCCAAGAGAACAAAAGAAGTATTGAAAACTTCTTAGCACTTACTGTAAAATATTTGCTCGGTAGGGCAAGAGAAATTTAAATAATTTATCAGATTTACAGTTATGCTCAATTATAAAGTGCTTTGCATTATTGTAGCACCACCCTTATTTATGGATTTTAAAGCGCATTCCGTTCCTAGCAATGTATCATGATGTTTAGTTTCTGTACTAACAGTAAAGGGTTGATGTCATTTTTCTTTATATTAAAACTTACGATTTTGTGCCTGTTTTTAAGAAATAAGAATGTCATCATCTCTTTATATATATATACATATATATATATATATATATATATATATATATATATATATATATATATATATATATATATATATATATATATATATATATATATATATATATATATATATATTTATGAAAAATGAAATAAATAATAATAAAATCTGTTTATGGCAAATTTGTTCTAAAATAAAACGAAAAATCAAATTTTTAACAAAAGAACTATAATCAAATAACTATTTTTTTTCTGCAAATGGCTGACTTCTTTTCATTTCTTTTAGAACTAATTAAATGTGTAGTTTTCATACTTTTATAAGCATTATAAGCTTTATTTAGCAGCTTTATTTTGGCTGGCGGTCAGCTAACAATTAAACGAGTGAAATATTTTTGCATTTTTATTTTATCTAGTACACCCTGGCTCCTTTCATGGCACTTACGTCATTAGTAACGATAGCCGTGAAATTTAACATTGTTCCAATGTTTTTTTTTTATCCAAGAACGCTTTATGTTTCCTTATTTTATTGAATTAAAAATTATTACTACAATATCCCAATTTTTTAAGATATTAATCCCCGTTAATGAAAAAATATATTCTATGGTTGTTATGGCGGGTTATTTTACATGAGCAAATTTTAATTTTGGTCTGTCGAATTACGCGTAAAGATTTATAAAATCCGTTTCGATTTTACGTTCGCTAACTTGTATGCTTTGTTTTGAGTTATCTTATTTGTTAACAGTTTTGATTATTTTTATTCAAAGAACAAAGTCTGATCCTTCGTATCTATATTACTCTGCGCGACGTGTTTCAATCAAATATTTTATTATTTCCTTATATAAATTATATAACAACTGTTCTCTTAGTGTAACAAATTGTTTGTTCTGCAAACATATGTATAAAATATATCAAATATTACAAGTTTTGAACTTGAATTTGTAGAGGAAATACGATTTCCAGAAAAAAAATTAAAGTTTTTAATTTTTTCTAGCTATATTCTAGTTACTTCGCTGCCGATATACCTTTTAATATAGTAAAGCAAGATAGATATTTGCATAGCCTCTACAGCTTTGTTTGTAAATATTAAAGATTTCGTCTAAAAGAGGTTTGAAAATAGTTTTTAAGTTTCAAGTTAAGCATTGACACTATTAAATCGACTTTTCTGTCATATTTAAATGCCCACTATGTACAACTTAAATGAATTAATTAATTGCCAAATGTATTTACTCCGTAAGGTATTGATTGAAAATTCACAACAGACGCAACAGACGAGCTAGTGGCATCATTGGACCTTATTTTTTTTTAAGCGAAGTCTGAGCGTTACGGTCGATAGAGACAATTACCACACTATGATTGCATATACGAGTAAGGATTAGATAGACCCGGGCGTGATGTGATTTTAACAAAATAGTGAGACATATCATACGGTGACCACAATATTCGACTTATTGAGATCAAAATTTGGCATTTAGTGAATTTAAGTTGGTTGAAAAGGAACTGTCTACTTCCGTCTAAGGTTATGCGAGCTGAAACCTCTCGATTATTATTTCCTGTGAACTGGTTATTTTCTGTTTTTCGAAAAAATGACCAGCAATGCTCCAAGAAGTGGCCTGAACTCATTTTTGCAACAAAATTATTGTTTTGTTTTTTTTTTTTCACAACTTAAAGAAACAACTATAAATCAGCGATGTTTTTGTTATTGCCAGAAAAGTTTGTTGGTGGGAAATACATTTAAAATTAAAAATTGTTTTTAAATTAAAGCTTACAAATACAAAGTGGAGTTAAGCTATTTAGCAACTTAGCCATACAAACAAAAAACCCTTGACAAAAGTCTTTTATATGGAAATTATAATACACAAAGTCAGATTTTTAATTTCTTCTAACAGTTGCAACAAACAAATAAAATAAAAGATGTATTCATATGTTTTTTAATTAATTTTTATGTTTACTGTTGAAAGTGTGCTAACAGTGTGAGAGTAGACACATTTATGCACACCTTTACACATAGATATGTGGAAGTCTATATAAATATGAATTTGCATAAGTGAGTGTTGTGGATGAGGGGTACTTACATATAAATATGAGAAAGACTAAGGAATTTCAAACAAAAGAATATAAATAGAATGGTAAGACAGTGTGTATGACTAATTTATGATGCGCCAGCACAAGAGCAGAATAATATAAAATAAGAAGATTTAACAGCCACAAACCTTTCAGAAAAGACATTGGATGCATGGTTTGCTTGGTTAGATGACTGGCTGGTTTCTGTGCGAATTCGAGTAGGTGGCATGCAGATAATTTTATGTGGTTATACGAGAATTCAAAGTAAATCAGTTGAAATAAATAGAAACAATCAGATAATTACACCATACAGTGGGGATATAAAGTATAAAAAAAATGTAACAAAACCTACCATAGTTGTACAAAGAAATTGAACCATTTTGTCGTAATTTTTATAACAATGTTATCAAGTACTTTTGATCCTCACTGTCAACTTATCTTTTTATTTTGTCTCATTATTCACTACATCATATTAAGAATAAAAGGGAGGATTCTTATTTTTAATTTCATAGACTACAAATTTTACAACTGGTGCAATACAAATCTCTTTGTATAAAAATAAAAAACTACATTATGCAAATTAGTGTCATTGTATGATGCTCCACTTGTCTATTTAGAAATTAACTGAGGTTATGGCAGAAGCACCAGTTAATTAAATGCGGATTCTATGTTATTTTATTTACTTGAAAAAACAAAATAAAAAGGAAAGATTTCATATAAAATTATACTTGTAAAGTTTGTTGTATTTTTTTTTACAAATTTAAACGGTAATTAATGCATATTGAAATCGCATTTTTAAACGCATTTCATCAACATACTTTCTTTACCTCTCGTTGAGCCATACGATCAATTAAATTTGCTTTAATTTGTTTATAAATTTATATACGTGTTAAACTTGTAGTTTTTTTAGGATTCTTGGTCTAAAGCTTAAAATAACACATTCGTTAAACCATAATTAAGAATGGAGTTGAAGACTCAAATTGGAGCAAAGGATTTTAAGATAGGCAAACAAATAACGTTCTGTTGAGGATTTTCCTAGCAATGTATGCTTTTAAGAGATTTTGCATCTCGTTGATTTATTCATTATGTTGTCTGATGGCTCACCATTGATAAGCAAAATGGAAATATTATATTGATGACAACACTGTCAGGAATAATAAATCATTTCATTTCGTACATATGTATAAAAAAGTTAAGAATTTGATGTATGATCTTAATTGTTGATTACCTAACAAGAGTTAATGATATTAAAAAACCTCTCAGATAATCGAGTTTGAAATTAAGCTTATTTAGTGAAAGTTCTTGTTAACTAAAGCAATTATTTTAACAAACAAATAATTAAGGCAGATAGATGGATTACGTTGTTTTTTTGTGGAAATAAATTTCATTTTAAATTGAACCTGTTCTGTTTCTAACTCGAGATTAAAGAGTTTGGAATTTTCAAAGCATTGTTCCTTAAAAATTATAAGTGTATTGTTATTATCTGACATTTATTGGAAATTCCAAATACTTATACTTTAATTGAAGTGCAGAACAGGTTCAAGTGTGTTTATAAAAGATATTATTTTATAACAAATGAATTTGAATTATTTCGATTTATTTTAATTTTATTTAATAAAGACATTTTTAGAATTTAAAATAAAAACAAAATTAAGTTGAAATAAAATGTTATAATTGCAAATAATTGTTATAATCGCAAGCAGTGCACTTAATGATTAAAAAAGTCATTATTTTATAATTTTACTGTTATTTTATAACTACATATATAATTAAACACACTGTCTTTTGTATGAAAATTATTATGTACAAACATTTTATTAATTTTATGTGTCACCCAGTTAAAGGTGGTAAAATTAAATTGTACTTTATGTTCTACTTTATATATAATAAAAAATTAAATAACAGGTTTAAAAGTTTAAATATTTTGTAAGATATATGGATATTCAATATTTTGCAACACAAATAAATATATTTTTTCCGTTTCCTGATTACGCCAAATATTGAAAACAAAAATTATAAAGCTTTATAAAAAGACCTTGTACTTAATAAAAAAATTATAAAAAGACTAAAAACCTAAATATTAAACTAATATTATGAAAAAACAAAATTATGTTTATTGTATTTTTTTCACAAATGACTTTTTATACTCAAGTTAGACTTAAGATAATTTTTTAATTCGATCAACTGCAAAGAAAGCAATTAAAGTTAGATTCGAACAGAATGAGGTTCAGTTTATGGATTACTACAACTCTTGTCAGAGGTCTTAGTACTGTTCACTGGACTACAAATACCAGCATATAAAGTTTTATTAAACTCCATGCGAAACTTTACTTATTGATTGTTTCTTTAAAAATGAGTTTGATAGACTTGTTAAAAAGATCTTTATCAAATTCAAACAGCTATTTATAGCACAATATACAGTGACTTATGTTGTATAAATACACAGGTGCCGCGCATGTTTAAATAGCGCGGTTCCACAAACTCTGTATTTCTTATTTAACTAACAATTTCTACTGTTCTGACTAATGTTCGAATACTGCTACTGTCGTGTTTTCTAACCGAACCTCTGCATTACCTAATCTACTGTGTCCCTTTATTCTGTTTTAAACAACACTTCCGTTATTTTACAAAAATTTTATATTTTTATACTCTAGTCTTGGCTAATATTTAAACTCATGGACACATCTGATGCTCAACACGTGTAAGCTAATTATTCTTTTATGCTGTTTGTAGTTGAAGTAGCTGATTTTTGAGTCTTGTTTACAACACACATAGTTTTTTATGGCAAAACAATTTTTTGTTATTATGGATATGGATAGGATACCGATAAATCAAAATATTTATTATATACAAATATGTTTTTTACTTAATTTTAATTTCTAAGCCGTTAACTTCGAGTGATTTCTAAGTGCTATAAATATATTTTCCTTTCAAATATAAGTACCTACTTTAAAGTAATAACCATATACAAGCTTAATTTAAAACGATATTGTCAATTAAATTATATCTTTAATATTTTATTCAATGTAATGTTCTTCCTATATTCAAGTAATTATAAACAAATGATAACCTTTTTTAATATTCATCAATTTAATGAACATTTATTTTCACGGTAAATACTTGATGAGATAATTTCAACTTTTACAGAGGGCACTTTTATCTTCCTAAATGTGTGTATTTAAAACGCATGTGTCTTCACGAGTATTTATTTTTAATTATGGTTTTTTCAATTAAGTTCTATAATACAACATTTTGAAAAAGCCTACGATTAAAACGATATATGAAAGTATTTACTCAATTATAACATATAAGAGAATGTTTTCTTTGAAAATGCTTATCATAGAAATTATATTACTTTGCACTTACGATGGAATAAAAAACGGTAACAATATTATTTAATTCACCTTGCTTCTTAAGGTGTCATTTTTTTAATTTTATTACATATTTTCTGGGGCAGGAGGAAATATAATGAATAAGCTTAAGACATATTAAAATTATTATTTAACTTATATCTTTGACTTCAATCCATTTAATTTAAATTTTTTTTAAATTTTCTATCCAAAGCATTACAAAAGATCTTAAGTGATTAAATCCACAATTAACATTTAAATTACTTCTTAACATGGTGTTTTATGTTTAGTTGACCTTTAGTTGTTTATATTGAAAAAAATTACTTCTTAACTTTATCGCAGTATTTGTTAATGTGGCAATTCCATCATAGAAAAGACCACTTACAATTTTTTGCATGACATATATTTACACACTCTGTACCGCAATTAATACTGCATTATCTAAACAACGCTACAAAAGTTATAATTTAAATTTAAACTGATGACGTTTTTCAAAGTTAATAAATTTCCTTTTATTTACTCTTTTAATAACTAGTTTTATCACTATTCTTCTTATTACTTCCTTATCTATGATGCTCAAATGGTTTTCAATTAGGGGACTAATTTGTGTATTTGCGGAAACATTAAACATTTAAACATTTTATCAGCTGACATCTTAGCGTGCACCAATTTTTATAGACACAATTTTTTTAATTTTCGTAAAATTCCTCAAATGGGTAATATAAGAATTTTTCGAGAGGGGTAATATATTAAATTGTCGGCTACGGACTCCTTAGGGTTCCCTGTATCATTTCATAAGGCAATGCGGCATAGATTTAAGAAGAGTTTAATTTTACGGTTAGATTTCCTTATACCAAAGGTTTTACTAATAGAATTGTTGCTTTCAATTGAAAACTACGTCTAATATGAAATTAGTGATTTTTAACATTAAATTGAAAATTAGTAATAATTTTTATTTAATATTTGCTGTAACTTTCACTTTCACTTTTAGTCCCACACCTTGAATGTACTATTATAGATGTCAGTTTAAATATTTAAAAACCAAATCTCATGTTAAATAAGGAAAATGCAAGTTATTTCCTCTCCTAATTATATCATTACATCATATCATTTCGGGTTGTTGTACTAAAAATTGTAAAAAAACTCATATCACTAAAAAACAAAAAGAAAATATAGAAACTTCATTGAAAAATCGAAATTTCCCTAAAAAATCATATTTACATAAAAGTTTCATTAAATTTTTCTAGTAAATCAAAGAAATGTTTCGCAAAAAATGTATTTTAAATTCGGCACAGCCGAGTATAGCACTCAAAGTCGTTTAATATTAAAAATTATTTACAAATATTTCCCACGGTAACAAAATTAAATAAAAAAAGTTGCCTTTATAATAATTATAAATTAAAAATGGTCCAAAAAGTTTTAAGGAACATATCAAGTAGCTAAAATATATTGCTCATAAAAACAATTTATAGTGTTAAATAATGTAAGATAATTTCAAAATGTTAGTTAAAATATGGCAGTGGTGTTTATGAATATATACATATATTCACTCACATTTATGTATGCAACATCCATTTTAAAACTATGTTTGCAAATAAGTAGTTACATGTAATTGATTAAACATTTAAACTGCTAAACATGCATCAATCTGAATAAAAGAATTCGACGCAACAGCAGCAGCTTAAATTAAAATGAACAAAATAAAAGAAATAACGGAAACGTTATAAATGATGACAAGTTTTAGTTGTACAGTCCAAATAGAAATGACAGACTGACGGATAGACAGACTGTATAATCATTTGTGTGTTATAATACACATCAGATGCATACATATGCATTTGTGGTAAAATGGACATATGCACCAACAAGCACGCTTAAAATTATTTTACACTTGCATATGTACACAATGCTAATTCATGTGTGAATGTTTATTTCTAATACACATTGATTATGCTTTAGTAAGAAATTCAAATGTTACAAATTGCATTTCAGATTGTTTTGAAGTTGGCAAGCAATGTGTACAATAGCATCAACAGCAACTAATCATACCAACGCAACACAGCAAGACAATAACTCTGACAGCTACTAAACTTCACAAAATGAAGCACAGAAATAATAATAGAATAAAAATTCAATATAACCAATACAAGCACAACAACATTTGTCAAAAATGTTGATTTCCGTTCAATGAAAATTGCACATTGTTGTTATTGTGCATAGAATATTTTCGATGATTTTTGCCTTTTCAAATTAGTTCTATAATAAAACATTCTGAAAAAGCTTACGATTAAAAACGATATATTAAAGTAATGGCTTAATTATAACATTTAAGAGAATGTTTTCTTTGAAAACGCTTATCATAGAAATTATATAACTTTGCGCTTACGATGGAATTAAAAATGGTAACAATATTATTTAATGCACCTTGCTTCTTAAGGTGTCATTTTTTAAATTTTATTACATATTTTCTTGGGCAGGAGGATATATAATGAATTTTAATTCATTAAATTCATTAAATTAATTCATAAAATTTTTTCAAAGCATAAGATTTATCGCTGGCTGCGCAACGGAACTTATGTGCTTAAAATCACAACTAAGATTAAAATTATTCCTTAACTTTGTCGCAGTATTTGTTAATGTGCCATCACAGAACCATTTGCAATTACAGCATGACATATATTTACACACTTCGTACCGTAATTAACGCAGCATTATCTAAACAAAGCCACAAAAACAATAATCTAAAATTAAACAGGTGACGGTTTTCAAAGTTTATATTTCCTTTTATTTATTCCTTTAATAACTGGTTTTCTCACTGTTCTTCTGTTACCCCCAATATGCTTACATATTTTATCAGCTGACATCGTGGCGTGTGCCAATTTTTATAGACTAAATTTATTTCATTTTCGTAACACACTTCATATAGGTTATATAAGAATTTTTCGGGAGGGGCAAAATAATAAATTGACAAAGATTGCATTAAAAATTCTTTAAGTTGAAAAGAGTACTTAGAGAGAGTGGACCAAATTTATTTTAAGGTCGGCTAAGCACTCAGGCGTGCAATAATAGAGTCTTCCTTTTATCAAATTATAAGGTAATGCGACATAGACTTACCCAACAAAAAATTATACTTTACCTTAAAAAGCACTTGCCATATAATGACTTACTTTTTTGATGGCCAATATTTGTTACTCGCTTACAAAACACATTATATTAGTTCGCAAGCAACTAAAAGAATACCTTAAAATACAAAGTAATGATTATTATTATTTCTTTCAATACCCAATGTAAATAATTCTCAGTAATTGATTACAAAATTCTCGCACCTTGTTAAAATCATTAGGTTGGTAACAGGTTAGGAAGTCTTTCCGCCGAAATGCTTTTTTCCACACTCGATTACTTTTTTTTACACTTTTTGCTGGGTAAGAAGAGTTCAATTTTACAGTTAAATTTTCTTATACCAAAAGTTTTAATAATATTTTTGTTGCTTGCAGTTGAAAACTGCTTCTAAGCATTTTTTTCTTTTTACCAAAGTATTTATATAAAGTTAGCTCAATAAAGATCAGGCGTATGGGAAACTTTTTCTAGAAGTATTTGCAAGCTCTGACTGACCTCAACAACTTGAATGTGTTATATAAATAAATATATTCTTAATATAAAATGTCAATTTAAATAATTAGTGCTTCATATTTAAAAACCAAATCTCATGTAAAATACGGAAAATGCGAGTTACTCGCTTTCCACAGTATATCATTATATCATATCATTTTGGTTTGTTGTACTAAAAATTAAAAAAAAAAAAAAAACATAAGATGGGAATATCCCCAAAAACTAATATTTTAACCAAAAGTTCATTAAAAAATACATTCAAACTTAAAATTTTTCTAATAACAAGAAATTCATGAAAAAAAAAACTGTAGAAAACTAAAAACTCGGTAACATTATATATAAGAAATGTTTCACAAAAAAATGTATTTTAAATTCGGCACAGCCGAGTATAGCACTCAAATATTATTTAAAATTTAAGAAGAAATATAACAAAAAAAGTTGCCTTTATAATAATTATAAATAAAAATGGTCCAAAAAGTTTTAAAGCACAAATCAAGTAGCTAAAAAATATCGCTCATAAAAACAACTTATAGTTTTAAATAATGTAAAATAATTTAAAAATGTTAGTTAAAATATGGCAGTGGTGTGTATGAATATATACATATCGTCGCAAAAATTAAGGAATGCTATAACTGGCAAAAAATCGAAAACATGTTTTTTTTGCATAATTTTTATCAGAAGAAAATATTTGTATGATGAAAAAAAAAAAAAATCACTTAGGCCGTCTGCGTTTTGAAAAAAATTCTAGTGTCTTCTTTGTCGTAAGCCTAATAAAAACTAGTATTTTTTACATTTGTTGTTTACGACACTTTTGCGTCAGCTAAATTTTTTAAACTAACACTTACGCCATTCTCTGCATTTTGTTCAACAAATATTTTTCCCACTTTATTTCATCACTTTAACTTACAGCTATTAAGTTTAACTTCAAAAAAATGTATCACCTCAAGCGTTTTAGAATTCTAAAATTTGTTTCCATAAAAAATTGTAGTTACAGCATTTTGTAGGTTTGTGAAAGAAATATCATTTGCTGTAAGCCGCAGAATCACCGGGTATAATAGACATGAGACAAAATGTCTACAGCCAATATATAAAGCTCTCGCAAAAAATAAAAATACGTTTTTAATATCACGTTCCTAAGTTGTATAGTTTTTGCGATATGAAATTTGTTAATTTCATACAGGTTTTTTTTTTTTTCTTGGCTCTGGTAAACATTTTGTGTTTTGTTAGTTACAGAGTTCTTTAATTCTTGTGACGATATATTCACTCATATTTATATGCGCAACATTCTTTTTTAAGTATGTGTGCAAATAAGTAGTTACTTGTAAATGATTAAACATTTAAACTGTTAAACATGCGTCAATCCGAATAAAAGAATTCGACACAACAGCAGCAGTTAAAATTGAAATGAACGAAATAAATAAATAACAAACGTTATAAATGATGACAAGTTTTAGTTGTGTAATCAAAATAGAAATGACAAACAAACAGATAGACAGACGGTATAATCATTTTGTATTCTATATACGATCTAATGCATACATATGCATTCGTGGTAAAATGGACATAAGCGCCAACAAGCAAACTTACAATTATTATACACTTGCATATGTACACAATGCTAATTCATGTGTGAATATTTATATATAATACACATTGATTACGCGTTACTTAGCAATTCAAATGTTACAAATTGTATTTCAAATTGTTTTGCAGTTGGCAAGCAATATGTACAATAGCAAGAACCATACCAATGCAACACAACACCGACAATAACTGTGACAGCTACTAAACTTCACAAAATGAAGCACAGAAATAATAATAAAATACAAATTCAATATAACCAACACAAACACAACAACATTTGTCAAAAATGTTGATTTCCGTTAAATGAAAATTGCACATTTTTGTTATTGTGCATACAATATTTTTGTGTTATATTTCCTGAAGCAATAACTGGAGTGAACAATATTTAAAGGTGAGTGCACCGCCATTTTAAAATTATAATTCAATTTATCCTAATTAATTTGTAGGTAATTAATTTATTTAAGTACTAAACATGTCCATTTTCATAATCATCGTTTTAAGTAAAAAAGGATTTTTTTTATTATTAAGCAATATATTGGATTAGGTCTTCTAAATAGAGCTAACTCATAATGTTTAAATTATTACTTTTTACAAAATAAATCTTTCGTCATTTTCTGTACTCTTTGGTCAAAAAATATATTTTTACAGTTAATATAAAAGTAGGTTATCCAGACTTAATTAACGTGAAATACATAAAAAACTAGCTACCTAAACCTAAATCTTTAAATTGGCATATTTTTTTTAACCTTCATTCTAAATATAAATTTGGAAATTCCATAACAACTTTTCTAGTTTGTTTGGATTCTTAACTGTAAGAACAGTAAAAATTATGTATAAAATGCGAAAAATATTTCCAATATCTTGACCAGCTGGTGTTAAGGATGATTTTACTACTGTATGACATGTATGTATCTTTCACTTAGAACTAAAAATATAACATTCGATTAGAAAAGCGAAATGGAGCTTTTATTAAGTGCAACAAAGTCAAAACAATTCAAGTAAAAGTTTCTGATAAATCTATTTTAAAAAACTAACAAGTAAACATTAAAGGATATGCGAAACTTTGGTACCTGTATTAAATACAACAAAACATAAGTATAGATGCTGACGTGATCATTTTAAACATTTAACAAGTAATACGACGGTACGACGAGTTTTGTTGCATATTAATACAGATCCCTTTCATTTTAAGTTGCGTTTATCAGTTCAAAGTATTGGAGTTTTATTCAATTTTCCTTTGTTAAACCTTATTTCAATTATATAAGAAAAATACCGAAAATCATTCTTTTTGCCAAAACAAAGGTGACTAATCATCACTGAGAATTAGAGGGGTATCATTAGGTAAAGAGTGAAGTATGTCAATAGTTGCTGAGTTAGTTTAAAGAACCTGGTTGGAAAACACCAGATTATGAGTTTGAGTCTCATTGGAGCTAAAGTGTATTGTGGTCTGGATGAAATTGCATGTTTGCGAAAAGAGTTTTGAGCAGTTTTAATTTCACGAATTAACACATCGAAGTACTGTGCCGCGTGTTTTCTTAGACCCAGCATGTTTAGTAACTATAGGAACAGATCTAGTTAAAAGCGCAGAAGAAATAGAGGAGAAATAAAGTAAAAAAAAAGTTAACCAAAATTCGATTCGTAACACTAACTTAAAAAAGGTAAGCCGCGTATGTTTTTAGTAACGATGTTATTATAATATTTCCTTAGAATTTCTATAGATTACTACAGCAAAATTAGTAAACAATAAAATGTTTAAACGCTTAAAAATTTATGAAAACTAAACAAGCAATAAAGATAGTATCGTTCCTTTTAAAACATTTTCCCTGCATTTTCCCGCACATACTGCTGATGGTTTCATTACCAAAAGAGTAAAATTATTAATCAAATCATTAATGTAAGAATTTGTTTTTAATTTGGGGAAAAATATTCATGGCGACATTGAAAATAAAAAAAAAAATAAATTAATATAAAAAGGTTTTAATTTAAAAAATGTGTTTTAAAAATGTTGCATTTACTTATTGTTAAAGATTTATCTCTTTTTAAGTACATAAAAAATATTTTACAGCTATTAAAGGTTTACCTTTAAAATCAAATTTAACTAAACATTTATTTGATTATATTAAATATTTCACTAAAATTTTGTTTCTTCTTCTTTAAATAAAAAATATAAATAATTAAATTTTATATTTAATTAAAAAAAGTTTAAATATACCTTTTTAAAAATGTATAATTGACTCAATTCAGTCTTAAAATAACATTATACTAAATAAAACCCTTAACAGGATTAAAAACTAGAAAACTTTTTCTATGTTGAATCTTGAAACGCAAATATTATTAGGAGGAAAAACTTTAAAATCAACTAAATTTACAATTTAAATTTGGCCTGCCTTGCTCTATATAGAAGTATTGAATTACAATTCCCTATATTTTTTAATAAAAATATAAATTTCATATATGGTTGCACACTTCTGGTAATGCGTAATTTTTATGCATTTTATTGAAAAAAAAATTCCATCAATTTTGCAGAACGTTATTTAGCAAATTTTGTTAAAACTAACATTGAGTTCCTTTCTGGCTAACGTCGTTAACACTTTTTATAAATCATAGATTCTGTAAATGAAGTATTTTGTATTCGTTATCCACTGGCAAAATTTACGATTTTGGTTGCAACGATTATTACTTAAAAGCTGACGATCGAAGTTTGGCCAACTGCAAGGTACATTTATTTTACTAGGTAGTATCGTCCGCCCAGCTGGTTTGTAGTTGGACATGTCAAACGTTGTTTATATTTTCCTACTTTTGTTTACGAATTTCAAAAAACACTTACAACAAGCATATGCAGAACAAAAAAAGCGTTTGTTTTTAGAATAACTCTCTTTTGTTTTATTTTTCTATTTTTGACATTTTCACTCACAAAGCAACAATAAAATGCCATGTTGTTTTTACAAATGTTGTATTTGTTGTAGAACCGCTTTTACCTAGTAAAATAAATGTACCTTGGGCCAACTGTTTAAATTTACTAAGTAAAAATTTTGATAAATGAATATTTGAGGTTATTATCGAATTAATTGCAGCATTTAAAACATTTGTAAATCTTTCATAGAACTTTTTTTATAAAAATAGCAATAAATTAACAAAGAAAATAAATGAATTCACCACTGCTACGCCTTGCAAAAAATGTCAAGATGGCAACAACGAAATTCCACTCGTATCAGAGCGAATCAATTACCAGAAAAAAAATATGACAAATCAATTAAAAGATGGTTGCGATGGGGAATTCCTTGATTATAGCTGGCAGCCTAACTGTCAACCTACATGTTTTAAAAATCTGTATACTATTTTTCTAAATGTAGTTTGCTAAAAGGAGAAATAATTTTAGGTGGTGTCGATTAATATTCGCCGAAACGCTAAATGTTAAACAACAAATATAAAAAATTATACATGTTTTTATCTACGGAGTTTGATAATTTCACTTTTTCATTTGATATTTTGGCTAACACTGAAAATTAACGAATTTGCCATCGCTACCACATTATAATTGATTGGCTTTGGAAAAACTAATAGCTGGTGGTGATCGAAGTTGATTTATATATATTTTCAGTAACAACGTCTAAATTTTTTTACATTTTGCTGACGCGTCACTTTAATGAACTAAAGAAAAATTATTAAAGTTATATATATTAAATATTTTCCAAACATTAAGCAGTTTCTAGTTTGTCCAAATAATAATAAGGCTGGACACAATTTACACCCCAAATCAGTTTGGTAAAACGTCTTCCCAGGTAAGAAGTTCTGAACAAGTAAGTATTTGTTGAAGTGCGAAAGAGATAATTACTAACTAAAGAAGACAATTATGGAAACAAGTCTCTCGTAAATCAACCCCACGTTACAAATTGTAACGGTAACAATATCTAGAAGCACAAGGAAACTTTCACAGCAAGTAAAGGTTAGTATTATTTTTTTCTAGATATAAAGCTTAAATTATGTCATGCATGACGATATTGTGCCGTATTTTCCCGAGCAAAAATCCTTTAACATCTTGGGAAAAGGCCGGAGTTTGACAGTTAGACTACCGGCGAAAATCAATGAATTCACCATCACTACCACCTTATAATTGATTCGCCTTGATAGCTACCATTCATATTCCAGGACATAACTTTTATTGTAATATGCTCAGTTCGCCATAAATAGGCTGAAAAAGAAAAATGTATAGCATATTTCACTCAAAAGCACCAATCAAGGAAAATACAAGGTTATTTTACCCGACGCCTGAGTGTCCAACTTCATTTCTAGAAGATCTATACATGATGAAATAATATAACACGTGATCGCCAAAACTAGCATCATGATTTCGTCATAAATCTATAAAACATTTTTTTTTATTATCCATTGCTTTTATAAAAAATGTCTTCACCTTGGCACTAAGCTTTCAAAATTGTAAGCTCTTATTATTTGACTTTTTCATAATAAATAAATAAATAGAAATTTTATTTTTATAAAAATGTTTAAAAAACTTTCTAAGTTTTGTTTAACACTACGACAAATATCACTACGTTATACCACCTCAAGCTCAACAGATGTTCCAGGGAAATCAGTGGATCATGCTGCAATTACAAAAGCTATTAAAGAATTATATGCCGAACACATTAGTGTCCCTGTTGTCATAGGAAGTCAAATGATTTTTTCGGGAGATGAGCAAAACTTGAGAATGCCCCATAATCATAGACGCTATGCTGCAAAATTTTATCACGCTTCAAAAAACCATATAAATTTTGCAATAAAAAACGCTATCGCCGTTCAAGAAACTTGGAGCAACGTAGATGCAAAGGAAAGAGCAGATATTTTTAACAAAGCTGCAGATAAATTATTAAAAATAGAAAAAAGCGCAAGACTTATCGCGGCCATAGTATTAAGTCAAGCAAAGACAAGACTGGAGGCAGAAAATGATGTTGAAAAAATAATTTTAATGATAAAACGATTTGCTGATGATTTATTAAAATTAACAAAGTTAAAACTGCCTACGACGTCAGATAAATTTAAGAGCAAATATTTATTAAGGCCACTGGATGGATTTGTTGTGGCCAGTGGGCCTCTTTATATGTCCTGGAATGCAGCCTATTTGGCATTAAGTCCACTTATAATGGGAAACTCTGTTATTTGGAGGCCAGCACCAAATTATGTTCTTACATCGTTTCAATTATGAGTTGTGGTGTGCCACGTGGAGCATTTCAATTTTTGCCCTCAAACTACAAACTTTTTTTAAAAACTGTGGTTGAATCTGAAGACTTGGCGGGCATTAGCTATGCTGGACGGGTAGCCACCTTAAGAGATTTATGGCACGATCTCTCCATTAAGTTACCGCACTACAAATGTTTTCCTCGTCTAATAGGAAAATGTGACAGTAAAGGATATCATTTTGTTCACGAGTCAGCAGATATGGATACAGTAGTGGATCGTACAGTTCAAGCTGCTTTTAAGAATTCTGGCCAGAAAACACATTCATGTGGTCGTCTCTACCTGCCCGCCTCACTATGGCCCGAACTAAGTTGTCAGTTACAGTCAATCGTAGAAAACTTAAAAATAGGTGATCCCACAGATGAAAAAAATTATGCTTCTGCTATTATACGTGAGGATGTATATGATACTGTCGTTGAACATCTTACTTGGGCAAAAAATAATGCCAATGATATCATTCTCTTGGGTGGTAACTGTAACAAAAACCTTGGATTTTTCGTTGAACCCACAATAATCGTAATCAAAAATCCCACTGATCGTTTGATGATAAATGAGGTTATGGGTCCAGTACTTTGTGTCCATGTCTATCAAAATGATAAATTGAATGACACCCTGGAAACCCTTAACATTACTCAGAAGTTTGGTGGCAGTGGTTCCATTTTTTCAAGTGACGATAAGGCTACTGCAGAGCTCATAAAAAAATTGCGCATGACGGCTAGTAATATTTATATAAATGAACAGTGTTGTGGCCAAGAATTAAATCCTCTTCCTTTGTCTGGCAACCGTCTTTCAGGTACCAACGATAAAAACGGTTCTGCTTACTATCTGCTAAGATTTGCATCTCCACTAGTGATAGAGGAACACGGTGTTGAAGCAAAAGAAAACGAAAAATGCTAAACTGAAGATAATGTAAGATTCGCTGCTTTTAAACAATTTTCAGAAATACGCAATGCAAAGAACCTCGCATTCATTACTTTTATCATCAGATTTTCTAGCAAAGAGGAGCTCAAGTTTATTTAAAACGTATGTGAAATTTACAAATAATACTGCATTTATTGTTGATTTTATTTTTTATTATCCTTTTTTTTACAAATAGAACACTTGTATAAAAAAATGAACTAACTTAACTTCACACATAGTTGCTTCACTTTTCACCTAAACGAATAGTTCTTGTACAAAGTCTTCTTTTGCTAGATACAGACGTTTTTTCTTTACTCTTAACTTTTACTGACTTCTGTCTTTCTACTTAATGATAACATTGACAATTTATCGATGATTTTCAATTGTTAAATTATTATTTTATCTGTGTACGCCTTAACGCACCTTATGTAATCTGACTTGGTCAGATTACACGCAGAGAAGTGCTTGTTTGTTGTTAATGTTGTTATGGGTCTGATACTGTTAGTGAGTGCTCTCTCCAGTAAATATTAATATATGTAAAAGTAGACCGCAAGTAAAGCTATTGCAGAAGGTAGTTATTACATTTTAGCTTGAAAAAGCTATGCGGAAGAAGACATTATGCTTTCGCATTGTTTAGATATGCCTGCAAGAGTTTATTGTTTACAAACAGGGACCACGGCTGTATCTGCATGTCATTTCAAATTTTCTTCTTTTCTATTCAATATTTGAAACAACATTCTAAGGACCTCCACAAAAAAATTAATTGAAATCCATCTAGCAGTTTTTAGGTGATGCGACAGACAGCCAGACAGAATTAATTTCTAAAAATATGTGTTTTGTATTCTATATCGATTACTATCTACACCGTCAATAAAATTTTCAAAAAATATTTCAAGTATAAATACGGCCATGCAACAGTTTTATTATATGTACAATATTGCTAGTATCAATAAAATATCTCAAATGCAAATGCTTGTTAAACCGTTATTTTGGGTACTATTTTATTCCAGTTTTGTGACGAGATCTGTGTTAGCTGTGTTGGTATCACGAAAATTTCTAATTTTGTGAAATTTCGTTTAAGGGCCTTTCTACGTGAGAACAGAAGTAAATAGATATAGATTTATTTCTTAAACTGGAGTATATATACACCACTTTCCTCTTAGAGGCTCAGTAAAAGCTTTTTTATTATAGCTTCCAGTAGCTTTTCCGTTTATTTTATTTCTCACCATTTTTTTACCTTGAACTTAAATCCTGCCAAATTTGTGAAAAGAATTCTATATGAGACATGTTACACATTTCGATCGAATTGGTTTTTACTCCGTAGTAATCATTCCATCTCCAGAATCCAACAAGGCTAGTTTAAGTAAGGACACATAATAAAAGTAAATATTAAAACCTGAAATAACAAAATGCAAAAGAAAGAAATTCTACTTTGAAATTTAAAAGTGCTTTTATTCCGAAGGAACTTTTCGTGTTACGTTTTCTGAAGAACCAATTTGCAGAATTGATATTACTTTCAACCGGAATTGAGTTATGTCACGGAACTGTACACTTCATAAATTTAAAATACAGCTTTTGTAACCACGCCTTGTCTTTCATCACCAGTTCTATTAATTGGTGGAACAAGGTCGCTTATAACCATCACAAAATTTTTCTACTTTTTTTACCTGTACGAAATCGTATGGCTGCTGATGGTTTCATTTTTAACAATTCCTTTATCTTTTTTAATAGGCTGAAGTAACAGATAATCTTTTATTTATTTAATTTTATTATTAATTTTATTTCGTTATTTTTTTCAACATTTTTAAATTATTTTGTAGTTCGGTTAATTGTTTGATTACAAAAATCTAAAAAGACGACGGCAACTTTACTTTAACGTGACATAGAAGATATTCAATTGAAATTATTTTAGTAACAGATCTGAGATAAAACTTTAACATTTGAAAGCTTATTTTTAGAACATACTCTAATGTTATTGCAGTGATACAAATCATTGCATTGTGATAAGTCGCCTTTTCGCCGGTCAAAATTTGTTTTCTTTTGTACTTATACCTTTTTTTAATGCGATGGGAGAACAAGAATAATTGTACCACATTTACGCAGGATAGTTAAAAAAATTCATTATTGCTGACTGATGACTAAATGGCTTCAATGAATAACCATTAATAAAAGTCTTTCCTTATCTTTGTGTACTAAATAAATATCCTTATGTGTAGCACAACATTATTTAATAAATCTACCCAGTGTGAGGAAGAGTTCCATATAATGTATGGGTAACAATTTTATTTCTTGAACTTGTTACATACTTTGGGTAAATTCAAAATAAGGCCCTGCTTAGTGAATATACTATTAGGACACTTTTAATTTCAATTTCTTGTACTCTTTTTTATAGCGACTTAGTATTGCATACCCTGTGCTAATTTGTATATGCAGCCTATTTGGTTGGTATATAACGTGTTCTCTCAAAGTCTTACATTTTCAAATGATGTAGAAAGAATTGTAGAATACTAAACGTGTCATTTTTAAAATGCAAAATTACAAGTGCAAATATTTTTTTTTTGGCTTTAGTATAAATAATTAAGTTTTCGCAAAAGGAAAACATGTCAAGCGCACAAAAAATGTTTGACATCGCTTTCGCAGTAAGAGCCGTAAGCAATAATTTGGTTTTCACAACGGCGTAATGCATTGTTTCGCACGCTTTATATAAAACAATTCACACTAAGACGATATTTTGGCTTGTCACAAAAATATTAATTTTTAATGCAATTAATTTTAATTAATTTTTCCAAAAACTTTTTTCCTTATTGGAGGAATCAGTTTTACCAGCTGGTTTAGCAAATAAATCCAGAATTAATTAATATTATCGCAATTTGTTTTTCTGGTAATTTATAACACGTTTTTCATTAATTTCCTTTTTTTCTTGCTTCCTTACATAAAAGAGTGGTAACAAAAAACTATGGTTGTAGTTAAATATATTTAAAATTCTTAGCGCGTTTTCTAGAGAAGATGATGATGACACTACACAGATTTTACAATAAACTTTGCTTTGAAATATAACAACAGCAAAAATAATTGATTCAATAAATATAGCAAGAATTTTACTACTCAATTTTCAAGATTTGACGACACTCGTTTTACTTTTTTCGTTTCTGCCAGGAAGACCATAGTAAAAATCTATTAGTCTTGTAGTCACAGGATTCCTTAAAGGGGACAACAGATAAAACATTAAAAATTAAAGCAAAAATCAATAATTCGAAGCACGTAGATTAAAATATTTTTTTGAAGGAGTATAAACAAAAAAATATGTTTTGTATTGTGGTAGATTATTTGGTTTTTGGCAATGTTAACCCTTAAACTAAAACTTGTTTTGTAGTTCTACGTTTTCACAGTTTTGCCATTTTATTATTGTTGCAGTTTAAACTGGCATGTTTTCAATATTAAACATTTTTTTATTTTTAAGGAAAAGGTAATTATTTCTATTGTTATAGTTTAAATTTTACCTTATTTATTGTTTTTGTTTATTTAGTTGATGTACATTTAAAGCCGTTAATAAAACAAAATAAAAAAAAAAAAAACAAATATAAAGAATAATACAGCATTTACACTATGCAATTTTTCGTGTTTTGTATTGCTTGAATTTTGAGGGGATGTAATTGGTTCTTATGTGTATTTTTAAATAAAGCATACGGCTGCAATTAAATAGAGAATTGAGAAAGTGCCTGAAATTTCATAGTGTAAATCTAGACTAATATGTATATATTTTTACATGTAACGCTTAATGATAAATACAAAAAAAGAATAATAATTACAACCCAGAACAAGAGAATGTCTGCGTGATAGAGTTATACCGCATTTAGACTATGCAATTTTTCATGAAACTTGCATGAAATTTTTGCTTGTTGGTGAAGCAAGAGGAGTAAGCAATATGGTAATACTGGGATTTTAAGGGGATATTATTTTTGATTATGTTTATTTTTAAATAGCGCAAATCGCTGCAACTTAAATAAGGAATTGAGAAAAAAATGCCTCAAAAAATTCCTTAGTGTAAATCTGGACTTAAACAAACAACGGGTTTGAAATTGTTTTACAATACAAGACAGTCTATAACGCCCCATTACTGTTTATGTTTCAGTTGCTAATTCCTTATCAACATTGAAAATTATACAAATAAATGATGAATGATAAGATAAGATAAAAGGTTACGTAAAACGTAAAATATACCGAAAATATGTTGTTGTAAATATGTTCGAATAAAATTGCAGTTTTGTAGCATATTTTCGTCTGAAGGCATCATTAGGTGTTACACTTGCTAGAATGCTATTTGCAAAATCAACATGTATATTTCAAATTACATCATAAGCTCCAAGTCAACTATGCAATGATGACGGAATATGCTTTAAGCGTGTTGACGCGACAATGGCCAATGGTTACCTCTAAGAAAAAGGATGAGATTATGCGGATTGATTTCGCTTAACTTTGTTAAGGGTAACGTGTTTGTGCCAATGATTCGGAATAGAGTTAACTATTTATAGTGGCCTAATTTATGTACCGTAAGGGTACCACTTTAACATTAAAAAAAAAAACGAATATAGCGGAAAATAGCAAAAAGTAATACAAAAGTAAATCTAAAAATTATAAAATTTCCCCGAAGGTGACATAAATTGACCTATAGTGGCCTCTCTTTTGAACTGCTATAGGCAAACGGTTGAAAATTGCACTGAATGTCGATTAATATGACTGTTATAATAACAAGTCAAAATATACAAAATTATAAACTCATTCTGTGAACAGTTTTGAAATTTTCGAAGACCCTGTATTGCTAATTCCGCTACAACTAAAAGTATAAAATGTGGATATGGAAATTTAAGTGTGTCCCAAATATTTAAACTGTTATATACAGACAGATAAAATAAACAAGGAACATGTATTGCTTAGTCCGCTATTATAACATGTATTTACTTTAAAATTAGAAACTAAAGAATGACCCAACAACTAAAGATACGATCAGATAAGTCGTATATTTGATCAAAGACACGTTACCACAAAATTATGGAAAACAATTTTTGTTTTCTCAAATACCTATTAAGAAATATAAGATCCTACGCAAAATAAAAAGTATATTTTCTCATTTATTAAATTATAAATCGTCAGTCGTAAAGATATGAGTAAGGATAGCCTAAAGAAACATTTTTAAAAAGAGTCTTAACGATTTTTGGTCAAATATTTGACTAATCTGATCGCAACTTAACCCATTTTTCGAAAACGTTATAGACAGACACTTAAAAATTAAGCGGAATGCCTATTATTGTATTCAGTATAAAAACAAGAATAAATATTTACAATTAATAATTAAAGAGAGCGCTAATAATTCATGCGAATTGATGAGTATGGAGAATCGTAATTACCTTTTTAAGAAGACATGATTTTAGGCTTGTCTGTTTTGAAATTGGCCTCTTTTCACGAATTATTAATAAAAGGGTTAAATTAATAATTTCCCTAGATAAAAGGACATAGAGTGTCAAATGATATTATTTTGGTTACAGGTCTGCGATTGAACTTTAAGATTAATTTTAGAACATACTCTAATGTTATTGCAGTCATATAAATCATTGCATAAATATATCCATGTATTTTCTATTTTTCAGACAACTACAAATCAACTTTTCGCCGGCCAAAATTTTTTGCCTTTGAACTAATCCCTTTTTTAAATGCGATGGTTAAAAATAATTGTTCCAAATCTACGCAGGGTAGCATTATTTTATAAATCCGCCCAAGGTGAGTTTAACTATTATTATTATTTTCGCCGGCCAAAATTTTTTGCCTTTGAACTAATCCCTTTTTTAAATGCGATGGTTAAAAATAATTGTTCCAAATCTACGCAGGGTACCATTATTTTATAAATCCGCCCAAGGTGAGTTTAACTCTTATTATTATAGATTATTGGAGCAAGGAATAAATAAGTACAATTACAAAAGAACAATAGTAATTGTTTATTAGAACAAATTTCAGAAAGTATTAATGTATAAGGTTTTTCATATAAAAACATTTAAAGAAATAACTACTACGTACATATATAATCTATAAAGTTTTAAATAAAAAGCAATTTTTCTAGCTCGAGGTCAGTTTTTTTAATTCGTTCTTTATTTGTCCGATATTTCGCTACAATCTTTAAGTAGCATCATCAGGGCTTAATTTTATTTGATTTTTACATAACAAGCACAGATGGACAAACAATAAAGTTTCCCAATCAACGTCAATTACTGCACTGTCTTCCAGCAAACCAGATATCCACAATCCTTCAGACACTGCGCTTGCTAAAGCCACATATTCAGCTTCGCTTGACGATAGGGCAACTGTTGTTTGCTTCTTGCTGCACCATGACACTGGACAACCATAAACATAAAATATAAATCCGCTAGTAGATTTTCTATCAATTGTATTAGAAGCCCAATCCGCGTCTGCGTAACCAACCAGAACTTCAGCACTAGGATCAGCATCATAATTTAACTTTAACGATTTTGTCCCCTTTAAATATCGCAATATTCTTTTAAGAGCAGTCCAGTGTTCTTCACTTGGGTTTTGTTGAAAACGACCTAGATATCCAACAGCAAAAGCTAAGTCAGGTCGAGCGCAAACCATAAGATACATTATACTTCCAAGTAGTTCTTTGAAGGGATTAATTGAAGTATTTTGTTGATTTGAAACAGTCAAATGAACTCCTTTTTCAATTGGCGTGACACATATATTACAATCCTGCATTTTATAATTTACTAATATTTTGTTTATACTTGTTTCTTGATCCATTGTGATTCCAATTGAGACGTGAAGTTTTTGAACTCTAATTCCAAGATAATGTTTCAATTCCCCACAGTCCGACATTTCAAATTTAAACTTTAGTTGTTATTTTATTTTATCGATTTCACATTAAGTATTTGCTGTTATTAAAAGATCATCTACGTAAATAAGTACAATAATCAAACTTTTATCAGATTTCATTATATATAAACAATAATCATGTAGTGATCTTTTAAAGCCCAGTTCTAACAAATAATTATTTAGTTTTTCATTCCAACAACGAGGGCTTTGCTTAAGACCATATAAACTTTTATTCAATTTTAAACAGTAACCATCTGGAAAATTCATGCCATCAGGAATATCAATGTATATATTTTCTTTAAGGTCGCCATAGAAGAAAGCTGTTTTTATGTCTATTTGCTGAAAACAATAGCCCTTATTAACTCCGAATGCCAAAACTACTCGTATTGTAGTCAATTTAGCAACTGGTGAGTAAGTTTCATAATAATCTATGCCGGGTTGTTGTAAAAAACCTTTTACTACCAACCTAGCTTTGAAACGTGTTGCGTTTCCATTCTCATCGTGTTTAATTTTAAACACCCACTTTGTTTTTAAAGGTTTTACTCCATTTGGTTTTAGTACTAAATTCCAAACATTGTTTTTTTCTATTGAGCTCAACTCATTTTCAATAGCTTTCAACCACTGTTCTTTTTCATCAAACAATTCAATATCAGAAAATTTATTTGGAATTTGTGATAATGAACATTGAAATGTTGATAGATAGTAATAAGCCTCGTTGGTTTTTTAGAAAACCGTTCACTTCTTCTTAATTGTGGCGGAGAGGAAAACACTATATTTTCATTGGGTACCTCACATATGTTAAAATCATTAGTTGAAGTTATAGCATCATATTCGTTAGGATTATCTAGAACCTCTTGGTTAAATTGGTTATAGTTAGTATCGCATACAGCTTCAGTTTGAAAATGACCTGTATCATTACTCTCTTCTGTGGTGTTATTAGTTGGTTCAATGATCACACAATCATTACTCTCTTCTGCGGTATTATTAGTTGGTTCAATGATCACACAATTCTTCCCCTTTTGATCGTTGAACTGTAAATTATTTTTGAAGTTAACTTTTTCATTTTTAAATGGGTAAGAATTTTCATTGAATTTTACATCCCGGGAAAGAATAATATTTTCATTTTGCTTATCCCAAAGCCTATATCCGTTAGGGCAGTATCCAAGTAAAACACATGTTTTGCTCTTAGCGTCTAATTTAGCTCTCTTTTGGTTCGTTATCCAAGCAAAAGCTTCACATCCAAAAATTTTAAGTTTTGATAAATCCGGTTTAACTTTGTACCATAATTCTGCGGGAGTTTTGGGCATTGATATAGCTTTTGTAGGACTTCTATTTAAAATGTATGCAGCAGTATATACTGCTTCAGACCACAAAAAGTTTGGAACATTACTTTCTATCAACATTGCTCGAACTTTCTCAGTAAGAGTACGGTTTAACCTTTCGGAAACACCGTTCTGCTGAGGAGTGTACGCCATAGTTTCTTGAATTTGAATTCCTTTATTTTTGCAAAAAGTTAACATTTCTTTTGATTTATATTCAGTTCCCTGGTCTAAAAATAATTTTGATATCTTATTACTAATTTCAGTAGTAGCTATTGCCTCAAACTCTTTAAATTTTCGAAGACATCTGCTTTCTTTTTAATTGGCCTTACAACCGCGAAATGCGTGTAATCATCAATGAATGAAACGAAATATCTACAACCATTCCATGAAATTGGACTTATTGGTCCACAAACATCAGAGTGGATTCTTTCTAAAGTCCTTGTTGCTTGAACACGTGTTCCCGAAAAAGGTTCACGACATTGTTTGCCTAAGATGCAAACATTACAAAAGGAATCTGTTTCTACCTTTGGAAATTCAAGAATCATATCTAACTGCTTTAATTCTTTCATACCTTCATGTCCAATATGACCTAATCGTTTGTGCCATAAAGTGTATTCTTCAGATTTAGACATATAAGTTTTTGATTTCTTCACCTTTAGTTTTAATTCAAAAAGATTACCTTCATTTAACGCAGTTGCTATTATTTTACCATTTTTTTGAATAACTGCCTTGGATTTTTGAAACGTTACTTTTAAACCGGAATCAACCATTTTCTTAACAGATAGTAGATTTTCACGAAAATCTGAACTATATAAAACGTTTATTAATTTAATTGGATAACCTTTATTACTCCTGCCTTGTATATCGCCAATTTGTGAAACTTCAATTCCTGAGTCAGCTTTTGCAACAACTATATATCGGGAAATATTAAGATTCTTTATTGAATTAAAAACATTAATATCATTGACAAAATGATCAGTAGCTCCTGAATCTAAAGCGAAAACAATTTCTTCTTCATCAGTTAAATCAATATTTATTGATTTACTATAATTTTTTACCATAAAACTTACACCCTCTGCAGTTTTTGCCTCTTTTACACGGCAATCTTTCATCATATGTCCAAACTTTCCACATTTGTGACACTTTCCATTAAATCTTTCTTTTATTATTGAAATAAAAAGCAACTGGACTCTCAGCTTCTTCATACTTGCGAGATTTCTTTTTGGATTCTTCAGACAAAAGTCTTGATTTTATAACACCCAAATTCATTTGATCCTCTGGCAGATTCTCTAAAGCTGTAACTATAGCATCATATGTTTCAGGCAAAGATAAAAACAGCTGCGAAATAACATCAACATTCTCAAGCTTTGCACCAGCAGTTTTAAGATCTCGAATAAGCGAATCAAACTTTATTAAATGATCGTTTAGACTTCCATCTTCTTTTAACCGTAGACCTGCTAATTCCTTACGGATTATAGTTTGATTCATACACGATTTTTTAGCAAATGTTGTTACTAAAGAGTCCCACATGCCCTTAGCCGCTGTTTCTTCACGAATACATTCTAAGTAATTATCGTGTATACATGAAGTTATTATATTTTGTGCCTTTAAATCTTTTCTCCTCCAATCCACTATATTATTTCCAGCACCATCTCCAGCTTCGGTTCCTGGAGCTGACGTTTTACCAGCTTCCAGGCAATCGGCTGACGCTAAGTGTCGTTCTACACGAAACTTCCAATTTTCAAAATCTCGTCCACTGAATTGTGTTATTCCGGTTTTGTCTTCTGGGCCCATAACCTCTTATTATTATAGATTATTAGAGCAAGGAATAAATAAGTACAATTACAAAAGAACAATAGTAATTGTTTATTAGAACAAATTTCAGAAAGTATTAATGTATAAGGTTTTTCATATAAAAACATTTAAAGAAATAACTACTACGTACATATATAATTTATATATCAAATGCAAAGTATAATTACATACAAGTAATAACAACATTAACTCACACACGAATGGTTTCATATCATGTATGGGTCACCCTTTTATTTCTTAAACTTTTTACATACTTTGGGTAAATGCAAAATAAGGCCTTGAATAAAGATGATACTATTAGGACACTTTTAATTTCAATTTGTTCTACTCTTTTTAATAGCGACTTATTATTGCATACCCTGTGTTAGTTATCCTATTACGGCTCAAAAAAAGGCCTAAAACGGTTTAAAATAAAGCACAACCTTTTAAAAAAAAAACCCTTTTATGTTTTAACAAAAACATATTGTGACAGATGGACAGACATTGATAAGAAATCAATTGGATTACGTTTTTGTATTTTGTGTACGGAACCCGTATTATCATTACAAGAATTTGGTGAAATATAAATGTTTTTTACGAGACATTATATTCTTGTTTTCCTTCATATAATAAGAATTGCCGGATCTCTGACATCAAATTTGAAAGAAAAGAATTAAGTACAATCAAACGATAATTAAGTGATAATGATAATTTTTTGTTATTGTAGTTATTTTACATACTCCCAACAAAGTTTCAATGGTAACAAAAAAGCCCGAATATGATGAGTACTATATAATCACTGATACATAACATGTTCTCTCATAAAAAATTTATTTAGATTTAAAATATTTATTTTGAATGCAGGTAAAAAATCAACCAAAGTCTTAAATTTTCTAATGATGTAGAAAGAATTCTAAAATACTAAATGTGTCATTTGTTAAATGCAAAATTGCAACTGCAACTATCTTTTTTTTCTTTTGGCTCTAGTATAAATAATAAAGTTTTCGGAAAAGGAAGAAAAAACGTCAAGCGCACAAAAATGTCGCAGCAAGAGCCGTAAGCAATAATTTGGGCATAATGCATTCTTTCGCACGCTTTATTTAAAACACTTCACACTAAGACGATATTTTGGTTTGGCTTAAAAATGTTAATTTGTAATGTAATTAATTTTAATTAATTGTTTTCAAAAACTCTTTTTCCTCATTGAAGGAATAAGTTATACCAGCTGGTTTAGCAAATAAATCCAGAATTACTCGTATTAAAATTATAGAGTAATTTATTTTTCTGCTAATTTATAACACGTTTTTCGTTTTTTTTTTCTTTCTTACATAAAAAAGTTTGTACTTAAATATGTTTAAAATGCTTAGCACGTTTTCTAGAGAAGATAATGATGACACTACACAGATTTTACTATAAACTTTGCTTTGAAATATAACAACAGCAAAAAAAATTGATTTAATAAATGAAGCAAGAATTTTACTACTCAATTTTCAAGATTTGACGACACTTGTTTTACTTTTTTCGTTTCTGTCAGGAAGACCATTGTAAAAATCTGTTAGTCATGTTAGACTCATCGCACACAGGATTCCTTATAGTGCGATTTTATTAAAAGCAGAATAAGAGGAAAACAAATAACGACGAAACATTGATAATTAAAGCAAAAAGCAGTCATTCGAAGCACATAGATTTGAAGATTTTTTTGAGGGAGTATTTACAGAGGAATAGTTAAATATATTTATATATTATATTGTGGTAGATTATTGGTTTTTTTGCTGTTTAGCCCTTAAACAAAAACTTATTTTGTATTTCCACGTTGTCATAATTTTGCCATTTTATTACTGTTGCGTTTAAAACTGGCATATTATTAATATATTTCTTACTTATACTTTTACTTAAATCTACTTTAATTTTGCTTTGTCATACAATGGGGCAAAATCAAAATGTTTTAGAAAAATCGACGACATGTCTGACAGAGATAAGCTATGCATAAATTTCTGTATATGCATTGTTCGATCATGCTTCATTTTTGAAATGTTAGATTGTAGACTATTTTCCCATTTTTATTTACTTTTGGTCATGACAATTCCTCTTTTATGTCCAAAAACATGTAACTTAATATTCAAATTCCAATGTAAATGCTTTTTTCAAAAATTTAACGGCGACATTTCTATACATGATTATACTTTCTGAAAATTTTGATGTTTGAGTAAATGGTAGTCGATATGGAATATACAACACCTTTTTTGGAATTTTAATCTGCTGTCTTTATTCCCTTCTCAAAAAAAATCTTTCGTAAAGAACTCCTTTAGATCCTTGATTCAAATATACTTTTTTTTCGTAAAAATATGTCATTTCGTAGAGAAAATATACACAGAAAAAAGACTGGTAAAAATTACATCGGTATGTTCAAGATTCAATTAGGAATATAATAATTTGATTTTAATTATTAATAAATTAGAATCTTGACTTATTTTTTATATTAAAAGCTAACATTTGATGTTTGCCTCCAAATGTTGGTTGTAATACCTTTTAAAATAGTTAACCTGACCGATTTGTATCTTTACTAAAATCTATTCTATTAATTGGAAGATGCAACTAAACTTATTCAGCACATTACTACTGAAAACCGAATTTTGGTAGTTAGAATTATAAAAATCAATTGTATCTTCTAAAATAGAAAAATTTTTGACGTACTAAAAATAAAATTTGTACACATTATACAAAAAATCAACAATATTTCACTTTAAAAGAACAAAGATTTTTTTTAAAAGTGGTGAAAAGTTCTTCAATGTTGTATGGTGGTAAGTTTAAAATTATCTCACAAAGCCATATGTAAATAAAAGAAATTTAAAAATGTTTAATACTTTTTACAGAGGCAAGACTTGCAGTATAGGATGACCAGTTAAAGAAACTATATGAAAAAGAGTATCTTGATTTCAAAGAAGGAGTTGGTTTAAATAAATGATTCAAATCATGAAATTTATGATGTAAAATCTTATCACTGTAAGTTGTTTTTTTTAATAAAAATAAATATTAAAAAATTATATCGTTTTATTTAATTCACAATAATATTCTATAGTCACCCAAGAATCATTAAAAAAATAGTTGTGAGTGCCATACGCATTCAGTTATTACAACCGAATTCAAGATAATACACACAACCGACAAAATTCGATTGGCAACGAATTCGGTTCCCCCAACGAATTTATTTTCTCTGTGTGGAGATAAAAATGTGAAGGCTCCCAATTTTACCGGTATAATGGTACTTAAAGCCAGCATATATTATTTTTGGCAAAACATTTAAAAACTCATTTCCCCAGATTTAAATTTCATTTAATTTTTTTTTTATTATGTATAGTATATTTCTTTTATAATAAAAATCTTAAATCTCTAGTTTTCAATAAATTTGCACAATATTTTCTATTATCTATGCAGGTTATCAATTTAATTTAAACGCAATGCATCTCAATTTGTAACGAACTGTTCATGAATAAGTTTACTACTTGTTTATGAATAAATAAAATAAGGAATTTTATAAAAAAGAGGTACATTTTATTTATTTAAATACATTTTTATTTCAATTAAACAAATCTGTAACAATTATTTTACCACATGCACATATTTATTTTGTTTTATATATTCAAGCAAAAATTAACTAAAATGCATAAATAATATGTACACTACGAACAGAAATAGATGTTTTTGAAACGGAAAATTACTGTAAAAAACTATTTAATAAATTATATTCTTAACACAAAAGAAAAAGTGTTATCTAAAGTAAGGTATTTCAAAAAGTGCTATTTATTAAAGTTCAACTCCATTTCTATTAACAAGAAATATATTATGGAATTAAACATACCTCCAGGTTCATAGATCCTGACTGTATTATTTATGTATTAAAAAAAGAAAAATGACAATCAATATAAATATGAAACAACAAATTGCAGTTAAAACTGTCAACGGCCAATTATAATAAAAGTATTTTTTTTTTTTTTTTTGTTTGTTTTATTTTGTACTTAGAACGATATGTATAGGGACATTTAACCAAATAAGTATAAAAACTATAACTAAAATATATAATTTTTTTGTGGTTGTGCTGAAGTCTATTGCGGACCATTACTGTTTATATTTCAGTTGCTATTTCCTTTTTATCATTGAAAATTATACAACTTTGCAACATATGTAAATGCTAAAACTTTGTATCAGAATTAGTAGTCTCAGATAAACGGTGACGTAACATTTAAAGTAAACCAAAAATATATTGGCCGGGTGCAAATATGTTCGGTTAAGATTGCTGTTTGTTTTTATTAGATTTTTGTCTAAGAGTATCATGGGACCTTACTTCTTTTAGAAAAGTCAACATTTCTATTCTAATTTACATCATAAGCTCCAAGTCGACTATACGATGATCACGGAATGTGCTTGAAGCATGTTGATGCGGTTATGGCCGTTTACACAAGGATCTAAGAGTATTGTTACTTCTACGGAAGACAATGAGATTACGCAGATTGATTATACTTAACTTTGTTAAGTATCGCGTGTATGCGCCAGTAATTCACAATATAGTAAACTATTTATAGTGTCCTCGTTTCTGAGCCATGGATAAGGTATTCATAGCCAGAGACCAGCATATCATGAACTATTTTAAAAATTGTATTCAGATTGTAATATTTTAACAATATAATAATGAAAGTAATGATAGTTATAGTAATATTAACAATTATATTATTAGGATTACTTTGTTCATAATTTAATTTCTCCTTCTTGCTTTTTGATTGAACAAAGTTCTTGTTAATTCAGATATAAAACGCTTAAGTTTGCTATACAAAATTTAGGTATATTCCACCGATAATCTATGTAGCAGCAGAGAAATATACAAGTGGATATGCTTTCATCATTTTAAGATTGAAGTAAAAAATGTTTCACACACAGCTATAAAACTGGTCTTGCCGTCCAGCAGAATATGGAAGTTTTGAAGAAGTTGTGAATCAATGTGAACCAAACACATTGATGTCATACCTCTTTAAAATAAGAGAGAAACTTGGAAGAATGTTAGC
Source organism: Cistogaster globosa (assembly GCA_937654795.1). Taxonomy (NCBI): domain Eukaryota; kingdom Metazoa; phylum Arthropoda; class Insecta; order Diptera; family Tachinidae; genus Cistogaster; species Cistogaster globosa. The sequence goes on along the minus strand of OW569403.1, from coordinate 45,832,951 downwards.
TGCAGGTACTTTTTTGCAAATTCCTCTAACCCACAATCTCTTCATCTGTTTCGAAATAAAATTAATATTCCACAATAACCCTAACTATTCGCTGAAATATATAAAAATTATATCTATTGGTGTTGTGGGTTTCTAATGAAAAAACTATATTACTATTATTTTTCTTTTTCTTCTTTCCATACCTCGGCTTAAACCAGTTTGTTCCAAAACTTTTCAAACGCAAATAGTTAAAGAATCTGAAGTAATGTTTATTGCCCCAAGTAAATTAACGCTGCAATTTATTTACAATCAAAGGAATATAAATGCATTATATTTTATTTTTTATGTCTTGTTTATTATTTTATTATTTCAACTTTTATTTTCCATGTGTTTCTTTCCATAATTATAATAATCGTAAAGTATAGTTTTTTGTATAAAAATTTTGCTCAAATTATGTTTAATGGTCTTTTTAAATACCAAAACATTTAGTTGCCATTTTTTATTGAGTGATGTTGTTGTTTTTATTATTATTAGAGATATTTCCTTTATGCAAAATTATTCACTTATTTTTTATAGAAATTTATTACATTTACATTCTGTCAAAGAGTCTGACCGTTAAAAATTTTTACTACCACGTTTATTCAAAGACCAATTATGAGTTCTAAAACTACTTTGTGTAGCCTTCTTCTGCCACTAAAAACCCAATATAATAATATATAATAATAATAAACAGAAATGTGTACCTGTGGCGTATCAAGTATTTCATTCCCACTAATAACTCATAATTATAATAAACTTTAGGTCTCGCCATAAGTATCAGAGTATTTATAATGTCCGTTAATGATTTTTTGTTGAGTTCAAGAAACAGTTGCATTTTTTTTTTTTTATCAACACAGCCAGTCTTGCTGAAATAAAAGTGTAGCGAAATGGCCATATGGATTTGCATTTCCAGCAGTAATTTTATATAATAAATATATAATGGGAATATCGCAAAATATTTATATTCGAAGGAATAAAGCACGATTAAATTAAATTACCCAAATACTATAAACTGAAGCCGAAATTAATCCCATATATTTGTTGTAAGTTATTAATTGCAATTCCAAGTTCGAATAATTAATTTACATGTATATATATATGTGTTTAAGAAAGGTCGAAGAAAATGCATATCAGCTCTATTAAAGTAAAACTAAGTTTCATTTAACGCAAACGTATGTTAAGGATTGACATTCAATTTTAAGCAAAGTAATTTTACAAATATTTTTCCTACATTAAATATTTTTCATGCGCAGGTGTTCTTAATCATTTAAATTTTTGTTTTTTTGTGTTCATTTTTTTATTTAGATATCAGTTGTTGCTTGTTATTGTTTTGACACATTCATATGCCACATACTATTATTCTTAAGACAAGAGCTTGATGGTGCAAGCTTCTAAAAATATCACAAATAATAATAAAGAAAAAAAATAAACGCACACAATTGCATTGTTTAAAGTTTTCTCTTTTCATGAGGTTTTTATTTTGTGGTCGATCCTCATTTCAACATTTCATCATACATCTACCTGTTTTCTTTTTGTTCCGTTGCAGTATAGCTTTTTAAAGAGTTTTTTATTTTTATTTTTAAGATAAACTTTAAATGTTAAAGGAGTGTAGTTTCCCACCCACTTCATTTTTTTGTAAAACATAAAAACACATATTCTGGCTGACATCTTTTGCCTTCTGGGTGTTTCATACACTTGATCTATGTTATGCAACACATCATATTGTATTTAAACCCACAGAAGAAACTCAGCCTTAAAAAAAGAAAAAGTAGTATTCATAATTTTACACACATACTTTGAAACACATTTGTTCATTTTTGTTTTTTTTTTGTTTTGTTTTATAAAGTTTTTAAATTACCAATCATAAGCAGATATGTAGATAAGTAACTTTCCTACTGAGGGTTGTCTACAGTGAAAACCAAAAGCAATTAATATAAGGAAGCTTATTTAATTTGTTTTTTAACAAAAAAATTATTCAGAGCAGCATTAGAGTACGCCTCCATCAAGATATTTACTATCAAAATTAAAGTTTTCTGTTAACATCAAATTTTTGCACCAATATTTCTTCTGCTTCTACTAAAGCTAGTAAAATAACTAAATACTTCCTATGAATTTCCAATGCTAAGAGGCTATGACTATTTTGAATATCGTCTAATGAAAAAAAATCTATTGGAATAGTTTGGCTGTCAAGTGCTCTCACTATAAGTGAATGGGACTATTAAATTTGGACTTGGTTTGGAAAATTTTTATGTTTGAAGTCTGTTTTAAAAAAATTACTATTACGTTTTATTTTATTTTTATTTTAAATCACCTGAACCTACGAAAATCTAACATACCAACCTAAATGTAAATATATCTTCAAAAAATAATAAAATAAAAATAAAATCGACAGATTACCCTAAAAAAACAAATTGTCATTGTTTTTCAAAATTAAAAGCAAGTAGACTTTAAACTAACATCTTCATCACCCAACACACTATCAAAAAGGTTCTTAAATTACAAAGTGCTGGCAAGGTAAGCTTTATAATTTTTTATAATTTGGACAAAGACTTTCTGCGTTGATTTCAATTTGTAATTACTTTGGTGGTGTAATATTGAGGCATAGTCTCTGAAGATGTCGAAAGTCCTCAAGCCATATGCTAAAAACGCGATATATGATGCGTTCAGATCGTAATCGAAGACTTTTCGTGGATTCAAGTGCCCTTTGCAAAGTGGTCGCTAAAATATAATGACTCAAAAATACTTAAAAAAATTCAATGCATTTTTAAAAACTTAAAATTTAAACTAAGAAAATAATATTGCATTTATTTGACAATATAATTTCTTACTACTTAGTTTTACATTTTAAAGGTTTAGTGAACGTAATACTCCTCCTAATGTAAAATTTCCGCATTATTACGAGAGTATTTCCCTTATGTTCCGTACTGTTAAGTTAAATGTTTACATAAATTTAGCGATGCTCACTTTTACAGTTTTTATGCCTTTTTATGTTTGTTTTAATTTCTCTTGAATGTGTCTTTTGCGTTTTTCTTGTATAAAAATTTACTTAAGGTTTTAAAGTTCTTAGAACGTCCGCAATTTACAAATATTTTTTAATGTCTTTAATAAAATTTAGACAATTATTGTTGGTGAGTTGTTTTGCTAATGAAAAGAACAGTGTAACTAGGAAGTATTCTTGCAAAAAATTAAATCGAGGCACGAGCCTTCTAGTAGGTTCTTAGAAAAAAATAAATCTACTATTTATTATTAATTATTTACTTTGATATACTAAAACTGAAGTTATTGTGTGATCTGTTGGTTGGTTTTGTATGTTAACAAGTGACTTTTTCATACAACTGATTAACTTTCTGCATTTTAACCACTCTAAATAAAGTCAAAAGGTAAACGGTAAATAATTTTTTAATAACTGTAGTGTAGTACAATATATTTTTTTTTTTAAGAGAAGTAGCACTTCAGGCATTAAAACCTATTTAGTTATTTTTCATGACCGTGCTACATTCTTTAGGAAAGGGATAGATAAGAGATAAGACAGGTGGTGAAAGGAGAAAGATAGATAGTTATTTTACTTCGCCGGCGAATCTGCTATGAGAAAGTACCGACGAAGGAGACTGCACTTTTTTTGTTCATTCTGATTATGTATTTATACCATTAAACAGAAAAAAGCATTTTTTGTGTTTTGATTGCCGCAGGATTTGAACCCTGAACAACCAGGTTTGTATTCAACGTGTTTACCACTTTGACTACAGCAGCCACACTATTGCCTCACACATAAGATTGGCTATTCGTATGTTTTACATTTTTACAGAATATGTTTTCATATGTCTACAAATTAGTTATAAAACATAAAAGGGCTACTAACATAAACAAAAGATTGTAAGTTTAGAAGTAATTAAAATTAAAATAAATTTTTAAAACAGTAATTTTGTAAAGCGTTTGCTATCCAAAGCATATAAATACAATAATACTTTTATTGCCTGTCACATAATTTGTGATAAAAACATAATTTAAATATTGCTTTTCTTTTGATAATTTTTTGTCGTAAATTAATTAATTTGGGCATAGAATCTATCAAAATTTTATTTATTTACACGATTTATGTAATAATATAACTCCCATTTTTATTAAATATAACTCCCATTTAGATAATGTAAATGGGATAGCGACAGCGGAGTCCAGGGTCGTTGAAATTTTTTCTGTAGAAAGGAAATAAAGCAATTCTTTTGACGTTATAAAACGTGAATTCATTGTTTAGTTTTCGTAATAGGAATGTTACAAGCGATGGATAATTAACAGTTGAGTGATGGCGTTAATCTCCAGCAGTAGCGACGTTCAGCGGCAACGCCCGTATTGTTATTCCCGACGTGCTCTTGTCAGTGTTTGATGGTAGTGTTCGAGCACATAGCCTAACCCCGAGGAATTGGATAATTCCTTAATAAGGTAATCTATAAGGCGAACCAACAACGGTTAAACTGTTACTTCAGTGGCGTTGCTACACCAAAAAACACAGTAACTGTCGCTCAGGCGCGATGTATGGCAACCAATATGTAAGAGCTAGGTAACGTAACAATAAACCTGGGGAATTGTATAATTCTTCGCCAAGACTATCCACGCCAGTCGAGTCACCCATAAATGCAGTTTAACTGAAGATAGTAATTTGCCAAATTGTAAATTCCGTACCAAGCAACTTCTTACTTGTAGGGCAGCTAATTTTGTTAAAGAAATGTTGAACAACTTATTCCCAAGCTAACTTAAGTAACAAGGATATTGCAATGCTGTTATTTCGAAAAGTTTCTTTTCAGAAATATTTAAAAACGATTTTTATTTGAAAAGCATAAATAATTCGCAGCAATCGATAGGAAGCAACATTTACTAAAAGTTAATTAAGTAAGTAAAGGAATATAAACTTTTATAGGATTTTCAATATGGCCATCCCATTCCAGATTTAAGACAAAAAGCTAACTTTTTTAACATGTACTTTATTAATAAATACATACACAATTACATACATAATTATGTATTGCAGTGCGTACGTATATTTGAAACAAAAGTAGACAGGTTAAAGTATTCTTAGAATATGTTAAAGTGCTCTCATCATGATGTACGGATGAGGGTGTATATTTCTTTGAGCAAGTGCACTTACGTATAGAAAATTAATTGAAATGAAATCACATAAAAAGTCAGTAAAGTAAGAAATATACATCAAAGGATATTTAAGAGACCCAGCATAGAAAAAAATGTGTGTATGTATATATCCTCTGTCATTCAGTTTGTAATTTTTTCATTATTTTTTTTGGCTTCACAAAGCATACATAAGTATTTTCCATATACAAATTTTAAAAAGTATTTTCAATCAAAAAAATTTAAATTTCTGAACAAACACAATATTATCCAAAAATTCATAAAATTTCAGTAAAAACGAATATTTATCAAAAAATGTAGTTTTACCAAAGCTATATTTATATAAAAAGACTATAATGTATCAAAATTCTAATTTACACAAACAAACCAAATTTCACCAAGCAATCGCAAAGATAAATAAAGAAAAAAACTGCAAAGAATTAAAAAAAAAACATAACGTCTGTAAAATCTCAAACATTTGGAAGAAAATCTTAAAATACAAAAATTGATTTTATAAATCGAAAATTAATTTTAGTTTTAGATTTATTTTATTTCCTAATAATTTTATTAAACAAATTTGTATTCCCACACCATTATCTAAATGTCACTCATATCCTAAGATTTCAAAGTTAAAATTCATAGTTAAAAAAAGAACTCAGATTTCTTTAATAAATATTGCTTTTATTCTTCCGTAATAAATCCTGAGTTAACAACTAAATAAATAAAGATTAAGAAAAGAAAAATTTAAAAGAAATAAAAAATAGGAAACTTGGTAACGTTTATTAAATTTTTAATTTTTCTTAAGGCTTTTTACAATTCCAAATACCTGGGGAAATTAGGAGAGGATAAGGCCTCTGATAATAGTGACATTCAAGTTTCTGGCGTTTCAAATACGGTAGCACACAGGCTGATGAGCTAGACATTGAGTGTTCCACATATAAATTTTAATGCATTTTTATTTATTTATTATTTTCCTTCACAAGAAAAGTTTAATAAATTCAACTTGTATCTATTTTTGCCTTTTAACAATTTATCTTTTTAGATCACTCAAATGTATCAACTGCGCTATTTTCACTTTGATGTCATTGCCTTAATTTTTGCAATTCATTTCATGTCCATTACTTTTCCAAAGTATAAATTGTGCTGGTATTATTTTTTATGTTAAAATGTAAAATGAAAAACTGTTTTATATTTCGAAACAACAAAACAATTTCACTTTTTCAAACAGATACTAAATATACTGCTAAAAAATTTCTCTGCATTTTTATTAAAAATATTTCACTTAAGATTAAACCTTTGAAAAGAGTTTTTCAGTAAATTTTTTCTTAATTTCTGTGGCTGAAACACTTTTGAATATAGAAGTATGACAATTTCCCACAAAAAGAACCATATAATAATAATATCAAACATGTATAGGAAGAAGAATCATTAACGTAAGGGACAACGTCTAATAGAAAAAATTCTTAGCAAATTGCCTGACCGCAGTAAGAAAATGTTAAGAAGACAAAAGTACCCAATAGATTGAAAAAGCGACAAAGATATCAAATTGATCTTTAGTTTTAGGCTAAGTTTTTAGCACAAACTACAGCATAGTTATACGTTAAGTATTAAGTCCTAATGGTAACGAACCTGATGGAAGCAAATAAAATTAGATTTTACTCTACAAGAGTGTTTTTTCTGGACTTAGAAAAAAAACTCGACAAAACATGTCAAATTAGTAGGTCATTTGCTGATTAATCACGAATCGGAAAGTTAAGACTAATTCTTCCTTAATTTTTATTGAAAATTTTTATTGCTTTCATCAAACGTATGTAAACGGCCCTGATATACGCAATCGTTTACATAAAACACACAGAATTTAATAACTAAAAAACGTAATAAAAAAACTGTTTCAATACAATCAGCCATGTCATAGGGTTTTAATCCATTCAGAAATAAAAGAAATGCGTTTATGCTGCTCCATTAAAAAGATTAATATTTTCTTAGTTTCAAAGAGCAAAGTGAAACCACTTCTTTAAGAAGGAGGTCCTTTTCAATTATTTATTCAAAGTTAATTTTCCATTCATTAATTCTTATTTATTTATTGTTTTACTTTCTTTGTCTTGTTGTGGAAGTTACCTAAATGATTTGCACGAGAGTATTAGAAAAACTATTTTGTTTTATCTTTATTTTGCAAGATAACAAAAATAAAACTTAGAATTAGAAAATTCCTAAAACTGTGCATTATAATTCTGAATGTAAGCATACGGTTATAGCGAAGTGTGCCTTATAAAACTTTTAACAAAATAAAAAAAGTATTTATTTTGTTTGTAAATATATGCATACGTAACTGTAGAAACAAAACGAATTACCTTTCAATATTATTCTGGAGATAGACCAAAAGGAAAAAAAGTAAATGCAAAATTTTTTAACCATTCTACAACCTAAAGGTGAATTGTTGACAATCTCTAGGAATAGAAGCAAAACTGATGAAGTATTTCATAAAAATAAAATAAAAAATTTAATTACAGCATTGCGGTTCGCTGAAAGGCTGGAAAATGCTGTACTTTTGTAGCTAAAGCAATCTAAATCGCATATTATTTCAGTTTCTAATGCTAAAGGAATACAAGAGAATATATTGACAAAAAAAAAATTTGAATTTAAGCAAAACAATTGAAATATTAAAAAATATGCTATTTATAAAACAAGCTACGAAGAAGTAGCTACGTATAAATACATTGCTAAAACATGCACCAAACAGGACATTTTTAACTGTACTGAATGCAAATAAAATGTTTTTAATAAGTTATTTATACATCTTAAGAGTATAAAACAATTAACAAGACAATATTCTGTGATAAATGCAGCAGTTTGTAAAACATTAATTTATCCATTCTGTAAGCAGATAAAAGATTTTCGTTTTGATTAATTTAAATCTTCTCAAAACTACAAGTTTTTCCATGTAAATGTCTATGAAGATATTTTAAAAAGCCAATAGGATTCCTAAAAATTAATACTTATGTATTCATGTGCCTATGCGTATATTTTGTGTAATATTTAATGACAAAAACTCAAAGATATTTCAGAAGGAAGCGTTTTCATGTTTTTGTAAATTGTAAATAAATAAGTGCATAGATCGCCTAAAATTTTTTTCGCGAATTTTTTAATCTCTACAACTACAATAGAAAGACTCACAAAATTTTATGTAGAACTTAGAATAAACTGCATGTTTGAAAGAATTCATGTTGGTAGGCTAGGGTGAAATGGGTATCCATCAATAATAGTTTTCCTATATCTTTAGACATACAAAGCGGGGCAGCATAAATTAAATTCAGATAACTCTTTGAGTATATTACATTTTTCAAGAAATTCTTTATGGTATAGAAGGAAGAATCGGATAGCCCCCGTTATAAAAATGAATAATTTTACTATTTCTGCAGAACTAGAATAGCGAGGCACCCCAAATCGACTGTGCGTAGTTCTGAGAGCAATATTCATGTTTGAATAAACGCTTAGATAAAAATAAGAGCAGGAAAATGGTTACCCCATAAACAAAAAATTAGTGAATGAGGGCAACTCTTAGGCAATTTAGATCTTGGTATTAAAATATATAAAACATTACAACAGTATTTTATCACACACGAATGTTTTCAAACTTAAGTGTTTACGCCCAGTTACTCTAATAATATAATAATAATATATGAATTTAACCACAACTAAGCATGACTAATACACATCTCCTATAAAATATAAAAAAACAACAACACGAATAAAAGTTACCAGAAACAACAAATGGCTCTTTGTTAGTAAGCTCAGCGCGTAAGGCTGTTACTAATTCGCTCATTGCTTTTAAGGTGAACCGATGCGTAGTCTAATTTCTTTCGTACATAACGTTTATTTGTTTAGGCTTCAAAACTAAATAAAACTCTTTACTCACCTCAGTACAAATAATAACTTTTTGTCCACTCAAACTGAAAAAATTATTTTATATTCTGCCTTTCATATATAAGCAGTAAAAACAAAAACACTTCTACAAATAATTTGTGAGCAAAACTTATTATTAAATAGGTACCTAAACTTAATGGTTGCATAATTGAATTTATTATTTATTATTTATTCAAAATTACTTGTGGTAAATGGTATTTAGTTGTTTATAGTTTCATGCCTTTTTCTACTTATTTCTTTTGTTATTTAATACATTGTTTAATTTCAACGCGTCACTACAAATGCACTGCTACTTACTTGACTTTAATTTGTTTGCCTACTGATGTAAAATTTTATGCTTTTTAAGAGAGTACCATAAGTTTTTAGTCCTTAAATTTTTTTATATTAGTCCATTGAAAAGGACTCTGTACTGCGTGTTAAACAAATTTACTTATAGTTATATAAGAATAATTTTACCGCCGTAGTTATAGAAACAAATTTGATTTTAATTTAAAGCAAATTTTACATTAAACATTTGTTAATTTTATTTATTTATAATGCGCACTGTAGATAGTGTTAACTTTAAAACAAAACCATAAACATATAAAACATATGCTTACTGTATATTAGAAGCAGTGTAATTATTCCTATTATTCAACATTAGCAAATAACGTTAATAATTTGTAAGTTATATAATTTCAATAACTGCTTACTCTGAGAATTATTTAATTTTTAATAAAAATTATAACATGGTGGTTCTTGCTGAGAATATTTTTAAAACACATATATTAATTATGTTACTATAGTAACATAATTTATATATGTATATGTGCTCAATATCAGATTTGCCCAGTTGTTTAAAATTAATATTATTTATCGTCATCTTTCAATGCTAGCAAGTACAAGTCATATTAAGATTCTTTTAAAATACAATTTTTTAAGGAAATAATGATTACAATAAGAGGCAAATCTTTAGAAAACTTATTATATAACTAGGTTATATAAATAAATAAATTGTTTTATAATAATTACATATTTGATTTTTTTTTATTTTTTCGTCGTATTTATTATTACATTTTGAAAAACTTTAAATTTTCACTCAGGATTAACTAAGCTATCATCCCACCAACGTTAAAAATTTTTAACTAAAGGTAATTTTTATTACGTTTTTACTTTTTTGAAAATACTTATTTATGCCCTAAACTTTGGTAAGGTTAGGTTTTTGTTTGTCCTGTTTATAATGAGCGGTCTATGTCCTTTAAGAAAGTGGGAGGAACACCACACATATCTCTAACTTTTCAATATCATTCAAAAAAACTTAATCAAAAAGCAAACATATGGAAAGATAGAACTAATAACAAAGAAAAAGAAATACATTTACTGTAAAAATTGGCGCTCAATCATAACATACAATTATTACATGAACTATTAACGACCTTCGTCAAGTTTGCGGGTACCATTTGCTTACTCAGCTTTATAGTGACTTTTGTTTAACTTTTTATTGAAACGTTATTGGCTTTATTTTTATTAAGATGAATTGTGAAAATTTAATAAGAATTAATCATTTTTGGCATTAAAACTAAATCTATATGATTTACTAAATAAAGTTTAGCAATATTCAGCATTATAGCAATAAAAATCATTATTATTTTTTTATCTTAACCTAGTGTTTACAAATTCTTAGAATTACTTTTTGCTTTTGGTTAAGAGCATGCTGAATAAATTTGTTTAATTTTAAATCTATCTCAAAATGGGCGTAATATTTTCGCTTACAATTTGTTTAGGAAAAATTAATTAATTGTGTATCAAAATTCCCTTTTTAAGTTACTCTCCTTTTATAAAAGCTGACTGCAAAAGAAATCCGATAATGCCTTCTTTTAAAAACCTTCTCAAGGAGTAAAAAAATAATTCTAATAAAAGAAAAACATACAAATAAATAGACTACAAAAATGTACACGTGCTTGTTGACGTATTTGAACTAAAAACGTCACTAAGTCATTGTTAACTTTACTTCAGAATTAAAAAGAACTTATTAACGAAATTTTTTAAAAAATATCTGATAACTTTTACAAGAAAAAGCGTTGTAAAATACGCAACAGAACATTTAACTTATAGCATATTTTTTTTGCAAAAACAGACTTAAAAAAGTGATTAATCGATTACAACTTGAAATTCGGAAATTATTTAATTTACTGCCTATTTTATATGTGCTAAGTCATTGCCTTCTACTACAGTTTTATAAACCTTTTGCTAGTTTTTATGTAAAAATTTGCCACAACACTTTCTTTTTGTTATGTATTACTTCGACAATTTCAATTTTACCATCTGTAGTACAAAATCCTACAAATCCGCAAACAAATATCGTACATTCTTCTTTAATAAAATTACTAGTAAACACAAATTGACATAAAGAAAAAGACTGATGCAGACCTTTAAGATTTGAAGAAAGATGTTAGGTAGACCTTTCTTGGCAAAAGCTTAAATTGAATGACAGTTCATTTGAAACTTAAACTTCCAAATAAAAACAATTACTATGGAGATTAAATTGGACGTGCAATCTTTAAAAATATATTTAAATTGATTTCTATTTGTTCTAGTTTCCGCATGTTGGTTGTTTTGACCAAGCAACTGAGCCGGCTGTTTTATATTCTTTATGAACTCCTTTTTTCTCTGCTTCAAGTAACACTAAATATATTAAATTTAATTCCTTAATCTATATAGTGTAATAAACCTTTCAAGTAATTGGTCAAGTAGATTTTTTATCTCTATTCCTAGTTTTTTATTTATATTTTTGCTTAATGCAATTTATTGTGTACGAGTACATTTTCTGGTAACAGACACAAAAAACTAGACGCATGTATTAAAATGTGTATAAGAATTTAATAAAATTTAGCTTTGTTTGTATATTTTTTTTCGAATTTTACTTGTTTTCGAAACAAGGATAAAAACAATCCTGCAACAATTGGTAGACTGTAGGCAACATATATTTTCATTTTCTTCTAAGAAAATGAAAATATATGTATATTTCTTGTTTTATTTGAATTTTATGATAGTATGATATAAATGGTCTACTCTTTCTTCAATCTCTAGATGTAGACTGATGTTGCCTAGATGTAAACTTAATAATTTATTAACAACCCATTACATATGATACTACTTGGAAAGAATTTATGCAGGTGGACAGACTAAATAAATTTATATTGTTACAAAATAAATATAAAAAAGACAAGAAAATATCCTTTTGTTTTTTTTTTTTTTTTTTTTGATTTCGTAATTGAATATTTCAATATAAGATTTAAAGAAATACAAAAATCTAGAACGTTTAAAATAAATTAAATAAATACAAAAACATTTAAAAAAATAAAGAAGAAATAAAATATAATTTTAAATACTCTTTAATGCTTGAAAAGAAATTTACTCCAGCAACTTGAGCGTCATTTTCGCTCTTTGAGGCTGAAAACATTTTTTTTTTTTTTTTTTTTTTTTTTTTTTTAATTAGGACCAGCACTCAGGGGATGACCCCTACTTATGCAATGCATTGTGCCAGAACTAGGAAATTAGGTTTTGGGATGGGGGATAGAGGGAGTAGTGCTTGTGAACATTTGATTTGAATCTTTGCACATTGAAAGTGGCAGGAAAGACCTCTGCAGGGAGTTTATTCCACATACGAACTGTTCGGCCAAAAAACGAATTCTCTCTGTAATGCGTTGTGCGATTCACTGGCCAATCGACCACAAAGGAATGCGCTCTTGATGCAGATCGCGTTGCGCGTATGAAATTACGGTTTTCAGGAACAAGTTCCCTGATTTCATAAGAGCACATTCCGTTGTAGTAACGATAAAACAGTGAAACACACCCCACATTGCGTCGATGCTCCAGTGAGTCAATAGAGCTGGATACCCTACTGTCACCGATGAGTTTCTTCGCTCTCTCCTGTACGCGGTCGAGTAACTCCAAAATAGACTTTGAAGCACCGGCCCATACATGAGAGTTGTATTCCATTTTCGGTCTGATATAGGTGACATAGATAGTAAGGAGATCAGATGGAGTGAAGTATTTCTTACACCGTTTCAGAAAACCTAGGCACTTGAATGCTTCTTTTGCAATATGAAAAATGTGCTTGTTCCAACGAACATCGCATTGAATTTTCATGCCAAGAACATCGAGAGCTTCTGATTCCTTAATATATGTATCACCCATAATTACAGATGACGTAGCATGTTCAGCAGTACGCCTGTGCGAAAGCACACAGCACTGGGTTTTATTAGCGTTAAACTGAACCCTGTTCGCCAGGCCCCATTCGGAAATTACTAAAAGGTCGCGATTAAGGGTATCGTCCATGTGCTTTCTCACAGCCCCAATTTCCTGAAGGCTTGGTCTACTGCGAAACGAAAATGAATGGCATATGCTACTGTCATCTGCAAAAGAATAAATAGGGTTGGAAGTCTGACGTAGAAGGTCATTAAGAAAAATAAGAAATAGGGTAGGGGAAAGGACGGAACCTTGCGGTACCCCTGAATTTAACTTGAACTCGTTTGATGAGATCCCATCTATAACAACTCGTATAGTGCGATCCCTGAGAAAGCTCGATATAAGTCGAGTGAAGCTATTACCGACACCAAAAGCAATAAGTTTTGATATGAGTGCACCATGCCACACTCTATCAAACGCCTTGGAAATATCTAAAGCCACCACCTTACTTTCGCCGAAATGGTGAATGGATTGACACCATTTTTCCGAAAGGAAGGCCAATAAGTCACCCGTAGAGCGAGCCCTACGGAAGCCGTACTGCCGGTCACTAAGTAAGCTGTTGGACTCCAGATATTTCACAAGATGAAAGTTAAGCATACTTTCCATTACTTTGGAAAGCGCAGAGCAAATTGCGATTGGGCGGTAATTTTCAGGGTTGCTAGCCTCTCCCTTTTTGGGGATTGGTGTTACATTAGCAACCTTCCAACATGATGGGAACTCACCAACATGGTACAAAATGTTGAAAAGTTTTGCTAATGGACGCGCTAACGTCGAAGAGCACTGCTTCAAGACCAGTGCTGGAATTCCATCCGGACCAGGGGACTTGTGTATGTTGAGATCCGCTAAAACCTTTTTAACTGCACGTGCTCGAAAGAATATATCTGGCATAGTTACTGATACTCTTTCCAGTGCGGGCAGTGGTTGATTGCTCTCCGGCAAGTAGGAGTTACTTGCAAAAATTTCAGCCAAGACGTTAGCTTTATCAACCGGGTCGTTAATTATTTGATCATCCTTTAAAAGAGGCGGAATTGAGGAACTAGCATTATCCTTCACTCTTTTAACGAATGACCAAAAGCTCTTGCTACCCCGAGAAGTAGTAAGAACTTTAGCACGAAGGCGCTGCTCGTATAAAGCTTTTTCGCGTCTTAGTACTTTGGCACACGAAGATCTCGCCTTTTTGCGTAGCAAATCAGTTACGGCGTTTTTGTTACAACGCCATATACTGAATGCTTCCTCTCTGGATCTGACTGCATTTTTGCACGTCTGATTAAACCAAGAATTCTTTTTTGGATTAACACGGATTTGCTTAGATGGAATAAAAGTTTTCATTCCAAGCAAAATAATGTTCACAACCATTTCTGCCATGGCATCGACTTTATTGTCCAGAAAACAAAGTTTCCAATTAAAATGCCGAAAAAATTCGTTGAGCTCAGCCCAACGAGCCTTTTCGTACATATATTTTAAACGTTTCGTGGCCATTTTTGAAACGTTATGAAGATTAGCGACCGAAAAGGAGGCGGAAATGGTGCAGTGATCCGAGTTACCGAGAGGCGCAAGAATACTTACCTCATACTTATCAGGGTGTGAGGTAAGGAAAAGGTCGAGAGTATTATTTTGTTGCCCTTCAACACACGAAATATGTGTTGGCTCGTTAATTAATTGCGCGAGGTGGTTGTGCGCGGCGAATAGCTCAACATATTGGCCCTCTAGGGTTGTACGGTTCGAATGGCGAATCCAAGACAAGTTGTGAACATTGAAATCACCAGCAACAACAATTTCACTGTTCGGACAGCTTTCTAGGATTCTCGATATGTGAGTTTTAAGACTGAATAAGTCTAGGAATAATGTTTTTATGTACTACCTAAATTAATTTTCCTCACCTTATGTCTAGAAGATTACTCATTGTTAGTAGCCGGTAATAACCACTGATGTCCAAGTCGAAAGTTTACATATATTTGATAAACTTGGCAGCTAAGCCTCTTCTAAGCCAGTACTTTTACAAACAAAGTTTTTATAGAAAAAAAAAACTTACGTTTATTTTTTAATTAAAGTTTTACTTTTCGGCTTAAGGCCCATTTTTCAATTTAATTTCCAAACATTTTTTTTCATTTATTAATTGCAATCTATTTATAAGTATTTAAAATATTAAGCAAATTTCATCATACATTAAAACATTACATTTGTTTTAATCTCCAGTGAGACCAAAACATACAAATAAAAAGAAGTATATACATATATAGATATCTAAACATTTTTGTGTTTAATAATATTTGTATACTTTATATTTATATTTAAAAAATAATGTTTACATATTTATCATATCATTTTTTTCTAAAAAGTAAATCTAGAACGTGAAACGTTTTTAACCTTACGATTTCCTCACTGTCATCTAATAAGGCAATAGCCAAGACGCTAATATGATTGCTGAGCCTATCTTCATATCTTTTGCTAAACCTATTAATTTCGTCTTTGACAAAGGGGATTTTTAGGTCACGATGAATGTTACAATTAGTTATGTACCAGGGGGCGTTTGTTATCCTTCTCAAGGTTTTAGATTGGTACCGCTGCACTATTTCAATATTCGAGTTGCTCGCGGTTCCCTAAAGTTGTATCCCGTATGTCCATATTGGTTTTAGGATGGCTTTGTAAAGCATTACTTTGTTTTCTAGACTTAACTGAGAATTTCTACAGAGTAACCAATACATCCTTTTTGTCTTCATAATCAGCTATTCTTTTTTTACTTTAGTATGGTTTTTCCAAGTTAATCATCCATCCAGGTGCATTCCAAGATATTTGATTCAATTGGATTGCGGTATTTGTTCTCCATTCAAAAAAATTGGCGGACAATCTCCTTTTCTAAGAGTGAATGTGATATGAGACGATTTATCGGTATTAACACATATATTCCATTTAGTTAGCCATACAACAATATTATTTAAATGATCCTGAATAAGCTTTGAAGCCTCAGTAGGGCAATTATTACTTGTTATTAATGCTGTATCGTCTGCGTAAATGGCAACTGTAACACTATTAGATACTGCCATATCAGATGTGTATATAGTGTAGAGAACTGGGCCCAGTACACTGCCTTGTGGAATGCCAGCCGAAATCTCACACAAGTCCGAATTTTCATTATTTATTCTAACATAAAAGTGTCGATTGCATAAATAAGATCTAAGCAGCAAGTAAAACGATGCAGGTAGTGTTTTCTTTAATTTAAATAGTAGACCAGGGTGCCATACTCTATCAAAGGCTTGCTTAATGTCCAGGAATACCGAAGAACAGTATTGCTTTTTCTCGAAAGCGCTCTGAATAACATTAACAATACGTAACATTGTTTGGGCGTACCGTGTTTATTGCGAAATCCAAATTGATATTTAGGAATTTTATTTCCATTATCTAGAATTGGTTGCAATCTTTTTAAGAAGAGCTTTTCAAAAAGTTTTGAAAAAGTACACAGAAGGCTAATTGGTTTGTAAGATGTTGTTGAACTTTCTGGTTTATTCGGCTTTAAAATCATTATTATTTCAGCACATTTCCTTTGTTCCGGATAATGGCTGAGTCTAAGTATGGCATTATATATGAGACTAAGAAAAATAGTGGCCTTTTTTGGTAGACCTCTTATTACTTTGGCATCTATTTTATCGAATCCAGGAGTTTTCTTGGCATTTAGTCTTCGAATTTCTTGTTTAACCTCATTTGGAGTAATATGTTTGATGGGAAGATCCATTTGACAAGGAATATCTAAAAAATCACAAACCATGTTCTGGTCGTGAGTATTATTTAAATTAAAAGGCTGAAATTTCGATTTCAGGTGTTGTTGAAAAGTTTCAGCTTTCTTTAAATCCAATTTACACCAGGTCCCAAACATACTAAGAAAGAAAAACTAACTACAAATGAATGCGGACGTTTTCCATAGAAAACAAAAATAATTAGACAATAGCAGAATGAAATGCAGCATTTTCTGGATCGCTGCAACATTCATTGGTATTCTACGGGTCTATCTACATTAGAGTGTGTACATTGTAAACATCATCTATTTAACCAACTAATTTTGTAAATAAGAATACGAAGAATACACATATCCATATTAATTTGGTTAGACAAAGTCGACACACAAACTTAAGTATTCTTCACTGTTTCTTTTGTTACTTGTGTTGTGCATTTGTTTTTGCTTTTGTGTCAAACATAATGCTATAAACACAATCAAGTCCACCGACCGTCGACTACAAGATGTCAAATATAGAATACATGCGTGGTAGCCGCTACACGACTACCAACTACATGCCTTCTTTTGTAGCCCGTAGTCAACTTAGGCTCATTTCTATTTTTCTTGGCTACAAAAAAACAGATTAGTGCTGCCAATACAATAAATGCATGAAATGGTGGTTAAATATCATTAACTATCGCTATTAAAAATGCGAAAAACTATTATAGTGGCACCGTTGAAAAATAATAACCATCTGCTCATTTGTTTACATTTTTCGTTTACTTTTTATTTGGCGCATTTTTCATTTACTTTTTATTTGTCAAATTTTCTATTTGGTTATTTTTTCATAAATTTCTAATTTGTTTGGTTTTTTTATTGAAATTAATAAGTATATAATAGTCATTTTTACTGTTTATATGTATTTATTTACATGCAAATATGGACAAATGTCAAAACAGATGTTTATTTTTTATAGTTAGTGATCGGTAGTCGTTAAAAGAATTAAGTAGCTGGCGACTTGGCTATTTTTGTAGCCAGCTACTTTTGTAGTCGGTAGTCGATGGTCGGTAGCCCTTTTATTTTTTTTTTAATTATTAAATGCAGATATCTGAGAGATATATTCATGTAAAGATTTTTCTTCATTTCTTTAAACACACATTACCTAAATGTAAATATTTTTGCTTTTTTGAGCAAACATTATTTATGTGTTTGTTTATGAATGTATGCAAATATGTGCAAATTTGTGTTTATACCTTTCGATGCACATGATATATATAAGGAGGAGTTTGTTTTTAGACATCTTATGCGAGAATGCATTTAATTGCAACTTTGTAGGGCTTGTAAGTTTGAGGTAATTATATATTTGCATATCGTAATTTTGTCATCAGTAATATATATAAAGTACAAAATATGTTTGCTTGTTTGTTTGTTTATCGGAGAGCCATAATAACATACACCAGTGGACCGACCTTTCTGAAATTTATGCAGCATTTTATTAGATATATTGTTGATAAATTAACGTAATGATTATTTTTATTATTATTATTATTATTATTATTATTATTATTATTATTATTATTATTATTATTAATATTATTATTTTATATTTCACTTAGGCGTGGAACTTTCCATACAAAGTAAATATTTTCATCGTGTTATTTTTAATTGCACTAGGTATTACTTTGATATTTTCAAGTAACTCTCCTAATAATATGCATAATGTAGCAAAAATTACTGCTTTGGAACAGTTGGCTACAAGCGATTCGCTGGGCGACAATTTGCTGTAGATAATATTTCAATCAAAATATTTTTGTTATTTATTTGACTTGGAAACTGTTGTACTTAGAACCTTGAAATTAGGTACAAGTAATTCCCTTATTGGTTTGCAGAGTTTGGAAAAAAACTGACTGAACTGGGATATTGGGCGTGTTACCTTCTAATCCTACACAAAGTTAAGTTATTATCGTATATCTTAACAATTATAATACGAAAAGACTAGCACTATTGTACGAGAAACCACCTCAATAATATGCATAGTCCATCGTAATACCCGATAGTTTGAGATAGTTTAATGTTATTATATTATTGGGTAAGCGAAGCTCTTCGAATAAATCTTTTACAATACAAAGAATATTTTTTTAAGTTTTACTCATACCAACATTCCTATAGATATACAAACAACGATAACAACAATTGTTATTTGGAGCTTATTTCTGCTGTTGTCACGGCTACCACGAAAACTCCTTTGACCAAATTTAAGGCTGGTTGAGCTTAATCACAATATGTAAAGTAATTTAGTCTTTTCTTATATATTTTCATAAATTACAAGTTTGTAGATTTCTGCATCCTAACAAATTTAAATATTTTTGACATATCAATGTAAAATAATACTGCTTAAATACACCTGTAAATATTCAAGCTTTATATGCATGAAAGGAATATTAATGTGAATTCTTGGGTCAGATTATGTTTAATTTGAATATAATTGCATAATTTATCTTAGGAGATGCTCTACCAAAACAAAGATCTTTTGTTTGAAATTTAAACATGCAGATTTCCTTGCAAAAGTATATAAAATCTTAAATAATTACAAACATTTTTAGTCAATATTAATTGGACTCGTTTTGTATTAATTACTTCTTTACTCCGCACCTTTGTTAGAAATAAAAGAAAGAGTGACCTTGCATGTGCCACATATTACACTGGTATTGTAATGGTAGTTTAGCATTCTTACTTAAAGAGAAGTAGCACTTCAGGCAACAATATTCTTTAGGGAAGGGATAGAAGAGAGAAAATTCAGGTGGTGAATGTATAGTCATTTTACTAGTTATTTTACTTCACCGACGAATGTGCTATGTAAATGTACCGACGAAGGAGTCTGCGTGCTGTATTGTTAAATTCTGGATATGTATTTATACCACTAAACAGAAAGAACATATTTTTAATTTTTGATTGCCGCAGGCAATCTAATTTGTAGTCAACGTGATTACTAACGTGACTACAACAGCATCATTAATCAAATAGATTTTGATATTTGCTAAAATTTCTATACTCGCAGAGTAAACTTGTATAGTGTATGTTGTAGACCTTTACTTGTGTCGCAGGCTTTTAGGAGTTAAAATGATCACAACGTCAGACTTACTAGAAGTATATAAATATCTCTATTAATTATTTTCCTGTGCTTATTTGTTAAGATTTATTTACGTACCACTTTATACAGAAAAAGCGTATTTTTTCTCGGTTTTGCTGTCTTTTTTTTTCTTTTCATTGTTACATAAAGCAAAAAGATAGTGTAGTATTTTCACATGTTGTCTTCCCTGCTTTTAACTTTAAACAGTTCTGTTCGTGTTCTGAACTTTTACAATGTGCGATCAGCATGACAGAAAACACATTTAATTGTGATATTAATTTTGTAATTTTTTATTTCGCACGTGAAAAAAGCTTTTGCACAGTAACGGTGGTTTATTTGTAATATCCCAGTGCCCAGACCAACATTGCAAGAATCACAAGGAAAGAAATACAGGCAAACAATAAAGAATTGTACTTGCAACCAAAGGAGCCCTAATTCGCGAAGAATAAAACAAATAAAAGAGGTGAAAGTACCAGATACAAACCACAAATTTCCATACTAATGATTAGTACGATTATATTATATTCAATGCTTGTTTTTGCCTTAGTTTAAACAAAAAAAAATTAAGTTAACTTACATTTCAATGTATTTTAGGAATTTTGATATTACTGTGATTTTGGGTAAATATGTATTTATTCAAAATCAGTGAACCTCATCTCATATTCTTGAAAAAAAAAAACGTATACACATTCAAGCACACACTCAAAAATCAAAATAAAAACTATTGCATACTTATTGGTATGTGTTTGATTGTAAAGAAATTTGCAATAAAAGCAAGCAAACAGCAGCAATAACAAATTCCACGAATCGAATATTGTTAAGCGATAGAAACACAAATACCACAAATAGCAAAAAGAAAATATTTTGCATTTTTATTACAATTTTATGGTCATAAATAACATGTGTTTGTCTTTTTTATAGAAACAAAAAACTAAAACAACAGTCACATACAGCAAACAAAACTAAAAAAAATGTATATATAAAATGCACACTTTCATGGGGAAGTATGTGTGTGCGTGTGTTCGATTATTATCCAAGTTTTATTTTACACAACACCCTTCAACTTATTTTGCAACAATAGTTTGGTCGTAAAAACAATAATTCTCCTGCTTTTTTCGATAGTCGTTTTATTAAATAAGTTGGGTAGAAATAAAGTGTCTATGCAATTCGGTTATAATTACAAACTTTATAAAAAAAATATTGTTATTACAATTAAAAAAATTATAATTTTCATCATGATTAACACACTGTATAAATACCGATAAATTTGGCACCTTAAAATTGCCTTGAATGTGAATTTTTGTTCAAAATTGCAATGGTGTATTAAATGAAAATACACAGAATACATACAAACATTTAATACCTGTGGTAATGAAAAAATAAATCATTATTTATTTCAAAATCACGCCTTAATAATGATTTACTTTTGCATGTGCTTTTTTGCTTAAAAAATAAATTTGATTGAACACATATTTTTTTTTTATAAATGAAAAAATTAATGAAACTGTGTCTGATATCCGTATGAGCATTCGATCTTTCATTTAATTGTTTGTTTATTTAGGTCTGTAGATCTAAGGCTTTTTCGATACTTGTCTACAATTATAGCTAAACACGCAACAAAATCATTTATTACACATTTGAAACTTAACACGCAACGTTTTATATGTTTCATTATCTGTTTGTAACTATTAATGATTATGATTCTATTATTGTTGTGTTATTTATAAGTAAATTGTTGAGTGTCCATGTGTACATCTATATTTTTTTGATTGTTGGAAAAATTATATATATTTTGAACACCTTTGGCGCCATATCAAGATGAATCGGAAATTTATTTTAATTAATTTAGTGTAAAGTTTGTTAATTTAATTACCTATACTTTTCTGCAGTTTTAAACCACTTAGTTACAAGTTCTGTGCTTATTAAGATATAAATATATTTCCATTTAAATTATTAGTACAAACAAAAATAATCAAAATTACATAGATTATTTTTTTTTTAAATATTATCGTTTGTTACTAAATTTTATTGGGCAGTAGCGAAAAAAATTATTTCTCTTCTTCTTTCTTTTCTTCTGCCTTGTTCGTGACCTAACGACTTTATAGCCGTAAATTCTTTGGAACAGAAGTGCTGTAGTAGAAATATCCAGGCATGTTTGTATTTTTCTAAGCATTGGTATAAAATTATTTTTTACAAAAACAAGGCCTTGAGAAAACACAAAAGTGAAAATTACGTGTGGATTTCAAAACATTTCTTAGACTTGTAAAAAATGCATAGCTGGTTTGAAGTTTATCAGAGAACAAACGTATTTAACAAAGTAAAACTGAAAAGACTCCTGAATAAAAGATGGAAGCATCCATTAGCCATTACAACATATACTTTGCGACTGCACGACTCTGCATAATCAGAAGCATAAATATTTAGTAAAAAAACTTATTTTACCATTTGAGTAATTTCTAGGCTACGACAAGAAATAGCCGTTCTATGATGGCGTTAAGGCAAGAGATGACCAGGAATTTAATGAGAGCGAATGGACATGTATTTTGAAATGTTCATGTTGAAGATCGTAGTTATCTCGTCAATCTAATGAAAATGAGTGGATCATTTAAGAAAGTTTGATATGCAATGCTAGTTATTGTGTAAATAAAAATTTTAAATAAAACGAAAAATACTATAACTAACATATGTAGATATGAAACACAATAAAAAATATATCTAAAGGAAACGAAAAATATCACAAAATTAAATTATGCCACCTTATACTACCTTAACAACCAGAAAGCCCAGAAAAAAAGTACCAAATTAATCAAAACTTAAAAACTAACGTCGAAGTCTAAATTTCTCGAAAAATATATATTTTTCAAATTACTGTCAAAAGAATCGAATTCTACAAATGCAGAATGAAATTATTTTTAGATTCCGTATACAGAACGTAAAAGAGGAAGCCGATCGGTTTTCGTCATAATGTCTGACCTTTCATTCGTTTGTCCGTCCATCTTTCTGTCACAGCCCTCTATCTCCACAAATAACACTAAAAATTAAAAGGTGTTCTTAAAGGGAAGTGATTTTCGTAAAAATACTGTTATTTTTTACTCTGATTGGCAGACACGTCAGATCAGAAAATAAGGGATAAAATAAAAGTGTGTCCCACAATTGACATGATTTCTACTTACTACTGTAGTAGGCATATTTCTGAAAATTTACCCAAAGTATGTCCGAAATAAAAATAATTGTACACAACATATTCAGAAATTAAAGGGTGTTTCCAAAATAATGTGAATGTGACGAATGTTGCCTTACTTTTAACCCGCAAAAGCTATATCTGCTATTGAAATAAGTAACAAAAAAATTTAAACAAAAGGATGGATATCCCAACAGTAACGTGATTTTCAACTGAATGTCCTCATTTAATTGAACCTTAATAGGCTAAAACTATAAATTTACGTAGAATATAAATTGCGAAGTCTCTATAAAATAAGCATAAAAACTTATTTTAAAAAGTATACTAAGGGATACTCGATTTCTACAGGATTTTTTTTAAATCAACCTAAAGTATGTTTTACTATGTCCGCTGTAACAAGTTTAAAAAATAAACTTTAAAATTAAATGGTGACTTATACAAGGACTGGAACATTTCGTGTATGAATCAAACCCCCATTCGGCGGACTTTTTTTTAATTTTTCTAAATTTACTTTACTTACTATTTATCGAAATCAACTGTTTAAAGTGAATTCTATTCTAATAACTTCATATACTGATATAATAAATCTTTATGCTTGGTAGCACTGTTTATATTAAAATATATCACTGATCTGCGAATTGTTCATCAGTATTCTTTATTTATGTTTTGTGGCGTAATTGCTACTGGAATGGAGACTTATTTAACAGCACCTTAGTGCGCTAAGATATCTTACATTCATTTTATAAGGTATAATAGGGCTCATATGTTACACAGCGTTTGCAATTTGATTTTATTTTATTTCATTTAATTAAATACATTATTTTAATTTATTTGATTTATTTTCTCAATTTAGTAATTAATGTGTTTTTATTTTTGTTTAATTTTTGTTTCTGTATTCGCTGAACAACATTATGAGTCCTTAGTGTAATTATAAAAAGACAAGCTAATTACATAAATATGACAGTATGTTTGTACAATAATTTCGTCGTTAAATTTTAATTTTATATCAACACGCGAGGAAATCGTGAGTACCAAATTTCAACTTTTTTTTGTGCAGCAAGAGAATAAAATGAAATGATTGATTAATAAATAAAAACATTTATAAGACCGCCTTTGTTGTAGGCGTATGATTTATTTATATTTTATATCTGGTTAATTATATTATTTTTAATCTGGTTAATTAAATAATAAGATAAATTAGACAGTAGCACACATAAAAATCTTATGGCAAAAATTAAGTTAAACTTTTCGTCTTAAACAAAACTAAATGCCGTAATATTTTAATTAAATTTTAGTGCCCTAGATTCCCTATTAAATAATTTATAGTTTACCTTTACATCGGCAGTTAACTACCGCTTACTTAGCTCCTTGAGAACCTTCTTGCAAATATTAAGATAAACCAAAAATTTGCTCCAAAAAAAAAATTATAATAATAAATTATTATAATAGAATTAATAAAAATATTTAACGAGAAGACAAGTTGCACCAAAGATTACCTGATGACGTGTAACCAGACCTGAAATCGTCATTAGGAGATGTGCGTGTTCAAAAGGTCCATCTTAGTTGTTTGCACTTCGCTTTCATTATACAGGAACAGGTAGTTAATTTGAGGAAAATTTCTAAGCAATTCGTTAGGTATTTCGACTTCCCATTAATATGCAAACATACGAAATAACGATATAGCAACAAAAGTACTGTCCTGGACTACTAAAGTATAACCGCCTCTTAACATACATATACTCTTTATATCATAATAAAATTATTTTTAAATATTCAGTTTATTTAAAAATCGCTTTGTTTAAGTTTTGTGGTATTTGTTTTTTTACGAAACCATGCAAAAACAATTTAGTTACGCAAATATATTTAACCAAAACCTTTATAACGATTTGGTAATAACAAAAAAACCAAAATGTACCCACAAAACTAGTAATGAGTTTGTAAAATAAAGATTAAAAAAAAACAATTTACCACAAAAAAATTGTTCAGCAAAAGAAATTTTCATTAAACAAAAAAAAAATGATTTATTTGGTTACAAAAATTGTACATACTAAACTAAAAGCTAAAAAAATCAATAAAAAGTAATTGAATTATTTTCACTTTAAAATAATGTCGAGTAAATAGAGTAAAGTTTTTACATCTCTGTTATCGCACTTTCAGTACATAGCATGTAAATTTCATAATAAATTGGAGCATAGATTTTATTCACAGGGTTATGAGCTTTAAAAGCAATATTATTTTTGATATGTTAAGATCTGAAGACCATTTATGCTACGGGCGAAGAAAACGGAAAAAAGCAAAGTTAATTGCTACCAAAAACTAAAAGCAAATAACGATAACTAAATAAAATCCATATGGCATGAAAAAGTCAATGATAAAAAACTGAATTGTTGTTCTTTTAAGAAAGAATTTTAGTTCTTATAATTTTCTTTCGTATCTATAAAACTTCTTACTGTAAAATAATATAAAGAATTTTATATCGGGTTCTGCTCTACAGACTTTCGAAAAATCAGATCCAAGAATTATTAACAATGCTCAAAATATAATTTAAATTTAAGAAGAACGTAAAACAAAACAACTGTAGTGTCAGGAAAATGGTACTTTTACAACTATTCAGAACAGTTTATTTTTGAAACAATGGCTTAAATTTTTTCTCATTTTTCCTTAAAAAAAGAAGCATTGTAAATTAAAACATAACTTTAAATATCAAATATTTAATAAAACATTTAAGCGTTTGATTTTTGTGGTTATGTTTGACGTCTTTCGTTAAAAATCCTTCTACATTTTATGATTTTCTGACATTACTGTTCTTTATACTAAGAGGTTGGTAATATAATTATAATTTGTAACATTTTAATAAAAGACGATTTTTTAACGATCTTTCATAACTTCAATTACGATTTTCTAGTAACAGAACTTTACACATTTGCTTTTCTTTAGGGATGCGAATCGGCATTGTTTTTTAAAAATTCCGTGATCTTTCTTTCTTTCTCTTAAATGCCTGGAGTTTTGAATTTTTTCGTTTTATAAATTTTTGTTTTTGATATTTTTGGCTGGACAGTAGCTGCAATAAATAATTCATCGTTTGGTTCTTTGAAAAACAACTCACTTTAAGAAGTAAGAAATTTTAGTTAATATCAATATGATAAAAACGTTTCAATTACATTCTTACTATACAGAATCATAATTTTTTCTGAAATATCTTTTCAGTTACTTTTACTAGTATCTCGTTTCTGTAACCAAATTAAAAATTTTCACCTGTAGATATTATTGTCATCTTTAATTTTTCACTAGGTGAACTAGAGTTCTTCGAGAACTTATTTATTTCTTTAAATTATATACAGAATAAACTTTACAACGACAAAACATTTTATTTTTTTTTTAAATTATTATTAGACTGCCTTCATTTTATTACATAATATAAAAATTTTTGTTTTGGGTCATTTATAATTGAGCAAAATAATCCTAGGAGAAAAAGATAAAATTGGCGATATTTTTTAAGCACGGAATGTACCTGCTATTTGGAAAAGGCAAAATTTGCCCAAACTTTTGTTGCTGTTATCCTCAAGAAAAATAATGGGCGGTGTTTCTTTTAATTTTAAAGACATTCACTCATTTTTATTTTAAGATCCCGTGAGTCTGTTTAAGGAACTTCCTAGCCATATGCATGTGACACATCTTTCAGTGGAAGTATAATTTGAGGCGTTCAGCTACAAGATGATAATATTTACGCATAAATAAAGCAAAACTCTTTAAACGAAAACGACATGGATTGATTTATTAAAAAAATAATGATAGGGCTTTTTTAATATTATTATTTGAAGAGACAGAATAGGTGTATAAAAATGTAGTGGTGTGAGTTTAGACGGTTAGAGCAGTGGTAGCACAGTATATTTGATCCTGACAATTATTTTTTTAATGTCAACGATGTAAATATTTCTGCTTAAAGTTAAGATAAAGATGCACTGTAGCAATGTTTAATAAAATAATAAATCTCACTTTCCGTCGGAGGGAGAGAAAATAGAAGGAAGAGCGAATTGAAAATGAAAATAATAAATAAAAATTAATAGCGTCTATTCTGGAATATTTTATGGGACACAAAAACAATATTCAAAATTTTTTTTCACAAAAGTATACAGCTTATAGAGCAACATGCAGTCTGTCTCTGATAATTTTATATTTTTACGAAAATCCGAAACAAAATTTTGAAAAACATTAAAAAACGAAAATTCATTTTTTTAAGTTTTGGGTATTTTAACTAAAAGTTTTAGTTCGTCAACATGTATTCCAGAATGACCACCTTAAATAATTTTTGTACAATAAGATTAAACTTAATCATTTATTTTGTGTAGTGTGCACATAGTATTTGTCTAGATCTTATATAACATTTTTAATCATTTGTGCTGTTTTATTGAAAGTAATCGCAAAAAACTTCATCATCACCGACATTATTCTCGACAGTAATTTCACAGGCATTTTACGGTTCGGTATTTTTTCACTATGATTGAATTTGTTATTATGTGTTTGTGTGTGTGTGTGTGCGTATGTTTGCACGTGTATGCTTGTGGGATATGCATACAGTTTTTTGTTGTAATTAAAAAGTGTTGTCGTGTGATTCTTTTATATCATTTTTATAAAAATATTTTTGCATATAATTGTATGCTTTTGAATTTCTATAGCGATAATATC
Organism: Cistogaster globosa; assembly: GCA_937654795.1. Lineage (NCBI taxonomy): Eukaryota > Metazoa > Arthropoda > Insecta > Diptera > Tachinidae > Cistogaster > Cistogaster globosa. Next base: position 45,804,955 of record OW569403.1, on the reverse strand, counting down.
GAAACAAAATCCACAAATACCACAAAAGTAATAAAATTTTGCACATCGAAACCCCGTCGTCGTACACATCAAATTTTGAAATAGACATCAAAAAGTGAATGCGATTTGGTGGGAGTGTAAATTGGGTGGCGAGAGGCATCTACATGGTCATATGTCGACAAATTAAATAACTATTCAACCAACTCGTTCGATTATTGTACCCAGACCGCAATTCAATTAAATGCAATCAGCCACGTAAAACCACAAAATAAAAGATGAAAAATAACACATGATTGAAGGAAAAGGTCGCAAGAGTAAGAGAGATAACACAAATAATTCTAAAGAAATTATTCATAAAAGTGAAAATCCATTAATTTAAAAAAGAGTTTGGGGAATCACAATTAAGGTTTATGAATTTAAGACAAAGTTGTCTTTTAAAAACTGCATTTAAGAGATTTCGTTAATCGCCTTCAAAATTATAATTTCATATATTATTGTTCTTACAAAAGTAGTGTGTTAAATATGTTTGATTGACCTACAGGTTTTAGAGCTCTATTCCACTGAAATTATAACCCATTTTCAATAAAATTTTTTATAAGAATTTTAGTGAATTTTTTTTACCAAAATAATAATATACAAAATAAACTCAGTTTAGTATTCATGTATTTTTTGCAATACATTTATTTATATATATATTTTATTCCAAATATATTGATAAAATTGAATTTTCATTGCTCCATCACATGCAATTCACACTCTTCATACCCATAATCATATGGAAAAAACAATTGATTTTATGCATGCACTTCGAATTTTTATTATTCCAACTCTTGCGGTTTTCACAATTCAATGGGTGTTTCGCGTAAGTTTTTATGTCTGTGTGTGCGATCATTGTCCTTTACTTCGGTGTCGTGTTTGCAATGGATTTGTTTAAACTGTTTTTATTACTCATGCTGTTTAGTTTTTGTTTCTATTTTATTTTTCATCGCATTTATTTCTTGTTTTTACCAATCAGTTTTATTTGAGTTGTATTCTTTAGATTTATTAAAGAATTTGGCACGGTCAAGCAGAATAATAGTTTTTGATTTTTATAGCAAAAGTCATATTGACATTTAGTTTAAATTGGGAGAAGAAAAAAACTAATAGAACTCGATAAATATCGCTACGATGTAACTATCTGTCCGCAAATATAGAAACAACACAAAAAATTATAGAACGTCCCTTCAAAGGATCGAAGATAAACTACTAACATCGTCTTATCTTTTAACCTTTGCAAGCAGACTTTTGATTTTCACATCTCTCTATACCCGCTGTAAAATTACGAAAGTTAAATTTTTTTTTTGTTTAGAAATGATAAAATATGAAAAGTCTTATTATAATAATTGAACTGTTCTTTACTAGCACATTTAATGTTTTAGCTAAGCTAATGGTTGGTTACCACTCAAGCTTTTTTATTTTTATTTCTTCATTGAATCTTCCAAATACATATAAATGGTTCCCATTTAGATCCCTTATATAGAAAGATGAAAGAATAAAGAAAATAGTTACTCAGTGATTACTGTGTTTTTGTAAAAAAGATTTTTGAGTACTTATTGCCTTTTGGTTTTATTAATTAAATGAAGTTCTCATTAATTTATTTTGGCTTTTCATATAAGACTTTTAGATTTTCTTGATAAAATTTGATGAGTATTGTGATCAATAGCGAAATGGACATACCGATATGCTTTCCCCGCAGTAATAAATTTCATATTGGAGTTCGACGAGAATATCATGAAATATTTATATTTTAAGGAATCAAGCACAACTAAAGTCAATTAATTTAATTTAACTATTTTTCATTATTTTTAACACAAATCCATTATAATTTACTTGACATGACCTCTGGATCCGGATTTATTTAAGCTATTTTTACAAAAGATTTATAATTTTTTTGTTAGAATTAAGATCGCCATTATTGCTGACTAACAGAATAAAATGCAATTTTTAAATTTTACTGTTCTCCTTAAAACTAGACAGAATTTATAACGAACTAAGGCCTTACTAGAAACTAATAAACATTTTTAAGCTTTTTTTAATAAATAAAATTTACAATATAAACTAATTAAAACTGCATAAATTTATACTTCTTATAACAAACTTTTTGACATAAAGAAGAATAGTTTTTTTACATATACTGTCCGTAATACAATCGTAACTAAAGTGAAGTTTCAGTGTCACAAATATAATGCAATGTAAAAAGTTAAGTTTTTTATTTTTCAAGTGGTCGTTTTTAAATCTAAATTTTATTCTTATCCGCTACATAAAGCTACCTAAGATTTAAGAGCTCGTGCCAGTATTCAATAACCACTATAAGATTTTAATTAAACTTACCAAAAATTAACAGACATGCAATATATCTTGAACTACCAAGATTTTTGCAAAAATAACTGTAAGTTAAATGTAATATTTTCTAGATTTTACTTACATATAAAAGTGATGTTTCAAATATTAGTTCTGCCTTAGTCTAAATTTTATTGGCTTGTATTTGTATGTATACCCGCCAATAAATAAGACAGGTGTCATAACGGAATTTTCCAGATAATATCAAGTCAATAAAGTAACTATATATATTACTGCAGCGTGACTTTATTTTCCTCATAAACACAACTACGTTTGTATTTTTGGACATCACAGAAGCTGCTAATGATATTGCTTATTATATTTTACATACCATTTATATAAGAGTTTACGCAAAACCTAAAATTACAATCGCAGATTCTTGCTGAAATAGAAAATCGATAATAATAAGTCAAGTGTAATCTCAATAGTTAATAACAGAAAGCTTTTCAAAGAACTATAAATATGAAATATGTAATAAATTTTTATGACCTGCTGAAATTCTGTAAAATGCAGTACACGTAACAAAAAAAAAGTCATGTAACACAAAACCTTGTAAAACTACAAGCTCTCTATACGAAATGATATATAAGAGTTACTAAATCGAAGAATACTCTACATAAAACTTTGTCGGACGGAAATTTGCTTTACAAAACTTTGTCGTATGAAAATATGTTGAGAAAGAAAAATATCACCAAAAAGTATGACTCAACTAAAAATTTTACAAAATATCAATCTGAAATAAATGCAATCTTAAAAAGGCATAAAAACTTCTTGCTGTGTATATGTGCTATATTTTTTTAATGAAAAAATAAGCTTTTAATAAGAAAGTTAATGTAAATTAATCACTAGAGATGGGAAAGAGTAAAAAATTGCCCAACATAATCTTATCATTAGCCAGCATGGATTCACATTAACAAAATGACTTGGCGTTTAAATGAATGCTCAAACCAGTAAAAATTCGATGATTAGGATACGTTTTTACATCAATCTTTTTTTTATAACTACTTAAAGAAAATGCAATTAACTCGTAAATATTATAAATTTAATTAAAATGAAATTAATTCTTAAACTTATTATTGAATCTGCTTAAACATATTATTTAATGCTATTAAGCCTTTAACTAAATTTTTAATAAGATAATTTTTTGCTGGGTACTCAAATATTTATTTAAAAAGCTCATTTTATATCTGAAGAAAAAATTGATTTCATTTTTAAATTTATTTTGCAACAAAAAAATTGCTTCTTTATTTCTTGAATGTAAAGCTTGAAAATACTTATAAGTTTCTTTGAATGAAATTTCTAAAATCTATTCCACGTGTCTTTAATAGTGAACAAATTCTTTTCATAAATTTGGTTTCATGAGCCCTTTTCCAAATTCAAGCCTTTTTTAATTTATTACATTTAATGAAAATTTACTTTAGAATTTTTTGAATAATTTTTCTTTTTCACTATCATAAGTTTAATATAAATACATACAACTTCTGCTTATATTGAAATAGTGTTTGTTTGTTTCCTTTTTTTGTTTTGAATTTACTGCGTGATCCCTAAGTGTTCCTTATTGTTTTTCTTTCAAAAAATATTTTATGTGTCAGCTTATAAAGCCGAAAGCTTTTGAATCCTTGTGAATTTTACACATGTGAACGAAAATAAGCCATTGGTATAGAAGGTGAAACATAAAAAAAAATATTTTCAAATATTTGGAGGTGAGCTGAGGTAGCAGAAACATATTTACTTTTATACTTAATGTCCTAAATAAATTATTCTTTAGAAAAGTGAAAATAAAAACATACTATCCGCATTTAAGGGAAAAAAATTCCTAAACGACGTTTGCTTTTTCTTTAGATTTAAACTTTTTTTCAAACATCCTTATTTAACAAGAGTTTTTTAAATGATTTAAAGAAACCATAGCGCACTCAACTTACAAACGGGCAACATTGCTTAGGTAAATTAGCTGTATTAAAGTGAATAAAAACATTTTCTTTCACTAAATACACTCATGAGCGCTCACAAAAAAAGAAGAGAAAGAAAAAGAAAACTTTATACTTTCAACGTTAAAGGTGTGTTTACATTATGTGTACAAGTCATATGGAATATAAGATTTTCCATATGTAAATCAACACACATAGTGTAAACTTCAAGAAACATACATAACATATGTCAGTTTCCTATGTGTTATAACATGAGTTAGTTTTTTATTTAGAGCACGCTCTATTTGATATGTAAAAAGTTTTCAGTGATGGTAACGTTTACTTTTAGAATACTAAGGCGATAAAAGCTAGAATTCTAAAGAAAAATAATTTTTAACTTTTGCTGTTATAACCGACTAAACATTAATATATACGCATTTCCACGAATACGACAACCACGTCAGCCAAACTCAACGCTATAGTATAAAGTAAAAATAAATTGAAATCTGAATTATTGCCCTTATTACTTCCTTTATAGTACTTTTTTTTCTTAGTGAAAGTGTACTTCAGAAATCGTAATTACTCTTTTTGGTGCGACGAGTGTTTAACAATTATTTAAGTATTTAAGTATTTGTGTGTATGTAAAGGGAAAAATATTAATTTTAAATTTTACATGTAAATATTTTAAACAAATAAAAAGGAGGTTTCCTGGATATAATAAGCTGTTATTGGTTTTTAATATCATATTTTTGTTTTTCAGAAGCTTAAAATTCTTTGAGTCCTATGGTTTTTTTATAAAGGTGTGTGTGCGTTGTTGAGATAGCGAAAACTTTAGAAAACATCCTAAAAATATGTCCTTTCTTTAAAGGAAATTTTTGAAATGTTTTTCTTTTTTACAACTTATCAATATTACTTGCAATGAGCAAGAATTGTATGTTAATTGCTTTATTAAGGCAATAAACAATTTCAAATGTGAAAATACATTGGTAAGATGTACTTTATACGAACTACGCCACGTACATGAGAACTTGTAGTTTTGAGCTGGCGTTTTTTAAAACGAGCATAGCCAAGTACCTAAATGCAGACCTCTACTTTATTTTTTAGCAATTTTTATAAGGAAAGACTTAAATTGTAAAGTTCTAAATAGTTACCGCGGAAAAAGATTTATTAGTTATTATTGCTGTTTTAGTATTTATATTTTCTTTCCGACGACATAAGGATATGTCATATGTACATAACATATGAAAAATTGAACATAAAAATTATAAACCGTATGTTAAACACTGATTTTGACATACACACGAAATAACATATGGATAGTAGTTTTGACATTCCATATGACTGGTACACATTATGTAAACACACCTTAAAAGTATAATTTTTGTACATGCCTTGTCAAAGTATTTCGGTTAAAGTTTTGTATACTCGATGATGTTTACCTTTGCTTATGTTCGTACAACCTCTAAAGACATGCATTCATTTATTTGCAAACAGCATACATACTTAAGTTTGTATTAGTTTGTGATATATAAGTGTTTTTCCTTATTCGATATGAGTCTTACTTTTCCATACTCATAATATTTAACATGAGTGAGTTTGAACGAATTGTAAGAATTTTAAAGCTACAGATACGGCTTAGGCGTTCTGCACAAGAATTTTCAATTTTTTGGTGCAATATATTTTATCAACACAAAAAGTAGAAAAAGGGTATGACTAATTTTGTTCTTCCGTTTGGAATTTCTACGATATCCATTTCCAGCCCCATTTCTTATGCATTGCGAAGTCGATTGAGCGGTATACGTCTGTCCGTCCATGTTAGTGTTGAAATCAAGTTGGCCGAGGTAGCTATAAAATATTGAATTACGCCAATTGATCAGACAAAGTGTCGAAAGAGGTGCCATTGGAAATCAGCAAGATCGGTCCAACGCAATACTTGTTTTTTTGATAGAAGGTACTTCACTTAACTACATTTAGATAGATAATCAAGGATATATAAGATTCGGCTTAGCCGAATATAGCGTATTTTTAAATTATTTTTACTTTTTTGAAAATGTAATCTATAGGTAAAATTTAGACCGTTAGATAATTTTCGTTAGAGACACCTGTGTCAAATTCGTTGAATGTTACTATTTCGATTAATATGTGCCAATAAACTTTTTTCTTTGCAGCAGTTAGTAAATTTTACTTGTAAGTTATCTTGAAAATGAAAAGAAATGAAAACAAAATTTCAGTAAAATTTTCCGCTTACTAAATAAGGTTAAAAAGTAAAAGTTAACTAATTATGAGTTTAAATATTCCCAATTATATATTTATTTTATCCAAACAGAGCTTTAAATACTTCAGTTTTACGATTTCGGTATATAATAAGCATTGAAAGACTAATTTTAAGTTGGACAATCACCTTTTTTAATGTAACTTTTTTTTTTAATTATAAAGGAAAATATATTTTATCTGTTTGTAAATTGATATTTCGTTTATTTTCATATTCCCATACTTAAAACAAAATGGATATTATTGATCTGAAATACAGAAATTTTTTTATAATAAATTTTGGGTTTTTTCTATTATTAATATTTATATAAAATTTTTTCTTCCCATTTATTTTGGTCACCAAGTGCATTTTTATATATTTTTGTTGCCGACGTAAAACAGATCTCCCATTGAAAAATTCCTTCCATAACGGATATAAATATTTTCATAGTGAAACAAATCCATCATTGTGCATTTTATAAATGTAAATGTTTCGTAGTCTAAATATAAAAAACAATATTTATATTCAAAACAAAAAATAAACACGGCTTTGCAAAAAACTGGCATACGCTTGCACGCATACAAGTGAAGAAGCAATCGTTTTGCTTATTTTTACAAATGTCATGTCAATATAAAGTCCAATGTGATGGCCCTTTAATTATTTTGTAACCCTTACCAAATATCGCACTTCTAAATATTATAGATTATATACATGTGTTCTGTTAACAACATTTCAACCTCCTACCGGAAACTCATCGCAAAACCCTTTTATATATATAAAGATTTCCATTTGATTTTGTTAAAAAAAATAAGCTAACCGAAACATTTTATCCTGATGTGTTTTAGTTTTTCTCTAATTCTTTCAGAAGAAAAACAAAATGAAAATAATAGTTAATGGTTGATATTATTTTTTAACGCTTTCATGAAACAAACAAGAAAAACGTGTAAGTTTAAAGTTCTTTTCACGCCATAATATTTTGTTAGAAGACAAATTACTTCGTATTATGAGCTTAATTTTAAAAGGAGAGTATACATTATTTTATAATCTGATAGATTCCTTTGCAATATATATAATCTTTGTAAGATCTTTAAGATCTTTTAAAATAAATCCCCGATGCAAAGTAGAGATTAACTGTTTTGCGTGGTGACTAGCTAACCAACTATTTCCTGAAAGCAAATGTGTGTTTAATATTTAGGAGCAGTAGCAAGTACATATCAGTATCATGGCTCTCAGAAAGAATCTTCAAGTTATACATTAATCAATTTATTAGTGTCCATAAATTCGATAAATATTATTAGAGAAATAACTGACCCTTTTCATATCTATGACAGCAAAACTTATGTAGAGCAGCTGCTTCAACTACATTTTTAGATGTGACTATGTCATAAGTTCACATCCCAACAACGAATTGGCGGAAAAAAATGTTTTACAGTAGCAGCATAAACTACATGACAAATAAAAGGCAAATAAATGACAAATGGAAGTGAAATGGGAAAGGTGTCTTTGTAGTAAGATAAAGAAAATCATGGACCAAAACATATTAACAGTGCGAAGGAATTCGTTCTGTACAAATTTAATTAAAAGTCTGTAAATTTTATTTTTTTTTAATTATGTACTGACTTTTCTCCTAGTCCACTATCGATTATGTAAAATAAAATTAGTTTTGACAACAGTATTTACCAGTTCGTCGCAAAAGCATTTTAACACGAGGGTGGTTTTACTAAACGCATGTGGGACAACATTTACAAGGGTTAATATAATTTTATTTTGCTGTTTGTAACACCAATCATAATATGGCATGTTGAACATTGTTAATTTATTTAGCAAAAATTAAAGGACTTGAGTAGTGAAAAATGAAAATAACAGGTGGTAGGCAGGAAATCATTATTTTTTTACAGCTATGAACAAATTAAACTTTATCTTCTCACTAACTGTCCTGACAGAAGGTAAACAAGCTGAAAATAAATAAATAAATTATCGCCGGTTAACATTTTTGTTAATGACTGGATACAGAAATATATACATAAATACATTATACACATTATAGATTGACTCAATCATAAAATGGCTTTAAAAATTAAGTTATTATATGCATTATCAATAATTGCAGTTTTATAATAACAACTGCGTGTAGTCGCCTACATGAATTTTTTTCTGTGAGTTTATGTGTGGGTTGTGTAATTTAAGTCAAACAATTTGTGAGTTTGTCAATATTGATTTAAAGACTTATGTTGGGTAATTATTTTAACATTTATTTATTTAAGTATTTATTTGCTTTTTAGTGTTTTTGTGTGTATGTGTGTGTACAAATTTTGATGTCTGCATTGCAATGTTTGTGGAATTAAAATAATTAATTTTTTTTATAATAATTTGCTTATAGTTTGAGTATGCTGGTATTTATTTTAACTTTTGCTAGCTGCTACGGTAATTCTGAAAAGTAGAGTAATGAAACTTTAAAATTATCGTGCTACTTTCCCAAATAAATTATTTTAATCACCTATATTGATTATTGGAGGCAAAGGCATGTCTCGATGGCTATTTCGCTACCACTTACTTAGCTCTTCAGTAAACTTTTCACAATTATTTTAAATGAACTAAAAATTTTTGTTAAAGCAATTAAGCAAAGACAAAAATCAAAGTTAAAGCAAAAAACAACAATAATCAACTTAAGTTTTACTTTTCTTTATCTACTGTATACGGCTGACTATTTTTCGGCTTTTTTTATACTGTTTAAAGATGTTGAAAAATAAAATAAAATGAACAAATTAAGCATCACAAAAATACACGGGCATTTGCAATTTAATAATTACAAACTTAAAACACGGGTATATTAAAATAAACTTTAAAATTATTTTGCTTCTTTCCCGAATAAATTATTTAAATCACCGATATCGATTATTAAAGGTGAGAGCATGTTTTTATTTATTTTTTGGCTAAAAATAAAAATTTTGGAAAAATCAATGGAGTACAATAAATTATAAATAAATTAGAGAAACAGTGTTAGTTACACAAACAAAACGTTGATAAAACAAGTAAAGAATGCGATACTTTTCTTGAAAAAAAATAGTAAAATATCTATGTATTCGTCTATTATACAATTCGATTAAATCTTAAAAACTGAAGTGGCATAAAAAACATCTTTCGATTGCAATCGATAGCGTTAGAACTTTAAGAGTTTGCCGGGCCAATTCATTTTCTTATATACGATTGTCTTCAACTACATAAAAACCTATTTCTATAGGCATATTCAAAGTAACGAATAATTAATTATGTATATGGAGTGGAGAAATAAGCAATGGTGTCATTTTTCAATTTATGTTGTTTATGATTTGAAACTCAAAAATTGATTGTTTAAAATAAAATCATCCTTGGTAGCAAATCGCTTTTCAAAATTAAGAGCCTTTGTCCTGGAATATATTTTTCTTCAATTTTACTATTTCATAGATTCCCAAATACTAATAAAACCAACAATATAAAAAAAGAAAACGTACTATTAAGAAAGAGCACTAAACTGTTTTGCAGAGCTTATAATACATCATTTGAACAAAAGGTAAATCTTTAAATAAACAACTGTCAAATTTCTTAAAATAAAAAACAGAGAAGTACTTTTATCATTGACTTTGATAAACTTTGTGAAAAACAAAGATGTATAATAAATGAAAATAAAATTTTAGTCAGAATATGGGAACCTATGCTTAAAATACATTTAATGTAACTTTGCCTTAACTTTTTAGTTTTACCATTCCTTAGTCAACATAATTTTACAATGAATACAAAAACGGTTTAATTAAAAACAATATTTCAAATTAAGGTTCTTTTGAGATTGTTCTTATATTAAGAAGTTTGTAATTGAGTTAAAATTTCAGCCTCAAACACTACTAAACAATAATTTAAATCAGATAACTTACGCTTATTCTATAGTGTAAAATTTCTTACGTGTGAGCGGTATTGTATTTTGTTTTCAATGCAAAATTCTATTCTATGGTGAGAAAAAATTAATCCATTTTGAAAATTTTTCAGAATGTCTACAGATCCGTATGAAAGTAAACGTAGTGGATGTTAACGATTTAGCTTGAAATCAGCAAAGAAGCGTTATGGAAAGCTGAAGCATATAGTTAAGTTCAATTTGATAAAAAGTTTATAACTTCATAAGTTATTTGTAACTAATTGTATATGGATATCTATATACATTTTTACAATTTGCTGATCACTAAAACCCCTAATAATAAAAAGTTATAAAAAATAAACTTAAAAAATAAAAAACTGTACACACAGGGACGTAATTCACTTTAATGTACTCTCAGCTTTTTCTGTTTTTCTTACACACAGGCTAATTGTAAATTTTATGAGTAAAATAAATAATTAAAAATATAAAGTTAGATGACCAATGTTATTCCTTATATATGCACTTTAAAATTTGTAAATTAATATAGATAGATTTGTTATTACACAGCTTTGTTAAATTTTTGCTTTTTATTTGCTTCAATATCATTGCGCCCATATATTTGTGATCGCAAAAAAATTGTTTTAGTATTAAGAAAATCAAATAATAAATTAGCACGTAAATTCGTTGGTATATAAAATAAATTTTAATTTAGTGAATACGAAAATAAAATTGATCAAGGATATTCAGGACATCCCAGCAATTCAAAAAGTCTATATTTGCAGTAAATATTTTATGTTACGAAAACTCTGCAATAAAAAGTTGTATTAAAAAAGACATGATAAAAAATTGTACAAGTAAATTATTTCTACTCGCTAATTCAAGCAATTATTTTGTTTAATATCTTCATAATATTTGCTTTCTTCATCGTTTTTTGTTCAATGCATGGGCGCTTGAATTATTTATTTAAAATAAACCACGGGAATATTGATTTAAATAAATTAATAAATAATAATTATTTTATCAAAGAAAGAAGTAATCAAAGATATTTTTTTATGTATAAAGGAGGCATAGCTACACAATAATTTTATAAATATCATGTTATTCATAGCATGATTTCACACATTTTATACATTTGAAGTGTGGTGTGTGATGTGTGGTTATTTAGCATTCAGGGTTAATGTAATTTGTTAAGTTTGTATTAAAAGCAAAGGTAATTAATAAAATACGACTTATTTCAGTTCGCACGTTTGTCAATTGCAAACAATTACAATTAACTAAAAGTAATCAGCATTACTCAAGATGACAAAAAAAAAAACAATTAAACCAAAAACACATTTTATTAGGATTGCAAGAACGATACAAGTACATTGTAACAGAATTTTAAAGGATCTTCTCAAAAAAAAAAAAAAAATAAAATAAAAGAATTTGGCATTTTAAAATTGTTTGAAAGTATTAGCATTTGATATATACATTAACCATTTCTTTAAACATTTACAACGAAACAGTACTTAGAAATATTTTAAGATTGGTTCCACTTCTAAGGTGTTAGCAAAAGACGTCTATAAAAAATATTATGCTAAGTTTGGTAGTTTATTTCATTTCAATTTGAATAGATATAAAAAAAATGTTATGTCTTACAGTCAAATAAATGCTAAGCTGGCAACACTGTTTTTCATTTCTAAGATCAATCATCTTCTAATTTTTTGTATGTATTTATTATTTATGTCTATTGGCAAATGCAAATAAAAATGAGTATGACTAGACAAATGACATCTGTAAAGTTATTTACAACCCAGAAATACTTAAATGTCTAATAAAAACAAATTGCATTATTTTTGTGTATGAGTTTTTTTGTGCTTGAAGCATTTATAATAATCTTAAACTACTAAAGGAAATAGATAAACTGAAGTGGCTTGACGCCAAATTAAATAGGATAAGTAGAGAATTGTAGAGCAGTAGAAATGCTTAAAGTTTTTCAAGCATAAACAAATTTGGTTATTTATATAGACACATAACTTACATTAAATAAATAAACGCACATATCTAGTATATCACAATATTAAAAAATAGTTTAGTAATCATTATTTGACTCTTTTTTTTATTAAATTATTTTCTATTTTATTAAGCTTTGGGTCCTTATATTTTTTTTATTAATATTATATTTCAATATTTCGGTACTTTTTGCGTACCTTCTTCAGGAAATAAAATTAATATTGAAAGCCAAAATAACAAAATTAATTAACAATTGAAAAAAATTTTTTGTCATAATGAAAATAAAAAACAATGTTTCAAAAAATTTCAAAAACAAAAATATAAAAAAGTGTTTTGTGTTACATACATATATTAAGAACAAAACATTTATGTTATTTTGTGAATTAAGTGTGACTAAAAGAATTAATTTTAAAGCAGATACAGATAATGTCGCTCATATATACAGACACTTAATTCACAAAATAACATAAATGTTTTGTTCTTAATATATGTATGTAACACAAAACACTTTTTTATATTTTTGTTTTTGAAATTTTTTTCAATTGTTTATTAATTTTGTTATTTTGGCTTTCAATATTAATTTTATTTCCTGAAGAAGGTACGCAAAAAGTACCGAAATATTGAAATATAATATTAATAAAAAAATATAAGGACCCAAAGCTTAATAAAATAGAAAATAATTTAATATTAAAAAATATATGGTAAGTATTTATAGAAAAGTATAAAAAACAATTTTTAAGTTACAAATTTAATTATAATAATTTAAAATTTTAGGTTTTTATTATTAAACTATTTTATGGAAATAAAATATTTTAAATTATTAGTCATATCACATTTGTTGGCGATTGTTATACGTACTATATCCTGTACATTATAAAGTCATGTTAGTATTATTTTAATAAAGTTTTTTGGAAGGGAAATGATCTTGCATTAAAAATTATAAATTTCTCCAGTACTTATTTCCTTTTATAGAATAGTTTAATAAATTATCTGTATCTTATTGGTTGTAGTGACGTATAAGTAACATTTTTGAATAAAAAAAAAAATAATTTCACAAATTTTAAAATGCTAAACCTCTTCTTAACAGTTAAAAAACGAAACTTTATATTAAAAACCAGCTTATATACACTAAAAACACGGGTGCCGCGAATTCGCAAAAAATAAAATAAAATAAACGTGATTGCAAATTCTAAAATTTCCCAAAATAATAATTGACTAAAAATAAATATTTTATATAAATAAAAATATAAATTTTAGCACTACTTTACATGAATAACAAAGGTTCCCAAAAAATTTTGAATTCCTTTTAAGATCGTTTTGTCACAAAAATTAAACTAAGCAATCGCCATTTCAAGCAAATCTGACAATTCGGTTCGAAATTGTCTGAGCTCTTAAATGAAAACTTAAAATATAAAGTTTTTGACTACTTCAATAAAGTTTTTATTTAACCTTTTTAATTAATTATATTTAATTTAATTTTCAAGCAACGGAGTAGCGAAATATCGAAAATTTATATAAAAAATAAAAGATATATTGCTTGAAAGTTAAATTAAATATAGTTTTTCAGGATAACTAAAGGTAAGAATCACACTTTGAGCGACAAAAAATTCGTTCACTAAATATTTTATTATTAATAAATTAGCGGAGTAAGTAGGTATAAACTTAAAAAGAGTTTAATTGAATTATTTATTGTTTCGTGTATTTGAAAATCTGTTACCATTATTTTAAAACTCTCATATTCATCAAACTTTTCTTTCGCTGGAACCAAAAAAAAAAAAAACCAAACACCTATTTAACAATTGCTGGCCAAAACTGTATAACAATTTTTATCCATAAACGTGAATTTTTAACAATTAAATTCTCATAAAATTTTATGATAGAACATTAGTCATGTACTACATGGCAGTAGTTTCTTACTTGTTTTATACTGTTGTCCGTTACTGATTTTGTTCATGTATTTTTACTTTTTTGAAGAAAAAAAAAAAAAAATACATAAATAAACAAACAAAACAAAATATAATAACTCTTAGAATTTTCATTACCTGTTCATTTTGATAAGTTTTCAAACACAAAAAATTAAGGCAAAATAATTAATTGCTGATGATATCAAAACAAACTGTCCAAAATTAATTCAGAGTAAATTTTTTATCAACGTTGTAATTTCGTTGCGATAAGCGTGTGTTGTATATTTCACTAAAAAAATTTATTTCAATTTCTGGAATAAAAAAAGAAATACCTGTAGAATTTAACTATTTGCTTTAAAAACTTAACATGTTTATGTATCTAAGTATTAGTTATTATCCATTCATCTAGTTGATATTTAGTTTTAAATATAAAAAAATTCCTACGTTGCAGTGTTTGAATGATTTTGTCAAAATTGTTCTATTTCAAGCATTGTTTAGACAAAAGAGGATATAAAAAAATTAATTTCATATTGTATTTTAAAACCTTTCTTTTTTTTTCGATGTGCTATTATTCATTTTAATATCTAGTTAACAACGAATTGTGTATGTATCATTACCAAATCACTTTTCTACTTTACTATTAAAAATTTGATTTTTTATTTTGCTAAAGAACAGTAACTCATTTGTAAATTACTGTTTAAATAAAATGGTGTGTAACAAATTTATAGACTCTGCAGGGTAACGTTTTTGTGTTAATTTATTGACGGTCCGTTTCGCAATGTCATAAAAAAACTAGCAGGAACTTTTTCAACGATGGTTAGTGATTTGCGCATAGTGATAAACGCATAAGTTAGTTTACAAACAAAGCAAGTAGTAATTGAACTAGTTCTAATGATTATTCTTATTTCAATATAATCAATTGATTATAACAAGCAGGAATAAAATCATTAGGTTTGTTATCTCGTTGAAAAGTCCTTCTGCCAAAAATGCTTAATTCCACACTCGATTATCTTATGTGCTGGAACTAGTAAACAGTAGAAAGCATTCAATTCTGTGCAAGTTTGCTTACAAAAAAATAGTGCATTAGAGAGTAATACAATTGAGCAGCACGTTACAATTGTTGTTTTCAAAAATTTCCGTTGAAATCAAAATTAATTTCGTGCACTTTCTGTTTTTTTTTTTTTTTTTTTTTTTTTTTGTTATTGGTCAGCATAATTGATCAAATGCCTCTTCAATTGTGAGAATTGTGCGCAAATCAGGTCTGTAGAAAATGTGCATGCAATTCGTTCTGCCGAAAACATTGCTACTATTTGCGATAAGGCCGTCAACCTCGCTACGTCTTCGTGGCCAATATTTATACATATTACGAAGATCACTAATGAGAATATTAAATAAAGATATAAATTTACACGCTAAAAAGCTTTAATTGCATAAGAGCTGAAGCCTTCAGAACATCGTGTGTTAAAGTAGGACCACCCTATGATTTCTACAACAAATAAAAGAAAAAGCTAGTTAGTGCAGATCTTACATTGCTGTAAACAAGATTAGCAATATATTTGTGCTTATAAGGAATAACAACCAAAGTCAAGTTAAGACAAGTCTGAATTATTGCTACTTTTTATTCCTTACATTTAAATGTTAAATCTGTAATGCATTAAAAATTTTATCTTTGTAGCACCTTAAAATCTGAACAGCTGAAGATGATTTATTTCAACTAAAATGCTGCTTGACAATTTCAAAAAACCAATATAGACTAGATATTTTTCAGTAGTTTTTTTCATTTAACTTCTTCTATGATAAGGAAAATTAGTCAGGGGATGCAAAATATAATTTTTTGGTGTATAATTAAGATAACTGGTTATTCATTTCGTAGTTTCAAAAGTACAGGACTACAATTCGACGGGTCCGCGTCGTTCTCAGGAATTAGGACTGTCTTACGGCACATTATGGCGTATTTTGTATTTGGATCTGCATCTATATCCATACGAAGTCCAGCTCACACAACTACTAAAACCAGCTGACCACTTACAACGTCGTAGATATGTGAAATGGGTGCTCGAACAACAGGTGGTGGACGGTGATTTTTCGAACAAAATTTTCTTCAGCGATGAAGCACATTTCCCACTCGGTGGGTATGTTAATAAACAAAATTGACGTATTTGGGGTTCTGAGAATCTTCAGGTAATTGAAGAGGGGTCCCATGGTGTAATTGGATCTTAATTCCTTGAAAACGACGCTGGAACGACTGTCACCGTCATTTCGGAACGATATGGTCATTTGATAACCGACTTTTTTGCCTGCTATGGAAGAATACGACTTGGAAAAAATGTGGTTTCAGCAAGACGGTGCCACAGGCCACACAAGTCGAGCGAATAAGGCTTTATTGCAAGAGACATTACCTGGCAGCGTAATTTTTCGCCGTGGATATAACAACTGGCCATAAAGATCATGCGATTTAACCCCATTAGACTTTTTTGTGAGGCTAACTTTTTACTCTTGAACGTTTGAAAACCAAGAAATTGAAATACCACTAAAAATATTTTATTATAAACTATATTTCACGGCGAAAGAATACTAGGTGTTCGCGATGATGGCCGAAACGCCAGATATCAAACTCCATACATAAAAAGTCTGTATAATTTTTTTTATATGCTGTTTGACATTTATTGTTCAGCGAAAATTAATGAATTCGCCATAGTGACCACCTTGTATCATTTTGCCATGCTATATTTTCTAAAACTTATTATTCAAGGCTAAGCAATCCTAGATGTTCGCAGTGGCGAATTCAATAACTTTCTCCAACACCTGAAATGTGAAACTCCATATATTAAAATGATGTTAATTTTTTTTAAATATATTTTTTATGTTTAGTACAAATAAAGAAAAAAGTAACAAGTACTTAAAGAGAATATGTACTTAGTTTTCATGTGTTGTCAATTCACAAAACTAATATGTTTTGTTTTGTAATTTTTACACCCTTGTAAGATTACAACAACAATTTTACCTATTTAAAATAAACAAACATTAAGAATTAAAAAAATATGCATAAAAATAAGCAAATGAATATAAAAATACAGTTGTCAGGTCATGCAATCAGAAATTAACGATGAAAGAGCATTTGAATAAAATAAAATAATTTTTTACATATATGGTCAATCTTCGTTTTACGGGTTTTTTTGCTGTTTTTTAAGCAAAAAAAAATGTTTCCGTTTTTATACCCTTCACCACAAAAAGTGGAAAAAGGGCATATCTAAGTTTGTCATTCCGTGTGTAATTTCTGCAATAGCCATTTCCGACCCCATAAAATATATATATATATATATATATATATATATATATATATATATATATATATATCTATAAATATAAATATATATATATATATATATATATATATATATATATATATATATATATATATATATATATATATATATATATATATATATATATATATATATATATATATATATATATATATATATATATATATATATATATATATATATATATATTCTGAATCCTAATGCATAGCGAAGTCGATTGAACAATGTCTGTCCGTGTTAGTGATTTCACAAAAAAAAAAAAGAAAAAAATAATAATTAAATAAGTAAATCGATCAGACATCAATCCATTTCCTTCGAGGCAGCAGGCAAATCACTACGCCTACCTCTAATTTTTTCATATCATATAAGGTAACTCCTATCAAAAAATAAATGTATGGGGCGATAGAGAATCAAAAAATAAGAAAACCATCGAGTGAAAAAATTGGCCCTCGCCCATAATTTCCGAGTTACGGGGCTCTGGAATTTTCAAATTTTTTAAAATACCAATATGGGTATTATTTTAAAGCTTTTAAAGAGGTCTTTAAGGAAATACTAAAATTTTTTCAATATTTGCTTTTTTATTGGAATTATTTAACTAATTTATATTTACATAGATTTTGAAGGGTATATAAGATTCGGCTTAGCCGAATATAGCACTCTTACTTGTTTTAAATCAACTTGATTAAAAATCTCACTCGCAGAAATTCTGTTTAAAAAAATTTATAAATACAAGTACATTACACAAACGAAAATTATAGCTGAACACTTAAATTACATTTGCCATACATTTCAGGATGAATATACTTTTATATCCATAGTCGTAATGAATAAAACGTGTGTAAATACACACTTCTTCCACATGCTGTTCATTTTTGTTGTATTTGTTTATTTTTTCTATTCATTCATGAACATACATGTGAATAATAATCCTAACACTCTATAATGCGATTTTGAAACCACGTATCATTATATGCGCTGACGCTTCCTTTCTTTTGCTATTACTTCTCGTAACAATGCTACAACTATTTTTAATTTTTTTAAGGCAAGATTAATATAATGTAAAACGTTTTATAGTTTAAAGAAATTTTAAAAAAGTCAGAAATTACTGAAAAAACTAGTTGTTTGAAAGTAAAAAGCAACTACATTCTTAGAAGATGTAGAATGGAAACTACAAAATTATAGGTGTCCACAGTACGTAAATTCTCCACGTCTAGGCCATGCTTCAACAATTAAAATATTGCTTTTTAGAGAAATAAACTTTTAGAAGGAATTGTAAAACGGAAAACTAAACTTTTCCTGTCTACACTTTTATTGTGATTAGTTGTTCCTCAAAGCGGACTGATTTTAGTCGGCAAAGTTGGTCTGTAAATTTTGTTTTGGCTACAATAACTAAACGCATTTCTGCTCTTAGACATATTGATATATAGACTCTCTCAGGCGCTATTGACTATTATACACTCCTTAAAAATACAATAGCGGTTTCCTAAAAACGCAACGCGTTTACAAGAATATGCTCCGTTTTCGCGTTTTCTCCTAAGATTACAATACCAATGTACTCTCCCTTGGGGTCCACATGTCCCGGCTCCATACCAGTCTCGCTAGCATATGGTTTTATCGTAAAGATTAATGTTAATTGACCTTCTTTCTATAGCGTTTGAAGCATCCAAATTTTTTATACAAATTTAAGATTTATATTTTGCGGATTCCCTTGAATTTTTTGTGATGTATCATTTTTTTTAATAAAATTTTTTATTAGAATTTTTAGCCACTCAATAACTATTTTCTGTGAAATTTGTTTTCATTTTTTTGCTAATGAGATTTTTGAAAATTCTTGAGAATAAAAATTTGATTTCAATTGATTTTCATGATATTTAAGAAACGCAATATTTCTTATCTAATGACTTAAGAAACGCGAAATTTCTTGTTTCATTATTTTTTTCTGTTAAATTAAATGGTATTCGGGGAGGAAAAAGGGTGATTTAATAAATTAATATTTTTCTCTACATACCTTTTATTAATATAATATTATAATCGGTTTGGTTTTTAAAAGTTTAAAGTAGCAGACATAGTGGTCAGTTATGTTTTTCTTTCTTTCAATTTAATGTATTATTTCTTTACATATCACACACGTAAAACTAACTCTCTAGAGGTAAAATTAATAGTTACATTTCACTCTGGCACAATAGTGTAAATATTTTTATGCAAATTTTTCATGTTACAACAACTATTTGTTGTTGTAATTTTAAATATCCTGCTTCTATTATTGTACAAAAAAATCTTTTAACTTTCTGATGGGTGTAAAAGCACAACCAACCCTGCAGTTAGAAATTATTTATTTATAAAATATAAAAAGAGAGTTCCCTAAATTCGACTTAATTAATTTTAAAACAGTAGCAACATTTTGAGACTTAATTAGATAATGGCATGAACAATAATTTTACACGTAAAACTTTGTTACAAACTTCTTATAAAACGATTATAACAGCTGATATATTTTGATAAAACTAACATGTACTTATATTTTAGAAGTTTTCAGAAGTTAATATGAAAACAAGAAGAGTTAGTTTTTCTTTATAATGTAAGGACAAATGTTAGTGGATTAGTTAAGTAAAGTGTGACTCTTGCTGGTGCGTCTTACAAATTTGTTATAAGCCGATTGCACTAATTCTTACTGTTTCTTCAATTAAAATGTAGAAAATATTTAAGATTCTAATTCATATGTATCTGCTTTAGATTTCCTTGGGGCGTGACCAATACCAAGCCGATCACATTAATATGTTCCACTACAACTTGAAAACGACGCATCCATTTAGAATAAATTAAAAACTAGAAGACGCTAAATAAAATAATCTTAACTTTAAAGCATTTTCTATCAGCTCAATAGTTTCTAAATAGGTGGTCATAAGACAAAATACAAAAAATATTTTCTTTTAAAAAATTATAAAAAAATTTAAAACGGATAACAAATACGCATAGATGCACCAACGCTTCCAATAAACAAATAAATTGTATTTTTATTAAAAATTTTTGTGGGTTATTAGCAAAAACATTTTAATAAGACATTCGTAATATTTTTCTCTTTTTTTCCTTAAGATACAATTTTTTTCAGAACAGTGCTTAAAAGTTTTCTAAGGAATAATCTTTGTTTTAGAAATAAAATAAATGTGAAAACTTAATAAGCTCTTGTGTTCCATTTCTCCTTAATATTTTTTTTAACAGAAAATATGTAAAGCTTAAAACTATTTTGTAGGTAGAGATATTAAGAATGCTAAAGTAGGCTAACCAACGACCTAGTGCAGTTTACTGAAAGTGACAACATACACACCCATAAAAGAAACACTTTTATATATAATTATTTCCAGAAAGTTGACTCAAAAGAAAAATGGAACGCAAAATAAAAATTAAATTAAGAAAATCTGTAAGCTCAAATTTTTAAAATACAAAATTTAATGCGGCACACTCACTACTCCATGTGCTCATAGTACGTAGGTAAATTTAAATTCTATGTATAAAATAGTTCTCATATTGTTAATGAAATTTCTGTTCTTCTAAAAATTTGCATAAACGTCTCCTAATGACCGGGCTTAAACAACAAGTGAAATACCATCACCAATAATAATTTGCATTTTAATTATTAAATGTTAATGTAAAATATAGGAATATTACCATAAAAGTTTTTAGTTAAGTAAAACACACCTTGTAAAATTTTCAGTAGTTGTACCCTTTAATCCGAAATACTTGTTCATACGGATGTTCAGTTTAACTTTAAGTTTCTGCCAAATACGATTTAAAAAGGATAATATTATATACATCAGAAGTACTAGTTTCATAGGGACACTGTTTAGTAATTAGTAGGATAGTAGGGCATCAAAATCACTTCTCTATTAAAATACTCTAAGTAAAATTCAGATATGTGTTGTGTCAAAATAATGGCACTTCAAAATACAAATTTGTTTTTTATTAGGATCCACCTTTACTTCTTATATCCATTTCCTAAGCATCATCTTTCCACAAAATTAACAATTATATTCATACAAATATTCGAGTTAAAAATTTTTTCTCTTTGAAGTCTGTTAAAAGTAAACCGAATTATGGCTAAAATTTAACTTATTTAAAAAAAAATAGTTATTTATTAGTGACTCATTTACATGCGAAATTAAGTGGTTGCATTTGATTTCCTAAGACTACAGGACTTGTACAGCACTTTGGCAGTTGAAAATGTATGTGTACGTGTGGGTTTTTTTTTTCGTGAACTATGTTCATTTCTATTGTAATCGTTTGCATTTGTATATCATTCAAGGGGCTAAATGTGTTAGAAACTTTGCTTGTTCGCTGTTGGCCTTTTTATGACCTTGCCACTGTTATAAAACGCTTTGTACTTTTTGAATGTTTGCACCGTACATACGTAGAGATGGTAAAACATTTATCAATGGTGGCAAATCCTTGGCTACAATTTTTTCCTCTAAATGTTGTAAGAACTTTGCAAAAGTAAAATTTAAAAATAAAAAATAATACAAATAGCTGTTTACTTGCACTCTTATTGTATGGGTTAGATTAACTCGAACGGCTTACTGCACAACTGCAACTAAACTCAGGTTTTTCACAAGAATAATTATTATGATGATGGCGAGGGTAAAAAATAAGGTTTTTTCATATTGCTGTTATAAACGATGTTAGAAAAACCGGCAAATAAATGGTAGAGCAAATGAAACAAAATAGAGAAAAGACATTCACTTTAGACGTTTCTTTCTTTTTTCTTCTTTTTATGCTTCTATTTTAGCCAGATGATAAATTACCATATAAAGGAATAGTTGTGCAGGAATATTTTGCCTTTTTTATTAAAATACCTCCAAAACATTTTTCTTTTATGGTCTTTCAAGCAAAATATATATATTTATTAGTTTAGTGCGAGTATTAGGCAAAATGTAAAAGTAAGTAAGCAAAGGAAATTTATTGGCGAATAACTTGGTTTTAAAGCAAACAAAGTCTTTTTAGCTAAATTTTATGTTATATCTTTATTTACTTCTCATTTGGTTATTAATGAAAAATTAAAATTGTTTTTTAATACAAAACTTGCCTCTCTTCTAAACGAACACTTCAATTTATTTTTTTTAACATAAAGGGTGTCTTTAAGCCCGGAAGAAATTTAAGTAGT
Source organism: Cistogaster globosa (assembly GCA_937654795.1). NCBI lineage: Eukaryota > Metazoa > Arthropoda > Insecta > Diptera > Tachinidae > Cistogaster > Cistogaster globosa. The sequence goes on along the minus strand of OW569403.1, from coordinate 45,782,176 downwards.
AAAAGCTAAAACAAAACATCAGCTTTAAACAAAATGTTTTTGTTATTGAGAAACATAAAACTTAAATGATTTCGGGTATGTGACTACCGCTGCTGCTCTTTACGAAGTGAATTCTGGGCGTCTTATTTTAAGCCAATTCTTCTAGAATTGCGGACTGTATTGCGCAAAAAGTACACGAACAATATCTGACACCAAGGTTTCAAAATCTGCTGGTTTATCAACAGAAACCGATGATTTAACATGGCCCACAAATAATATTCGAGAAGTGCCGATTCGCACGAATTTATAATCAACTTATCGCCAAAATAATGTGTCAATAATTTGATGATTACAGTCGCCGTATTGCATGTAGCGCCATCCCGTTGAAACTTTCCGTATCAATGTCATCAATACTTTTAAACAAAAACTTATTAACCAGGGTGCAATTATAGTCTCCATCGACCGTATCGTTAAAAAAAAGATCCAATGATGCCAATAGCGAGTAAAACGTAACGTTTGCTGTGGATTGGATTCATTTCATTTACGACAATTTTCTTTATTAACAAACCCGCTTACCGATTCAGCAACAAATTAAATTTATGACTGATTTTCAAAGCAAGTCCGTTTAACTTGTTCAAGCCTTAATCTATTCAGGATGATTTTTTTCGATGTTTTTCTTTACTGTAATTCTATAACTAAATGTGATCTTCGGAGCAGTTTGAAACATTTTATTTAAACTAGTGGTTATAATTTAACAAGAAAAGAGAATTGTTTATATTAAAAAAAATTAAACAAAAAATACTCATAATCAGTTTAAGTAACAAAAAATCAAGAAGACTTTGTAAATTAAATTAAAGATAAAAAACCTATTTTTCGTTTTTTTGCTTGATTTTCTTTTGTTATCAACACCTCTCTAAAAACACAAGCTGAAGTGGTCTATTAAAAATCAGTGTTTTTATCCTCCAGGTGTTGCGATTAAGAAACGAAAAATGATTTTTGTTTAGCTACGGTAGATAAACTGTAAAAGGGCTTGGACAATGAAACAAGCATTAGCTATTAGGGAAACACACAACAGTATTTGGCAGTCAGGGCTGAGTTGGTTAAAAAGTGTCTAGTTGGAAAAGCAGAAGAAAATCGTAATCAAAATCTGATAGCGGCCATTAAACATGCATTTAAACATAAGAAGTAAATTTGCGCCTTTTTGAGTAACAAAGATCGTAAACTTTCAAAAGAAAAAAATTAAAATAGTCATAAAAATTACGATGATTGGTTTATTGAAAAATTTAAGTTGATTTTTAATTATGCTTAATATATTCGTAATGATCGTATAATTTTAAAATTCGAAGTGACCAATTTTTTTTTTTTTTTTTTTTTTTAAAAGAGAAGTAGCACTTCAGGCATTAATACCTACTAAGTTATTTTGGTAACCGTGCTACATTCTTTAGGAAAGGGATAGATAAGAGATAAGACAGGTGGTGAAAGAGAGAGATAGAGAGTTAGTTATTTTACTTCGCCGGTCAGTATGCTATGAAAGAAGTACCGACGAAGGAGGCTGCATGTTTTAATGTAAATTCTGAATATGTATTTATACTATTAAACAGAAAAAAACATTCTTAATTTTTGATTGCCGCAGGGGTCGAACCCTGGACAACCAAGTTTGTAGTCAACGTGTTAACCACTTCGACTACAGCAACCTTCGCACAAATTTTTCACCGAACATTATCCTTTATTTGTAGTTACAAGTGAAAGAAATATTAAGCAATTGAAGCTTATGTTTCACGAGAAAATCATATATGTATTTGGGGAAAAATATTTTTAATCGCAAACAAAGTACTCTGAAATGGTTTAAAAAGTATTTTCAACACGCCATCATCTTTTGTGTGCAACATGTTCTCCAATAAGAGTCCATCTTTTTATTGTCGAATGACACTGAGTCGCACAACGCATTACAAAAACAAATTGCTTTTTAGCCAGCTTTTTTGTAGAATGGATTGCACTGTAGGGGCCAACCCTGAGTTTTGGTCCATATAAAAAATCAAAAATTTTTTTTATAAAACTAGCAATTATACGATAAGCAATTCAACAATAAAATAAAACATGTTACAAACTAGTAATTTTTTCTTAACCTACGGTCAGATTAGTCCAATATTTTATCAAAAAATTTGTTATCCTTCTCAAATACTTAATAAGATATATAAGACCCTTCTCAATTTAAAAGTTAAGATATCATATCTTTTAAATAATAAATCTACATTCGTATTGATACGTGTAGGAAAAGATTGATTAAACATTTGTAGAGAAAGTGGTTACGCTTTTTTGGTCAAACATTTAACTTATCTGACTGCACCTTTATAGTTTATATTTTTAATAAAGTTAAAAAATTCATAATTATTCCTTTTATGGTTTAGTTGAGCCTTGGATAATATAAATAAGTTAAAATCGATTTTTGGTAGATAGATGCAAAGTATGCTTATAAAGGATGTAGCGATCCAGAAAATACTGCACTACATTCTGCTTCTGTCTAATTTATTCTGCTGAAGCCAAAGATCAATTTTTCTTCATTTATAATTTAAAATATTTAATTGGTGGTCTTTCTTTATTAAATTATTTACAAAATTCTTTACGTAAATAAAAATTTTAATGTAAACATAACTTTTATTAAATAAATTTTATTCCTTTTCCAAAACAACGTATTAAATTAACAAAAAAAAAAAAAAAACTTACTTAGTTGCTGATGAATGCAGACAAAAAGTTTTAATTAAAAACTTATGAAATGATTTCAGGTGACCTAAATTCGAGTATATTATCTAAAATAAACTAACAACACTTTTCCATTATAAAAAGACATAGTATAAATGCTTATAAATTCATGTGGTAAAAATTTTAATCTTATAAAGAAAAAACAATAGACGAAAGATTAGTTTAATTAAAATTTTAAATTAAAACCACAAAACCAATCTAAACTGAAATATTTTCAATTTAATTTTTTTTATAAAAATTAGGAGTTGAACTGTTGATATAAACAAATTAAAATTTATTTATGGCTTGAGTTCATTTATATTAATTTCTAAAAACCTTTTTTTAGAAAGAAAACTTAATTTAACAAATGTATGCGGACTGTTCCAAAGAAAACAAGAAAAGCTAGACACTAGCGGAATGAAATGCAGCATTTTCTAGATCGCTACAACCTTAATCAGCATTCTTCTTATCTATCTACCTTAGATTGTATAAATTAGAAGTAGGCGTGATGATTTGCCTGCTGCCTCGTAGGACATGGACCGATAATGCCAATAGCACCTCTTTCGACACTATGTCTGATCGATTGAAGTATTTTTTTTTTCAATTAAATCAGGTTTGCCTCGGCCTCGGTTATCAAATGCTCCTACATTAAACCGTGAGTTACCAGCTGGTGGCAACAAAAAAATTTATTGTTTATAAGGTTACCGATGGTAACGCAGTTGATCATGATCAACAGCAAAGCAGCAAAGAAAAAAAATGTGTTTTAAGTAACAAGATTATTAGAGAAAACGTTATGATTTATTATAAAGTCAAATCATATTATTGTTAAATCTAGTAATAACATAGTTAAATACAACCATAATTATATATGAAATATTATCATTTTTTAAATATGATAAAAAATTTTAAACAAACAAATTGCAAACATATTTTATTTATTATTTAATATAATAAATTTTAAAGCATTTGTTTACTTTGTTTTATTAGAGTATTTGTTTGTTTTATAAAGTATTTCGTGAAAGTTTAATTTTGATACACTACAACGCAGAGTCCTTTTATCCAATCAAAGCAAATTATCCATCGTTTAACGTGCAATTTAGGAGCCTTTAGAACGAGGCATTATCTAATCGAACCAGCCGTTGATTTTTGATGATACCTAAAACCGAACAATTAGCGAAATATTTCATTTTTTCGTCTTAAAGGTTTTTAAAATTTATTTAAAATGTAAAAAAAAATTTTGCTTTCAAATATTGTATCATTTTAAAATTTAAAATAACTTAAAATATTAAAAAGAAACTAACTTATTTACAAAACTATCCAAGAATTTTTAAATTGCGGCTTTTTTATTTTGGCTCATAGTATAATTTTTTACCTATATTTTTACGAACCCATATACAAAAGTAAGTGGCGAAATGTTATTGAAGAAAAACAAATACTAAATCTTATAATTCAAAGAATTGCATTTTTTCCTCGTGGTTCCAAAAATACAAATTTATTAATCCCAACATGCTGGTACTGCTTTGATATACTTAAGCCAAGAAGCTTTTTTAGACCTTTAATTTATTTTTTTCTTCTTATCGATTAGTGCAGAATACTTGTTCGCACAACATCACTCCCGGCTTCTAGAAGACATTTTCTTAATAAGCTTAATGTGCATGTAAGGATAATGTTAACTTCCCTTAACACATATTAAAAACTTATGTTATAAAGTTATTAGACATATAAAATGCTGCAACACATGCAAATATATTTGGCATACAAATGCTACATTGTAAATAAAAGTATGCTTTACAAGTTGAGCATTTGTATAAGTTGCGTGCTGAACATACACACATACGTACAAGCAGGATTTAAAGTTGCAAATTAACAAATTTTTACTATTTCTGATTCTTTTTTCATTACCTTTGGCTTACTTGGGCTAAGTGTGTTTCTTTGCTTTTTAATGTAATTTTAAATTCAGGAAAATATTTGCTTAATCTTAGTGGAAGTATTTTTATTTTGAAAGATAATTAAATTTTATTAAGTTAACAGAAATATTTGAGATGCATGCACGAAATGCATTCTCTGGTTTCTATGGTTTTTTCCGCTTTCTTGTTCTTTTGCTAAAACAATTTACTTATTTTTTGCACAATGAAATACTTCCTTGTGCTGCTATTAGTTTTTATTAAAAAACATTCTTTTGGGTTTTAACACTTTGTTAAATTGATTTATTTTTGACAATGATTCCTTTTGCTATGTTATAGTGTATGCATGCAGAAAAAAGGTTTTTTACGTTGAAATTTTAAAATTATTAACTAAAAATGTGGTCTAAAGATTATTCTAAAAATTTTAAAAACTAGAAATTATCAAAAAACTTATTCATAATAATAATAATAATAATAAAAATAACAAAAATAAAAATAATATTATTATTGGCCAAAAATGTTTTGAGTTGTTAAACATGGCACGCCTTTAAATGATTCTAATTAGTTGCAGACCCGTTACACTAAATTTTACATTGTAAAGTAAATCGCTTAACTGCTTAATAAAGTTATTTAATCTATCAACTAGATAGAAGTGCTGTCGCGCTAGCCTTATCACTAAAATATTTAAGTTGTAATAAAAAATATTTTTGCTTATTTTTAATCAACGGCTGTGCTAAAGAAACGTAGATTGCCAAAGATATAAAAGCTCACGTTAGAAACTAAAAAGGTAAACTTAATAACAATGTTAGGGCATGCAAAGAAAAAACATAGTTTTAGTCTAATCCGAAGAATTATATTTTGCTCTCTGTAAAAAATACGGAGAAATACAATTGTTTGAAAAAATTCCTTAGTCTCGATAAAATAGTTTATAAAAATATTCCTGCTTTATTATGTTTGTTCTAAAAAGCGAACATGTAATATTTTCTTTCTAAATTATTTAGATTTCCCCATGTGCCGACAGCTTTTAATACAGTTTAGTGTTTTGTATTTAAGCTGTCACTTTAGTTGATAACGCTAATATTCAAATGCCAAATACTTATTTCTTGACAAGAAAGAAAAACCATTAGTAAAAACATAAGGGATTTTATTTCGTAAATTAACAAATAAAAAATATTTTCAAAAATAATAATTATGTTATATATATTATATGTATATATTCTTTAGATTAACATAAATTCGTTGGATTCTTTAAGATTAAAACTAAAACAGGCTGACTTCCTTTGTTCTTCATATTTTGTAAAAACAACTTCTCTGTTTGAAATTTTGCTTATATTGCCACACTGCTTACAACGCTATCTCTATTTAAAGGGGAGTTAAAACGTCTAGATTTTTTATTACAGACAGATCTAGCAGCTTGCACTCTTGCACATATACTTATTTAAAAGAAACTTTTTACATTATACTGTAGTTCCGTTTTCAGGAGTCTTCAAGTTCCGTTGCCTGTTGTACCAATTAACCCCAGAAGAAGTGTCATTAAGAAGAGGGGTATCTGCACAGGACGTACTTATGTCTCACGGAAATTTATTTAAAATATAATGACAGACAACCAGAAGTTCTTGAAAACAAATAATTTAGAGTTAAATGTATCTTCGATTTTTACAATAGCTAGACTTCAAGCTGTCATAGATGCTGAAGGAAATTTATCTGGCTATTAATCATTATTTTTTTTTTTATTGGTGTTTTATAATATTTTTTCTATTGTGTAAATACTTTTCAATGTAAATAAATTTGTGTAAATAAATTGAAATATGAGGCGAAGACTTCTTTTGTGTTTTTAATCAGCAACTATCAATGTTATTGCTAAAAATTTTAAACCAGCAAAATCTATACATTTTGAGGATTACAATTGGGAAGTTTTCTTGTCGCAAATTTATTCACATAGAAGCAAAATTTTTCTGATAACTTAAAATACTAAAATTTTTAATTTGTGTAAATAGATACGACTATGCCTGTATCTTTTTTCAGTTAAACAAACCTTTTTTTAACTTTTCTTTAGATTTTCAGTAAATAAACTAAGCTGAACCTTAACAATTAAACTAATAGGTTATTTTAAAAACAACAAATTGGCAAATAAAATACTGACGGTCTTATAAGTTATAAAAAATAATTTAAATTGCTTTTTCCCATTATAAAATAAACAAGGCTAAAATATTACTAAAAAAACATCATTTTCATAATTAAACTTATTTCCTCATTTAAAAACACATTTAAAATTGAACACAATTAATATTTTTAAATGCTTCTGATTTTATTTGTGGGAAAAAATCAATAAATGCAATTAAATATCCCACAATCTCATTAAAGAAATGATTAAAAATTCATTAAAAATATTTGCTTTTAACTAATATTTTATTTAAATTAAACACAAACGGTTTTTTAATCAAATATAATATTAACTAACGAATTAAATGTTTACTTAATTTTTTAATAATAAAAAATTTCATGTTTAAATTAAAAATGCACAATAAAAGTGTTAAAACGGTATAATTTATTGTATAATACTGTGGCTTGTTTTTGAAATTAAATTATGTCTGTTCAGGAATACGTCTAGATAATTTTAAACTTTATATGCAAGAAAAAATACAACATTTAAAAACATTTTTTTGGTTTCATTATTAGTAGAAATGTGCCGTTCATAAATATGTTTCTTCCGACTTTGCTTTTTGTCTCCTTACAAAGTTTACATTTTATTGATAACAGTTACTAAATTTTGTTACTCGACATGAAAAACAAAATAGATGCCATTAGAAATATTTTAATTAATAATTAAACTAAAAGTATAAAATAACATAGCATAAATTGTGTATATCGAAAATTTTCCAAGGGTTTTCCTTAACAGTTTTATTCAAACAATCACACGCAGAGGAAAAATTGTGGTATGATCACAAAAATCATATTTTGTTCTCTGTAAAAATGTGTGAATGAATGCGATAGAAAGGCTGCAGTTTTGCTATACAATTATTACTCACAATTAATAAGTTGTTGTTGATATTCCATTGTGGCTCACATGTTATTTTCATCTAAACAATTTTTGCATAAACTTCTTAACTAAAATAATAAAGTAATTACAACGAGAATTTAATATTAATAAACATTTGGTTTTAAAATTGTTGTAGTTTCCCTCTTAATAGATTCTTCTGTAAACTGTTGATTAGTTTAAAAAAGCTACATGTTAAAAATAATAATTTTAAATAAAAAATAAATAAAAATATTTATTAAAACAAACAATAAATCTTAATAAATCTTATAATCCTAATAATCTTAATAATTTTTATTATACTATATTTTGTTAAATAGCATTAAATTATAATTAAAAATAAAAAATATATGTTAATAAAATTTCTGAACATATAAATAAAAAGTTTCATTATTTATTTTATGTTAATATAATATCATTTTATCTTCTACAATAATATGTTTAGAAAAAAGTATGGTTACCATAATCATGTTATTTTCTTTCGCACGTGCTCTTTTAGGTAAGACGTTAATAATACATTTAAGAATATTTTAATTTTCTAAATAATATATTTTTTGCAATAAAAATTGTTTTATCACCTTATATTTTGAATTGCATTGAAAACTTTGATTATCCACCCATATCTTTTAAACGCAAAAGATTAAATGTAGATATCGTATCAATATGTGAGGATTTTTGTTTGATAAAATACTTAAATCTTATATTTATTTATTTTATTAAATACTTTTTTTATTATAAAAAGGACAACGATTTAAAAAAGAAACTTTTTCGTAAAATATTTTTTAACTAAAAAATTAGTTGAAATAAAAATATTTTTCTAAAGCTTGCATTTTCATTGTCAATATTTTTAATGGCAATATGGCAACTATTCATGTGAAATAATCGCTGATATTTACGGCAGTCCATTCATCGAGATATTTTAAGGCCAGGGTTTTCTTAAACAGGACATTAAGTAGATTGAGGAAAAAAACTTTGTTATATCTAACTGACCCTGAAGTAATTGAGTAAGTTAAAATGTACAGAAAAATAATTAATTTTATTAACAATTAATATATTTTCTGAAATATATATTCTGCTGTGACAAAAAAACTTAATATAGAACATACAATTTCGAAAAATATTACTAATTACGATTATATTGTTGGATTTACATGTTATGATTTCTACTGAAAAATTATCGTAAAAATATGTTAGGGTGCTTTGGTAAAATCTTAAAATTTAAAAAGTAATACAATTTTATTAAATAAACTTATTATTTTTATAGATGTTTATAAATACACTCAGGTCTGCGATACATGCAGAGGTAAAATGTGTAAATAAAATTCTAGAGTAAGTAATGAAAAATACCAAAATAGCAGGTCGCCCCCAATAAGAATACAAGTGATGTTTTTTGCTCTTTTACATGTTGTTAATTTTGTTTACAACGAAGTTGAAAATCAGATTTTGTGGTTATAAATTATATTTAACATACATATTTAGATGTAACACAAAAGCAGCAAAAACATTTTTAAATAATAATAATGTTAATTGAAATATGAATTAAATTGAAATGGAATTAAAAAAATGTTTATAAACAAACAATAAATTCTAAAATGCCAAACTACACAATACAGATTGCGAGTATAAGTGGTATGAACTTAATTCCAAGAAGCGTATTAATATTTATAAAAGTAGTTTTAATAGGAACAGGTCAAATAAATTCCTAAGACCAGAATTGCAAATAGAACGCACAAAGCTTATCAAGGAATTCTACCATAATTTTGTATGGAAAATTCAAGAATCTAATATTTCAATCCAATTTGATTAAATGGGAACTATATTTAGTGTTAGTGCCGAAGTAAATATTACCGTTGTTTCACTTTTATTAAATAAAGATATCACTCAGTACAATCGATTGCACAGATAATCAAAAGAAAGATGAATATTTTGAAGATGATATTTTAAGTATATACCAAGCCCCATTTATAAACCCTCTGATTTTTATGCATGGTCATTGCCACAGTTTCATTTAATTTTATTAAAATTCATTATAAAATAATTATTTAATATTTAAAATTAAAATTTGAAAAATTAAATTATAAAGTTTTTTCCTAAAAATCCCATTAATGTTAAATTAATTATAAATTATTTATTAAATTTTAAACAATAATAATTTCATAAATTTCAACAGAAAGATTCTTAATCAAAAAAAATCCTCATGGAACTTTATTAGCTGATATTTATATTTGTACTTTTTTGGATTGTAACAAGACAAGCTCTCTATTAATATTCAATTCTTCTTTCCTCTAAGGAGTTGTCGAAATCTGTAGCTTTTACGCATAACATATTCATCATTGGCGTTTGGCCAATGGGTAGTACACCGCATTACACAGAGCATTCATTTTGAAGTAAATAGCTTTTTTTTAATTAAGCTCCCTTCAGAGAAAACTGCAATCACCTATATGTTTAAGAAGTTCAAATTGAATGTGTAAAAACATTCACCTATTGACTATTCTTCCCTAATTGCAGAACAAACCGTTGGCTAAGGACGACTTATCTCATGACTGCTGGTAAAAAAAATTCTTGTTCTAATATGACTTAAAAATACTTCTAATTCTTGTAACAATTTTCATAACTTCTTTTTCGGACCTTGCAATTCATATGATTTTTCAGTTTCTTTAGAAAGACACCCCATTAGATAATTACGGTAATTACTTTCTACATTCAATGACTTTATATTTAAAGATCAATGATTGGCATGTTTAGTCCTTATTTATAGAAAGCCAAATATTTATTTATTTATATGTTATATATTCTTATATACATAAATATTTGTACATTAATTCATTTTATGTAAATGGTTCTTATTACGTACGTACTAAATATGAGTATATATAAAACCAATACTTTTTAAAACAAAACCACAAAATATTTAGAGAAGCTCTTAATGGTTTTTAAAAAATGTTACTTTAAAAATATTAGTATGCAGAACACACACAAACAAGCAAACATACACACCTGCTTGTAAAACAACCGCAAACTTAACATTATATATAAAATTAAACATTTTAAATAAATACATACACACCCAGGTAGAGGTCTTTATATTAGTTTGCATTACCAAATATTTAGTGTTGCTTAAGCACATATAGACATGATAAAACATATTGGTGCAAATTATTTTTACTTGGCTAAAATGTACTAATGAGCTAAATGACCAGTAGAGAAGTGCCCATGTGAATACGCTTTTCCAACATCTTTCGTTTTTATTATTAAATTCTTCTGTGATGCTGCTTAAATCGATTTTGGCTTCATATTATTTGAGATTTTGAGAATTTTTCATCAAGTAAGAATCACAATTGCTTGCTTGCTAGGAAGGATGGGAAGTTAACACACCGTGTCTTTTACAACGAAATCCAGATTACTATCATATCTTGCACCATGCATTAATTTTATTTACAGTTTATACCTTTTTGAACCACTGTCTTCAAATCTTTTACACTCCCTTCCTATTTCTCTTCTTTAGTAAATACTTTCTAGGATTAAAGTAATTTAAATATAAAGGGTGCTTTTTGCAAACGCATGGAACCTTAAGCTGACAACAAATTTTTAACAGCGGTCATTTTATCAGCTGTCAAGTGAGTTATGTTTTATTTGGCTTAGCATTTCAACATGAATAGGTTGACGACTAAACAACGCTTCCGTGTTCGGTGAATTGGATCAAAACAAGATTACCGTTGTTCGTATTTTTTTTTTTTACCGTAGAACTCACTTTTGTTTGAATGCATCCATCTGTAAACAAAATTGACGTTACATAAAGTGTATGTTGAGACACCGTTACATCAAAAAAGCCGTATGTTTTGCATGCTCTATGGGCTGGTGTTTTCATTGGTTCATGATTCTATAAAAAACGTTGCTGATCTGAACGTAACATTCAATAGTGCCCGAGAGCAATGATTACTGACTTTTTCGTTAATCAATAGAAGAAAACCGCATTTCATATTTTATTTCAAAATTAAGGTAGATTATCATTACGTTAAATAAACGTGAGTAAAATTTATTAGTTTTTTCTTAAACACTTTAAGGAATCGTAAATAATTATGACCCTTTATAGGCTGTAGGCTATTGCTATGAAAAAAGATGATGAGACCCCGAGTCTTATTGGGTTTTAATTAAACTTTCATTAAAAATAGTTTTTTCATACTTCCGAAGAGCACTAATAAAAAAAGTGGCACCACTATTTTAAAAGTACTTAGACACACCTAAACAACAAACTTTTGCTCTCGTTTTTATTTCCATTGCGTTTACTTCCATATTTTTATTAAAAACATAATAAAAACATAATATTGTATTACCTGTTGTTATGGCTGTAGATGCATTCAAGAGCAACCATTTACCATCAAATGGGTCGGCAATTTGCTTTAGTTCCCGTTGTTTTATTTTTTTTTCTCCTATGCTATTAGTAAAAATTTATAGATGTTGACCTATTCAGGGTTACATTAAAACATAATTTATTTATCGAAACTCCTTCTTTTAATGTTTTATTTAAAGCAAGGTGGACTATACAAGAGGTTTAATATTAGTTTAACCAATTTCAAAACAAGAAGGAGGTTATCCATTCCACTTATTGTTGCTTTTTTACGTTTGAATCTGCCGAACTCAGTCATTTGTGAACCGATTTTAAAATCTTTTTGTAATTTGATAGATTATACTTACAGGTTTGTCTGGTTTTAAAAACAGTTCATTACCTTAAAAATTAAAGGTTGTTTCCATACAATATACATGTTTTTTAAGTGTATTATGCACTTCTGCAAAATTAGCTCCCAATACCAAAAAGTAATACAATAATAAATCTAAAAGTTAAAGAGTGTCCTAATAGTTAATGTAATTTGATGTTGAAATTTACAAACCTTAATTGATATCCACTACTATTAGAGTTGTAAAATTTGTATTTTGAAATTAAAGGATATTCCCATATTTGAAGTAAAGTGACGACCTATAGGGCCCTATCATTTGAACCGTTATATACAAACTTTCGAAAATTAAACAGAGTATCCACTAGTTTGTCCGTTATATAAAGAAGTATTAATATTTTAAATTATAAACAAAATGATATTGCTAAGTCCGCTATATCAAGTACTTAAAGGGTGCCACTATAACTGATGTAATTTGACCTAAATGGTCGTATCTTATAGACTAACGCTTCGAACTTAAATACGTCTTGTTTTACTGTATCAGCAATAAGAGGTGTAAAAAATAAAGTGTGATCATTTAACTTCTGAATATTCTTGTTTAATTTGCATTCATATTTTGTTCTACGACATAAAAAAAATCTGACGCAACCCTTTCGAATGTTATATAATGTATATTTACAGTCCTAAAGAAATATAATTTTAAGTTTGTCTGCACGAATAAAATATTGTAGTTTTAGATTTATTCTCAAGCTATTAAAGCCTACAGGCAAGTAATTAAAAATTAAAATTAATTACCATTTTAACCCAAGTTTTGTCGATTTTGTCAACTTTTTCAAGCGCATTTTTTTTTTAATTAATAGATCATAAAAATGAAATACAATTACATTATGATTAAAACAAGAAACTTTAGTCATACACAAATGCTTTCAAAATAAGACGTTGGTACATTAACCGTAGGCCTTAATAGCTTAAGTACATGAATTAACTAAAATTATTAAAATTATTGGCCAACAATCATCACAGAATTATTTATAATTCATATTTTTTTATTTCCTCTGTTTTATTTATGTAAATTTTACTTCAGACAAAAACACGTACATTTTTTTTAACTTTTATTCCTTTTGAATGATTTTTACGATAGGTATTTAAACCTTAGTAAACAATAAAAATGTTTTCAAATTGGTGGCATCGCTTTAATTCAAACAATATCAAAACTTGCGTATTTGCAATCTGTTACATTTTACTTCTTTTGCACTACAAAAACCTTAACAAAAAATGTTGAATTTGTCAAACACAGAATAAACATCACGCATTATAATTAAGTCATCCGTTATTTTCAGAACTGCTTTTTTATTCTTTAGCATTCCTTGTGTCAATTATTTTTTTGTATTTCATCGCCACATAATTTATAAGAATAACTAGTCAAACCCATAATGCCTATAAATTTGATGTATTTTCCTAACTGTCGATCACAAGGTTTGTATGTAGTTAATTTCTTAACAAAATCCTATTATGTTTATTTTAGTATTTATTAAATAATTTAATAAAAACTATAAACTTTATTTTGGCAAAAGTGTCTTAATAACATTTTACTTTAAAACTTTTTCTAATTTGTTATGGAAACAAAAGTTTTTTATTTTAAATACCCATCTTATTATTCTACAGCCAATACTTATTTTAATTTATTATTTAAAATCGAAAACATAAAAATATTTACGAAATAGCAAATAAAATACCTAAAGTAAAATTCTTTAAGTGTCTAAAGATATATTATTTATTCTTTACGTACGAGAAGAGTTCAAAATATTTTTTAAATGTTTCCTTAGAGTAGTTGAGTAAAAATAACAATAAGAATTGTAGTTAATATTGAAAAAGTTGCTTTAAGATAAAGGGAGAATATTATTTATGGTACTTAAAGTTTAAAACATTTTCCATATTTTTATTTATTCTTCAGCTTTGTTTTATTGAAACAGCAGATAACAATGCACACTGCAGTGCACTGTGAAACAAACCGGAGTATATTTTCCGCTCAAAACTACATGTGTAAAATAATGAACATCCTTAAAATTTTGACAATTATGTACATATTTGTTCAGACAAGCATTAGGTGTAATTTCTTACAAGATGACACGTAAAAGCATGCGCACGTACACATTCACACACATATGCCTGTAAACGGGTCTAGCACTTTCCTGACTGGGTATGACAAGTTCATGCAGGTAAAAATACTCTGTTTCTCTGTGTTTGTGTGTATACAATGTATTTGTTAACGCCATATGAGTGCCGGGTATGTTCACGAAAATGCAAACTTAACACGCAATTTTCCATACGCACTGAATTTCTCATTCGCTCAATAATGTCTTGGATTTTTTAGTGCATTTCAGCTTCTGCTGTCGCACAGTACACTTTATTGCACTACAAATAAACTCATAATATAAAAATATTTCTTATCTATTATACCAGATTTTTTAGATCTTTAAATGTCTGGTTCTTGTATTTTTTTAAGAGTTCAAATGATTAAAAAGTAACCAATCAATTACCTTAAGTCCTCAGTTTTCTGTTCATATTTTAATTATGACTAAATTCTTTTCCTCAGATAAAGCACATTCCAACGATAACAACGGTAATTTAGTAAAAATTATCCCACACGTAACGATGCTTTTTGTGCATGCCGTCGAAGATCTTCAAAAAAAAAAAAAAACGTTGAAACACCAGCTCATGTAAGTTTTATGTAGCTTTTCTTCAACTGTTTCAGAAATCCAAGGCAACTGCAAGCTTCTTTTATGACTTAAACATCAAACAGGGTTTTCATGCCAATTACACCAAGAGATAAAAAAGCATGTTTGGTTGTACCCCTTTGCAAAAGCATTCTTATATAAATATAGCTGATTTTTTTGTGATCTTAATAATCACTTCTTGTGCAGCGTCATTAACTAAAAAACATGGAACATATATGCGGCTGCCACAAAATATTTACCAAAAGGTGCGTTGTGGACGCAGATGATTTTCGCTAAATAATAAATTAAAATGTATTTCTTAAGGTTTTAACTATCAAAGCTACTTGTAAACTTCTATTATGGCAAGCGATTACAAAAGTGTTGGGTGACTCGAACACAGTTTAATTGAAATTTAATAAATTCAACACCTTAAAATTTAAGAATTCACGATTTTTTTGTACTATTTCTGATCATCTTAAAAAACATAATAGATTTTTAACCATTAATTAAAATTTATAAAATGTTTGTTTAGGTTTAAGTAGCAAAATTAGGAATAAAGTAAATTGAAATGTGTTTATTTATATTTATTGGAATAATCAAATTATTCCCAGACGTAATCAAAATTTCTTATCATTAAGAAGGAGAATTTTTATTGT
This sequence comes from Cistogaster globosa, assembly GCA_937654795.1. NCBI lineage: Eukaryota > Metazoa > Arthropoda > Insecta > Diptera > Tachinidae > Cistogaster > Cistogaster globosa. The sequence goes on along the minus strand of OW569403.1, from coordinate 45,766,471 downwards.
TGCATAATTTTAAAAGCTAAGTTTTTTTAATTCCAAAATAAAACAAGCCAATTATTATTATTTTTTTTTGTCGCTTTATTTGTTTTTTGTTTCTTATGCTTAATAATGCCATACCGTTCGAAAGTGCTATAAAAAATATCTAGATCCTTTTTATATGAAAAGATATGGTAGAATCGTTATAGCTGAGCGATTGAAAATAAATCTAAAAAACAACTTAAAGAAAATTAACTATATTGCTTTTTAAACGGTTTTTTGTTTGAATAGCACATAACGTTCCCATGCAGAATAACTTTTAAGTCTTTATAAAGATGTTTTATGCAGTTGTTCAAAATTGTTAAACCTACTATTAATTGCCATTAAACAAACTGGTGTCTTCCAATTTAATTCATAATTATTTTTAACAACACAAGAACACAATAAATAAAACAAAATCATATTTTTATATGTTATAACGATGAAAATATGGTGTATTGTTGACCTTCTAATTTGTGATAAATAATTTATATATTTGGTTCGGCTTGAGGTCGTTGTGGATAATTAAAACACTTTTTTAATGTTTAATTTTAATTTTTATTCACAATATTTTGAATAGCTTCGCTATTTTGTTAATTTTTTTAGTTTTATTTGTTTATATGTAACAATGTTTTTTGTATTGTTTTGTATTTTTTGACAGTTTCTCCTGAAGATGAATAGCGAAGCTATTCGAAATATTGGGAATAAAAATTAAAATTAAAAAACATTAAAAAAGTGTTTTAATTATCCACAACGACCTCAAGCCGAACCAAATATATAAAATATGTTATAACAAAACCAGACATAATTTTTTTATAAACATATATAAATCTTGTAAATGCTGATTAAGGTCAAAATATATTTTAAGCTTTTGACATCATTACCAGGTTGTGAAGCATCAGAAAAGGCTCCATTAATAATTTTAAAATTTAGAACATTAAAATAAAAACACAGCAAAATCTTTTTTTTTAAACAAAAAAATTTTGTTATTGCAAATTGTAATTATACAGTAAGTTATTTACTTAACCAAGTTTATTAGGACAATTAGCATTACTAAATGACTCATGCAATGTACAGCATAAACTCGATTTAAAAATGCTGAAAGAGTCAACAATAAATTTAAAACTTATTTCTGATCACAAAACAGTAATAAAATACACTATTCATCTTTGTTGTCAAGACTACTCTCTGCTTACATTTCAATCAAAGTTTTCAACCATCATAAAACTAATGCGTTAAAAGTCAAAATTATGCTACTTTGTTAACTTTTACATAATTTATCTTGATTTATAATAAGTACAAGTAACCTACATTATGGTGAAGGTGAATGAATTCAAATTTGCTTTGATTTAATTGTCCCTTAACGTATAAATCCAAAATAATTATTTAAGTAAGTCTCTTAAAGAAAAGACTAACAGCATAGAATGGTTACACATTTGGCTAAAATAAGAATAATTGTTCTACAAAGAAATAATAAATTCTTTAAAAAATATGTATTGGAATAGTTGAAGTTATTGCTATTAAAGTTGCTGCCCTTTATTAGTCATATGTAAGCAATTATAGTATATGTGTAGTTTCCTATTCTATTTTTTAATTGATCATACAAGATTTTTTCAATAATGTATCGTACAAATCATATCTTTAGCTAGATAAATCAGTTAGAATTATTATAATTAACTATTGTTAAATTTCCATTTCTTTTATTTTTTGTAAAATATATTGCTGTGGCAAATTAGAGAGAAAAATAGCGTACAAAAAATAATAAAATACTCGGAAATTTAGAAAAAAAGAAATCTTTCTAGACGGTGCTACCTGTTCATTTTTAGGTAATTGTCTGTATAAATAGTTTTTTTTTTTTGAAGACGTATTTCGCCTGGAGTAAAAAAATATATTGGTTACCGTGATAGTTAAACCAGGAAAATAAATTATTAAATCTTCTACCAAACTTTTCAAACCTATTTCAGAAATTATTAATTATCAAGTTGGACCTCATTATAAATAAGAACTATCAGTAGGGATTTAGAAGACGAGATAGGGGTACCGAACCAACACACAGTTTAGTGAACGAAATTAAGAAGCCTTGGAGAAAAAAAAAAATACTCTTCAACGTGGTGCATTTGACTATTTAATTGGTCGTTTATACTAAACGAATGATATTTTATAAGCCTGCCATATTCGTTTGAACCTGGCGTTATGCATACTTGTATCGTGCGACTAATGTTGTAGCTTCTGTATACATCTGACATGCCAACCAACATTCATATTCAAGTATTAGTTCTTGCTGAGGACTCAGCCCAAAAAGCTATTTAGATATTTTTAGGACCACTTAAAATAAACATATGGATAAATTCTTAATTTATAGAAGTCATATAGAAGCAAAGCTGATGCAATTAACATAATGGTATCTAGACTTGATTGCACACTTTTACTTTATAATGCAATTCTAGAACCTATGTATATGCTGCTATGGAATACAGGTATGGCAACTGCCTGCGTTTCAAACTTAGAAAAATTTCAAAGTCATCAAAATATATTCTATGTACGATCAGTGCAGCTTGTTCCTCCATAAAGATCTAAACATTTCATTGGTTAAAGCCGAAATCGTAAAACACGCGAGAATGCATTTCAAAAAGCTTGTTACACAAACCAACTTCCTATCCCACAGTACTGTATTGGAATATTTATTTGTTTTTCAGTTTTCTTATTTATAAGCATAAATCTTTTAAACTGATTTTTTTAAGTCCTTAATTGTACAACATATAAATTTAAACTCTATTATTTTATGAAAAAACAACGTCTTTTAAAATTTATTGAAAAATCCTTACACCTGGGTTAGTTAAACTTTTAAACATAAGCCTAAAATTGTCGGGTTGATGGCATGATAGTGAGTGTACTTCATATAAAGAACTTACACAAAATTAGCTTTTATATACCAATATACTTCCATTAATATTTTCATTAGAAAGAACAAGCGTCAAGTTATAAATATTTACACGTTTGTAGAAATAATAAAACTGATATACAACTCACAACATATTTACTTAAAGTGCCTGCAAGTAAGCGGATGTAAATAAGAAAGATTTGAAATGAAAATTAATGTCAGACCTCAACAGTTATTTGCGTATAAGGAAAAAATAACGTCTATTATTGAAGACTTTTATGTCTTTTAATACTTTCAAACTTAAACACTTGTTTACTCCATACACACGGATATACACACAAGTTCAAACGTAAAGCAATCCTAATTAGTTTGCCCAGAACTTAATTAATCCGAGCCATAAATATCTTAACTCACAAAAAACTCAAACCTTCAACTAAAACTATATAAAACTCTTAAGCTAAAATTTTGCAGCTAATATCCTTCCAAAAACAAAAAAAAGAAACGATATTACACACACACTCGCAAACATCCTCAAGGAAACTCGAATTAGCTTAGTGAGAGAATGAATGTATGTATTTTTAGAATGAATAAATGAATAGAAAGTAAGATAGACGACCTGTTATCTCATTAACGCGGAAAAAATTAAACCACATGAAATATGATACCATTTTAGTGATTAAAAATGTTAAACTTTTGATGTCGTTGTGTTTTAGTTTTTGTTAGTAAACTTTTATCACGACACAATGGGTTAGAATTTAAAATTTAATTAAAAAAAATTAGAGCCTATAAGTTCTCTAATAAAAATTTATTTTATCAAGTTTACAACATTTAATTATTTTTTTTTTAACTTTTTTTTTTTTTTTTTTTTCTACTAAAAAACATGATTTTAAAGAAAGTCTTGAAATATCCTATTTCAAAAACGGGTTTTAAGAAAAAAATAAAAAAAGCTATAAAGCATAACTCATTGATGCAAAAAAATATATTTTTTGTTATGAGGAAGATATAATATATACTTTATGCAACTTAAACAAAATAAGCTTATGACAATTTTAGAACAATATGAAAATTCTTGTTATAATGTCTGTAGCTCCCACATACGAAAAATTAGGAATAAAAACAATTAACAAACAAAGCAACATTTCTGTTGCAAATAAGTAAAAAATTAAAAGTTCAAAAAATAGCACAAGTTAACAGATCTTTCTGTGATTGAAGAATTTTGATTTTTTTTTTAATCATATCTCTGTTGCAGGCAGTATAGCGATCCGTTACTTGTATTCAAATAATTATCTATCTGTCTGCAAAAAATGTAGATTTCAAGTGGTATTCACTTTATTTTATTAATCTTTTGTCACCTTTTAGATTATGAACTTTATTTAATACTTTAGTCTTTACGAATGCCTGTCTTTTTTGTTTGTTATTTTTATTTTATTAATTTAAATTAAATTTCTTTAAATAAGCTATTTGCCAATGTAGTAAAAATTAATTTATACTTTTTTTAATTTATATTCAAGTAGTATTGAAATAAAAAAAGTAATAACAAATTATAAATAACTTTATACTGCAAAATTGCTTTTTATAAATAAACCTTCCCAAAGTGCCTTAAATTAAGTATCATATCGCATGCTCAAAACTCATGTTAGCTTGAACAATTTCAATACCCAAAAAATATAATGAATAGCAGGAACCTAAACAATTAAAACTACAAAACTTTTCACACTTTTTGAAATTTAAACACAAGTGCAATCTATCTCCCAAACGGTGTTACACTTTACACTGTTTGTAGCATGCAACATTAGAAAGACACAAATGTAATTTATCATTTGAACAAACATCACCTCCAAAAGTATATATTTATATAGACTGTGATGGCAAATTGTACGAAAATTAAGGACATAATAAGACTCAAGCTAAAAAATTTTAACATTGTAATGTCACACAAGTATTTATATAAAAAACAAACAAAAAAAGAAAGGAAATTATTATTTTAATATAATAAATATTAAAATAATAATTTCCTTTCTTTTTTCCATCTTTTTCTTATTTTTTTAGACGCCATTACTTAAAGTATTCATTTCGGGTAGCTTTTGGATAGCCACATCAAAGAGTTCAAGCAGCGTGTTATTTAACTTAAAGGAAAACTAAAGGCGACATCAAAATATGTAATGTTACGAAGAATATTTCTAAGCAGGTTTTAATTTTATTTATTGATTTAAAGATTTGTATACAAAATTAGCAAAAAATTATTATAATTAACACCAGCAAGTATGTATTACACAGATTTAAGAGTGATTCATATAAAGAGAATTATTGAAAGAAATTTTAGTAAAAAATTAGATTAATTTAACGCTCAGAAATAATATTAAAAACAATAATAAAAAAAAATTGTAAGAAATTTAGTAATTTTAAGATTATTAAATGATATTTTTTCGAAAAGAATTGGCGCTAGATTACCATTTAATACAAAACAACAAAACTATGTCATTGTTTTCGTAAATTAGAGCACGAGGCTTTTACGTGTTGAACAATGTCTAGAAGGGCCCCAAAAATGAGATATTAGTAATGTCGGTTGATTTGCATAAAATTCTTTATTTGTACTCTCCCCCACTTCTCCTGCCATTCCTTTATTCAATCAATCAATTTTTCAAAAATCACCTGTTACAATTTTAAATTTTAATAAACCTGCTGCACCTTTTTTCAAATTTCATGCAAAGATTTACTAACTCTTTTTATATCTTTTATAATTTTTGTTTTAATTAATTAGTTTGTCTCTTTCTCAATTTTTTTTTTACTTTAAACTTAGCCTTCATGAAGATGTTTTTGTATGTAAACTCATAATAACTACCTGGGTGGGTAATGAATTTTTACATTTTTCTCAAAAAATCTAATAATATGAGAACAATTAGTGCAGCCTTAAAACTTCGAAACATAAAGAGTTTAGGCAGTGAATAGTATCAGTGCTTGTGATGTATTTTCTCTGTCCACAGTATAATTCGTGACTTATCTGCAATGGGGCCTTACATTTTTTAGCGTCACGAGTTCACCGATAAGAGATCAAATTTGCAGATCTTCTAACCATAAAGTTGGAGACTTTTTTAATCAATGGAATGCTAACGACACTGAAAAACACCTTCCGACATAAACTTAAGCTACTGGAAACGAGTTCGCAAAATAATTTGGAATTTTAATTGTGATGGGAACCCAAAATCTTTAAAGATAAAGCTAAGTGAGCTTTAGAAGCGAAATGTTCTTTCCCTTTATCGTGCGAAAATGTATTTTAAGCATCTCCAACATTTAATTTTCTAAATATTAAGCGGCTCCAATGAGATGTATTTAAAATGATCAACTCAAATTTAAAAATTAATTTCGACCTTATAAATGCATAACTGTAGGCGAGATTATTGAGGTGGCTCAATTTTCACTTAACATATACCCTTAACCCTAGCAAAGTGTGGTGTGTAGCTTGCGACTCACAAACTTCGTATCCACAAGGTGAACGCATCGAGGATTTAATGCCTACAAAAATTCTTAACGACTACTCGCCAACAATGCCTCAAGCAAGCAAGATGCGAAAGTTGATAAAAGGACTCTAGTTCAGAAATATACACCTTAAAAATGGCTAACAAGTAACAAACCAATAAAATGTTCATAAAATTTGATGTATCAACCAGGGAATATATTTATAAGCCCGTATATACAAAAACACCAAACATAAAAAAAGGAGGCAAGTTCTGAGAACTGAGCTGAAAACAATTTGAAATTTGATGAAAAATGTGTAAGCTGTTAATGACTAAAAATCAAAATATCTACCTATGTAGATACTGTGATAATGAAATTTAAACATAATTTTTTTTAAAGTACCACAGAAGGCACTTAGTATTATTAAAAAAAATTTAATAAAACTGAGCAAATTACTGAACGTCGCCCCTATAAAGACTTAAAAATAATGCAACTGCACAAATCCAATTAACATGGTACTTCTAACCACAGCACACTTGCAGAGAAGTGTAAGAACATGTGAAGTTGTATGGTGAAATTTTAACACGATAGAACTTTGACAACAGATATGACAACCTTTGTTCAACATTTAACACACATACATATACTTACACCAACGGACTTAACTAATTTTTTTTTCGGTTTTAAATATAAACATGAAACTCAATCAATGTACACGTTCTATTGTCAGTTATTGTCGTGACAGCGTTTAAGTAAGTATTCCAGTTTTCTTTATTAATGAGATTGTATGGGAAAATAACAAAAATTTGAGTACAGATATCAATTAAAATTGAGAAAATCTGACAATTTTGTTGACGACATCCGAGGTCTGGGCTTGTCATTGGGCATACAAAAAAATAAACATCAGCAAGTCCCACGTCAGCATTCGTATGAGCAGGTTACTTATTGCTTTACATACAAATTATACATGTGCCTTTTTCATTATCTTGGAAATTTTATTAGCACTGTTTGAAACAATGACAATGAAAACATTATAGCTACCATTTATATCCAATGATTTTATTTTATTTTTAATTAGTTTACTAATGGCAATGAATTTTTCTTAAAAATAATTTGTTATTAATTACAATTGGGAATAAATAATTGTTTTAAAAATAAATTATTATAGCAGAACCTTCAACAAGGCCTAAGAATATAATAAAAAGACCTTTACCCTTTTGTATATGTATGTTCGATAAACTTAATAATTTATAAATTGTTAAAACATATTTATTCCTACAAACTTTTGTTATAAAAATGCTTTATAATATTGCTTTAATATTCTTTAAGGTGTTTCTTAAGGATTGATGTTAATAATGGTAATTCCTTGAAGCCACCTTATCAGGAACCAATGAGAATAACTTTAACTTATTATCAGGAATTTTTTTTTGGAAAGGTATTATCATTATTGGAAATCATTAGCATTATTTATTCTTCAACGCTAATGAAACTGTCGATTAACTAGACCATCTAATTAATTACTCCAATGTATAAATGTACGTCTCATAGTGTTCACGGCATGAGGTCCATTGATTTTAAGTCGCACCCAAAAGTGACATAATATCCATGGATGTTATAATGTTTTAAATATGAACATAGTGTCACTTGTGAAAGTATCATAATGTTTCCACTTAAAACAACAAAAACTTCGCTCACTAAAGGTTTCCTACATAGACGGCCTTCGGCCAGGCGCAAGAATTTTCTTCTCTATGTAATAACAACAACTACGTCGGTTACTAAATATATTTTGCAATCCAAGTTTATAAAAACGTTACACCTTTCTTACCTAAAATACCATAAAGTATACTTTTTCGCAGATGGCAAATTTAAAATTGATGATGATGATTTAAAAGGCTCTGGCAAAAAGTCCGAAGAAATGCGAAAAATTATAAATGACACCCTCCTGTCTGCTCAAACTATAACCATTCAAGCGGTAAATAATGCATTCACTTAGTCAATAAAGAAACGTTTGGTATCCTTCAGGATGATAACACTTTGTTTGCAGGGCAGTGTCAAAAGTTAATTTATTTTTAATACGATTTATAAACAGGTTTTTCTAATTCGTTTTAATTAAAAAAAAATTTGAAAGCGTATAATTCGTTGTGGTAAAATTAAAAAAATAGTGCATTAGAGCAGGAATTTAAAAGTTATAAATATAAACCCAAATCTTTAAAGATATAAGTCAGCCTATAACTGACTTTTATCAAATAGAAGTCGCCGTACGAATTTGTTTCTTACTTTTTAGAGAGTAAAATCTTCCTCTATAAAATTAAATTTTCTTTTTTGTTGTTTTTAATATTTCATAACATCTTTTACTATGTTTCCCCTAAAATGTTTTAGAAAAAACCAGTGACCTGGAAACATTTCTTCCTCATACTTTGAGGTAAATAACTTAACAAATGAATTCCAACTTTAAATTTAGAAAAAATTCACTTTTTTTTATTAAAAACATCATTCTATTCAAAAAAATTTCAAAAGCTTATCATTCAAACAATAAAAACTTAAGTGGAGGGAATAATAATAATTCGAACAAAAAATCTATCTTTTTTAATTTCAGCAAAAGTTTCGTATAAAAAAATTACCTAGAATTTGCGTGACTGTAAATGAAAATATACGAGGTCACGTATCACATGCTACAGCTTAAAAAAACTAAGGGAACTTCAAATTCAAAGCTTGGAGTTTCATTTTATACGTCTGTTTGTTTAATAATGCTTCTTTTACAGTCACTTCATATTCATATTCTGTTAGTAGAATCCATATTTTTATATTACTACAATAACAACGTTCCTGACAGCGACTTGTATGATGATGTGGCTCGTATGAATTGTTCACATTTGTACGTGTATACTCCCATGATTTAAAGCTTAAAATAAATAAGGAAAATTTCAACAAAATTGAAAGAAAGGATATGCATGTTCGTTTATATATGTAAGTCCTCGTACACGTATGTTTGTATCTAGGTACCTATCTACTAACACTAACATATGCAATACAGTCAACTAGCCAACAATGTGTTAAGCACTGGTATGTTAGACTTTGAGTCGGACAACATGACTATCTCTATTATATTTAGCAACAAATGAAAAATAACTATCAGAAAAAAGTGAAATCATAATATGAAAACACATTTCTACTTAAACAAAAAACGTAGATGCTCTGTTTTACTTCACACCCGAGAAAAAGTTGGCTCCTTTGGGTATCGAGACATGAAGTCGCTTAAGAAAATATAATTACTTGCACTTGTTTATCATCTACCTAAGTGCTCATATAATAAAGTTAAAGAGTTTGTGGAGTTAAATGTGTAGGGAAGAGGAAAAATCACCATAAACAATTTCCCAAGGTTGCTTATTGACAAATGTTGCTTAAACCCCGCGAATAAAAAGAAATTGTTTTGAGCAAATCATGTCAAAGTATTTTTGTAATTTGCATTAGAATAATGGATATAAATATTATGTTTTTTTTAACTAAATAAAAATAATCTGTTAAAGCCTACTTGTTTTCTCTTCATAAGTTCGTATGCAACTGGTTAAACCTCACCGTAGCCTTGACAGAAAGAGGAATAAAAAAAATTTATAAGTCGTGAGAAGATCAATTTTAAGGTTTAATCTTGCCATATCCTTAGCGAAGCAATCACAAAGATTTAATTTAATAAGTCAATACATATTTAAAATTCTAAATATTTCATTTGCATAAAAAAGAAACATATTTTTGGTGGTAAATATTATATTTATTGAACTGCCGAATTTGACCTGTTGCTGATGGCAAAATTATTGTCTGTTAATACAAGTTATCCAGGGACGGCTCCTAAGTATGGCGATATAAAACAAACGCTCAGTCATTCTTTGTAAAACATAAACCAAATTATTAAAAATAAATGAGTTCCCTTCAAACAGCTGTAACTTATCACAATTCCCACTGACATAGTTTTTACTAAGAAGCGAGTTAATAGAAAATGAAAAGGAAAAATAATTTCAACTTCTTAAAACACTCATCATAAATGTCAAAATTATTCCATTAAACATTTTAAGTGCAAAAAAGTAACAACACTTTTTATACTTAAATCCAACTGTAATCATTAAGAAACTTTATGCAGCTGCTTGCAACCAGTCAACAAAAAGCAAAAACTCTTCAGATGACATTACGACTACGAGTGTGACTACTTGAACTTGACATTTTCTTGTTGATGAGCTGCTTCAAAATAACTTGATGAGCGAGCATTAGTTATCTGTATACATGTTTATTTTCCTTCCGCTTTTCTTACATTTTTTTAACTTGCTGTTAATGTTTTTTTTTTTTTGCAATTAAGACAAGTTAAAATCATTTGAACTCAAAATAATCTCTTAATTTATCAACGGTGATTATGATGACATGTCAAATGAAATTAGGAAAATGTAAACAACTTAGAAATATGACTGCATTTATTAATATTTCCTTAAAATAACATCATTTCCATTTAGTGGACTAAATAAAAGAAAAGTAAACAATGACTGAAATAAACAAAAACATTTTAAATAAGAAAAATACCATTTGTTGATTTCAGTGATTGTCGAAATGAGAGACAATATTCGTCTAAAGTTTTTAGATGTTATTTTTTTTAAAAGATTTACTAAACAAAGGGGCTGGAATATTTATTATCAGTTGATTGTCTTTCTTAAAATATTAAAAAATGTTAAGAATTTTAACATGGATAAATAATTCACTGCCTGATATATGAAAAAATTAAACCAATAAGAGATCCTTATTATTAGTAGTTTTAAAAATTTTATTTATGAAAATGTTCATTGGCGCATCAAGGCGAATCAGTTACCAGGAGGCAGAGTAGGCCGTGAACAGTACTGCCAAACTCTATTTCTTAAAAAAATATTATCTAAAAAATGAGAATTTATATGTATATGGAGTTTGACAGTAGTGATTACCAGCAAAAAATAATGAATTGTTTTGGTTATTGATTTTCCTTAGTCTATCTCCAATAGTTTAAAACAAAATCAACTTATAAGAGCTTCTTTACCGCGATTTAAGGTGAATCAGTTACTAGGTTACAGTAATGGCGAATTCATTCACTTTTACCGGTACTCAAAATTTAAAATTCCATTTTAAAAATCAATGTCAAATTTTTCTAGACAAAGTATGATTTTAGGAATTTGCCATTGATATCGCCTGGTACATAAGATCGCATTGTACCTGTCCATATTTTTATCCCTAACTATTTACTAATTAATTTTTATTATCAACAACAAATTTTTAATTCAAAAATTCTTCCTTCGCCAAAATTCATCAATTTTAAGAGTTGTCTCACGGAACAATTTTGAACATACACTAAAGAAAAATAAATTTTATTTCGCTTTATCTCCTGTAACATTGATTCACTAATTATGCATTAAATTATAAGTAATAATAACTCCAGTTAATATCTATTAAAGAAGCTGAAAAAAAGAATAATCAGTACGGCGAAATAACTTTAGGGCTAAGGTTTATTTATGCGTTAGTCTTTCGCCATACCTTGAAAGCATTGCGTTTAAGAATATTACATCTCATACAATAAGTTTTGCAACTCCCATTTTCTTTGATAGTTACTAGTCGTGTACTTTAAAAAATTTTTATTTATAGTTTAGAATAAAAAAAACATGACTTAAAACCATTATTTTCAACTTCATTATATCTGCCACAAAGGGCATATCTGTGCACGTTAGTTGTAAATAATTGTCACTATTTATTTTGTTGGATTCAAGCGATTTAAATACTTAACAAAAGTTTTTAAATTAAAAACTGAAAAAGCTTTTAAACAGTTTATTTCGTTAAAAGAAAAGAAATATTGTTAAAGACTTTGTCTGTTAAAAGAGCCTAGCGTCTCAAAAAACTTGTACAAAAGGGAAAAATTAGCTAATGGGAGCGCTGGTACATACACAAAAACACTCCCGCACACAGTTGTTAATAGAACCTATTCTTTACTTATCTAAGTCACTACCCAATATTTTAACGTACAACTTCTTGCATCGTTGTACAGATAGGTCCTACTTAAAAGAGAACAAACTGAAACTTTTTTATACACAATATGCTTAACTGATTACAGTTCTTGCCAAACATTGTAAGTTTTTCAGCATATATGCGAAAATAAAAAATCCTTTCAATAATCAAACTAAATGAAAAATTTTTTTAATTGTCAATCATAGTAATTACACTGTGCAACAAAAAAAAAAAAAAAAAAATAGGATTAATGATAAACTCATTCAGTTTTTGATGTGTTTGCTTTTTTGTTTGCTACAAACTCAGTCGAATTTTCAACATTTCATTTTTAAAGAATTTTTATATTAAAATTTGATTTTTGTCATGAATAATTTTAAGATTTTATTAAAAGTCCAGAAGTTACAAAATATCACAATAATTATTGCCTGTTAACTTTTTTTTTTTTGTATTGTATTATTTTTTGACAACTAAAATTTTCTGAATAAATGGAGTAAGTAGTAACGCATTTAGAATTTAAAATTACAAAAAAAAAATGAAATCACAATGTTGTAGAAAAAATCTATAAAAAGAAAAATATATTTAAAAAAACCTTAATACAAAAGACATCATTAAGAAGTAAAAAGTATGTAAAAAAATAAGAAACGAATCCGATTTTACTGCAAATAACACAAAGTTAAATTTAATTCTAGTTATGGGAAAGAAGAAAGAAACTTAGCAACAATTGTGGACATTGGAGTTTTAAAAGTGTTGTTTTTTTTTTTTGCTTAATGGCTAAAAAAATAAGATCATCTTAAATGATTCAATGTTTGCAGTTTTAACTGACTAACTGATTATTTGCCTTTACACATAAAAAAGTTCACTAACAAAGTTTAATTTTTCATCGACAGCCGTTTTAAATAATTTTGAACTGAATTCAAAACGGTGCACACTAGCCTTTAACAAAAGAAGAAAATGTAAATAAACAAAATAAGGAATTCTAGTTGGTAGATATGGGTAAGGGTATCAAAGTTACAAGAGGTTATTAATTTTAAACTTTCACGTTTTGTAAATGTAAAATGAATTCAAGCAAGTAAGAATGCTATATAAATATCGGCTATATAAATCTAGTTTAGTAAAGTAACTCCAAAATATTTTAAAAACACCTTAAGACCACACATTAAATGATCTTCGTAATGGAGCGCCTACCAGTTTGTATGACGATAATGGCAGTTCCCTGATAGATCCATAGTTCTGAATAGCTACCAAATTTCAGACAATTGGCCTGTCCTTAATTCCATCTGAATTAAAATTCCAAGATTGTTGACGTTAAAGTTGTTATGACTGAAACTGATTTTAATGTGTTTACTCCTTTTTGCTTGCCTTATTTAGCCAGCAGTCCCAACTAGGCCGGACCTAGTAAATAACTCTTCAGACGGTCGCACTTTCATTAAATGTCACATGACGCTTTATGCAACAAGAAACTTTCGTGACATTGCTTAATTGATTAAAAACTTTTTTATATATAACTGGTGATTAGACAGGCTTACGCGCAATCATATTTTTCTAAGAAAATAGCTTTAGCGGTAAAATAAATAAATATTAAATTATTCAATGTCTGTCATGCTAAGCCGCACACCATACTTCTACATAAAATGTTATCTAGAGTAAATTAGTTATTTTCATTCCAAAAAACTTAATTTCAAACTTATTAGTTTTTTAACTACAAAAAAGCATAATTGGTTGGTTGCAAAATATTTAATACTAGAAGAGTCCAGTTCTTCGCCTGTGCATCATTACTAATTTTCCTAAAGTGCAAATTTAGAAAAATACGTTTTTGGACATTTATAACCATAATACCGTTAAAATTTAGTGCTTCCACATTTTAACCTTTACGTTTTCTACGAAATTATTTATTTGTACAATTAAAATTATTTTATACTTCAACTAAGTTTCAAAGGGACCACCTCTCAAAATTAAATACAGATCCATTCATCAGTTTTTACGTGATGCAAACACAAACAGACAGATAGACAAAAATAGGTGTATTTTTATTCCGTATCGATTACTATCTATACCAGTATTAAAATTTTCAAAAAACATTTCATGTACAGAAATGATAAAATCAAATTTTGTTCATTCATTTTTTAAGACAGTGTTACCAAAAAAGGCCAATGTCGTCACGTCAAAAGCGAATCTAAAAATGAAGTTTAATAAACTTGCGCCTACACATAGCAAACTTTAACTAACGTGTAAATCTAGTTGTTTAATCAAAATGTGTAAAATTATAAACATAATTTTCTGAGTTCTTTTCGCTCTTTTAACTGTAACTAAGAGATATCTTAACTGCCATTGTATGAAAGTAATTGACACAGTAAAAACTTTTAAGGTTACTAACGGTTGGTTTAATTTAACTTATTTATTCCTTTTTATTTTTTATTAAATTTTTCAATTTTCCTTGTAATATTAAATTATTATTTTCAAAAGTTTTTTAATCATCTTTTAGATTTTGTTAAAATTAATTCGGTCTCTTTTCTATCTCTCTACCATTACTTTATGTCATTTTACTTTAACTATCAAAAAAATAGAACATTTTTGATGAAAGTTTCATATTTAAGTTCCGTTCGATTGCAAAATATAAATATTAATATAAATGAAATGAAAAAAATAAATAACTAAATAAAAAAAATGAAAATAAATAAAACAGAACGAAACTGTCAAAAATCTGAAAAAAAAAAAATGAAAACGAAAACTGTGTAAATGATGACCAAATTACTTTGGCATAAAACTTTTTACTTACAGTTGTGAATTGTTGTCAAAAAAAAAAAAAAAAAAAAAAAAAAAAACAAGCAACAAAAAATGTTGAAAAATAAAATCTTCTACTATAAATAGCAACAACAGCAACTTGGAAAAAGTATCTATAATTTATGGTAGAATGATTTTGAACTTTATTGTTAAATACAAGTACGAGCGAGCAATGTGTAACAAGAACAAAAATACATGTTTAAAAAAACTTTTTCAAAGTTGAAAATCAAAAGTTTGAAGTTTTTCTCTTTTATTTTTATTATAAAAATAAATTTAAGAATAAAATTTTTGTTTTATTATTTTAAAGTGAGTACAAGGATGCTAATATTAAAACTAAATGAATTTATATGATATTTTAGCACACAAGATTAAGCAATATTAAGTGGTTGTAAAGTTTTTCTTATTTTAAGTTTAACGTATGTTAAGCTGTTAGTAGATAATGAATTACAATGTTGAGTTAAGTCAGTTAACCTCGATTGAGATAAAAAGAAAATGACGATAATCCAAAATTGATTACAAAAGTTCATATATTTATAAAGTGTGAAAGTAAAGAACTTTTCACATTTGTTTTAGGGTGTTAATCCAATCTAATCCAAATCGTTATGCGAATTAGAAAAAGTTATCAGAAAATCAAGAATTTATATTTTAAAAATTATAATTTTCTTGCTTGTTCTGTCACTGCCCAACAGGATAGGAAGGCAATAACTCACATTTAAAATTGAAAGCTTGACAGCGGGGACATTATTTGTCCATATCACTAATCAGTTCTTTTGGATGAGCAGTGTATTTACTCTACATGCCAGCTATCTTACGGGATGCTTTGTCGTTTAAGGAATACGTGTTTTATTACTCCATAACTAGTCGAATAAAACCCCGTAAAATTTTTTTAATTTATAATCTTCTCTGCTGTAAAATGACTTACCAAACTTAGCGCAGAACAACTGTCAGATCGTTTGTTGAGTAAAGAAATATGTCAACATATGTAAAAGTCTGAAAAGAAACTAAAAGCCAAATAAAACATAAGAACATTTATGTTAAAATTAAATGTTAAAAATTAAAAAAAAAAAAACAATAATGATAATTATGCTTTTTAAATACAATACAGCACAAAACGCAAAAACATCTGCAGACCCCATTCAACTACACATCGTTTTGTTGTTTTTGTAAAATCTGGCTTCCTAAATGTATAAAAAAACAATTATTTTAATCTTTCCTTAATTTAAAATACAATATAATAATAACACAAAAAAATACAAAAATAATATAAAAACACTTTTCATTTGTTAAAAAAGGGGTTAAAACTCTATCTCAACATAAGTTTGATGTACGCAGCACTTTGCTTTAAAACAAATTAAAAGGCTTTTCGACTCCAATACAAAAAAAAAACTATTTAAAATTTAACAAATGGAATCTGGCTGATTTCAAGTGGGAGAACAAAAAAATAAGGGGACTCATAAGCACTAGTGCACTCACGTGTCGTCATTAAATTTAAGCTTTATAACCCTATTTGTTTTATTCTTTAATTTTAATATTTTTCTTTACGTCATACACTTGTATACACGAGCTCCATGCCACCATATGTTGTACAAACTCCATACAAAGGCTAACGGTAGAGGCATAAATTTAAATATACTGCAACTCTTATGCACTCTTTAGTTTCGTAGAGCAGTTTATAGACAGCAAGATGGTTTTAATAAAGACATTTTTTTATTTTATTATTTGTTTACGTTGATGGGAGTAGTGTTGTGTATCTGTGTATGCGCATATTTAAGAGGTAAAATAATGCCACATATTTCATTTATTTATCCTACAAATTATAAAAAAGTGGGATAAAATAAAAACGAAACAAAATATGGTGATTAAAATTATATTTATCCAAAATAAGTGAAGTTATGCAGGAAATTAAAAGAAGAAGAAATACAATCAAATAAAACCGAAATGTGTTGTTGTTTCCATGCACATGAAAAATAAACTTAACTGACTTCCTAGGTAACCATTGAAATTATTTATGTAGATTTTCTCTTTAATTTGCACTATGGCATTTCCCTAATTCAGGTTAAAAATTTTTTTTAGCTTTTTTACCAAAAAATTAATAGAGAATTTGCGCACTAAACAATCTCTGGTTATTTTCCAGACAATCCGCTTGTCGTCACCTTGTTAGGCAATCGTCACTAATAACTACCTGAATGTAATTTATTATACAGTCAAAAGCGATTCAGAATATCCCAAGTATTGTCGAAAATTCCCCAGAATATCCTTTAGAATCCATATAGATTTCTGCAAAAGAATCTAAACCAGCTTTTTAATATTTTTGTAATTCACGTAACATTTTCTTGTGACCATGCGGAAATATTCTTCAATGATAAAACTTTGTCTCATTAAAAAATATGACTTTAACCTTAAATGATAGAAATGTTTAATTGGGCTAAATAGAGTTGAAACAAATTTTTAATTTGCAGTAATTTAAGATATGACTTTGTTAACTTTTCTAGACGAAAATTGCAATGAATTTAAAAACTTGTGCATACTGTCTAAAAGCATTCCAAACAAATTCCAAACAAAATAACTCATGGCTGCTGAAAAGTAGCAGTGTATTCCCTAACAAGTCTGTTAAGCAGAACTTGCGATTAGGGTCATCTTTAGTCATTTGTTTTCATTATGCCTTCTCCTTTGCTGCGGCGTTAGCTTAACTTTTGGGATTTGCCTCATAAGCTCGTAATAAAGATTGGTGGTTTTTATTATAGCTTAAAATATTATGTTGTAAGAAAAGAATCAAACTCCCACAGAGCAGAGAATGTAGGCTCAGCCTATACAGTTGCTACGTTAAGGCCATTGAAGGACAAAGTTTTACTTATTCATTATTTCCCAACATTTATATTTTAACTTTTATATTATTGTTACAAAATTAAATTTCATACCTAAACATATTCGTATTAAAAAAGCATATCTCAATGTTTTATTTATATTTGATAAATTTCTCGTAGTTGAATTGATGACTCTTGTTAATGAGAGTATTCTAGAAACAAAATAGCAAAGAATCGAAATTTTTTTTATACATGTGAACGATTTTAAAAGCAACCTGTGTTGCAATGCACTAAATTTAAACAATACAACAATCGTTGTATTTATCGACATGTTTTGTTGCTTTCTGTAACGATTAGATGGTTCACTAATTTTAAAAACCTACATAAAAACCTGTCTGAATCCTTTCCCATCTGAAAAATCGTCTCGAAGTGGCATCATCGATGCTACACTTCTTCTTAATAAATTTTGTTACCATGCAGTAGTCAAAGTCAAAATAAATTGATTGTAAGCCCTTATTCTCGCATTAACCGGTAAACGAAAAAATAAAAATATTTTATTAAATTGACTAAAAGAAATTTACGGAACTCCTTTAATGTCTTTAAGTTTACCATTGCAATATTTTCCTTTTTAATGGTTTATGTCACACCTAATGTCGTGAACGAAATTGAAAGTAAGAATGAAAACTAAATTTATCATTTTTTAAATTTAATTCCTTCAGCTGATTTAAAATTTGATATTTTAGAAAAACCGCCACAATCCCCACAAATAAAAATTGCAAGAGAACTTTAGAATTAAAATATACAAATATTATATTTAACAAGTTATACCATACAAAATTTTAATATTATAAACCAAAGGACCTTAACCTTAACCCAGATGGAATTTCACACTGGTCATAAGCAGTGCTCTTCGACATTAGTGTGTCCATTAGCAAAACTTTTGAATATTCCAAATAAACGTCTACAAGCACCGCTCCCTGTATCTCCCTTCCAACAACCTAAATTGCTAGTTCTGGCACAATGCATTGCATAAGTAGGGGTCAACTCTAAATGCTAATCCTAATAAAAAATAGACTCAAAAGGTTTTTTTTAACCTCATTGATATTCAGCAGATACCCCAGAAATTTTGTAAATGTTTTAACAAAGTTAAGCTTTAAACAAATACTATATGGAATTTCATTTTTTTCACAAATCTTATTTAATTTGCAATCAGTGGCATAAACAAAAAGAAAATTGTACATTAGATTTAATGGAGCTTGGAGGCAAAAACTAACTCTAAGGAAGAAATGTGTTTTTTTTTTTACTTTTTTTTACAAAACATTTCTATGCAAAGAAAAACAATAAAATTTTGTGGCTAGGAAGTTGTCTGAACATTAGTTTTGGTTTCAGCTGACAGAAAAGAGGATTCGCTAATCTTTATCATATCCTAATAATAGAATGTAAATGCAAAAAAAAAAAAACAGTGTACTTTTCTTTTTAGCTGCATACTATTAAATCAAAGGCCACCTGAAATTTTTTAAAACAAAGTTTCAATGCGTTTAACATACACTTCCTCTTGCCAAATTAATTTTTAACAAAACTTCATACCGGCCTGAACTCGAAAAATTGGTAATATTATTTTATTTTTTAATCGTTTTAAAAGTTCAAAAGTTTTCTGCGTAAGTGCACTATCCATGCAGTTAGTGATTTTTTGAAGTAGTGGTGGCAAGATTGAGCCGGACTATATCGTTTTAATTTCAAAAAGTTTCTTTGTATTGGTTATATCCATCAAAATATAAACTGGTATTCTTAAAGTTCATAAGTCTGTTAGTAGACAAATCTTGCATATTAAATTATTCTTGATTGTTTCTGCGGTTAAATAAAATACTTCATCTAAGTTATGAATAAATTTCTTTTTTCCGTTAAATGCATACGAATATAATTACACTTGCGAATACTTGAAAATTTTTTTATAGTAGTGAATGTAAAAATATTGCTCGCTTGTATATGTTAACATGTCTACAATATTTGAGTGCAGAAAGAAATTAATATGAATTCATTTACTTTTTTTTGGTTGAACAAATACAGATGTAGGAGTTTGTTTGGCAATGAATCTGTAGTCGAGTACCTGAAATATGTGCATACAAAATCAAAAATAGCAAAACATACAAAATACAAAAAATTGAAAAGAATTAAAAGCAAGAATTTACCACTTGTAAAAGAAATATATTATTAAAAAAATGTATACGTAATAAAATAATGCATGCAACATGCACTCACGCTTACACAGGCTCATTTAAAATTTCTGTTTTTGTTTATTTAAATATGAAAAGAGTGGAAAATATTTCATTTACAGAGTAAAAGAGGTTAATTACTTTATTAAATGCTGCATATTACAGTGGCAGTAGAATCGCATCCGTATTTCTGGGATCGCTTATTCATTTTCCACTGCTGCTTCTGCTACAAAAAATTTCATTCTTTTCGATAGTAAATATTAATTTAACGGAAATGCTTTCTTTCGTCTTTTATTTTAAATAATTATCGTACAGACTTATGAAGAGCAACAAAGGAAAGTGCTTAAACAACTAGAACGTTCAATGAACCTGAATATGCACAAACCAAATGGTAACTGTGTATTGAAATAATTACTGAAACACAGTGATAAATGAGGGACGCGATAACAATTAAGTGTAGTTTATTTTAAAAATGGGGCAGCTGCATTTAAGGCCTTAGCACAAAGCAGAGTTGATTTCAGATTTTTATATTTATACGATTGTTTATAATAACATCTTGTGAACAGGCTTTCAGGATACTGGAAGCATTGCTAAAAATAAAATATAATCATAGTTAGTCTGTAACTTTGGAAACGACTTTAATTTTAAAATTATTCAGTTTCTTTTTTGCTTTTAAAGCCAAAACTAGGCAACATGTCAAAAATCTACCACAGAGTGTCACAGAGTTAGCGGATACTGGATCTAAATATAAGGGTAAATGAAATAAAAGAGAATGACCACAGATCCTCATATGAATATAGAAGAATAGAAAATTAATCTTGGGTGGCAAAAATTGTGTTCGTTTTCTATAGTTTATATTGTGATGCTTTTATATGCATGAAGTACCATTGCAAGATCTTTCTATGATATATCTTAGCAATAGTTAGCTAAAAATATCTTATATATAAAAAAATAACACAATTCCTCTAGTGAAGGGTGTATGTACTACAAATTTAAAAAATAATTTGTCACAGTTGCACATTCATGTTTAAATCGTACTTTCCCAAAAATATATATTTTTAGATAAATAAAACTTGTAAAGAAAAAGGCATCGAAAAAATATATTATATATATTTAATAACATTGATTTAAATAAATGTACTTTCTTTTACTAGTTTTCAATTAAATTCGATCAAAAATGGCATGTTTTTTATGTATTTTTGGTCAAAAGTACCAAAAGATGCAACGGTGTCACTGATTTAATTTAAAAGCAATTAAAAAGAATTTCAGCGAATTGTTATAATAAAAACGCATCATTTTCTCTCATATAAACCCTTCTTTTTTTACATTTTCTATTAAATAAAAAAAAAATCTTTTTCAATGTCGCTCTCCACTGCAATTTTTTGTTTATTGATTTATGTATGCATACACCAAGCGCAATCAGCTGTTTCTGTACGGAATGTACGATCAGCTTCGTACATTGCTTAAGCAAATGACATTTGACGAAACTTGACGAAAAGTTCTCTCAAGTACATTATAATTTACCACATTTGATTTATATGTATTTGCACAGTTGTATAAGTTGGCATAAGCTTGTATATGCACATTATAGTTGGGCCTTAGATTTTAGCAAATTAAACAAATGGGTACTGGAATTTCAATTTTCATCGTATAATATATGCAATTTTAATCTAACCATTTATGTAAAAATTTACAACGTTCGTCTGATTTAGTGGGTACACTTTTTATTGAAAAACAAATAAAAATGGATTAATGTGAATAATCACGATATATGTATGTACATCTATTGCTTATTATTCTGCCAACATTATTGTTAACTGGCTACTTATTTATGTTTGGAATAGACACTGCACAGTAAAGAATTTGGTAAAAAAAAAATGAAAATAATTCTGTTGTTTGAAAATAGATAGCCAGATCATCTTTTGTGACTTATTAGAAAAGTTAAACTCAAAAGTATAACATTTTTGTGAAAAATCATATTTTACCATGATTTTCGTTCATGAATTGTCGTGCAATTGAATTCCTCTCTTGATTCGTTTTATGGTGAATACAATTTTTGTAAATTTTTATAACGTTCCTGGGAATTGTGGGATCTATATTAGTCGATCTTAATAACTTTTTAATTTATATCGATCGATAGCATAGCGATTTATAGCATTAAAATAAATTTTAATTTCCCGTTTTTTGCAAACTATTTTGAAAAAATTTAAATTAGTACTTATTTTATTTTCACTTCCACAGAAGACAAAATTTCCTAAGCACTAATATGTCTACCTTAACTGTTTTAGAAGAAAAATAAATATATTAAAATTAAACATTTTATATTGTAATTGATTATATACATGTTTATAAAATTTATTTCATGGTTTTCTAACAACTAGTTTTTGACACTTTTATTTTTTGTTAAGTTATTAATTACTTATTTTACGGAAAGTAGCTTGTCAGGGAAATTTTCTTAGTAAAACTCGACTACACCTCCATTACTTGCACACAAAGTTTCATGACACTCGGACTTGCCGTAAAAATATTCTTGTGCGTTGTTTTATTTTCCAGTTAATCATAATCCAAAAAAAGTTTCCACCTATTGCTGTTAAGTTCGTCATACTATCTCCATATATCAAGATAAGATGAAATAAATTATTCTAATGCACCACTGTTGGTAAAAAAAATAACGGAAGACATTTTAAAAATATTTAGCTAATTTTTATAAAATAATTAGTTAAATTTTTAATATTGTAGCAAATGAATTAAATTATTTTCGGCCTAAGTTCATTATTATTTCAATTATTTTCGACTTATTATTTCATGCAAAATATATTTAACGCAAGGTACAGCTAGTATTCATACGTACTTTATAACAATTAGTATGATACTTAAACAGCATGTGCAATGTTGTAAGGAAACACGTTTGAAAGGATAAGAATAAAAATTGCTTTCGTGGCTATTATACTAAGGGTTGGTAGCAATTCAAAAAATGCTGCGTTACATTGTGTTAGTGTATAATTTTTCCTGCTTTTTTTGAAAGATGTTCGCACAAAATTGTAAGCATTTTTGTTTCTACTGAAAAGAAATCCATTGTTTTAAGGAAAACACTTATTTACACGTCTGATCAAGTAAAACTTATCCTTTCAGTTTGTTCCTTATTAGAAATCGTTCCGTTGTTTATTTAGTTTTTTCTTAAACATACTATGAAAATATAAAATCAACACGTTTCTTTTATATTTTGTTTCTTTTTTTTGCATTTTGTACCGCCTGTTGATTTGTCAAGAAAAAAAGGAAATACTTAAAAGGGAAAATATTTAATATTGAATATAAAGATATTTAACTTAAAATAAGTTGTGTGATTAATTATAGATCATAATTGCTGTGAACAGAATAAAATTGGATATCGCCGAAGGACTATGAATAAGAGAAAATTTATTTGAAAAAGAAGTGCTCCGAACGATCGTGACGGCCATTATACCTGAATTACAAACGGTATTTCTATACACTGAGAAATATTGAACTTTACCGTGCATCTGGAAAGCACTAAAATTTTATTACCTCGGCTTGAATGTGTTGTATTTTTATTTATTTGTTGTCTATTGTTGTCTATACCTTTTTACATAAACTTTTGGTATTTAAAAAAAATTAAACTTTGTACTTTTTTCTTTATCTGTTAAAAATTCTCAATATAAGGTTAAGTATATTAATGTGTACTTGACATTTTAATACAGTTATTTTTATTTTGGTATTTACCGGAACCAGTACTAAGTTCTAGTAGGAGCTGTAAGTGAGCGTAGCATACTGCGGGATAAAAAAAATATATATATAAATATATATAAATAATAAATAATAATTATTATAATAAATTTTAATAATATAAAAAATTCTTTTTTTCTATGTTAAAATATAAAACTCTATCTAAAAATTAATATTGTTTTTTAAATTTAAGTATCATTCTTATTGATTATAAATTTTAATTAACAATAAAAATGTTTTTAGTACTACTTAAGTTTGAGAAGTGCCAATTAAGAACCCACTTAAAAAAATTTATAAATCTAAATTTTGTAATTGCACTTTTTATTAAATTTCATTTTTAATAAATAGGGACAGTATATGCTAAGCAAAATAGGAGGAAATAATTTCTTAATAACTCTTTTTATTTGTCCAACCAATTTTATTTAATTAAACAAATGTATGTATGCAGGATTTAAGCAATTATTGATAACATAAAAATAAAACAATTTTCTTTAGTTTATACTATTTATGACTTTACTTTTGTCTTTTGGATTTTATCTAAATAAATATGATTTTCATTTAATTTCCCTTAAACAAAACTGAAAAATAATAAATTTAATTTTGATGATAATTACGATAATAAAATGCGTTTTAAAAATAAATTAATTTTTATGAATTTAAGATTAAAAATTCAAAGAAAATTTCAAACGTGTGTCTAGAAGAGAGAGTAAAAATCTTATGATTTCCTTTTTCCACATTAAGACAGCTATCATCAACAGTTGCCTTGTTGTGCAAGGAGAAAATAAAGAAATAAAAGTTGATTTTTTAATACGAAAATGAGGTTGGAATTGGGAAAGTCACTACTTTTACCCTAATTGTAGCTTTATGTGATAAGTTTCTTATTCTATATTATTTCAAGAACTTATCCTTGTCTATTTTACAAAACTCTGCGTAGCGCTGATGACTTAAAATACTATTTTTAGTTTCACTTTAGTTGAACACAAAAACTGAAATACTCCCCATATATCGTTTTTTTTCATAGAATTTTGTTTATGTAGAATAGTGTTTTCATCTTAAAGTTAAGATGTTTAATTAAGATTCTTAAGTGTAACTACTTTCATAAATAAGGTTATTATCTACATCTAGAAATCTCCGCAGTAGAACTTTCTAATAACACTGAGGCCATTATATTTCAACTCTATCTAACTATAACAACCATGTTGGAATATTGCTTAACTCTTTTATACCATACTGAGATCAATCTCGTTGCTGAGATATGACAGAATATTTTTTAGGAAGTCTTTATGGCTTTTTGTTACGTTTTCCCTTTTGGGCTCTTTTGACTGAAAATATCTTTCATTACTGTGTTTCCTACTCCGTGGCTCTAGCTAAATTTTCATTCCCACGACCTCTTGTTTATAAAACTTCGATTGAAACAAACATACGCGACCTTCCATATCCAAATAATATGTAAGTGAGACCAAAAGATTAGTACTCGACGTCTTATTTAGCAAACGTGCACCTTTAACGAACAAAATTATTCAGAACCTCAATATGCTCAAAATCAAATCTCGACGTCACGACCCCTTCTCTAAAAACAGGTTTTTAATCTTTAAACTTCAATGAGACTAATTCTGTTTTGCAGGCGTCAAAACCTTCTCATCTATATTTAAAATATACATATATATGTACGAGTGCCTTCACTTATTCATTACTGCGGCACATAAATAATACTATTTTCTATTTATTCGTCTTTTTACCAACTTATCCACGATGACTACGGAACTTGTTATTTTTTCTATAATCAAGGCTCTGCTCGGATTTTTATTTATTTCTTTAACAATACACCCAACCCAGTTCACATTTTTCAGTGGTGCCAGTAGTAATAAATGCATCCGTGTCTTTTAAGAAAATTCACAATCCACCATTTTTACGGAAAACAGCAGCTTTGTTGTTGTGGATTTGTAAAGGTATTAAATCTTATTTTTGTAAAAAACTAATCACAGCAACAATTCATCACAAATCTCGTACAGTCAAAACTTAATAAGTAGGGCGATTCATCAATTTTACAATCTTTTTATTTGTCGATATTTTCTTTTGTTAGCAGAAACGATAAACTAATATTTCCGGCAAGAAGGAATAAAAAATTTATTTTCATAAAAAAATTTAATTGTGCGTATATCTTCTTAGTCCCCTTCCACACTTTGGATTTCTTGAGTTAATGAGAGAGGAAAACGAACACACACGGAAACACTGTTGCATGTACTTGCAGTTATCTCTGTTTTATCATTCGCAGTTTAAACAAATACAAAATCTAAGCAATAAAGGCCAGAGTTGTAGAAAACAAGTTTAAATGAGTGGACACGAATGCAATTTTAAAAGTAAATCTAAGAAAATTGAGAAAAAAAATTGCATGTCTGGACGAGGATTTAGTTAAGCACCTCGTTTATTTTCAAGAGAGATTTATCAACCCAACATTTGTAGTTGCTTTCACAACGATGAGCAATTTGCTAACTATATCAGTTGATTTTTAACAACAGCGAATATCATTTCAACAGTTACTTCATAGCAAAACCGATAATGCTGTCAATTTATAATTGCTAAAAACGAAAAGTGAGTTACAGTACAGAGCATAAAGCGTCCTCTATCTGACAAAATTTTTCATCGTCATACAAAATGTAATACAACACAATAAGAAATCAATTAGAAAGTTTTTGAGAAAAACAACCCAAAATTACTAATAAGATCGTTAATTAATTTATTTTTTTTTATCGACAAAACCTTAACTTGAATAAAGAAAATGCTTCGCAACTTGAAAATCCGATTTTGACAGCCCTTTGGGTAGTAAATTTAGTTGCTAAATTACAGCATTGATTTTGTCATTGGTGAAATCTAATTTTTTCAGGGCAATCTAGGGACATTTTCTTTACATTTTTCTATTAAGTGAGTTTTATTAAAAAAGATAAGTTGAAATTACTGTTCACCACACATTCGCATATAAACACAAACTCCCAAACTTCGACGACGCTAAACTAAAAAGAAAGCAAATAACAAGAAAAATAATCCATTGTTGTTGTTTTTCGTTAAGACGACAGGTAATATTCTAAAAGGCACAATATATCCCTTGCAAACATTCTTTAGTGAAAATTAAGCAAGCTGTTTAATTTATTATTTAATAAATATTTTTTATTTTTTTTTATTATTATTATCAATGAAAAAAATTATACACCAATAGAGAAATGTGTCTGATCCTCTAGGTACTCGTCCGTCTTCTAGATATGTAGTTATTCACATGTACGACTACAGGTGAATTTATTTTTTACAATTTGAGCAATTTTCTTCTGTTTGCTAATGCTTGGATGATTAACTTTAATGAAAAAGATAATGATAAAACCTGATAGGTAGTCATATATTAGAAAAATTCTTAATGAGGATTTAAACTTTTTAAAAGTAATTTATCGCGTTTTAGACTACATTTAGTGACGCAATTTTTATACAAACATTTTTATTGGCAATTAAAGGTGCCGACGTCAGTCCGTTATAGTGGTAATTATTTATATATGTAAAAAAGAAGCTTCATCCAAGAAAAGAAGACACAAATATTTAGCTTTAGCAATGATAAAACTTTTATTTTAAACAAAACTTATCCAGAAGATCTCATAACGACAAGGCAACTAAACCGTGTTTGAATTTTTTTGGGAAACCAAATTTATCAGTTAATGCTTTTTTATGGTTCCCCTGTTTAAAAGGCATATGCTCGACATCTTTCCCTAGATGTACTTTTTCAGTTTTAATCATTTATTAAAATACTGTGACTGATCGTTATAAGAGTTAAGAAAAAAACAATATTTTTTAAATGTTAAGACTCTTATATTTGGGATTGTTTGATTATTGTAAGTCCAGATTTCTCTCACTAGTAGTACTACAGTACTCACTTTCTGAGGCACTCTCAGACTTTATAAAAGGAGTAACGCTGGAAAATCGCTATCAAATTAAAAAATTTAATTTGAAAACCCGTCATCAATTCGATTAGGAACTGAACCGATTTTTTTCATAAAATTGTAATTAGTGATGAGGCTTTACAGATCCATTATATGTAGAAAAAGACACCGTTAGGTGCGGCTCACAAGCCAGAGGCAATTGTATCTTATTTCTTCAAAAATAAAGCCCGCGATCCCGTTACAGTTGAAGGAGATCATTACCACAGCGTTTTCAATAGTTTTTTGTTTGGTTTCAAGAAATAGACTTGTCAGTTGGTCTTAAAGGTGGTAACATTTAACATCTCCCCATTATTCTCTCAGGGGTCTTGTGAAGTCTCCCGTTTGTACTGATAAACCAGCAATAATTGATGCGTTGGAGGTCAATAATGCTCTAGAAAGTGGCACAAAAAAAAAGATTTCCAAAAGGCGTCATTTCTGGAATATTCAATCTTAAAACTTTACCTATAATGTGTATTTGTATGAACGCATGTACATATGTATGTATTTATATATGTATGTATATTATAAACTAATCATGTAAAGACTATAAATTATAACTTTAGGTGTCGCCAAGCACCTATCTGACAGGTTTAAATAATTGCAGTTGTTCGTGTCATAACCAATTTTCCATTATTTATTTTCATAGTTTTATTTCTATTAATTATCCTTTGAATTTATTTGATATTTTATTCTTCTAATAAATAATCTAGATATTTCCATAATCAGTTCACTTATAATTTAATTTACTATCTCGTTGGACTTACTAATATTTTGGTCACGTACTCCTTGTTCACTTGCGTTATGTTAACATTTTTTTTTTATTATTTAAACTTTATTGTAGTTTTATTTCCAATATTGGTATTTTTTTTGTCAACTAATTTTCTAAACAAACAACCAAAAAAAGTATCTATAAAATCTTTGATAAAAATCTTTTTAAACTCAATGGTGAATTCCAAAAAAGAAGATATATTTTGTTTACATTTAGATTGATTGGTGTTTCTTATCAAACAAACATACACATGTATTTGTATGTTTTCATTAAGACTTTAATCAATCATGTCTGCTTTTAAAAATAAAAGCATGCGGCATCTACACTGAGGATACCGAAAAAGAAGCATACAACTATGTTTCTTTTCGAAGTTAGTGATTGAGAAATGTTAGAGCAAAAAATTAAAAAAAAAACTCAAAATCCAATCAGTTACAATTTATTATCAATGAGTATAAAATTAGGTTTTAATTTAAAAGCCTTTGATTTATTGCCGTATTGTCGTTATAAATTTGCTCGTGCATAACTCAAGCGCATAAAAGCGTTTATAAACAGGAACGGGTAAATTGTGTTACTTAATGTCGGTTGTTATTTTTAATTTTTTTGAGATGCAGAAGCTCATTATTACATGTGGTTATGTACGTGATGGTTGCGTTTTAAAATTTTTAAATAATATTGTCGTTTTTCCTTGTTGACTGTTAAAGTTTTGGTATTCAAACTTCAAGGTCCTCAAGAGAATTCGAATACATTTCAAGTAAACAATTTTGTCGCCACTTAAGAATCTTATTTATCTTTCAAAGCATGATGTTTTAAATATTAGGTAGAGCTGCAATATTTACCTGTCGCTATTGATAAAGTCTTTACGTATACATTTATTTATGGACTTGTAGATGACTTATTTTCCAATATTTTAGATTTTGATTAAAAAGATGCTAATTAATTAGACTTCTATTTATTTGCTATATTTTCAGAGTACGTTGAAACTCAAGTCTTAAAATTAGAATGTTTTAGCTGTCAAACTTTAAATTTAATGTCATCTCAAAGGCAGAAGCGTGGGTTTGCTTTGTCAGGTAATAACGGCAGTGACAGATTGGAAAATTTATGATAACATTATTTAATAATAACAAACGGATTAAAATTTATTTTGACTTAAAATAATTTTTATTTTAATTTCTGAAAATTTTGAGAAGAAAAATTATTTAAAAGTGTATGCGAACATTTTCCAAAAAAAAAAAAGAACAGAAGAAATAAGCCACTAGCAAAGCCATTCTTTGGGTTGTGTGTGGACTTCGTTAAACCAAATTAATATTGATTGATTATGGATATTTTTCTATTCTTACCTTACACAACCAAAGCAAGATTAATGTAAGGAGTGCTGATGATGGATATGGTGAACCTTAAAATGCTGGATTAAATTTTGCTAGTTTAATTTTCTAATTCTTGTTTTCAATTAAAATTAAAAAAAAAAATTAATATAATTTTTGTTTTTTTAATAACTTTATCTTTACAAAAATATTACCGAACCTAAGCTAAAGCAGAATTTAATTAACAATAAAATATTTTTGTGTCAATTATTTAAAATATTTTTGAAACTTAACTGACTTCTCGAATATATGAGTTGATTAGACGTAAATAAACGTAAATAAAAGCATGCTGCAACAAATATTTTCTTTCAGATAACAGCTTATAACAAATTAAATTATTATAAATTATTAAAAATAGAAACGTTGGGCATTTATCGGTGAGTGTAAGAAAAAAAGAAAATAAATATACAAAAACGTGCTAAAAAATCCTGTGACATCTGATATTGATGGTGCTAAAAAGTTGATTATATAAATTAATTTAACAAATTTTAAAGACGGCGATGGAATTATTCCAGTGTCTAATACAAAAATAATGGCATTTTTGCCAGCTTAGAAAGTAACTTTTGTTAAATTAATATAATTATAACAAAATAATCTCGTTTGTTAATTGAAGTCAGACTTAGTTTAAGTTATGTAAGTTTTCGTGCAGCAAATCTTACTTTGTTAGAATGTGATGAAAGAGTGATGATAATACATAGCGTTCAGTGCCCTGCAGATGATCCAATAAACTTAACAATACTGATCGTGCTTTTTCGGTTTCATATACTCATTGTCGTGAATATGTGATGGTAATCAAGGTGTTTTGAACTGTGTGAAATCAAAATTAAATGTTAATTAAAGTCTTTTTTTACGTCTGCTGTAATCGACAAGCACTGAACACTGGCGCACAGGCCAAAATTTTACGGATTTATTTTGTGGTTTCCCCTATAGGCTGCATGTAATTGAAATTTGTGAAGTAATTTATATTTAAAATCTTAATTTCGTTAAAAAATTGTTTTTGTTTTTAAATGTCTGGAATGTCGTGACGTTTTACTTACTTTACGATGCACTAAAAAAAACCTTGAGCAACAAAAGTTGTGCATATTTGCTCACTCTCAAAATAAAGTAAATAAAATTTTTTGACATATTTTTGAAAAGAAAAAAAAATATAAAAAAAATTGTTTGTGAACACTGTATGTAGCAAAAAAAAAAAAAAAAATACATATATATAATTAAAAATTAAACTGCTGAAAATGAGTTCTCCAAAAAATGTTAATAAACCTTACACAAATAAAAAAAGACCAAGAGAACTCAGCGCATTGTTAATTAAAAAATTTAAAATAAATATTTTCAATTATATGTTTTGAATTCTTTTGTACATTTATTTTTGCTTTTTGATTAGTTGTCAGATTTTTTAAACAAATGAAATGTTTTTTACAAAAATGTACGTTTTACAAAATATACGCTCACGAACTACTTTATATGCACAGCAAATTTACAATATGCAAATTTGCGCTATAACTATCGTGAATACCCTTAATAACCTTTTTTGTAATATTTCATTTAAATAGTGCATTAAATTTCTGTTATTTTTTGCATTCTAATATGCCACATATGATGTATTGATATCCCGAGATACAATCACCAAATAGCATTTCTTTTTTCTCTTACTTATTAAAATTTATTTGATACCCAAATAGTTAAGTTTAGAAAAAAAAAATATTTTGAGGTTAAAGGGAAATGTAAATTAAGAATTTTGATTGAGTATTGACCAAACCCAACAACCATATAGTTAACTCAGTGGACAAAATCGTCAAATTTTACAACAAATCGCAAAAAATATGGACCACAGAAAATTGTTTATTAAAAAACTTTAAATATAAATAAAACACAAATACCCAACATAGAATTTGTTTTCTTTTAAATTTTCAACACAACAAATCACTTTGTAGCCCAACGTTCAGTTTAAACTCACTATGACTAATTATATAAGAGATAAAATTTTAGAATTTGTAAAAAAATATTTTCTAACTTAGCACACAACTGATAAATAATACCAAGTCTAAATAAATAAATTAAAATTTGATTTTTAAACAACAAAATCCACGATAAACAGCAGTTTGTCACAAAAAAAAAAAAAACTTGTTTTTTTGCATCTTTCTGAAAAGTGCAAAATTTAGCGGGAAATAGCGAAACACTAAGTTTGCATAACGTTAGTCAATCACGCTTTAAAAAAAAAGATGTACTTTACGCAATTAATATTAACCATGAAACTGTTAGCATGAACATTACATTTTTTTTCAAAAGTATTGCATACTGTAAGGGATTCGTTAGGTTAACATAATTTGTTAATTTAATTTAATTGTGCTTGATTCCTTCAAATATAAATATTTCATGATATTTGGATGAGTTAATATAAAAAAGATTCCAAATAATAAATTTTCTTGTTAACATACTTTGATTGGCCGTTTTTTTTGTTGCATTAAAATACAAAACCCAAAATGATATGGTCACACAATTTTAAAGGACTTAAATTCATGTTTTTCATATCAACAATACATTAAAAAAATTATTGCAGATAATGACCCTTGCAACTTGTAACACAAAAGCCAAAGCAAAAAAAATTATTACTACGGCATCGAAGAACAAATCAGTGTTTTACAACTACATACCTCCAAAAAAGGTAAAATAAAATCAAAGTAAAACAATAATGTAAAAACCACAATGTAAAAAAAACAACTAGAGATAAAAAAAACAAACAAACAAAAAATTATCGCATGCTATATAATATTTAATTAAAAAATCAAAACAAAAAAGCCGGTATTTATCTACCAAAAAAATACTCTCTTTTGTTAAATGAGCAAAAAGCCAGTACTAGCGCTGTACTAGGAGTTTAAACATGCTCTTTAAGGTATCATTAAAATTTGCTTGCTCTGAGAGACAATTTACTTAATCTATTACAATTGTGTTTGCATTGTGTTGTTTGTGTAACATGTGTATGGAAATTTAATTTTAATGTTTGGGTAGTAATTTGCTAATACGAAACTATTCCACTGAGTTGCTTTAATACAGGATTTTAAAACTGAGTTCAGTTATCTATGAGACGTCAAAGCGGTCGTGCGTAGGAAAGGTGACTTTAACTTGATGGCAACAATATTTCGTAAAAAAATATAATTGTTAATAAGAAAACAAAGAAGTTTCAAATAAAATTTTATAACAAAAAAGCATGAGTGATTTTTAAAGAAATAAAACAAAGAGAAGATTTTGTTTTTAATAAAAAAAAAGTTTGGTAAATCTACTGGAATTTTAAAATAGAAAACGTGTTTAAAATTTTTAATTACTTTAAGCTTTAGTGTTTCTTTATGCAAGTGCCGAAAAGTTTCAAGTTTTTATTTTTAACGTTTATAATTAAGCATTCCACGTGAGTTAGTTTGTGTTTTTTGTGTATTTTACTGTGTAAATATCAAGAAATTTTTTCAAATTAATAAATAAAAAAAAAAACAAGAAAACAATTCAATAATTTAATAATTTTCTTAAAAAAATGTTTAATAGAGAATATAAAAAATAATGATATTAATTTAAATGCATAACAATAAATGAAACATGAAGCAAAAATAAGTTCCATAAAAATAAATAAAAATAATAAATTCTCCTGATATTCAATACGGTAATTTTGACTTTTATGTTTGTTCTTTTAATATCCAGTTGTTTTTAATACATGCAAAAGTACTTACACATTTATTGTCACACTCGCAAATTGTTTTTTGTTTTATGTTAAAATGCTTCGGTCCCCTCTTTATATTTCTTTAAATTTTTTTCCTCTTATTCATATCTTAAGACAGCGTTACCGTTTTGGTTTTTTTTCCAAAAAAAACTTATAGCAGGAACTTTTTAAATTAATAATTAATAATTTTTAAATTAATAATATCGAAAGCAACGCTTAAAACAATCCTAGAGCGGAATACAAAAATATGGAGATTTTATGTAAAACTACGAACTGAATTTTAAGTGTCCATACTGGGATTGAACGCGAATTGAATAAATTTAGCAAACATTTTCATTATTTACTGCTCTAAAAAATGTTTATTATTTTTCATCTTTTAAGATTGATACTTTTGTAATTAATTTCGTTCTCAACTTTGTAAATATTTTGTGATGCAACGGAACATTTTTGTACAAAAACAGGCTGAAATGCTGACTTGAGTAAATTTTGTAAAATTATTAAAACATTGTAAAAATATTAAAACATTGGTGAGAAGTGTAGTGAAGCGAAATTAACTGTGTTTTTGAAATCGTTTTGCTGATATAAATTTACCCGTTATAGATGTGAACGTTATTGTTTTTAAACTTTTCTTAGTATTATGAACTGCGAATTTGTAAGCCATGAAAGATAATATTCGAACTGAAAAATAATAAATGAAAACTAGCAGTGTCCACGACTGCGTCTAATTTTCTTAAGACTCAGATTTAGAAAAATGTGTTTTTAAATATTTTCTGGAAACAGTGTTAAATAATTCCGTCTCTAGCAATAGCCACTATAACAACAAAATTGGGTGCTTGCACACTTGTATTCCTATTTTCTCTACGAAATGTCTTATTTTTACGAAAAAAGAAAATTATCTATATGCGAACCAAGGTTTTAAGGGACCACCTGACAAAATTTTATTCGAATCCATCCAGCATTTCTTACGTGATGCGAACACAAACATTAGTGTTTTGTATTTCATATCGATTACTATCTAAATCATTTCATGATATTCTCACGAAATATTTATTATTTAGAACTACAAAATGAAACGTATTACTGCGGGAAAAGCATATCCATATGGCAATTTCACTACTGCTTATATAGCATATCAGTGGATTTTACCCAAATCTTGTATTCAAAACTAGAAAGTCTTGTATCCATTGCCAAGTTGATTAAATAAGAACCATATTGAATAAACAAAGCAAAAAGCAATAAAAACTCAACAGGTTTTATATACAAAAACACAGCAAACATTCACAAAAGCTGCATTCACCCAAAAATTCACTAAAGTTTTGTTCCGAAACAATTTTAGTTTTTTGAGAGTTTGTTCTGAAACGATTCACCCACTTCGAACAATTTTTCTGCAAAGACAAAGCTACCATATGAAAACATATGTGTAAGCGAGATGTG
This sequence comes from Cistogaster globosa, assembly GCA_937654795.1. Lineage (NCBI taxonomy): Eukaryota > Metazoa > Arthropoda > Insecta > Diptera > Tachinidae > Cistogaster > Cistogaster globosa. Next base: position 45,731,354 of record OW569403.1, on the reverse strand, counting down.
TTACTTTACAAGCAGGCGTCACTGCGACAGAAGATTGAAATCACAGAATGCCGTTTTTTGCTTTTTTTGTGTTACAGACATAGTTTTGGTTTTGTAATTAAAAAAACTTTCATAATTAAATAAAAAATAAATAAAAGTAGAGTGCTTTTTCTAATAGCTATGGTGGTAAAAAAAGATTTTTTACCGACAAAGTATATATATATATATATATATATATATATATATATATATATATATATATATATATAAAGAAACTAAAATATAAGAGAATTGCGGTAAGGAAGCTGCTGAAAGAAAGGGGGAAAAAGGGCTACTTCCACGCATTGGTCCCAGTGATGCGGTTAAATGATACGTATGGATCACCGCACATTTGACATTCGGCTTTTTTAATTTGAAATAAGCTTCAAGCCAAGGGAATTCGTTAAGATTTCTGAAACAATTTTTTAAATTTATATTCTTTTATTTTGTGTTTTATTATAAATATACCAGGCAAATTAATGAAGGTAATCTTAAGAACAAATAAAATTTTAAAAATAATTCTCGAATGTCCATGCAAAAAAAGAACGAAAAAGGATGTAAAATATATATATATATATATATATATATATATATATATATATATATATATTTATATATATATATATATATATATATATATATATATATATTTTTTTTTTTTTTTTTTTTTTTGCTTGAAAGATTTTTATACAATAATTAGACTGTGATGCTTTTCCACTTTTTCAGTTTACACCAGTTTCTTTTTTTCAGTTTTTAAGAAATTGTTTACTACAAATTTGTTAAAACTTTTAAAGAAAAAATTATTCAGAAAAGAAGTCAGTCAGGTTGCTTGGCAGTTTTACCTTTTAAATTTATATGCACATAATATGTACATATAATATGATGTGGCAGCTCAGTTAAATTTTCTTTGAAAAAATAAAGTATTTGGCAGCACAGTTTCATTGTTTCGGAACAAAAAATAAAATTATATCAATTCAAGCTAAAATTGTTCCAAAGTGAGTTTAACTCTTTTTCTCTATCTTTCTCTCAAAAAGAAACACGTCAAAATACATATAAAAAAATGTTTCGGAACATAATTTTTGAGTGAATCCACCTTGTATATTTTTATTTTTTCTTCCACTTTTCCCCATAAGGGTTTCCTTTCCCCACAGTAATACATTTTATTTTGTAGTTTTAAATAGTAAATATTTTAAAAGATAGTCATTAATTATTTATATTTGAAGGAATAAAAATTTTAAAAAGGCGAAATGTACCTGTACCTGTATATTTGGTTGCAAGATATACTGGCTTTAACTTAAGATATTTTTGATAATAAACACCTGGCCAAAACAACGAATTTTATATACTGCGTCGACTTAAATTCATTACAAATTGTACAGGATTTATGTTAATCACTCTTGAAAAAGAAATGGATGAATATATTTAGGGCTTGTTAATTTTATGTTAAGTTATTAAGATGAAAGTAAAAGCTGTTGTATGTTGAGGTTTTTTTCTCTTGTGATATTAGAATATAAAAGCTAAAAGGAACCTTTGGAAAAATTAATAGAGAGCTTTGTTTGAAGCAATTTTCTTTAAAGTTTTAACATTTTTTATAGGCAAATTAAAAAATATCACGGGAGTATTAAACTAAATTAATTAATCATTTAAAAATATCGCGCTAATTATTCCGAAAAGAAAATTAAATCAACGTTGGTTATGGTTATTTTTGCTTTAACTATAATTTTTGCTTTAACTTTATTGCTTGGACAAAAATCTTAATTTTATTTAAAAGTTTAGTGAGAATTTTTCCTGAAGAGCTAAGTAAGCGTTATCGAAATGGCCATAAGCAATATTGGTGATTTTAATAATTTTTTCAGAATAATCAGCGCGATAAAGAAAACTTCTTTTAAGCAACGAGATAACTTCAAATTTCTCTTAGGACAGACTGCAATTAGTATAACACTAATAGTATAACAAGAATAAATAGTATTTTCAAGTTTCCCGTCCACAAAATTTTGCATATCCCTACAATATAAAAAAAATTATTAAAAAATTAATTTGAAACAGCTATTACGAGTAGTTTGAAGATTCAAATAGGAAAATATATCGAAAAAGAGTAAATTGAATACTGTATTATTTATTTTAGAGTTTGCTTGATTTTTGTGCTACAAAAAAAGGAAACACGTATTATTTTATTAAGGCCTTAACATATAAAAAGCAACAATCTGAATCTATTAACTTATCGCCGAGATCGACATATATAATAAATAAATAATTTGTGTTATTAGTTATTTTGATTTGAAACATTCATTTATACAATAATTAATTATTAGCTGTTGTTGGTTTAAAATATCTTGATAATATTTCAAATAAACATTTAACAGGGGAAAAAATTATTTTATACCGGCAACATTGTTTTAAGCTGCCATTTAACTCTTGAAAATAATAAAATTGTTGTTTATTAAGCTTTTGGGGTATTTAGTTAAAAACAAGTTTTGTTTCTCTCCGATTTATTTAAAACTTATTATTGATATTTATTTCGTCAAAGAGTGTGTTACTTCGTAGTTGATGATTAGCTTGTTTTTTCATAACTTCTCCCGTTTTACATATTTGAGTCTTTTAATACAAAAATAGTTGTTGTAATTACATTGTTTATTGTACTAACTGTTATTTCGTTTTATTTTGTGTGCATATTTCGTTATTTTTGTGTTTCTTATATTAACAAGTGTTTAACTGTTGTTTACAAAATTTTGTTTTGTTTTATTTTAATTTCATTAATGTTTGCTTATTTATCCCCACTAATTCTGCTTTATTATGTTATTTTATTTTTTTTCCATTTAACTTCTAAAGTAATTAATTAAAATACCTACCTATTTATAAAAAAAGTGTGTCTTGTTATTTAAATATGTCTTGTGTTCTCTTTATTTTAATTATGAATTTAAATAGTTTTTTATAGAAAATATGTTTATAACTCTTTGGGTGAGCACCATGATTTTTTTTGGAAATTTTAATATTTTTACAACAGATGCCAGATAGGTACGTGATCCACATGAATGCGTTAACAAATTAAAAACAAGTAGATATATATGTATGTATGTCATAAGTAAAGCAAAAAAAATTTTTTTTTGTTTTTCAAAAATGAAATATACCGTTACCTATATATACTCTTCTTCTTTTGTAATTTCGTGATTTATTTAGTATTCAGTTTTTCCTTACTTATTCTATTTAAATTTTTCATAGTCTGATTTAAAAAAATAAGCATGCAAAAGACAGGGAGGTTTTAAGTAACACGCTACATCTTTAAATAACGATGATTAACGCCTCAGTCTGAAAATATAAAACATATTATTATTTTAACATATGCTGAATCATAATATTTCTTAAAACTGATTTCGAGGGACGTTAAATACTTTATAGACTTTTGTCTTTTACGCGTCTGACGCATCAAGTTGGGAAACCTTTCGCGCACTATTTATAATATAAAAACTAATCAGCTGATGTTTGTTTTTATTTGTTACGTAAATTATTCACAAATTAACTTCTTTTAAAGGAGAAAATTTTAATAGAATCCTAAAAAGACAAGAAATATTCTTATAAATATGTAATTTCAACTAAAAAACGTATTCTATAATTCTTAAGAGAATTAAACAATATCAAAATGCTTGATCTTGTATCGGAAACCACCAAATTAAACGTCTGGATTTTTAAATGTTTATACATCGTTTCTTATGCTAGGATTTTAATTGTTATCTTAAAAACTTGACGAAATTCGAATTGCTTTATTACTTTTTTGGTATTGATTGTTTCTATTAAAAAAAATTGTTGTGTTATGTGTAGTAAAAAAAAGAGTTTTTTGTGTCACTTTTTACTCATTTGTAAAACATACCAAGTTTGAAATTATAGCCGAAAAGTATTCCTTTATTACATAAAAAAATTGGCCATTTCCTTTGTTACTGACGCTAACATTTAGGTTAAAACTTTAAACTACATCTCTATTTGCAAAGTTTAGTCTTTGAACTTTAATCGCTTGTTAAACTAAGTGAAATTACCTCAAACTACAATTATATTATTTATAATTAAAACAAAAGGTGGCAAGCCGGAAATAAAAGTTTAACCATCTAAATGTTAAGATATCACAATAATATAAATGTTTAATTTTTCCAACTCTTCCAGGGCTTTTCCTATATGCACAAAGCTTTAAAAAGTTCCAGAATAAGAACATAGTGAGTGTAGCCTGACATTAATTTCTACACGTGAATTAATTTTTTGTTCAATTCCACTCTAGTAGCCATCCGCTTCCTACGAAAAAAATTTAATTTATATGTTTATCCGTATAAAGATTTATCTGAGTCTAAATTTTATCCAAAAATGCAAACCTTGATATTTATGTTATTATAAGAATAATATTATTTTATTCCTGCAAATATAAAAAGTAAATTTTAATTAATTTATTGTATCCACATTTGAAATCCTAATTGCCAACAATAATATAAGGCAGATGTAAATTGAAAAAATAAGTAGGAACAAAAAAGAGATAACAATATGATTGCAATGAATGTCTTGACAAGCGTTTAATATGTTAAAATAATTTTTATGAATATGTATTTTAATCTTATATTCTAGTTTTAATTATTCTAATACCATTTTGTTAAAAAAAGTTTTTATGTGCATAAATAAATATATTCCGATTAAAGTTAAAAATCAACAAATTAAAAATTTTAGTGAAGCCTGTTTTTTTAATTAATAAATTTTTTTAAAAATTAAATTTATTAATAGAAAATATGTTACTTGGTTACTTCAACTAGTGATTAGCTTAAAATTAAAACTATTAAAACCGGCTTCACAAATTTTGTAAAAAATAATTTTTAAAGCTGTTTAGACTGGTTAAGGCTGTTAAATTTTGATAATATTTTACCACCAAATGAATTCAATTACAATCATGGTTAACACAGGTTCTTAATAAATATTTGTGATAGCAGGACTAAGTGCTTGCAGTTCATAGACTAAAAAGCTTTTTTATAATCTTGACACTATTAGTTTAATACCAACTATAATAATAATATAATTTTTTTTAAATAAATTTTATTAAATATTTTCAAACATTTTGAATCAAAATATATTTAAAACACCAATCATCAACTCTTATTTTAAATAAAAAAATTTTTACTCAACTAAATACACATAAAACAATTGAATAAATAAAATAAACTAATGTCCAGTTGTACACACAAATGTATTTAAAAAGTTAAAGATCACGATGGCATTAAATCAGTCGCTTTTTAAATACGTAAACTGAGAGTAAAAGTAAAAAATATAAAAACATGATTTATTCGAATTTCAGTGAAGAGCATCAAAGTATAAAATTACTTGAAAACCAGTTATTCTTTTTCATTTATTTTTTTATTTATTTTTTTTTCTTTTTTTTTTTTTTGTGAACATCTCCGCATGTAGCATATACAAAAGCAACATTAGTTAGAATACAGTTTTGGAACAGTCATTATTGCCATCATCACTACAACCAAAAGTAGTCTTTGCCAACTGAAAGATGATGAGAAAGCATTAAATAAAAAATTATACACGAGTTTTTTATTCAAAAATATACTGTGACAAACCTGTGAATGTTAATATTTATATGAGAATTTCTTATAACAAAACAATGACAGTTGAAGGGAAATGATTACATGACCTTAATTCATCTAAGAAATTGTGTAGCCATATAAATTGTCTTATAACGTGAAACTTAATTAGAAATTTAATTTGAATGTCTGTTTTTATTAGTATACAAATTTGAAGAAATTTAACAATTTCTTTTAAATCTTAATTATTTCTTTAATGAAATTTTTGTGCCAGGGATGCCATATCGTTGGGCCCATGCAGAAATGCTCCAGCTCACACAATTGTAACTATAATTATCAAAATTTAATACGTAAAATAACAAATGCTTACGAAAGCATTATTTTTTTAAATTTTGGGATAAGATGTATTTCCCTTACTAAAAACGGAATTTTGGTAAATATGCGAGTTAGGGCTTTTCTTCATGTGATAGAAAACGTATTCTTTTTTTTTTAACGAAACTGACTTTATTATATTATTGCATGTACTTCACTTTTGACGTTTTGAAAACTTAAAGGCAGTATGGATTAGAAATAATTATTCAAACCTTCCTGTCCGTTTTACAGAGTTGTGTATTTAAATAAGCGCCAAACGTACACTGATGTAGTCAATTCTAATCTTTAAACCTTCCTGTTTTATCTAATTATAATCAAGTGAAAATATTTAGTTGCACATCTTACTTTAGCAAGTTTACCTATGGGGAAAATATAAATTACCCAGCACCTATAATTATAATAAAAATAAATGTATGTAATAATGTGAAGATAAAAAATAAGAAATTAATTTGACAAAGTTGTCAAAATTGACAACAGCGACTAAAGAGAAGTAAAAAATAATAATCATAGAAATATAAAAAGCGTGAAGAAAAACAGTTCAAAAGCTCCTCACTTAGCTTTTTTATTTAGCGTTCTCCTTATTAGAACTCGTTGATTAACATTCTTGTTTATAATATTTTAATATTTTCACTATCTCAACTAAAATAATTTAATTTATGTGTTAATATTTATTTTCTAATTAATATTGTATGTATGTATGTATGAATGTAAGTATATATGTATGTATGTATGTAAGAATGTAAGTATATATGTATGTATGTATGTATGTCTATTATTTCCAAAGTCTATTACTTATTAAAATTATCAGCTACTTAAAATGTATACTTATATTCTATAAGTTCGGCTCAGTAAAATGTGGTCACAGTCGAGTAGTGAAAGTTGTTTAATATGTTAAAAATCAATTTTTGCTTAATTATCTGTAGGTATCTATTTAGGGTTTATGAATATCTATAGTTTAGCTAAAATCTGTGGTCATTTCCTTTTGCAGATAAATAACACCTTAGAAAAAATTATGTGTCTTTGAAAAGGTTCAAAACATCAGAGCGATTGGTAAAGTATAGAGATAGAAAATTTAGACTGCAGAAGATTTTTTAATTGCGAATACAAACTTTATACGCATTTGTGTCACTTTATTTTGTATATCTTTTATTCCGTACTTTACTCTGTTACTTTGTCTTGATTTGTTTCTATGTTCCTCCGTTACTAAACATGTGTTTTGTTTAGCGACCAGAATAAGGATTAACTCTGATGAGGCTCTAACTCATGATCTCCTCGCTAACGAACTCAGTTACGACTTCGGTGCACTGTGTTTATGTTACTTTCCTCTGCACCGGCACTGAATGCATTTTTGTTTTTTACTATACAGGCACCTGTAACTCCCCATCTGCTGTTGTACGGGCACCTGCACCAATTTATCAACCGCGGTAAAACAACAACGTCTTTCTTTTTCTTATTTCCTGGTTTTTTATACAGGCTCCTTAAGCATCTCAGGTGGTGTTAAAATATGCAGGTCAAATTTATAGGTAACCAACTCATCTACTATGGCTATAAAATAATTGTGTTCTTTTTCTAATTGATGGTTTGACATACTAATAGTTAACATTATCTTGTTTCGTTTCAATTCCCCAATATTTTTGTTTAAAATAGTAATGCTGTCCCTACTGTAACCATTTGATTAATTATTATATTTCACCTCATACTTTGCATAGCATGGTTAATCGGCTTCACCATTTTGCCATACTATTTGAAACCGGACTAATCGAGGCATTCAAGTCCTATACAGGAAAGTGGATAAGGGACATAATAATAATCGATAATTTGTTACATATATTATGCGGTTTCAAAATCGTACTTAGAAGAAACAGGACTATTCTTGTAGTTTTATAAACAAAAACTAAACACAGTTAAGAGGAATTATTGTGTTTTGTAGCTGCTCCGAGTAGGACAAATTCGAATTAAGCAATCACATGCGAAGTAATCAACTTTTTTAACATTCTAGCTACAACTCTAACAAGTTTGCATTCAATATTAGAAAATATGTTTTCTATATATTTTTTTATATATTTTTTATTTATTTATTTTTGTGTTTTTTTTTGCCCACTGTATGTTGTTTGAAAAAGATTGCTTAAGAACCCAACAGCAGTTTAGTAATTAAAAATAATCAAACATACCGTAGAAATAAACAAAACAAAAAAAATCCTATACAAAAGTTGAGTACCCAAAGCGAAAATCAAAATTAAATTTTATTTTGAGCTGAATAAAATTTAAATTATGAACATTCAGTAGAGATCGTAACACACTAAAATTATTGCCATTTAAATCTTAATATGTACGAATATGAGTGTAAATTATGGAAATTGTGGTTTTGATGTTGGATTTTTTTTTTTTTTGTGCGAATAAAACATAAATTCAATTTTCTCTTAAAAACTGCAAAGGTGTTGTGGTGTTTGTTGGCTATAAATTTTTATTAAATTGTTTGGGTCTTGGCTACTAAAAAAAGGAATGCGAAAAAAAGAAATTGATTTAAAGGTCCATTCGTTTTTTTTTTTTTTTTTTTGGGTTAAACTGTTTTAAGTTTTATTTATTTTGCTGTTGCTCATTCTGCTGTAAGACCACAGCTTGACCTATTTTAATATTCTAGAAATAAATTTTCTTTGGTATTCAGGTGCTTTCTCAAATATATTCGTTTTCTTAGTTTTAAAATAAATAATTGTAGGCGTCAAATTATATTTAAAGTAGAGACAGAAAAAAAAATAAATATTTTATATTTATTAATGTGTATTTGTGGTGTAATCAGTTAAATATATGGTGCATAATTTAATGCGTTGCTGCTCACAATTAAGAATTGATTTTTTTTTCATATTTATTTGTTGCTATAAATTTCTTGTGCGTTGAACCTTTTCTTTTGTAAGCAAATATTACAGATAAATACCAAGTGCTTATGCTTTGCCTTGGGGTTTTTGCAAATCTTTATTGGTCTTCTGTTCGTTTTTCTTTATGAACGTGTGTAAAGTCATTGAGTTTTATTTTGTTTTCTTTTTAGTTTGTTTGATTGTCGGTTTTTTTTTCACTTTTGCGTAAATATAAATTTAAGCTTTGTCTCACCAAAGCTTGCTTAAGAGTTGTTTTCTCTTGTGGAACTAAACCAGGTTTGAGCTTTTTTTCGTCTCTCTGGTTTAATTTTTATTCTAGTGTTGTCAATTGTGTATTTTAAATATCTAAATAATTAAGAGATTTAAAAAACATTTAAATTCTTTGAAAATCTATAGAACGGTTTCGAATGCATAACTTCTTAAAATTGTGTTTAAAATCTACACGCGAATATAATACATTCGACTTCGGTGCAAAATTTAAATATACTCCTTTGGAAATTATATTCAATGCATTATTTCGATCGGTTCAGCATTTCGAAAGTTGCAAAGGACTTTAAATTTACACTGATACTTTGGCAAATAACGAAATAAATAGTGAATGTACACAGCAAACATTTAAAATAAGGTTTTTAATGTTTAAGAATAATATTTGTTCCTCTCAACATTTCTTTACCAACAGAAAGAATCGAATATCGAGTACTTTTAAGTTTGCTTCGCTTTCCATTCTAGTTTCCTGTCCTTTCAATAGCTACTCTCTGTGTGCAACTAAACAAGTACTTTTTTTCAGTTTTACAGCTACCTAAATTCGAGTTAATAAAAAATTTATATTCCGTTTATCCAGCCTTTGCTGCAAGGGAATAATATATCCAATTTTTTAAAATTTTGGGGACATACGTCTGCTTATTTTATAGGAAAAACTTTTGATATAAGCAATATTTAAATGCTGTTTTTTCAGTTGAGCATTTCTTATATATATGTTTTTTTTTTGAGATATAATAATGTAAGTCAAAGGAAAAAAAAAACAATTAATAAATAAAACAAGAAATAAATTTGTAAAATTAAATAAAATACAATTTCAATAATCAAAACTAATAACAGAATAAATTTATCAAACTCAATTTATATTTTGTTTTTTTATTAATGTCGGCTTATAATAATTTCAATTAATACAATACAGCATATTGGTTTATTATTAACAACTAAAACAAAACTTATTTTATATTCTTATTTTTATTAATTTAAAACATTTTCTTTCTCTTCGCTGTTCGATTAAAAATGTTAACTCTCATAAAAATAATTTATTTTCTTATTAATGTTACCAGAAGTTTTTTTGCCGTCTATTTATAATTCTTTATTGCGATAACATTTTTTTTCTTTTCATCGTGTGTTTGTTTAGTTAAATTTATGCATTAAACTTTTTTTAATCACGTTCTCATTTTTGCGGTTAAGCTTGCTAACGGTTGTCACTAATTTTTTCTTAAAAAAGTAATTTATATTAAAAAGGTTTTTAATTTTCTTGTCGTAGCTTCATATAAAAAAGTCCGCGTCTTGTAAGCTTAATTAAATTAATTTACTTGTTCACTTAAACTCCAACCAGCAAATGCAAATACACAAAAACAAGAACGGTTTTACATTAATCAATTAATTATTTAAGGCAAGTTACTTCTGAAAGGAAAACAACTTTAATACATAACGTTAATATAGATAGTGAAGTGAAAATAAAAATTGTTTCAGTGAGCATTATTTTAATTTAATGACCTAAGCCGAATTCATTTTTTTTTATTTAACAAAAATTCTGTATTAACCGTCAAAATTTTTTTTAAAGTTTACCTGTTTTTATAAGAGAAATAACACCTAAATAAACAATGATTTTCATCTAGCTGTGTTAATTGGAACAAAGCAGCCATCACTATAGATAAGAAGCATAAGAAAGCTTAATTATTGACAAATCTACGAGTGCTGGTTATATTTCAAACAGTTTTATTAATTACTAAATCAGCTTAGTAAACTTTGGTACGTGTGCTAGTTATAACGGTCTCCGCCTTTGCTTTCTTCGTTTTTAATCTGGAAATAAATATTTTCAGTAAGTAATAATTCACTAGTTTAATATTAATAACTTTATATTTCGGCTGTTCGTACTGAAAACAATTTTAGTGCTTTAAAAAGCCATTGTAAAAGACAAAAGTTACAACATAACCACATTGAGATGCAGCCTTTGCTGAGTTAGTTAATTAGACTTGGTACAACTCACATTTAAGTAAATAAAAGATTGCGTGCACAAGTACAGCCAGAAATCCAGAGTAAGTAAAACGTAAAAAAAGAAGAAAAAGAAAATATAAAAAATCCGCCAAGTGTAAGATTTACTCACATGCAAGTGATCCATTCCAAGTACGGGCCACTCTTTAAGTTTTAATTTTAGTTGCTAAACTTGTTACAGTGGACGTAGTTAAACATGTTTGGATACATTTTAATATCAGTTTTTTGCTTACATTTATAGCAGACATAGCAGCAAAAATATTTAAGTGTTTCTCCCACTCTTTTTAGCCTTTTTAAAACACCCTTTAATTTCAAAATTTAATTTTTGTACATAATTTGTATGAATTCTAAATGTCGGTCTTCTTCGATTAAAATACTAAAGCCATATGGGTGAAATTCACGTCAATATTGGGAAACCCTTAAGTTGAAAGTTTTATAATGTCTGCTTGTTGCTACAGCGCACCCAATTTTACTAACACTGATCAAATTTGACGTATCTGCCAAGCTCAGTTTAAAAACAATAATATTCTTATAAATATAACGTTACTTTAGGAATACCCTTTAATTTTTACTAATAGTGGCTATAGTGTAATATTCTCTGTGAAAATTTTAATGTTATACTTTCTATGGTTCCAGCGATAAGGGTCTGTGAAAGATATTGTGGCGAAAACAATATGGTAACATTTTTACTTTTACATTTGAAACATTAAAGCTTTAATTGAATCATTCTTTTTTATTTTTGTTTGTTATGAAAAAGCTAATTTATGAATTATTTCTTTTCCCATAAAAAAAAAATTAAATTAACAAATTTCAATTCGTATTCAATTCAAATAAATTTGTTTAAGTGAATTGCAATTCATTATCAACTCGTTTGAATTGAGTTGATTTCACATTATACAAGAAATATTTATTCAATTTAAATTTCAAACATACAAAATATTAAAAACAATAATATTAAATTTCTAAGCAAAAAAAAATTATAACAGAAGAAATACACGAAATCGTAAACCAAATTAAAAACACAAAATGTTCTTATTAATTTTTAAAGAAATGAAAAAAACAAATGAAAGAAAATATGAAAAGAAAAAATCTTTTTATGCCATCACAAAACTGAAGAACTCTAAATCGTAATCACATACGTACGTACTGTCATTTGCCAATTCAGGTCAATTTAACTCTCTGCTTTCAAGCGTATTTAAGAAATGTTTCGTACTTCTATAAAAACGTTTTGGATAGATAGAAGTATCTACATAAAGACATTAACCTAACAAAGTAAGTCCTTTGAATTAAGTCCTTTAATAATAAAAAACATAAGAAAATTAAAAATCAAAAGCATATTAAGAAAGAAGAAAAAAGGACAATGATTGTGCTGATATGTGGTTTAGCTGTCTATAAACGTTATTGGTATGATTATGCATTAACATTGGAAGAACCAAAAAAAATCATTGTTGAAATTATGATTTATGTTAGGCAACTGCTTATTAACCTTAAAAACTCTTGAGTAAAAAAAATAAATAAATTGAAGTAGTTTAATACCTGCCATTTGTTTATTTTAATATGGTTATAAATTTCATCTCTTCGTTCAATTTTTCACCCGTGTTGTTTCTTTATTTTTATTATAATTTTGTTGTTGTTTATTTTTTAAATTAATATTACGATTAATAGATTTAAATGTCATTTCGTTGGATTTTATAATAAAATTTATATTTATTATATTAAGAGTAAAAACTTCGCAAACTTTGGAGTATATCCTCTTCTACACGGCTGGATAGAAGAAATATTGAGATAAATAAGCTAAACGGCTGAACTGTTTGCAACGTAATTCCACAGAAGAGCATTCAAGCCCAAGTATAGAGTTTCAGCTTTTCATCGTTTCATTAGTCCTAAATAGTGTGCAGGCCTTCAAAACAAAGAAAAAAACATAGAGGTAAAAATTATGTAATTTGCTAAATTTAATATATAAAAATATGTTTTATCAGTCAAAATAGCGACAGGATTTTTACTTATTTTAAAAAACTACAGCAGAAAAGAGTGAAATTAAAGGATGCCCAATATAAGACGAGACTTCTTGCATTTAAACTTTCTCTTTGAATTGCAACTAGCGCAAATAACATAAAACATATAAAAAATAAAAATTTAAACCTAAAGATGGCTCAATAGAAGGCATTATTTTATTTATAGTCCCTTAATTTCTGAACCGTATTAGGCAGGAAAATTTCAACGAAACATTTAAAACCTTCCTTTAGTATTTCAAACCAGCAGTTAATTGACTTATGTTTATTAAGACTCTAAAAAACAAAATTTAAAAAAAAAAAAAAAAAAAATATTTACAAAATTTTTAGAAACCGAGGCATTAAATTATATTTACAACAAAATAAACTTGAAGTTATTTGTTAAAAATTCAAACAATGCAACTAATAATTCCAATAAATTAAATTTTTTTTCTATAAAGTACTCGTCCACTCTTTGCAACTTTTTTGCGCAACTCTTGAGATTGTATATGAGAGAGAAAAGACGAGTATAAATGGATACACTCTTTCATGAACTTTAAATTCTCATGTGGACACATGTGTGGACACGAATGCAACTTTATAAGGGAATTTTAAAAAATTGCAGAAACAACAATTGCATGTCTGGACGGGACAAAGCAACTTTGTTTTCCGTTTTTATTTTTATTAAACCTGTTAATAATTCAAGTCCATGAAAACTTCTTTTTACAAACTATAGAAAATTATTTTTTAATAATTTTACTTTTAACGATCTACTAAACGCTTTAAATAATGATTTGTATTTTTATTTCGGCAAATAATTTTTTTTTCATCTAAAAAAGGAATTTTGAACGAACGTATGTATGTATATAAACATAGAAAACAAAATCATTTTATGCTTGAGTTTAAAATAACTTACAGTAAACTTTAAATCAAATCATAAAATTTTACATACAGAAAAGGTAAATGAAAACTGATCTTAGTTGTAAATATCGTTAATACATATGCGTCATTCTAATGCTCGTCAAAGCCATTCAGGTATATCACAAAAAAAAACTATTTCCTCTTTTTTCATTATTTAAATATCGGTTTTTCCAAACGTATATTTGTGTTTAAAAAATTTGCTTTCGTATCTTGATTTCTTCTACATTTATGCTTGATGTATTAAAAATTAATACAGGTACTGTCTTTGTAGCGACAAATTTAAAATTTTAAATTTACCAGAACTAAAGTAACAAAAGCATACAAATAATATAAGGGTAGCTAAAGAAATTTTGGACAACGAGCCTCATTTTCATTGGTATAGTTGGAAATTTTTGTATTAATGATGTTTTACGTAACCATTATTTAAAACTTAATAATGAGAGAGTAAAAGAAATTAAATATTTTTTAATTGATAAATAATTACGCTTTAAGTAGGCGCTTAAAAACCTATTAAATAAAGAATAATTCTACATGTTAAAAAAAAACAATCCACTCATGGTTACAGTTTTAACTTGAGTCGGCTTGCAAGTCAATGCCTGGAAGACCAGTAAACAAAACCACCTGTGCAAGTATTGTTTAATTTTAGACTCTAGTAAAATAAAACAAACAATGAAGAAAAGATGAATGTTAACAACCACAAAAAAAGGAAAATTACCATTAAATGACTAAAATTAAATAATACTTTTTTTTCTAAACTTGACTTCAATTTTTATTTAACTTTTGTTTAAGCCTGTTATAATTCAACGTTTTTTTTTTCTTTTTTGAATTTTTTATTTAAAAAGTCGCAATAATTTGTATCCTGATTAAAATTAGCAAATAACCCCAATTTTACCTACTTTATAACAGTGTTACGTCGTTACTTTTTACCCTAACTAATGTTCCATGGACACATTAGCTATCTTCTCTCTTGTTGTCATATACAGGCGTCTAACAGCTGATATAACGCAAATACACAACAAATGTTTTTTAGAATTGACACTCTGAAGGGTTTAATCTGCTGTTGTTAATTTAGTACTCATCATCTATTATTTTTTCTTTATACGAAAGACTGTGATAGAATTTTAACTTAGATTGTTTTAGCTATCTTTTACTTTTATTTATTCCTGCACAAAACACAATTATTTTCAACTTTTTTTCTGTTAAAGACACAATCAAATATTTTTACTATTGACAATTAATTATTTAAAAAGTGTTTCTTTACTAACAATAAAAATTAATACAAAACTAAATAGCCGAACCCTTTTCATTGTTTCGAAAGTAAACGTTTCGTTTGGCTTATTATCGTACCCTGGTTTTTACAGATGGATGAAGGGTAGCCGTTAGTTACTTACTATTTTAAGTATCGTTCATGCTTTAAATTTTGCAATCAAAATTGCCTACGAAATTGAAAAGAATAGAAGTGTAACTAAATTGAAAGGGGGCTAAGGATGTGTTCAGTTCGGCTATAATATATATAAATTTGTTTACAAAATATAACTTGTACGAAGCTTGGAGACGAGCCTACTAACAAAAAATTTAAAAACAATAACGAGTGCAAAAATTTTTCTTGGAGTACCTGTCCGTAGACTAGAGTTAAGTCTGCTTATGAAAAAAAGCCGTAAGTAATATTTAATAGACTAAAAGATAATTAAGTTAAGAAAATAGCAGCGTATTAGCCGAGGTTGTGTTCAGGTCCAAAACTTTATTGCATAAACTTTACGACTGATTCGTATTTCATGTTAATATTAAGTATATAACCACAAGTGTTGTTAAAGACAAGTGTTGTTATATACAATTATATTTTATTACACAGCAAAGTTTTATTGCGTTATTATAATTATGTCCAACTTCATAAAGTTAATTTAGACCTTACCATATGATAGTTATGTTCTAATGATTATTGTTATTAGGACTTTAAAAAAAACAAGTTCGAAATCTCAGTATGACATGACATAATAATATACTACAATATTTATTGCTTTTGGCTTTGAATATCTCTTAATGGCTGTGTGAGTGTGGCATAATTATTTTTCCGTTATACAAAAGGCAACAAATTTAATTGATATGTTGACCTTTCTGAGTTTAATTTTCTTTTTTTTTATAAATGTAGGATTATATATTTACATGGGTTTGTATAAAAAGAAAAACAAACAATAAGTTGAATATATTCAGCCGACAACACACCAAAACACATACAGTGATGTGAAAAATAATAAGGACACAAATGTCCAGCAAAAATATTTGATCATAAAATAAGTAAAATGAGAGAAATTCTAAAAAATAACTGTATTAATTTTCAGCTAATATATTACAAAAACAAGTCCCGTTACAAAAATTCAGAGAATTTGTATACATTTAATAAAATTAGGTTGTTAGGCAGAGATCAGTTGGTTTTGGTTGTGCGAATTAATAAGGACAGTTTGTCGTTTAACTAAAATAAATTAATATCTAAGCTTTTGAAAGTTATTTTGAAGTTTATTTTTGTGTACAATAGGTAAAAAACGTGATTTTAGTGAAACTTTAAATTCAATACAAACTTAAAAACAGCTTCATTTCGTAGTTTTTTAGAGCAAAATGGGAAAATCTAAGCACTGTGACCCAGTACTACGAAAAACTATTAAAGATTTGCATAAAGATGGAAATTCTTATAGAAATATTGCAAGGTTGCTTGGAATTTCAAAAACAATGGTAGAAAATGCAGTCAAATGGATTCCTATTAGAGAAACACGTGGCAGAAAACCAAAAATTACACCTGCAGTAAAACGTGGAATCATTCGATGTGTAAAAAAGAATCCATTTATTTCATCGAAACAGATAAAAATTGATTTAAACATTAACATTGACTCATCAACAATTCGAAAAACCCTAATTAAAGAGAACCTTAAAGCTCATAGTGCTAGAAAAGTACCAATGTTGTCGAAGAAGAACATACAACAAAGGCTAAAATTTGCTGAAGAGCACGCATGCTGGCCTCAAGAAAAATGGAGAAATATTCTATGGTCGGATGAGACAAAAATTAATTTATTTAATTCGGATAGGGGTCTTCATACTGTAAGAAGACCAATTAATACGGAATACAACCCAAAACACACCATTAAGAGGGTAAAGCACGGCGGTGGTAACATTATTGTTTGGGGGTCATTTTCCTACTATGGTGTTGGGCCACTGTATCGTATACAGGGCATTATGAAAGCAACAGATTATGTTGATATTCTACATAATTGTATGCTTCCTTATGCCGAAGAAAATATGCCACTGCAATGGGTGTTCCAACAGGACAATGACCCCAAACATACGGCAAAGTGCACCAAGACGTGGTTTGTGAATAATAAAATCAATTTATTAGAATGGCCTGCTCAGTCTCCCGATCTAAATCCGATCGAGAATTTGTGGAGCATAGTTAAAACTTCAATTAGAGGAAAGTTTCCCACGAATTGCGATCAGCTATGGGAATTAATTCAGACTGCGTGGAATGATGTACCGCTTTCAGTCTGTCAAAACCTTGTTGACTCTATGCCACGACGATGCCAAGCAGTTTTAAAAAACAACGGCGCCTCAACAAAATATTAACCACTGGAAAGCAGTATTATTTGTGGATCTCTTTTTTTTTTAAGTAATATAATTTTTTAGGCAATAACACGAAGTGTCCTTATTTTTTTTCACAGGGTGAATTTGTATTTTAAGTTAAATCTATTTAAAAAAATTTAAAATAAAAACAACAATTTTAAAAAACATAATGGATCTCGTTTTTATAATATATTACCTAAAAATATGTACAGTTATTTTTAGCAATTCTCTCATTTTAATTATATTATGATCAAATGTTATTACTGGACATTTGTGTCCTTATTATTTTTCACATCACTGTACATCTAATATTTGACTGGTTTTAAGGTATTTCGTCCAGATCGACTCTGACACGTTCGGACATAAAGTCCTCCATATGCGGCGTTTTATTAGCATTTTAATTTTAAATTTTATTTTTAAATTAAGTTTGATTTTACGAAACGTGACGTTTGTCAGCTATCAGATGTGTGTAGCTTTTGTGAGTTGAGGTGTTCTGATATTTTTCCAATTTTCTGTTTTGTTATTCGTTGCGTATCAATTAATTTATGTTCAAATATCGTGTATAGTTGAATGTAAATTGTGGTTCACATTACCTGCCTCGTAGATGTTTAATTGCTGGTTTTTAATGAAATTTGATTTCTGTGGCGTGCAGTTAAATAATGTTTAGGCATCATTTACATATTTAAGAAAATTTAAAAAGGTAGAAAGGCATGTGAAAACAAAGACTTTTAATTCTTTTAGGTTTATCGTTTTTATAGTATTTTTAAATGAAAAGAGAGGATTCATTACACTAAGCCATAAAGAAAACCAGTTACATGAGACTGCTGTATATCAATCACTTTAAGAGGCTGTGCCTATCATATAAATGTATAAATGGATGAAAGTACACACGACTATATTATAACATAAATAAAATTGGAAACTTTAGCATATCTATAACAACAAAAGTTATGCTGTTAATGTCTGTTAAAGATGACGAATGGTGTGCGTGTGAGCATTGTCACCAAAGCTAAATAAAGTGTATCTTCCAATACTAACAAGTGTAGTGTATGAGAACACAAAAAATGTAGATGTATCTGCTTGTTCTAAAACAGAAAACAGAGCCTTTGTTTGGTTCTACTGGCTTCGAGCTTTGCAAACGGACACATGGCACATTTTAGTTAAATTACTATCATGTTTTAAATGTCATTAAAACCATTCGTAAAAGGTTTATCCATAATAATTGCGAAAATAAATATAAAGGCGTCTGGGTAGCCGAGGCCGCTTCCTCCTTCACAGTGCTGTTTACCTCTTGTGAAGGAATATTCTGTTGTACGGATCCAAAAGATCTGGTAAATAACTTTCAAATATTAAAAAAAATACTTGTACGCTCTCAACACAAGTCCTCGCAGTGGAGATTGTTATAATAAACAGTTAATGAGAATTAATAATTATTCCAACGATATATATATTTATTTACACTAATTATTTATTGAATTATTATTGCTAATTTAAATGCTTAATTCATAAATAAGAAACGAATTTCTACAAAAATTTATTTAATCCTTCTTTTTATTTTCTTATAAAATTGCATCGCTTGATTGATTTTGCCTATTAAATTAAAAAAGAAAAATAGTTTTAAACTTCTGCTGCTGACTTAGAAAATTGCATTCCTCAATGATTTTTAAATTGTTTTAGTTTTAATAGAAAATTGCATTGTGTTCTACTTAGAATCCTTGCGTGTGTGTTAACAAATCAGTCTTCTTTTAGTTATCAAAGATGGAAACATTTTTTTATAGAAATCTGTCAGATACATGAAACTTGATTTAGTGGTAGCAAAAAAGAACCAAAAAAAGTTATGATTAATGGTTAAATTTTTAAGCGAATAAAAAAACAAATTTAAACGTTAAATAGATTTTAAGAAAAAAGCTTAACGCCATTTCTTTTTTTCTGCAAATGATTAAAATAAAAAATATTTCATGGGAGATAAGACTGTGTTACAAAAATTTTGCTAAAGAATTAGTCGTTGTATATATAGAATAAGACATATGGCTTCTATAAACGAAATCATAAATTTTAATGTTTTTTCTTTTGAAGATAAAACAACGAAAAATTATTTATCTGCATTTTGTAGGTTGAAAATGTTCCTTTTTTTCTTCAGGGGCTTGATGCTTCATTAAGCACGAAGGTGTACAGATTTAATTTAACCTGTAATAAATTTTAATATTTTTTGTTATGCTATCGAAAACTTGAAACTAAATTAATTTCAGACTAGAGAAAAAATAAATACTGTGAAATTATAATTCTTTTTTAAGGGCAGCTATTGTGGGTGGAGTGATTGATATTGGAAGTTTTAAATGTATCGTTTAAATAAGTACACACATAGAAATGTATCTCTCTCTACCTGTTATGTAAATAAATACAAATTTAAACAATTTGCAAAATCTTAAGATACGTAACTGGAAGCATTAAATATAATTTAAAAATAATTTCTTAATGACAAAGGAACTAAATGTGGTGCATCATTTCGCAAAAAGTGTATGAATAAGAATACTTCTTTCCCATACATATATTAAAAAGGAAATATAAAAAATTATTTTTGGAAGCATTCACACCGAATAAAAAAATCTTCTTTCTTAAACTCATTCCATTAAATCTTCACTAAAAGATATTTTTGTTTGCTCGATAGAACTTACGAAAGAGTTAACTGTCAAACGAACTGCTATGCTGCCCTTACTTTGAGACAATTATTATCAGTATATTCTGGTTAATCATCATAACTAGAACTAAATTTTGAACAACGCTACCAAATTATCCAGATTTTCTTTAAAATCGGATTTTTGAATGAGGCAAAGTAAAACAAAGTAAAACTAATACACATTAGACCCAACGGACTCAATAACTTCACGAAAAATAATTCATTTGAATGATTTACACGCTAGTGTATCTTAGTTCTTCAAAAACGAAGCTGAAACTCGTGTTGCGGTCAATGAAGATCGTTACCGCATGATGATGTTTTGTTGGAAAACATGGATGACATTAATACAGAAGAAATGTGGTTTTAACAAATTACCATACGGCTATCGCAACTATCTAACTTGAATTTAGCGATAAGTTGATTCCGAGAATTATTTTCTGGTTTACGCTAATATGCCAGCAACAATTGACGCATTGAAAGCCAACATTGGTTGTGTTGTCTATTACAATGCACATAAATTTTTTTAATGTTTGAAGTCCAAAATGCGGTTTGTCAAGGACTACCGAGGTAGTCATATGCCTAAAATCATACTAGATCTTTGGCGAAAGGTACATTCATTTTGTTGATAAGGATCATGTGATTAAATTTGACGTAAAGAAATGAATGTCAAGACATAATGTGAAATGACTTCCATTTTTTTTTTAATTAAGTAATCAACTCTACTTTCCTTTACATAAAATTTGTTTGAAAATATAAAATTGAAAAAACTTGTGGCACTATAATTACGACCTACTAATCCGATACATAGAAGTGGTGTTTTTACGGCATTTTAAATTGTTGAGCTCAACACATTACGCTAAAAGTTGGCGACTTTTTCTAAAATATTAGTTTTCAGGACTTGCTTTGGTAGATATGTGATTTCATGAAGCCCCAAGGAAAGGTCTCTAGGGCGACGTTGTGAAAAACTTCTGTAAAATTCAAGCTTCATTGAAACACATTCAAATGTTGTTGGATAAGTATTGAATACAAAAATGCTTCTGTAGTTTTAACATTAACTCCTCATTTTGCAAAAAATCCTTCTTAAAAATATTTGAAAATTTTAACAAAGTTTTGAAGTTTTTTATTTAATTTATTTGTAATTTTTTTTATTTATTTGTAATTTGCTTAGTTATATAATTAATTAATTAACAAATATTTGTAATTAAATTATTTATTAAATCAATCATATAATAGCTAATAAAATAAATAATCGTATCAATTAAAATTTGATTAATTGATTAAGTTTTAATCTAAAGACAAATAAGTTGTCTTAATAAGTGCAATCATTTTTTTTTTTTTGTAAAACAAGGACGTTAAGTTTTTAGAAAATTGAATTTGAAAGCTAATTTTAAAGAAAAGTTATTTCAAAAATATATTTTCCTTTTTTCTTTTACTCTTTTCCTTTTAAGAAAAGTTATTTCAAAAATATATTTTCCTCTTTTCTTTACGTTCTGAGCTTCCTATTTTAAAATTGAATTAAGTAAATATTTATAAATCATAAGTTGTTGCTCAATTGATCCACCTTCTTTCTTACTCTAAATTGTGTGTTGCTATTTTACATTTAAGGCTGCATGCAATAACATCTGCTTTATCCTTTGATCTATTAAAATATTAGACTGGGACAATATCTAAAAGGAAAATTTATATTACATATTTTAACATACTGTTTGCTGTTCATGGCTTAGAGTGCAAAGAGTACGAAACAGTTTTTCATCCATACTTTTTTTACAATACTTTTTCATTGGTTATGTTTTAAAAAATTTTCGAATGTGGTAAAATGGGAGATTATTACAATCTATGTTTTTAGGTTTCTTCTATTATTATATTACTATTATGATATGAATAGTTCATGAAAGTTAATTCACCGATACATGCAACATAAAAGAAAGTTAGATTTGAAACACTTATCCCTGTTGAGTAATATTTAAAGTTCTTATAAAATACGATTTAATTTTGAATTAAAACATTTTAACACGTGTGAAAAACATCATAAGTATAACTGTGTAAACTTACCTAAACAACTGGTTATTTTCTGACACAAAAAACACTAAAATGAAAAATTAAAGACTAGTACGTTAAGCTTATCTTGTGAGTTACAAATGGTACCAATATAAAAACATTACCCTTCAATTAAAGCAAATTTATTAAATTCACACTAGCATCAAAAGCTTCACATCCTACCAAAAAGTAACCTCCTGCCTTCTTGAAGGTTGCCTTCATATTAAAACTTTAAAAGATATCTAATCTAAGGACATTAATAGTTAATGAGTTTGTTTTTATTTATTTTTCATTTTATATTGACTTATGCTGTTTTGTGATTATATTTTTCATTTTGTAGCCTTCATAATTCCTTAACTTGATTTTTGTTTTGTAAAGTTGGTTATTACAATTACAATAATTACTTCTGCAAAATAAAAAAAGTATTTTTTTCTTTTTTGCAGCAACTTTCGCTGATATTTTAAGAATTTTGTAACATTAACCCTTTCATTGAAAAGATATATAAGGTTCCAGATTTAAAAGTGTTTTGTTACTCTATTAACTATAATTAATCAAGTGAAATTTACATTTCGGTGTCAAATCTCTAAAAAAAATATTAAAGTCCTATTTTTACATGACATAATTATTAGTTTAGGCGGCATTTGAGGCACAAGTGTACATTATTTCTAACGCCATCAACAACATGATGATTTTAGAATCTACCTTTTCAATATTTTTCCCAACTACTACTACTACATTTAAAATTTATTCAGTTAATCATGCAACAACCAGAAACATGCATCCACATCTACCGTAATGGAATGGCTGTAATAAAATTACCACAAACTCAAAAAAATTAATTTCGAATTGCTTGAATGTAGAAAAATGATGAAAAGCAACACAAAAACTAATAAATTTATTAATACTGAGTAAAATTCTTTTAACTTCATAATTATTTTATACCCATAAAAATAAATAATTATAAATTATGATATTCAACGCAGAATCACACAGCTTGGAAAAACACAAGCACTTTGCATAATTTGTTTGTAAGCGATGAAATACTAATAATTTATTTAATATGCGGCCACAAAAAAATTATATCTTATTTTGGAAATATTTTATTATATATTAGAATCAATTCAATGGCAGACAAATTTTGCCTTTTAATAATGGGGTGAGATTTTTGTTTATTTAAATTTAATATATAAAATAGACTTCATTTGTACACAAAATAAATATTTAAATATTTTATAATTTCTTTTTTTTCATTACCTTCTTTTAATTTTTATTTAATTGTTAGAAAAGAAAACCTTAAGAATCTGCCACAAAAATTTTCTAAGCCAAAAATACACAAGAGATCAATTACAATAATAGCACCACATTATTGATCGACCTCATTAATAGTAGAAGTACTCTTAGACTAGAGATTTTTTTTAATCCTAAGTAAAATAGAAAAAATAGATTTAATCCCAAAACAAGCAAGAGAAAAAACAAAAAATAAACTGACAGCAATTTTAATGTTAACGCTTGTATTCGCAGTCAGGAACAGGCGACAGAAACACAAAACTTAAATTCTTCTGAAGCATAAATTGTAACCAAAAGAAAATTAATACTCTTGATTCAAGCACAACAAAAAAATTTTAAGATTTTAAAGTATAAAAAATGAAAATTAATAATAAATAAGCATCATCTGAATATCTAGCTTAGTCGAATTAACTAAATAAAATGAAATATGAGTGTTTCCTTAAAAAAATATAACAGATGGATCAAACATAGCTCTAAATGCAAATAAATTAATTAAAATAAATTACATAAAAATATGGCAACCGCAGTTCTAGGGTCAAACGCAGAAGCCCAATCACCTACTTATCTTCAATCAAATGCTGATCGAAACATCGATTCCCTATACTCTATATATAACCTTATCCTCTAAATCGCTTCAGCTGGGCACTTGAAATTTTTAATTGAGAGTATGAAGAACCATAAGGACAGCTTAAAAAAAAGTTATTTAAAAATTGAAGGGTGTTTCCATGAAGCCGTGCCATATCGTGTATGTACCAGCCTTTAAATCAAAAACTAACATTTTTATCAACTGTTGTTGGAACTTTAGAGCATCTGCCAACATACTCAACGTAACGAAAAAAATGACGCCTGTGTGGGAGTACCCATATAAGATTTATATTCTAAATTTTTTTTACGATTTCTAGTAAGTAATTATTGTCTTAAGACTAAGAATGCCCCATAGGTCTTTGATGATGTTGATATTTAAACAAAGTGCTTGTAGTTTTTACTAGAAATTAAGTAAACTTTTTAATTTTAAAGATTTAAATGTGACAACATGAACAACGAAATAAGTCTTGTAGGTCTAACATTTATTTATTTACTTATTTCCAATGAATTTTAAGCCGAAAAGTAAAAAAACTGTACACACTTTCTATGCAGTTACATAAAAAACGCCCACATTTTGTTTAATGAGACAGAACATGAGAATATAAATACTTTTTTATTTTATAACAAAAAGAAACAAAACTTTAAACCTACACAGAGAAAAGAAATTCGTTGTGGGAACCGAATTCGTTGCCAATCGAATTTTGTCGATTGTGTGTATTATCTTGAATTCGGTTGTAATAACTGAATGAGTATGGCACTCACAACTATTTTTTTAAAAGATTCTTGGGTGACTATCGAATATTATTGTGAATTAAATAAAACGATATAATTTTTTAATATTTATTTTTATTAAAAAAATAAATTACAGTGATAAGATTTTACATCATAAATTTCATAATTTGAATCATTTATTTAAACCAACTCCTTCTTTGAATTCAAGATACCCTTTTTATATAGTTTCTTTAACTTGCCATCCTATACCGCAAGTCTTGCCTCTGTGAAATGTATTAAACATTTTTAAATTTCTTTTATTTACATATGGCTTTGTGAGATAATTTTAAACTTACCACCATACAACATTGAACCACCATACAACTTTTCACCACGTTGAAAAAATCTTTGTTCTTTTAAACTAAAATATTGTTGATTTTTATAATTCTAACTACCAAAATTCGGTTTTCAGTAGTAATGTGCTGAATAAGTTTAGTTGCATATTCCAATTAATAGAATAGATTTTAGTAAAGATACAAATCGGTCAGGTTAACTATTTTAAAAGGTATTACAACCAACATTTGGGGGCAAATATCAAATGTTAGCTTTTAATATAAAAAATAAGTCAAGATTGTAATTTATTAATAATTAAAATCAAATTATTATATTCCTAATTGAATCTTGAACATATCGATGGAGTTTTTACCATTTTTTCTTCTTTGTGTAGAGTGTTGACCTTAAAAACCTTTCAAATGATAATTAATACTTTAATTTTGAATAAATAAAAAAAAGAAAGAAAGACAACATTAATATAACATTCTGCAAGCGTAGGAATACTAAGTATTTTCGTTATCTTATTTTCTAAAACTTATAAAAGTCTGATTGTCATAATAACTAATATTTTCCTTTCTTAAACATTGTGTACTTAAACCTTTGTTTGCCTTTTTAATGACTACCCGTGATAACATATACTTTGGTTTGCATTTCCCTTGGCTTTATTTAAATTGTAATTATTGAAATTGTACTTTGCATTTACAATGTTTCTAATCAAATGCTCCTAAGGTAAGGTTAGGTTAGGTTGCACAGGCCATCGGTGCAAAAAGAGACTCACTTGGGTCCCAAAGGTCCCATTGTGTTGCCTGGAAACAGGATGTGTTGGGATCAGATTGAGGTCCCTACGGCACCATCAAAAGATCCACATCCAAACCACCCCGAGGACCGGATAAACGATTTTATCCTAGCAACATCGCAGACAGACAAGTCTGCAAGATTCAGCAGTCTCGGACTGCCAAAAATAGCCGCTCTATTCCTAGAAAAAGCCGGACAGTGGCAGAGCAAATGCTCCACCGTTTCCTCCTCTTCCTCATCTTGACAACTCCTACAGTAGTCATGATGAGGAAGATTCAGTCTTCTAGCGTGCTCCTAAACAATCTGGAGTTTTCAAATAACATAATTAATTTTGTATTTTTGTCAATAAGTCAGACCCGTTATTATGTAGTTCACTTATGTAGGTGTTTGCGCTGTTATTATTCAGTCCTAAAGTAAATTTCTTTTTCATTTCGTATATAGTTGTGAAAACCTAAAGGTATATAAATATATTTGTATATAAAACAATAACGTGATAAAGCATCTAAAAGTATTTTAATGCACGTTTATTTTACCCTTCTCACAGGTGGAAAGAGGTTATATCTAAGTTTGTCATTCCGCTTGTAGTTTCTACAGTACCCATTTCCGACCAAAAAACTGTATATATTCTGAGTTCTTATGCAAAGCAAAGTCGATGTAAGGTGCTACATAAGCTTAAGAAAACTTAAACACGGTAGGAAAGAATTCCTTATCCTGATTTTTATTTAAACAATGCAATGGGGAATCTGCAGTATGGTACATGTGGTCATACTCATACGGTGTAGAGTATATAAGATTCATTTCGGCCTACAATATCACTTTCACTTGATTTTGTTTTAATTTTGGGCTTTAGATAAACCAATTTTGTAGTCATTATTAAAAAAAAAAGAGAAAAACAAAACGAAATAAAAATGAGATTGTTATTTAAAGATAACGAACTATTTACTTTCCAACTACAAGTTCTTAGCAAAATGTAATGTAAATTTATGACTGTTTTATCCAGAAATGTTCTAATTTCTTATTTTGTGATATTTTTAACTATCGGCTAAATGAAATAAAACTGAATGAGACAAAAAACTATCTGTTTATGTCGTACTTATTGTGAGGAAAACCATTATTTTATGCTGCAATTATCTACAAGTTCGTAGGAATGGCGAATTTATTCATTTTCGACGATGTTCAAAATGTGAAACTCCACATCATGGCGAAATCATGCACCGGGTAGCGTCCAAGGCGAATTTATTATAACGTAATAGCGATGGCAAATTCGTTAATTTTCACCGTAAGCCTGAATGTCAAACGACATAAAAAAATAGTATACGGATTTCTTCTATATGCAGTATAACACTTAGGCTACTGGCGAAAAACAATAATTTCGCCATCGCTACCACCATGGCGACTAAACATTGTTGACTTAACAACTGGATGTCGAATTCAATTTATCTTTCTGTAATGATTTTGTGCTTTAAATGAAGTTGTACCTATTGATTTCTTTCTCCTGCGTATGCAGCAGTACCTCGTTCTTCTTTTATTGGCTTTGACATTTAATTTTATAAAGTTACAATTTTGTACTTTTCAAATTATTTATTTTCAAAATTATTTTAAAATTTTGATAATAACGTTTAACATAAACAAAAATCAGCTGTGCTATTAAGACCACCTGTAAATTAATTCGCCTTGCCCAATTCATTGTTGAATTCACGTCATTACATTTGCCTTGCTTGTGTCAAAATAACAAAAATGCCTTAAATTTCATTTTATAATATTTTTTACTAGTTTTGTAGAATAATTATTTTTCTACCGTATTTTTATTTAAATTTTAGCATTAACAAAAATTAATGGAGCCAATAAAAGTTGTTTTTGCAGGGAGAACTTATCAGTTTCTTAAAGAAGAAGATATAAAAACAAGAGAGCTGAAGAATGCGCAACATTTAATAAATCTTAAAGACTGTATTAAATATTTGAAAAGTAATATATCTACAAATAAGAAAAAGATTTTTAAAATCTCATCAATTGATTATAATTTTCCAAATTTTTATCAGATTCAGAAGCTTTCGTGGTCCAGTTAAAGAATGAGATGGTAGTCATAAAGAAGTGGCAGGATTATATAAACTGCCTTCAATTTCCGATACCTTACATACCTCCCGATATACGCTTTTTCGTTGAAAGATTAAAACGTGATGAAGTGGCTTCCAATCAACAAACCGTTAGTTGGCTTCTATCTGTTGATAATCATAGTATTCTATCACAAGATTTTGGTCGAGAAGATCTTACCTATTCTACTCTAAAACTTAAGGATACAACAAAATTTAGCTCGGATTATGATAAATATATAGATGAATACCTTAAAACTCTTCAACGTATTGATGAATTTTTGGACGACAGCGGAGAATGTAGCACAGAAAAATTAGAGGATATAAAAGAATTGAAAAACACTATAAGACAAGAGATAACTGAAAATCTAAACCGCTTCACATATCGTATTCTTAGTTCAGAAGAGGCTTATATGAAGTAAAATTTTTTCAGATTTATAGATTAAAAAACCTTGTTAACTTTTACTATGTCAGTTCCTTAGATGCAATCACATGTGAATATAATTTTGAGGGCGATAATTTTCAAATGCACATTTGGTCCCTTAAGAATGTTCCAGTACGTTTTGACCGATTGGAGTAAGTACTTCAAAACTTTATTTTAGAAGACGCGGTTTTAACCTGTTATATTTTGCTAACAAAAAAATATTAGAACTTCACGTTTTCAAGCCAATTTACATGGAGTCAAAATAATACTCTCTATACCTTTAAACATAATGAAAGAAAATTTTACCATTCGTGCCCTGCATATGAACTTCGTACACATAAACACAAGTGCGAACGTTTTTCCGCAAGAGGTTATAGAACCCCCGGAATTCGCAAGTTTTGAATTCAAAGATTTACCTGAATGTCTTGAAGACGAATGGCAAAAGCAATTAGAAATCCAAAATCAGATTCTAAGCAAAATGATACGTGCACGTGATGAGTATTTTGCGGAGCAAAAGTACTTGGAAGAGGAGAAAGCAAAAGGAAAAACTAAAGAGAATGAAAATGAGAGTTCAAGCAAACGAAAAAGGAAGAAAAAAGAAAAAGAGCTACCTGCTCCAGACGTCAGCTATATCACAGATGACATGATTCCCGATGTACGAGAAGTGCTTTTAGATGAAGAACAAAAACAATTCAAAAGCTATCTTGATAGTTTATATAATCCCTCGTTAAGAGATTTTACATCAAATGAGGTATTTTAAATTATTTCTGAATTCAGAATGTTTTAAATTTAGAATGTATCGATTATTTTTTTGTTAGATTAATTTAAGAAAGTACGCCATTTTAGGTGGTGTCTATCAATTGTACCAAATTGAAAAACCAAAACATTTCGAGTTTAAAAGTTTTAATATCACCAATCATTTTAATGATGCAAAAGTGGTTATTAATACAGAATTCACTATACCTTCCCCACATGACCAGAGAAGTTCAAGTAAGAGAGCCTCTGTGTTTATAAGAGAACCGAAGAAGTCACTCTCCTCTAAAGTAGATCATCTTATTACTGATAAAAATTGCCCGTGGTTTGTTTTAGCCATAGAATTGCCAGAGTATCTTTGCTATTGGGATGAACCCACAGTTTGTCAATATGAGACGATAACTAAAGTAAAATTAAAACCTGTAGTTCCGAAAGAAAGTAAATTAACAATGGATAGCGTAGCCATAAACTCAAAGCCTTTAGTTACAAATTTGCCTTTTTTGGCCCCCCAAAAGGAAGGTTTAACAGCATCTGTAATGAAACCTAAAATGGAAAACTTTTTAAGTACTTCCCTATCCAATATACATCAGGGTCAGGAAGACTATTTCACAGATCGTGCTATCGACTCCGAAGGCATTTTAAATATTCAGGACTTTCCCTTGACTTCAGTCCTCAGTAAAACAAAAATCAGACACATAGCGAGGCATGTGGTTCCACGCATGTTATCAACATTAAAATTTAACATAGACATAGGAGAAGAAGAAGAGAGGAAAGCTTTCAAAAATACTAAAGGCAAAGGTATGGGTGTCTTGGGCATCTTAAAACGAAAACGATCTGAAGAGAACATTCAAAAAAGCCAAAAAAGCGAATTCCTATTTACACTTGGAGGCAAGCAAAATCTTCCTGAGAGATTAATACCTATCTTTGCACCAGAAGAACCGATACGTTTGTTACAACTACAAAATGATATCCAGAATCCAGAGTCTATTAATCGAGAAATTAAATCATTTGCTCAATTAGTTTCGTTGATAAATTTTGTTAAATGGTGGCATAAAACAAAAGTACGTCAATTAATAGATCTTCCACACTTTAGGCCAAAGATTGCAATTCGCAGAAAACGCATACGAAGAGCAAAAAAATCAAGACAACTATCAGTTTCATATGTTTCGTCGGAACTTTTACGAAAAAGTCAGTTAAAACTACGCACAGTAAAGAGTGTATACAACAGGCAAAATAATTCAAAAGTAATTCCAGAAGACAGCCCTGAAGATCTTAGCGTTATTTCATCAACAGATTTGTCTACCGTAACCGAACAAAACGATTTAAAAGAGGATTACATTAAATATACCTACTCATACTGGACCACCAAGAATATATTTAAATCGGAGTATAATAAACCGAAGCGTACATTTATAATTCAGACTAACAAATTGGGTAAATTTCTTTCTGTATTTAATACGTTTGCATTTGTGCGCTTCAAAATATTCTAAAAAATTTTAACAATCAAAAAAATTTTGTTTCCTCAAGAAGTGGCAGTGTGGCTACATGAAAAGTTTTTTAAATGAATTAAAATTATTTTTTTTTTTTTGGCTTAAGTTAATTTTTCATTTAATTTCTACAAATTTTTAGAACGAAAAATTATTTACAAATTTATGCGGACGTTTTTAACTTTCTAATAAGACTTTATAAAAAATTGCAAAAATTAATCGAAATGGCTCAACCGAACGAAGAAGGAGGTTTTCAAACATTAAACACTTGATAAATTGCCTCATACGAATTTCAATAAGATTTTCTATTACAGCAATGTTATGCACCGCGTTGTCGCACATTTATAGCGGATAAAAGGTTACCCCCTGCCATTATCCTAAATCTATTACAAAATTTTCATCGCTGCGTGGCAGTAAATAAAATAAATATTTTTAAGTAGAACCATTTATATATATGTATGATCAATTTAAAATGGGATAAATACGACAAGTAGAATACGATTTAAAAAAATATATAGCATGCGATAAGATTTCTCCCCATAAACTACACGTTTTTCTACCGGCTTGAAAAAAGAATCAGGAAAAAGAAGGTTATCAATTCACCTGAATGTTGCTTCTTTATGTTTGTGACTGCAGAACTTAGACATTTCTGCAGCGATTATGATTTTTTTTATTTAAAAGGATATGCCTACAAATTGGTCCATTTTCAAAAACAGTTTATAATTTTAAGAATTAAATGGTGAAATGAACCGTAGAAAGCACTACTTAAAAAAAGCTGCGTATCACTCTTGCTCTCAATGGCAAAAAGTATAATAAAAATAATTCTAAAAATTGAAGGTTGTCCCCATAGGTAACGTACGTTGACTAATGTAGGCCTACCTTTTGAACCGTTATAGACAAATGCTTGCAAGTAAAACAAGATGTCGATAACAATGACCGTAATAATAACAGCCCAAAAAAAAAAATAATTTTTGTCCCCATAAGAAGTTTGTATTCACACCAAAATAATTCGCTGTAATGCCTATAAACAAAACTTGGAACGAACGTGACTTTATAAAAATATATTTATGTTTTTGTATATTTGAAGGTTACTTTGGTTTGGCTTTTAAACTATACACACACTTTCCATTCAAATTTTGGAAACAGGAACCTAATCCAGATGAGTAAGTTAAATTCACTTGTATTTAGAACAAACATAAAAGGATTGTTTTTATTTTATTATTATTTTGGTTTTCTGTAGTCCAGCAAATGAAGTAATTTTTACTTTAGAAACTCAATACGTTCGATGCATTTTCAACATCAACGAAAAGGGAATCAGATGTGTTGTTACTGATATCACACAAAAATATGTGAGAGATGTTAAAAAATATTTGCTAATTGATGAACCCCTTGATAATATGAAGAGATTGAAGCAAATGCTAAGAGAAAAGAATATAAATATATTTGCAGATAAGGATGCCAGCTATTATATAGAGAATGGTAAATAGAATAAAATAACGCCACGTAGAGAAAGCAAATTTCAGTCAATTGTAAATACAAATTTATTAACCAAATCAAATGGAGCATGAATTAATAAGTCGAAATAAAAATAAGATATTTTTGTACATTTAACATCTTCAAAATTGATTTAGGGAGTTTGCAATTAAAAATTGTTTTCCCTGTGTGGCTAAATGATTTCCATAAGAATTATATTTGTTTAAAAAAAAATAGGTGTGTTTTCGGAAAAGCATTTACCAACTGAACAGCACTCCTACAATTGCATGGCTGTAAATTGCACACAAATCAAATTTTGTTATTCTACATGGAATCGTTTGGCCGGCAAACGTCATTTAATTCTAAAATTCATGCAACATCAAGATTCAGAAGAGAATATGACAGAGGCGCGTTTGACCCCAGAACAAGCGTATTTTATAGAAACAACAGAATTATGCTCCGATAATTTGAAAGTTATCAAACTAAAATTCAGTTTAACTTGGAGAAATTTAGGTGTAAGCATATTTAAATCTGTTAAACCATTTTTTTTAATTAAAAGTAGAATAAAATTTATTTTAGTTTTATAGCGATTTACAGTGTTTAGTCAATTCCATGTATCCGGCTGTTGATGAGCTTAAATGTAAAAATGCAATGTTATTAATTTTTGTACAAAATTTACTTTGTGAAATTAGACCTCTAAGTTTTTCTTAAAAGCGCTTTTCTAAATAAAATTTATAAAACCTTCTCCTTTAGAATCTATTAACAGTTGGGCTAAATTTCTTTGTAAACCTTAAACGGTTCAAAGTTAGGGCAAATTGGCTCAATTTACCATAGGAATGCTAGTCATAGTCCAAAAATATAGATTTGGGTTGATAAAAAGACAAAAGTTAATACTGATTTTGAAAAGTAAGTGTTCTATGGAAATAATCTTTTTGAATATCTAACTTTGTTTTGCAAAGAAATTCTCAGGTACACAAAATGTCAAGGATTTTACGTGCTTAATACAAATTGTTTAAGTCATCTACACCCTTAGTTTAGAGAGTATTTTATCCGATTCAGATAAAAAATGATGCTAAATGATGAAAATTAAAAATTTATTAAATACGCTTTTATATTTTAAATCAGGATCACCGAAATTCTGTCACATTTATGCAAGGTTGTAATTGAAACTTAACAAAAAAGTAAAGATTTTTCAATTATTAGTCTACAAGAAACAGTTAAGCGAAAACCACCTATAAAACATGAAATAATTATTACTGCTTATTTAGTCAGTTTTGAGTTTTATAACGTAGTATGAGATTTGTTTAGCTGTGGCTCGGAGGATGAGGAAGAGACCGTACTGCACCTCCTGTGCCACTGCCCATCCCTGGCTCGAAGAAGACTAAGAATTCTGGGCTCTCCTTTCTTTGGAACTCTTTCGGAGCTATCATCCCACTCTATAAGGGACATAGCGAAGTCCTCATGGTTCTCGGCTGGGTAATGGGAGTCATGCCGCTTTCTTTGTGGTATCACAACGGGCCATTCGTTTGTGCTCAAGTAAGCTTCGTCGCGAGAGGCTGCCACTCCTAACTAACTAACTAACTATGAGATTTGTCATTATTTTTCTTATGCTCGCGGCAAGTTCTTCAAGCAATTTTTAAAGTAGTGGGTTTACCACAACAAACTGCTGGCCTTCGAATCCTTAAAAGTTCATATTGAAAAAGAGTCAGATGTTTTGCGAGCAATATATAAAAATGCCAAGTGTACATCACGTAAGATGGTAGAAATTTTACTGTCATCAATTCTTAAACGTGAAATAATCTTTTCGTGGGAACAGAGATTGTTTTTCGTGTTTCTAAAAAACTGGTGGTCAATTCTTATTATGAGTAACATAACTTCTATGCCACTATTACATACTCTTTGAAAAAAAAAAACTATTTTCTTGAACTAATCTTACTCGTCGTAATTGACACTTATCGATTACTGCTCAAAGATTTGCTGCATTCTATAAATAATGTGACGACGATATTGTATCCACGTGACTCTATCTTTTGTCGACGCCATTTTATATAACGAATGGAGGGGATTTAAATCAAACATAACATTGAAAATGGAAAAAGGTGAAAAATTGAAGGTTACAAAAGCAAATTAATTTGAAAAATTAGTGGAAAAAATGCAAAAGCATACATCTCTTGCATTGAGTTTTCGCATTGGGTTTTTCCATGTAATTTTAAAGAAAAATGGGAAAAAAATGGAAAAATTTTAAATTTTCTTAGTCCACCTAGAAGATTAGCAAATGGATGGCAGAAGGTAACAAAATAAAGAATCGAATAGTGATTTATAAAAAAGTTTGTAAAAATTACTTTTAAGGTATGAAGAGATATAAAATTTAAAGTGAAAAAAATATGGTTACTAATGAAGCGGAGTGTAGAGTCACTGGCGGCAGAATGTTTAAACAATTTTCACTTAGTCCGCTGGAAGAAGCTCCACAGTTCCTTTAAACTTATAGAAGCACTTGAATCCTGAAGGAGCAGTTCAAAGCGTTCTATTATTTGAAATGGGAGTTTGCTGAAATCGAATTTGTCGTTGAAAAACAAGTGGAAGTCAACCAACAGTTAAGGGAAACACCTTGAACGTCTAATACTGTTGTTACCAATGATACCAGTTCTGCTCAGCCTGTTCCGTCGAAAGTAATTAAAAAGAAAGCAAAAATAAAACCATGCAATTAAACCGATAAATTGCAGAACCACAGCCAGCAACAGGCAAAACTACCTTCCGACATTTTAAATTTTATATTCTTAATAAAACGCACTCTTAGAGATGTTGATAAGCAACAAAAAAATTAGTGGAGGTTGAGGAGAAGAAGCTAAAATTATTAATAGAGAAAGCAGAGATAGAGAAAGCTCAAAACAGATGAAAAAATTAAAAATTAAAAATAAAGGCTTTAAATAATGAAATTTTAAATAAATAAAAGGTCTGTTTTTTTACTTTTTGGGTAAAGTTAGTGAAAATGAGAGCAAGTTAAATTTTCTCTCATAAAGAGACAAAATTGTATAAAAGTACGGGAACACAAAATTTAAATTTTAAACACAAATTAAAACGTCATAGTATTTTGACTGTTTCAATAAAAGAATCAATTAAAAAAAAAAAATTAAAAAAAAAACAAAAAGGAACAGTTCTTACAAATTTGTTACGTTTGTCAGCTCGCAAAGAAGCGTATGTGGGGATTTTTACAAATTTTGCAAATAAATTTAAATATAACTCTCTTATAACTATTTCATTCAAATAATTTGGAATGCTATTCCTCTTTTGGCATTTAAAAATTTCAAAAAGAAACTAGAAAACTTATTCTTTTAAGACGAAATCATGTTCAATAAGGTCTAGGATGTCGTCAGAATACTAGAACCACTTGAACTCTCTCTACCAAATCTGCAACAATACTTTCTAACTCGTCTTCATTTGCCAATACGAATTGTCTTTTATATTAGAATTAATATTTTACCCTGTTTTAAATATTGCTAGTGACTTTTTTATTTGTTTTTATTTTGTATATGTTTTACAGCTGTTTCACAAATAAAAAAAAATAACTTGCACGAAGAAAAATTTTGGGCTGTTTCGTGCAAAAAGAAGAAGAACTTTATTCTCTCAAAACCGCTCTCATTTACCCAGTTTTTAAGTACGGGAACGCTTTTCGTGCAAATTTGGATCCCACGGGATCCCAAAGTAGAGTAAAGAAACAGACCTTATATTTAACAAAAAAAAACTTAGGGATGTTCATTTTTATTTCATAAAAATCAACAAACCGGCGACGTCACCACAGTTGTGTTATAGAATGCAAAATTTTTATTGAATTGACGCCGACATTCATACGAAGTGACATTGATACTAAACCAACGACGACGTCGACGCCGACAACTAGAATAAGGGTGATTATTATTTCTTACTGTTGTTCCATGAATAATTTTAGAAGCCTTTATCACAAACGAAAAGAAAGCAAACACTTTTGATTGGCAACTGGTTGTCTCAAACTTTGTAACTGAATGCACAGCTGGCTGTTATAAAAATACAAACAGCTTTTGCTAAGGAAGCTTTAACCAAGCAGAATTTTTATGGATTTCCACGATATGGTATTTAATTTGTTCTTAACTCATGTAAAAAAACTGAAACAATAAAATTTAAGTTCTGAAATTAAATCACAATTTTCGCTGGTTATTATAATTCAATTTGGTACATATATATATTTGTAAAAAAAAAATTAAGGCACCATTAAATAATCAATTTTGAGACCTTTACTCTGGCCGTAGGGAGTTCTGTATTTTTCTAGATTCTCAGAACAATCATTGAAGATAATTATAAATAAATTCATTCCTATAAACTACACCGTGTCAGAAACTTAAAGCAGACTATGTACCAAGTTGTTATTAAACTCTAATATTAAGCTTATTATCTGTTTTTCTTCAAAATTTCTTTTATTAGTTTGTATGGAAACAGTATGTTATGCTCGTTTTCGTTGGTAGAAATTTTAATAATCCCATAAAAGAAACCTTATAATGTTGAATCATCAGCCGGGTTAAAACGTTTAAAACCCTTTAATATAGAAATGTGTGGCAGGTTGTTTTGGATTTTTATTTTATACTTGAATGTATGTACCCGATAGAAAAGGAACTGTTTGTTCTTTTTATTGAATATTTTTGCTTATATGTGGATAATATAGAATTATTTGAGATGTTATGAAACATACTCTTCAGTAAAAGTTTTTAGCTCCTATCTTGATTGCGAAGCACATAGTTTACACGACATACTACTTGCTTCAAAACAAAACCTGTAAGAACACGCTAATAGTTTGTTTCAAAATTTTATTTTTCGTTTCACTTTTGTTTATAACTTATTAAAGTTTAAATTGTAATTAAATTACTTGTATATGTTTTCACACACTACATTTAACTTTGTTTTACTTGTTCTGTTTGCATTTATATAGAACTAGTTGAGATAAATGTGGGATAAATTGAGAGAACACAGAAAATTTTCATTCTTTGCAAGTAGATTCAAAGAGAATCGTCATAATTCTTCGCTCTTAAAATTGAGTTATCGAAGCAAAAAAATAAGGCTTCGTGGAAAAATTGTATTAATGCTTCTCAAATGACTTTTTAAAGACACATTTACTTGTCCTGAAACAAATTAAAATAATAAAAAAAAACATAAATTTCGTTTATTAAATTTTCTTTATCTATTAATTTAAAATTCAAAACAATACATATATATGTAAGTTAAAATTAATATTATTTTACCTGAATTAATTTGCCAACCCTTATGGCTTTCACTTAATTTGTCCTTCTTTTCTTGTATTTTAAGGAAAGAACACCAGACTCTTTCAACCGTTCACTTCAACATTCTATTGTTTTTTGTGGGTAAGAAAAACAATTAGTTTTTATTCCGTATTTCCCACATTGATAGTCACCATGTTGCTTTCTTTTTTTATTTTTCTTTTAAATAAAAGCTTAAGAAACTACAAACATTCGTATTTTTATAAGACTTTTGTTGTCTTCTATGTCAAACTTTTTTTACTTGAAAGATAATGATACTTGCAGACTTTAAGTGAACCTACAAAAGAGGTTTTGCATTGTTTGTGTAGTGCCTAGAATATTTTTTGTGTTGTTTTTAATAGAACCTTTATAGTATTGTTCTACATAAAAGAAATCATGTACAGGATCAGTTTGGCGACTTTATTATTATCTTTGCCTTTATTCATTTTGCATCTTAAATTTTAGATTAAAATAAAGCATATATCCGCATTCGCCATTTTTTATATTTTACACTTCATATCAAAATAAAAATATGAACAATTTTTTTTACCATCAGATTTCTTATTGTCTTGCTGTTAGTACCGATATCATGTTCATGCTAAAAAATATTTATAACTTTAAAATTCAAGTTCTTTTAGTGACAGATGAATAACAAAAACGGATAAATACAAAGGGTTTCTCAACATGGCTAAGTTGATATTAATGGGAGTTAGCAACAATTTTATTTTTGCTCAATATAAGGGAGATAGATGCATAGAATAATGATGGAGGATGTAGCGACTTAGAAAATGCAACATTAAAAATAATTTTTATTTCTAAAAAAAATTTCAAAATACATACATATTTTTATATTTTAATTAGCAAACATTAAAACTTTGCATTGGAAATCTTCTTTCTTGTTGAATAAATTATTTCTTCTAGAAATTCCAAATAAAAAAAACCTCAATTCTTGAGCGAGATTTTTATTCTTATTTTATATAAAATAAGTTAAAAAAAGTGTAACTAACATTTGATCAATCAACGTAACCACAACGAGCTGTTATAATCTGTTCCTATTAGTGAACCCTTAAAGCTCATATTTACGCATAATTAAACATACACACATGCATACATATTCATTTAGGAAAATGTTGAGTAAATAAATTTTCTTTTGCAAATAAAGATGACAGGAAACAGATAATAATTCATTCATATATTTTAATAGAGAAACTCAAACGAATATAAATATAGAAATTTAAAGCAGAAAGAATGAATAAAACGAAACCATAAAACCTGAAAAAAATCTATCAAAAAGATTTACATTAAATGATTAAATAGAATATTAAAAACAAAACGGGCAATATGACAAGTAATGAAAGGGTTCACTTTTGTTTTTATTTCTCCAAATGATTTTAATATGAATGGAAAAGAAAGACTTGTGACAAAATGGCAAGAATAATAAAAAATTCCTCAGATAAACAAAAGATATGGATGGGCTTTGTAACGAGTAAATAAGAAATGAAGTTCATATCTTGATTAAAAGTTGATATTTCTTTTAAAGTAAATATGTTAAAAACACAAAAAATGTACACTAAAGACACTGGTTACGAAAAATGTTACGCATTTTTTAAACTTATTTCTTGTCAAAAATAAAGAATTTTCAAACTACAAGAGCAGAAAATTCTTTAAAGTTGTTTGCCGAACGGTTTAATTAATAGTTTTGAGCCAAATAAAGTTCCTTTTTAAAGTTACAAGAAATTTTTCCTCAATAGTTAGTCTCAAGTTCGTTAATTAATGTATGTAATCACAGAATATCAGAGAATAGTTAAAATTAGCTAGCAACATATTAAAATGCACTATCTGGGCCGAAAATATAGAATATAAGAAAGAAAAAACCCCATAACTTAATTTTTGTTGTTGAGGAATTAATCAAAGAGATAACCAATTTGGCGCGAAATGAGCTGATAAAAAAAATTGCTTCACAACAGTGTGAGGACGTAAAATTTTTTTAATTTTTAGGAACCTTGCTCTTTAGAAAAAAAATTCAACCCAAAAAATTACGGAAACTATTTTAAGCCGTTAATTGAACAGTTAATTATTCTTTTTTAAACAATTGTTTATTTAGGAAACACAGAAAAACTGTATGATAATAGAAGAAGAAGATTGCATAGCCTAAACCACTCGCTAGATATTACAAAAGCTTTTTTTTTTAAATACGAGGTCATAAATATTGATGGGTTCTCATGACTTTACCTCTGAAAAATAATGGTCTCAGAACGAGGCTTATAATCCATTGTACCAATTCTTTAGAGATGTTAAACAATATTAAAATTGGTTTACTTTTTTAAAACTGTAGATTTATTTCTATATTTCAAAATCTCCTACTGTGAATAGTCATCGCCATAGTCAGAATTTAAAATTATGATGCCGAGTCATAAGAATATTGATGCCAATTTACTCTAAGGTTTTTAAAATTGGTGCAAAAAGGTCCATGTTAAATCTACATCTTTATTTCTGTTTTTATTTATTTTTGTGTTTCCATACATAAAACTATGCACAATTTTTTAAACAAGAGCATTTTAAAGTATTCAAAAGAATTCAAATGAGTGGGTTTAATAAACCTGTATGTATATTTTTTTATTTACCAAAAAGATGTTGATTTAAGATTGTGTGAAAAAGATATACACGTTTTTTAAATTAGTTTCTGTACTCAATTGCACTCGTTTCTTTAATGATGCACAACCTATTAAGTCTCTTATGTTCCCACGTTAGCTGCATGGCAGTTGTTTACCTTTATTCTAAAATCATTTTCGTGGTACTACTAGCAAAAGTAAATTTGATTTAATTTTTTGTTTTTTTTTTCGTTACCTTATTTATAGCTTCAATTGCCTGTTTTCACTAAATGCAAAAAGAAAACTTTTTTGTTTTTTTACGTTTATATGGAAATTTTTTATTTCGTTTGATTTAAATTTGAAAGTTTGTTTGTTGTAATAAAACTATGCAAATAGCTTGCGAGCTTTGTAAAAATTACATTCACATGGTCACATTCATGCTCAAGCATGCCTGCTAACATATGAATGAGTATGCATAACTTTAATAACCCTTCAGTCCTAAGTAAAAGATATATTAAAAAAGATACTTAGTTTTTTTTACAATATCTCTGTTTTAGCAGAGTTATCAGAACTGCGGGGTAACTTTTAAATAAAACTGCACAACATGCAATTTCTACAAACTTTAAACAGACCAACTTAAACACGAACATGAACGACAGATAAAAAGCAAAAAATTTTATATTGAAAACTTGATTCATTTTCAGTTTATTTTCGTACAAAAATAAGACTTGGCAACCCATTTCATATCCGAAACAAGAAAAGCTAATATTTCCTGGTCGGTATATGTATTAAACAGAGCTGAACAAAATGCTTCTATCATCACTACGTGTTGAGCAGTCTTGTCAGTTTGTGTTAGTATAGATATCTGCCAAGTTGTTGAGCAGAAGATCAGAAGTAATGAGTTGAAAACACAACAATGACTGGTTGTATTATTGCTGCAGATGAGTTGCGGCATCCTCTTGTTTATTATAAAATAACAGGTAGGAAATTTAAAGCAACAGGACCACCATTTAGTGAGGAAAGTAATAACACATTAACTTCGTGTAGTACTGGTGGTTGGCTTGGCTTAAAGTGACTGGTTGAAAAACAGTAATTCGTAATTTTAGTTCTGCTGAAACTACAGCATATTGTGGTATAAATGTTTACGAAGGTTGAATGGTCATTTGTAAAGTGGCACCTTTAATTATTTATCTTCCGCATTTGCTAAAAAAAACTGCCCTTCCCGGTTTTCTTATTTTTACTAGTAAGGTGCCTTAACCATCTCATTTAATACGGCTACCACAACAAGACTCCTAGGACTTTTGAATTATGTGTTTCTACTTGTTTTTCTTTTACAACTCATACGCAGCGTCTATTTAGAAAAATTATTTTTCTTTATGATCATGGTGCTGACGAATGTTGAAATCGTGACCCTCAAAAGTTTCGCTTTACAACAAGCAGACCAACGTAAATATGTGACACAACGTAAACTCTTGTTGCT
Source organism: Cistogaster globosa (assembly GCA_937654795.1). NCBI lineage: Eukaryota > Metazoa > Arthropoda > Insecta > Diptera > Tachinidae > Cistogaster > Cistogaster globosa. Next base: position 45,689,757 of record OW569403.1, on the reverse strand, counting down.
ACAGATACATTGTTTCTCTTCCACAAATCAATAAAAAAGTTTTTTAATTCTACCTTAAATTCTTTAAAATGATAGCATACTTTTAGGCATTTAAAAATCAAAAAAGGCACTTAGGTAAGACATAATTAGTCATAGGTCATCCTAAAACGAACACCTGCACCATTATTTTTAACCCTTACATTTTTAACCCTTTTTTCAGGTATAATTGTTTTTTTACACAATTTTTTACACAGGCATGAAAATTTTTACTTCCGTAACATAAATGTATAAAAGTGAGATACATATTGAAACACTCATATTTAAGAACGCATAGTTTTGCACGTAAGAATGATATTGAGGTGAATCTTTTTTTATTTAATATGAAATTGCGTCATCTTTATTCACATGCATAAAAAAAAAATAAAAAAATGGAACAAAATTTTAATATTCGTTGCTGAGCTCCGAAAATTTCGAAAAATTGTGGTAAAAACGGTCCAATTTGAGAAAAGTAAAAATATTAAATATGGTATAAAACTTTTATTAATTAAGCAAATCAGATAAAATTTTCTGTGCATATGTAGTTTGTTAACTAAAATCAAACGGTAAAAAAATCTGCAACATTAAGCTAAAGGAAATCCCATAATTCCCAAAATAAAGACGAAAAATCCCAAAATTGAAATTTTTTACTCTTTTGCCCATAAAGTCCACATATGGACTAGGGCTCACGAAATACTTTTTGAAACAATTTGGAGTATATATAGCTTTCTTATAGTATTCTTCTTTTTCCGATCCCAGCTTTGGGATTTTAGAAAATATGGGGTAAAGTCAAAATTTCGATGTAAAATAGGTCAAGTTGAAAGACTTACATCTTCTACAAGAATGATCAGTTTTATACGAAATTTGGTTTAAACGTACACACATATAGTTAGCTTTAATAAAAATAAAAAAATTTTATATATTCCTTAAGAAAATTTGTTTTTATCTAAAAAATTAGATTAGTGTCCCATTTTAGCCTAAAATGGGACACTAATACACAAAAATGCAATAATTTTGGATTTTTTAAATTCAAAATCGTATAATTTTTAAGCCAGAAAAGATATTACTTTCAACTTTTTTTCAGAAAATCTTAAATTTCGTTTGCTATCTACGGTAAATAACTCAAACAAATTTGCTGAAAATTGTACCCAATATTTCGAAAAAACTGGACCAGGGTATGGAAAAAATCAAAAATTTTAATTTTAAAATGCTTATACCTCGATCATTTTTAAACATAAACATGCAGTTTAAAGCACCGTTTTGTAGGTATTTATGAAAGCTTTAAGAACATGTAAAATATTTAAAAATCAGACAAAAATTAAAGAAATGCCAAGCGTTAGAAAAATTTTCAGGAGCGAGGTGTCCAAACTTGAGACCACATAGCGCCATCCCTGGAAAGTGGAGGGTAACCACCTTCAAAACTTAAGCTCAAGTACTCCTCTACTATGCTCGTGCCAAATTTTGAATCAATCGGCCTAGCCGTTTTCAAATGGCTGAATTATTTCCAAAATATTTTGATTCTGCCCCACTGTGCACTGTTTAAGTTTTTCGTAAGTGTTGTTGATTTTTTCTTTGCTTATTTTTTTTAAATTCATTTGCAGCAAAAAGGCAATAGAAAATTCTCAAACAATATAACAGATAATTTTTAAATAATATAACAGCCAAACGACTTTTATATTTTGATAAGTTTTTTTTAAACAAACAGGATTTTCTTCATAAGACCAGACTGACCATATTTAACCAGTAAGCATGGAACAAGACCAAGACCCTGCTTTTTCATTCTTAAAATATTCATAATCATATCATTAAACCTAACTCTGTTTGAATATGGAATTTAATTAGTGTTTTAGTGCTTTAGAAAAAGAAAAAAATTTCGGAATGAAACCACTTTGTATGTCATTGAGGGTCTCAACATTTTTATTAATCCTTTAATTGAAAAATATTATTTATTGTTGTTTTTATTTTTTTTTATGTAATTTTCAGAACATCTTTAAAGAAATAAAATAAACATAGCAAAATTTATGTTGTTACTTTGGCCATATTTCTATTTCACATTTCACACACAAGAAGAGAGCTATTATAATATATTGCTTGCCATTTAACATAAAAAGTTTTTCTTGCTTTCTTTTGGATTAATGAAAATGAGTGGAATCTTAGACATTAAAAACCAAACCTTTAATAAGATATTTATTTGATAACGCCGATTTCACTTCAAGGAACTTCTAAAGAGATCTCTTATAAATTCAAGTAATAAATAAGAATCTTAAGATTGTGAAAAAATGGTAGCAAAAATATTTAATCTTATATTAGATGAGGCAGGGCATTTCCATCCGAATTGTTAGGTATTCTCTATAGCCTTTCTCCATCACCTGCCCGTATTGTTATCAATAATTCCCATTCCTGCTATATGTCTACAAGAGCACTACTTAACTGAAGTCCACCCCTGGCTAACAGTTTCTGCTCTACTACCTTCTATTTATCCCATTATTAATTTTTTTGTGAAGCTGTTTCATTTAATTCATAGGCGCTTTAATTGCCATACATATTTTTTTGTTCAGGCACCTGACAAAAAAGTAATATTTTGCTGTTTACGAAGAGCCTCATGCGTTGTGTGACAGATTGCCAGTATATTTACGCAAAAGATACCTACGATTGTTAAGGTGCCCTGTTAAGGAAATCGTAGTCGAAACCTTAACGAAAGTAGTAACAGATTAGCCCTAATATACCACGAAATAGAGAATATGAGATTATACAAATGTCTATCGTTGCTTCGGTCGGTTCTTCTGTAAATTGACTATACTTTAGATATTCTTGATATTTTCAGCGATATCGCAGTTTACTCTTACAGGATCAGCTTATTGCAGCTATCTGGCACAGTCAAGCTAAAAAATTATACACTCTATAATTTGTATACAGAATTACAGTGTAAATTTTGTGGCACGTCAGCATTCGGCTTACATAAATAAATCAAATAATAAAATTTCTAAATTTAATTCAATAACCGTCTGAGCTGCAAAAACTTTACTTTAAAAGGTTTTCAGAAGGGAGAGAGCAATAGAATAAACACATTTTGGAAATAATAAATTTTTGTTTGAATTTTATTTAATGTCACAAGTTTGTAACAAAACTCTAAAAGTTAAAATATCCTTTTTTACACATTATAAACAACATCAACAATAAACAATAAAGTATAACAACTTTTTCTTTATTGCTATCGCTGTTGTTTTGTCATCTCGCTGCTACTGACGTTGCTGTTGCTGTTACAGCCAAAGGCCTTGAGGCTTTTAAAATTGTTAAAATAAAAACGGATCATAAAGTAAATGTAGAAGAAGAACATATAAAAATACAAATCTTTTATACGATACATATTTGCAATAATAACCAAGTTGAGAAATAAAATTATATAAAACAATTTTGGTACTCGTCAGCCGTAGGAAAATATTGCAAAAACAAAGTAATAATGCGAAACAAATTCCCTTAAGTATTTTTTGCGTTTATGTTGGTACTTTATTTTTTATAGAAAGATTGTAAACAATACAATTATTTGTATGAACGTCCTTAAGGTACACACAGTGGGATAGAGTATTAAAATCATAAGATTTTAGAAAAATCAATTGTACTGGAACAAGAAATAAATGCGAAAGTATGAAAGAATAACAAGAAAAAATATGCATACTCAACTTACAAGTTCCTATTTGCTTCCAGTAGCTACGTTAAAAGCATAATTTATTAAATCTGCATGCATCTGTCTTAAGAAACTCTGTTAAGAAAATACATTTATTGGAACTTTTATTTTAGAGGCCTGTACACAAAGGCTTACAACTCACTCTACTGCTTGCTTTGATATCTGTCCCTATGTTTATCTGTCTGTCTTTTATAGAAGCTGTGTTACTATAGCCACTATGACAGAGTTTACTTATAATTAAAGGGTCTTTCAAAAGTGATGTAATACTTATAAGACATTTTTATCTTTTGAAAAGTGATAGGCAGACATGTCAAATTTAAGCAGAATTAGTAAAACTTTCCGTTATAGCAACAAGTTCTAAAACACCTTCAAATTAAAGTTTGTCCTAGTAGTGACATAATGCTGATGTACGTAACATTCTTTTCAAACCGTAATAGGCAGACACTTAACGTTTAAGTATAATAAATTTATAACTTTAGGGATATTTCAATAGAGGATGTGACTATGATGAAAATGACGTCATCCTTTAAGCTGTAAGAGGCAGGCATATTAATTTGTATCAAAAAATAAAAAAAATGTCTTAAAACGTAAGGAACCCTTAGTAAATTAGTCAAACTCGCACTTGGTGGATTTGTTTTGAAAATAACCGCACTAAACTAGAATAAACACGACCTACAGGGGATTATTTTTATAATAATAGCGTTAAGACCATTTTAATGGAACTTAGGGCATTTAATATCTATTGAAATTTATAAAGAATTGCATTACAATGTCAAGTAAACTATTTAATTTTTCAAAAAAAATTTTGGTATTTTGTACCACCATAAAATTATATGAAAAATTTTTGTAAACAATTGTGTGGTGTCAAAATACAAAACAAAAATACTTAAACAAACTTTGTGGTATCTTAAACTACAAAAAAAAAAAAAAAAAAAAACAATCTCAAATACCAAAACACCTCTTCCAATAACGAATTTCGAAAAGAAACTTTTTATAGCACACGACAAGAAGTTGTATAATACATTCGTCACAACTACATTGGTAACAAATATATTTGTTACAATTTTTTTAATATCCCCACACTTTTTGCTTTTTTAACCCAAAAAGTTTAATAACAGCAACACGTATTATTTTGTTAACAGAAAAGTGGGTATTTTTTTTTTTTTTTTTTTTGCATTTTCTAAGTAATATTTTGCTTGAAAATGATGTCTTTACATCGAAAGCGCTCGCCAATCGTACTAAATAAACAGCCAGTGACGACGGTCTTCACCGAAAGGTATGACAACAGTAATATTTTCATATACACAAGCGTACACAAGCAATGCTATACTTATATGTCTGTTTGGCTGTGTATTTATTTGTTTTGATTACATACAATCAATTTTAAGTTCAATATAAAGACACTATGCAAATACATACATACATATGTATGTTACTCAAGGCAACAGTAGTAGTGCTGGTAACAGCAAAAACAAACTAAATATAAGTTTTAGGGTATTGTGGTAGATTATTTTAAATCTTTTTCTTCTTTACATAGCAAATGGCTTCTAGTTTTATACATATAAATCTATACGAAATATTTAATATAGCTTTTGGGAAAATCTTAATATATTTAATGTAGCATAGTTTTTGAAGCTACTTTAAAAAATATATTTTTTCATAAACGAAGTAAAGTTTTTAAACATAAAATACTTAGGTGCGAAGAATACTCACTTTCCGATCACGGATTAAATACTTTAAGCTTTGTTACCAACCTTCGTTTTATTTTCAATAATAAAATATAAATATATTAAAAATAAAAATTAAAATAAAAAATAATGAAAATATTACTAAAATAAACTGTAAACTTGAATTGGTAATGCCTTTGTCATTAAAAAATAGGATTTTTTGATGGTAAAGTTGAAAATGTTATATTAAAAATCTTGGTTTTTTAATTAAATTTAAATTAGTCAGCCTAAGGTTCGTTTATTTCTTATTTTGTACTTTATTTTATTAAAAAGGAAATATTTCTGTATGAAATAATATTTTTAGTTTTGCTTAAGTTCAAGTAAATTTTAACTGCTAAAAATTAGACATTTTTGTGTTAATTTTTAAATAGGAAAAATCAGACACACAGCAGACTGTTATGCTACATTTCTTGGATCGCTACATCCACCATTAGCAATCTTTGCATCTACCTACCTTTGATTATGTATGCATTCGATAAATTTTCATATTCCATCAATTTAGTTAGGTGAAATCCACAAACAATTTAAGGTTTTTTTTCCTTGTTTCATTTATTCGTATATTTATTCTTGCTTTGTGCTAACCGTCGCTTTACGTAGGAATGCAATTTTATTTTTAGCGTTTTTCATACTTTTATCTTCACTACGCATTAGATGATATTCCATTATCATACTAATTGTTTTAAAGTAAGTAAGAGATATATAAAAAAAAAATTTTTTAGAATGAACACATCTATTCCATCTTTAAGGAAAATAAAAAAATATACACCAGCCGTTAACAACATTCTCTAATCACTCAGGCAATTTTAGTAAAAATAATGCAAGAAAGTTTTCGTTATCATTTACTATTGACACTTAACTTTAAAATTCATACTGCTTTCCTTTTTAATCCCTATAATAAATTTGCTTTTGCTTCAGTTACTCGGCAAAAAAGTTCAGAAAGGTAATCAAGTGTGGAATTAATAATTTTTGGCTGAACGACTTTCCAACTAGATTACCAACCTAATGATTTTAAAAAGGCATGAGACTTTAAATCATTGATTAAGAATTATTTACATTGATTATTGCAGGAAGTAATATTGCCCTTTAGTTATTTTATCGTATTCTTTTTTAACTTAAAGAACTAGTTCAATTACTACTTTCTATACTAACTAACTAATTTAACGTGTATTGTAAGCGAGTAATCAAATATGGCAATTACAAAGCTAAGTCATTATATGGCACGTTCTTTTTAAAGTAATGTCTAATTTATTAGCGGGTAGCAAATTTTTATTTTTCATATTTTCTCTTTTCTGGGTTATATATTTGAATAGTTCAACTATTTATTAAGTTCGGAAAATTGTTTTCAATATTTTAATATAAAATAACACTATAACATACGGACTATGTTATTAATTATCCACTCTAGTAGACCTTAACACAAAAATAACTCCATTAGAATGAAAAAATAATAGAAAGAAATAATTTAACGTTATACACAAAAATTTGGCTTCATTGAAAAAATGCAGTAAGTTCCAAAAATTTTAAAATTTCTATAAAAGCACTTCTCAACAAAAACTATTCCCTCTGCCAAATGACACAATGAAATTATTGAACATTAAATTATGTTTAGAACTCTCTTTACAGCTGGTACTGCCTCCTTTTCATTTTTTTTTATGCGGAAAAAAGCGACAACTTTAAAAAGAACACAACCTAAAATTCCCATAGAAGTTTTCCAAATATTCTATAATGTCACCGCTTTAGAATTTGTATAAAAAAAGCAAAATTACATAAGAGAAACAGCTTTTCAATATGTGAAAAAATGATATTAGCCAAAGTGCTGCATATGGCAGTGTGTCAGCTTAAACGCCTTTTGGCTGACTTTGCTTTTAACTTAACGTTTTTGCCTCATGTATATCCTTATATAAATATACGTACATACATACGTGTTCACAGTAAAAACTAAAACTATGCAATCCTTAAAGTAGAATATTTATTTGATAAAAGTATTTCGATTAAAGTTTTTTCGCTCAACGCTTGTAGCGATAAATCTTGTTGCAATTTACGTCATCTAGCTGTTAGTCAAGTATGTGTTTTCTATTTCCTATGATGGTTTTTTTTTTTGTGTATATGCCTCGTCGCAGCTGGATATGGTGTACAAATATAAGTTTGTCAATTCGTTTGTGGTTTTTGCAATATTCATTCGCAACCCCATATAATTCGTGTATTCTGTGTTCTTAGAAATAGGAGAATCGCGTTTGCAATACCCATTTATCCGTAATCGGTTTGAAATTAGTTTGTAAAGTTCGCAAAAGAGCTATTGTAAATTTAAGGCCAACAATCCTTCTATTGTAGTTTTGAAAGAGGAGCTATAATACTTTTAAAAACATCGGTCTATAATTTGTGAAGATATGAGCAGAAAAGGCAAATTGCCAACACTGCTGTATATGACGAAGTACATTCTTGGCCGTATGTCGCGAATAACATAAACACGCACATTAGCAATAACTTCACATGGCCCCACAATCTGTAATCGAGTGGTTTCGAATCACACGATCTTAAAAGCAAATTTTTGATATCAATTTATCGCCAAATTTTTATTTCAATAATTCGATGGCTGCAATTTTTTTACGGCACGTAGCACCTTTCTGTTGAAACGAAATCTCACTCAGATTAATTTGAATGTGCTGTAACGCGCCACAATAGCTGTAATGCAAGCTTCAGCGTCGTTTTGAGAGAAGAAAGGAGAACTAATGATGCCAACAGCGGGTAATCTGAACCAAACGGTGAATTTTTTAAAGCTGAATGGTGTCTTTAGCCTGTTGTAGATTGGTTTTACTCCAATTACGATAATTTGGAATCTAACAAATCCATTAAGCTCAAATGGGCATCATCAGTTCTTTATAGGGTATTTAAAATTTTCAAGCTTGCAAATATTTATTATTCTAAGTAAAAGTTGACTGCAAATATAACAACAACAAAATTAAACCTTTTTTTTAACGAAATTGTTCAAAAAACAATTCATTCTTTTACTCACAACTTTCGTTTGTTATCACATAAAAAGCTACAGTATATGCCAGCATACATGACATAGAAAAAGGAAATTAAAAAACAGGAAGGCACCTTATAGATAAATCTAAATGCTCTGTTGTTAAGTTGTCAGTAACATTTTCAGTGTTATTCAATATCCGGTGTTCAAATAATGTCAACTACTGCGACCCTGTCCATGATAATGACAATATTTGTACTTTTAACATATTTTCTGTACATATTCATATGTGTGAAGATAAATATGTCGAGTTATATATGTTTTTGACGTAACGCTTTACGTAAAACATAAATGAGTGTGAAGTAAAATGTGTTTGACGTAACATTATACTAAGAAGAACACAATTTGTTTTACATTTTTAAATATATTTAACAATAATTTTGTAAAAATTAATACAATTTATGTCATTTCAACACCTGAGTTATATTTACATAAATTAAAATTACGTCAAAAACATATATAACTCGACATATTATCTTCACCCACATTACATCTTATAAACTTAATACTTACACTTACTTACATACATACCTAAGCATAAACATACTAACATTTGTCTGTTTTACTACAGTATACTTATAAGAGACATTTATTTTTTGCAAAAAAATACTCACAATTCACATTTCACTTTGCAAAAATATAAATTTTGTGTTCAACTTCATTAAAGTATCGCCTCTTTAGATTTCCCAAATGTCAACATGTATGGAATTAAAAAAAAATCATTCTGATACTGTTGTTCATATTTCTTTTTCTTTTGTTTGCAGTTGTATGTTTGTTCTGACTTCTATTTCCTTGTTTTCTTTCTAAAATCACTCCCAAATACAGACTGCTGTTCAATTTGTTATATTCGGAAATTTAAAAGCACTTGTATAATACCTTTTGTTTTGTTGCGAAACATTCAGTAAATTTGCTATCTTTTTTCGGTAAAATCGTTTATTTACAAAACCTGGTAATAAATTGTTTGTCCAGTGTTTCAAGTTTTGCAATATTCTCTACTTTGAATGTGGTATCTGTCAGGTTAATTTAAATGAAATGTGTCAATGGACCTTAGAACATCGAATAGAATTGAAGAATTGTTAATCTTTTACCAAAACTGTTAAAATTGAATTAGAAATTCCTTTCTTAAGAAAATCATTTAAAAATCTTAAATCAAATACTAAAATCATTCCTGCTCTTTTAGATTTTATTAAAACATAAAAAGTTTAGGTGAGAAAGTACTGTAATGCTTCGAAGAGAGAAATTTTTTTTTTTGATAAATCTTGGTTATCAGTGATAGAGACTCATCTTCTGAACGGTTTTAGATATAAGAAATTTATCTATAAGAAAATTGATAGTTAAAGAGTGCAGCATGTCAGGACTGACTTTTACGTATGCTGGCTTATGCCTTAAACCACAACTAGCAGAGCTTTGACAATTGTGCATATAAAGCTATTGTAACAATTTAGATCTTAGCTTATCTTTAAGTTTTATCAAACAAATAAAATACAAAAAAAGGTAGCCCTTAGATACTACGGACCCACTTGCACTTGACTGATTTACTTATTAAATATTGGTACGTATGGCACGTAGCGCCATCCTGGAGGTTTAATTTCCTCCGCATTTTGAAATATAAAATCATTGATTGTGGTATGATAATGAACCCCAGTGACCGTAACGCGGGTTACGGCTTCATTTTTGGAGAATTAAGCACCAATGCCTGTAAAAGCCAGGATTCACTATCATACACAATCGTACGATTTAATCACACAAAAATATGACATAATTCTGTCCTACTTTAAAAATCGTTTCAAAATGGCATCGTACGTCCCACACTATTATACAAAAAAAAAAAAGATACAAAAACAGATACGTTTAATATTTCGTTGGTGCTTTCTCCTCAATTCAAAAAACTCTGATCGCATAGAAAAAATAATTTTATGAATTATTACAAAAGATTATAAAATCGTACAGATCTGTCAAAAAGTCTGTCACACACATAAACTTTAAATCCACACTATCATACTTTTTGAGCACACATGCAATTTTTGACAGATCGTACGACTGAGTATAGTTGCCAATCCTGGCCATAAAGCGCATCGAACAAGGCATTTGAATATTTGTAATCAATATAATTTTGCTTACATTCAGTTCACACACAACAAAAATTTTTTTCTTTTTTAAGTGGCGTAATTATATTTAAAATTTAGGTAATAAAATACCCGTATTTTCGAAAAATTACATAATTATTGAAATACTTTTAAATTTTATTTATTTTTATTTGTTTTTATAGCGCACGGTATGTATTGCTAACCCTGCGTTAATTAAGACTGTTATGGTTAAAAGAAAATAACCCAATCATGTTAAAATCACGTTACTATCGGAATACTCTACTATATTTTAAATTGGTAGACTTATTATTATAGCAGACATCCTCAAGGGCTTGCATGTAACGGCTTAAAAGACAAGGCCATATTCTTCAAATTCACGGCCTTTAGGAAACATCCATTTATGTCCAACTTTGTTTGTTACTATTTTTTTTTTAATTGAAAGAAATCTAAAAATTTTATCATTTTCTCTACATGCATACGAACACACATACTTGGAGACATGTTTTATAGTTTCATTTGAACTTGTTTCTTCGCCTGTTATCAATAGCCCATTTAGTTTTCTATTTTTGTCTATTCATCCATTCGTGCATATGTAAGAATTTAAGACGTTATTCTCAAATGAATGCTTCACATATTTGTTCGTCTCTCGCAATATTTAATAAACAAAATGGAATGTCGACAAAATAACCTAAATAATGTCCGTTACCTGTGACCGGTGTCAGCATCAACATATGTATTGTGGTCTTATTACTTTAAACTTAAATTTTTATGTACATGTGTTAACAATAATGCTTTTGTTGTCCTTATTGATAAGGGTCATTCTTTCGGTTGTTGTCTATAAGTCTGTTTCTTTTAAACATACATTTAAATATTTCTTACCCGTAGACTTTATTAACTTTAACTTAGCCAACGATAGTGTAATTATGTGTGCGTGTTATGGCTAAAGTGATGGTCAACCATTTTAGCCTTTATCCATTTCTACTCGTAAATTAACGGTAACAAAATAATATGTTTTCCTTTACATTTTATTATTTCTCTTTTTTGGGGTTCTTTTAACAACTTTGTCTTTAAACGCGGTGAGACATAAGTAACGTCACGTATTTAAGTGTGACAAGTACTTAAAAATTTTACTTAATATCGCAAGACTAATAAACGTATCCAAAGAAATTTAACAATTGTCCTTTAAGGTATATTTTTAGAAACCTTTTTACTGTGCTTGAGGATCATTTTTTGTTAAGATAAAAATTTTATATCAAGAAATTTTTCCATGGAAAATATAAACATAACCTTGATTAGTTTCACATATATAATTCGATATATAGTAACTGAGGGCTTATTAGGTTCTGGTTTTTTGGTTAGCCACATCAATATACGATAGATTGCTTCCAGTCCCAGTGAGGGCAGCAAGGTATTTAGCCAAAAGTGAAAATAAAACCGTAGCTATAGTGTAAAGGTTGATGGCACATCTCGTTTAGATAATGTATTAACGCCTTTATGAAGTATGTATTTTTGTTCTGATTAAAAATTAAATTTTATTTCAACGATAGCTATAATGAAGCTCTAAAAAAATATTGCAGAATATTTGAATAGTTTTAAAATTAAAACTTTTATAGGCATTCGTCTGAACAGGCAATTCTAAAAGTTTCTTATATGATGTTATTACAATTTCATATTAAGCTAAGGGTTTTTAATTTCTTGGGTTAAGTTCATGATCCATAATGCTAAGGCGGGGTAATTTTTGTTCTCACAATGGAACAAATTAATAAATGTGTTTTAAAACTTTGCTGATATATCGATGCATCTGTCAACCATAGAACAGATGGATAACAAACACTCTTAACTTATGCTGCATAAGGACGCAATAAGATAACAATTTAAGCAGAATCAAATCAAAAAATTATTCGTTTTTCTATTACTTATGCCATCACTACTTAGAGAATTAAATATTTTATTAAAAAGAACAGGATAATTTTAAAGGCAGGTTAGTTTTAATTTAATTTCAATCTAACGTTTTGTATTTTAAGACTATTGTTTAAGAAAGTTTGAAATTTAATAAAATACTAAGAGCTAAATATCTTGCGAAGTAATTTAAAAAAAAAATCATAAAAAAATTTTTAACAACAGAAACACTGTGTTTAACTACTCTTGTAGTACTTGATACAACAAACAATTAACAATAGGTTGTGAATTAAACAATTAAAACATTTTTATCTCTTTTGGAGGTTGGATCCTCACAACTTGTTACAAAGAATGAATAGAGGTTCCAAAAATTTTTTTATTAACATGTAGCTTTACGTTATGTTATTTTATGTTCAAACATTCTGCCTTAAAGGTTTGTTAAAAAAATATTGTAATATTTACTTAAAGAGATAAGACACAAATGAATATATTTCATTTCCTGCCTTCATTGTGCAGACGCTTTTATACGTTGCGGTGCTATACATATTGATTTGTGAAACTCCCACGTCCATGTATAAATATTAGAAAATATTATGTTTTTATAACTACACACATACTTATAAACTTTGTTTTTACAATATTGATTTCAATTTTATTATTTTTGATTCTTTTTTGTAGTTTTTTTTTTTTGTCACCGTTTGGAAATGTAGATGTGTACTTCCTTGTGTTTGTTTAACTTCTTTAAGTAAACTCCTAAGACACACCAGTTCAAGATCAAAGTATTATTAAAGTAAATCGTTGTTTGACATTAAATATGGATTTTACAGAGTATCAATTGACGTTATTTTAAGATAATAAAAAGATCTTCAAATTTTTTATTAGCTCATGATAATTTCTCCTTAATACTTGATTTATTTCTTTCAAGTGGATATAGAAGCATCAGACCCTCAAGCCTGATTCGGGCATATGATTTGAAGAACCAGTAAATGGAGGTCACACTACAACAATGCTGGCTTAACGTCGCTGTCTGATTGTAGGCAAAGGGTCTCCTTAAAACGAAAAAAAATTTCTTAAGCAAGCGAAACCAATTGCGGACATGTCCAAGATGAACAACTAAAAGAGAGTGATGTTAATTACTACGCTGGACCAATATCGATGATTCGATTTAATTCGGACTAGTCTACGTCCAAACAAGAATAATACCTAAGAAAATTCCCGAAATAGCATCTAAGAAAAATTATCCAGAAAATTCTTTTCGCCAAACATTTAATTTGGAGTCATTTGTTCACGGCTGAACCGAATTTAATGAAATTTTAAACGGGAGTAAAGATTTGTCTCTATGTTATGTTTATACTTTCAAACAGATGAAGACTAGGGGAAGAAAGTGGAAGCGGGCATTTTTATGCATTTAAATCGATTTTAACAACGTCTTGGCTAATCGATTTGTAAAGTTGCTATAAGACGGCCAAACTTTGCATGTGAGAGCGGTTTTATGTGAGAGAGAGATTTTCAATATCAAATATTTTTGGAAACCATCCAGCGCCGCTGACAGATACGAATTTTACCCTATTACACGAGTTTAATAGCATGTCGTCAAGCTGAGCTCACATGCAATGTTTGACCGTCTAATAGCCCTTTAAGGTCCAACACTTATCTATTCACAGATCTAATTTAATTAAGATCCTAAACATAGTTATCTATGTAGAACGAAGAATATTCTCTGTTTATTTTGAGAAACAGAGGAATAGAATAAGCATAGGATAAAAGGTCCCTTAAATTAGATAAGGCAATGCTGGGTTTAACAAGTTTATATTATTATTATAAATTATTAATATTATAAAAATGTCTATTTACTAAGTCAACTTGATTTTCGAGAAAGAAGTATGATTCTATCCCTTTCACACAATATGTCATATCTTTATTTATGATACAATATAGTTGCGGATGAGAAACCGCCGATTCCAAATTGTAAAATCTCGCATTTTTCTAGGATTTTTTATTAATTCTTTAATAACAGCATAAATATTTAAATATTAAAATACTGGTAATTAGACAAATGACCACTTAAAATACGGCCCTTTTGAGTATAACAGATTGGGAATTAACAAAGATGTTTCATATTTTTAATAATTTTTCGAAGTTTTGGAGATATTTTGCACTATTAAAAACTGAATAAATTTTTAAACGTAAAGTGAAATATTTTCAAAATTATCAGATCTTTCTTAACTTTTCTACTCGTTTAAAGTGATAAGCAAAAATAAAATTAAGAAAAAGTAAAGCCAGTAGGAAGTAAGAACACATTATAATGTGGTAAAGTATAAATTAAAAAATTATTTAATTTTTTTTTTAATTTTAAATAAATCTCTATTGTTTTAAATGACGTTATTTGTAGAACACGAAACAGACAACAAGCACAAAGATTACGAAATATCTAAAAACCTAAAAATTTTTAGAGTTTTTAGGATCTTGAAACACGAAATTTTTGTAGTCTATTCCAAATAGAATCCCTTGTTGTAGTTATAGAAAAGCAGTTTTATGCAGAAAAATAATGTTAAATTTTTAAAGGACAGAGAAACTCACCATTGATTCAAAAGAGTGCACCCAAAAGAAAAATTGACCTTAACAGTTCTTGCGCACATGCTCCTGAAAAATCCTATTGCTTTGTTATTTTGGTCTGCGTACTTGAGGTTCATCCTCGATAAGGGAAGGGATAAAAAAACCTCCACGGACCATTAAAAGACATAGACAAATAGAAGTTTGAATTTCTTACAAGGTTTAATTTTTTGTGGATTGTAAGCAATAACGGGACTCATTGAGGTGCTTTAATCAGACACCTTTTTTACAGCAACTATATAATATTACAGAAAATATAATATGGCACTTTTGTCTGTCCGGCCTGTTAGTTTTATTAGTTTGAAATAAAATAGTAGTAGTAGCAACTGCGGCAAATCAGTATTGGCACCAAAGACCTGTTAGGGTTGACCACATAATTTTTTTTTTATATCTTTTCGATTATTTCTTATATTAACATATAGGAAAATATCATTCGAATTTAATTTTAATTTTTTTATGTTTTCAAAACGTCTCTATAAAATATTGTCTCATGAAAAAATCCTCTTTACTGTCCGACAGAGAGTCTAAAACTAAATATGTATCTTATACAGTTATATATTTACTATTTCACTATTTCTTCTTATTTGTTTATATTTGATTTGCTTCCTATAATCCATATTTGTATATTTTTATTTATTTTTATTGTATTGTAACGGAAATAAGCATTTACGTTTTCTTGAAAAAAGCAATGTTACAAAGTCATTGAGAAATGTCTTTTTGCTGTTTTAGCACGTAGTTATTGTTAGCAAGAATATAAAGTATTTATTTGTTTTAGATTAAGCGCTTGTATTTTTTTAAGTTGTCTTAAACTTGGTATAAAAAGGGCATACGCCTAGCGATAATTACGCCATTAAGTTTGCCAAAAATTAAATTAAATTTTTCCCAGATGTTCAAATTTGAGCCATAGGACTCCAGTGGCGTAGCTCCTTGCTCCTATTCTTTGAAAATATAAAAGAGCCTATAGTTCCTTCTATTTTATTTTGAAGAATGTCGTCTTTAGATTTGAAACATGCATACATATAAAAACACAATAATTCTGTTCTAGGATTTATTATAATGACATAATCTTTCATTTAAATTTGTTCTATTACTGATTTAACTATTTTCTTGAATCCATTATGGAAAAACAGGCTCTTTTGTATTTATATTGTTAATTTTTTATTAAATTTTTATGAATAAGTTGCTTTAATTTATTTTTCAAGAATTTCCAAAGATTCTTAATCAAAGTTTTGCCAGCTATTTTTTAATCTTACATTTAACGTGTGTGTTTTTGGCAGTGACTGGAAGAAAGTCCAACTTAAAAGTAATTTGGTTTTGTATATAAAAAAAAACAAACATTTCAATATAATAACGTTAAATGCTTAACTATTAAACGCTGCAAATTATCAAAAATCATTGCACGCTTGTATAAAAAAATTTATGGAATTTATTAATAAATTTTTAAAGAGTCTATCTTAAGGTCGCTGCTCGCCTAGATCACCTAAAACTTTATCGTTTAAGCTAGATGTCCTGAGCTCAAGTTCACCACCTGTGAAAGTGCGGTCCTACCTTAACTAGTTATTATAGATAGCATAAAAAACAAGTTTAGTTTTATTATAAAATTCACCAACTTTGATTATTTTCTCCAGATGTATTGTTAACATTTTTTATTTTTTTTCTTAATTAAAAAATATTAACTACACTCTATCGAATCGACTGCCTCAATTATAGTTTTAAGTTTAGTTTTCGCAGAAATCTTTTTTTTCTAATTGTAGTCTTCCACTAGTTATGGAACATGTTATTTAAAAACAATTTCTAAAATGTTGCTTCTTTATAAATTATTTTCTGCTAGAAATTTTCTTGAAGACGCAATAAAATCATATTATATACGCCAACAAGCTATGAAATATCGTATCAGGGCTTTATACAGTTGAAACTAATCAATGAATAGTCAAACTATTATTATTTTTCTTCATACTCAAGACCGCTGAAACTTACGATATCATATTGAAAATATCGCAACACCCACCACGGCTGATCTACATGTGGTAAATAATTTTTACTCATGTTTTGTTTGTTCCCAAGTACCACACTTCTAAGTGGTATTAGTATAAAACTTATTTAATTCTGTTTGTCACTAACATTACATTATATATAGGGTTGTAAATACCTTTTTCGGTTGAATACATCTAACATAAAAGGGTTTAAGCTATAGACTTAGATTCGCGCTTTTCACGAGGGCGGCACTTAACTGACTGTCTCAGAATCCTGAGTTTTTTTAGCATATATTTTCTTTAGGAAACTTTTATAAATAAGTAGTACGAATAGCCTAATGGAATTTCTGCTTTCAATAAAAAACTGACTTATTCATTGGTTATCGTATAACAGCTGCAGACGTCAATTGAAAAACAGTATTTTTTGGAAACTTCTATAAAAGGCAAGAAGGAAAATATTTTAGGAAATTTATTATGATTAGAGTTGCGAACACTTTAACTTAAACAACGCTAAATGGATTCAAACGAAAAATGGATTAACATTATGACGTTTCTCATTTGTGAGGGTGACTTCTACCCTACACCGTTTTCTTTTATTTTACTACTACACACAAACGTCTATACTCATCATCAATAATTATTCGAGTCTCCTAGATACTCGAATAATTATTCTCATTTTATTTTCCTATATCCTCTTGTAGATATTTTCTGGTTTTGAATTAAACTTTTATTTTCCTACTTCATATTTTGTACTTTTCATTCTCGGCTGTTGCTTGTGCTGAATATTTCCATATAACGCATTTGTTCATAAACCAAACAGCATTTCGTTTTTTATTTCTGGTAACAATGACCGACTACTAACTTCGGTTTGCTTACTCTAACTACATTTAACACTTGTGTAAAAACTTTGTTGTTATTTTAGCTTTGCTTTAACATATCTTTTCGTTATTTTGGAACTTTCGTTTGTTTAATAGAAACGAAACAGAAACGTATTGAAAAACATTAACATTTATTTGTTAAACCAAATATTTATATTGGATTTTGTAACATAAAGTTGGTGAAGTGCATGTTGAAAATAAAAATTGAATTAGACCAGAAAAAATTTATGCAAAATTATAGATAACTTTGTTAATAGCGTCTAACAAAATTCAATTTGTACTAGAAATTGTGGCAAGATTTTGTGTTAATAAATATCTTGTTGTAGTTAAGACATGTGTTCGCACAGTAATTTTTTAAGGCTTTAAATAAATTATTATTAATTTTTACGGCTTTAATTTTATTAATTTATGTTTTATTTTCTATTATTCTTTTTCTTCTGATAATCCTATCGTTAAAGCCATGTTAGCATAAGCATTAAATAATGTGTTTATTTTCATTTTGGTCATAAAAATTTACCACTCAATAATAAATTATTCGCCAACAGTCAAAAAGTTGTTGAATTTCGTACATACATAATTTTTTAATTCAAATATTCACATGATTGTGAATTATGCTGTGATGCTAACGCCTACAACAGATTTCATGATTTCATTTACAAGCATATGTACGTATGATTATATGTGATTAACTTACAGTTTTTACACCTTTTTTATTCCTATGAATTTGAATAAGCGTGGCGGTAAAATTTTATGAGACGTGTTGCAAATATCTGCGTTATTACACACATAATGAATTTTATATAAAGTACATATATTTGCTACTGCTTAAAAAGGAAAAAATATAATAATATGTTTAACTATGGCAAAGAAATGGTACATGAAATTTTTATTGTTTGTTTATTATGAAATGCAGACTTCAATCACAACGCAAGCGATTTACTGCACAGTTTCAAAGCTATTTTTTAATTAATATAAAAATGTATTATTTGGAATATTTTTTTTTATTTTCAATGAATGGTGACCAAAGGGAACCCTTATGAAAAAAAATAAAAGCAAAAAGAAAAATGTTTACTGAATGTTTGCTTTGCTTTTGTATAAAACACCTGCTGAGCTTTTATTGTTTTTTGCTTTGCTGATTCAATGTAGTTCTCATTTAATCAACTTGGCATTAGACATAAGACTTTCTAGTTTTGAATACAAAATTTGGGTAGAATCCACTGATGAACTATATGAGCAGTGGCGAAATACTCATATGGATATGCTTTCCCCACAGTAATCATTACATTTTGTAGTTTTTAATTATAAATATTTTATGAGAATATCATGAAGCATTTATATTTGAAGGAATTAAGCACGATTACTTATGTTACTTAAAAAAAAAAAAATTTAATTTATATAAGAAAATTTTTATTTTTTTATTTTTGTAAGTAGCAGAATGAATTATTTAAACAAGGCCAGCAACAAAACAGCCAAACTTTTATTTAAAAAAAAATTTAAACTGTATACCTCTTAAGGTATTTTTCAAAAATCTTAAGGTTTTGGTCATTGTTAAAATGTAAAGTTTGCAGCAGGTTCTCACTATCTTCCGTACGCAAAGTGTAAAAACTTAACCCTATTGTTGTCGTCACAATATCTGCCCTACTGTCACAGTCCTTTACTTTTGGATCCGTATTAGGTAGACACTTAAGATTTTTACAGAAGATACATTTCTATACTTAAAATTTAATGGTGTTCAGAAAGAGACGTGATATTCATAAATATGTAAAATTAACACAGTCATTCAAATTTTGTGCGGTATAGCAACAAGAGGTAAATGAATATTTAAATAATTATCAAATACATGTTTTTAGTTTTTTAATTGCAGTAGGCAAACATTATTGTCGTTTTGGACAAATATTTGATTAATCTGACGGTATTTTTAGTTTTCGTTATCAAAAACTAGTACGGAGTAATTCAAAATGCATGTGGTTTTTTTATATATATGTATAGAAACTTATCTTTAAATTAAAAAACTCTATTATTCTCAAAAACTTATTTATTGAGAATTATTATAAACAGAAATATAACGGTCATTGGGCAAAAGAAGTAGCGTAGCGGTATAGAAGATTTGCAGTTTTTCTATTATTTTAATACCTTGCAGTCTAACAAACGATTGAATTTTAAAAGTTTGAAGACAAATTTATATTCATTTCCTTAAATGTTTAATAATTTTTTCTCCATTTTTTTCTTTCAGGATTTATAGAAATTTTCACTGCCTGTAAAATTTTATTAAACTTTAAATTAGTAAGTGTTTTTTAAGTATTTCATTTTACATATTAAAGACATCTTAAATTAGTTTTTAAACAATATTTGCTGCTAACATTGAATACAATACACATTATTACCTCCATATTGAATGGTAGTTTTAAAAATTAAACAACATCACAAACAAAAAAGCACGCTTGTTTTTATAACAATGGTTTAATTAATTAAAATTAAATTAATGTTCATCTGTGTTGTTAATTGGAATTCAAAAACGAAAGCCCAGCATTTATATATTTATAAAATAAACTCAATTTAAATAATAAAATACATGTTTAACTTCCATAATAATATGATATATTACATTACATTATGACATTTAATTTTAATAACATATGATCTGGTTTTTAAAAATAAAATTTTTTTTCATACGCATATTTCAAAGCAAACCATTATCAAACATTCATAACCATTGATAGCTTGTAACGTTTATTAATGGAACTACTTTGTTATTGTGCAAACTTATTTTACAGTACCTTTAAATAATTCTGTCTAAAAGTTATTATATAAAAAATAAAATAATAATAATCACATTTATTAACCCCACTTTAAATGGGCCTAAGTTAATTTTTTTTATGAAAGAACATTTTTCAAATACCTGAAGTTTTTAATTTTAGAGAGAACAGATAGACAGTTTACTAGAAAAATAATAAGTATTCGGCATTGTTGCAATAAAGCGTAAAATTCATATTCTTTTTACTACATCGATCTTCATAAAACAGCAGTGTCGTTTGTTTGATCGCCACACCTGATCGCAATATCGGCGATTGCGTAGAACATGAATTTTTTTCCGAACAAAAACAAACATTTCTTAAAACCCATTAAGCTTTTCCCAAAAATTATTGGAAATCAACCTGATTTTTGAATTGTATTACATCAAAGGTTATAAAAATTGTTGTTTTGATTATTTTCTACACCGGCATACAAAATTTTCAAACTATTTCATGTACAGAAATGACCCCATTATTGTTTTATTATATGTGTAGATTAACTTAATTCGACATACACACATAACCCAAAGCTTTTTTTCTTAGTTCTTTTTATAAATCTTAGCATAAAAAATATTCTTATATTTTTTTCATATTAATTTAATTTTTAATTTCAACTTAAATTGTATTGTTTTATTTTTATTTTTTACAGACACTTATAACAGAATGTTCACTTTTGTGCTATTTGTATTCAATACAACCTACAACTTACAGCATAAATTGTAAATTGAGTAAATCAATAAAATTTATTTATTTTTCTGGCGGCATAGTGTACTTCCTTAATATGATATATTTACACCCTTATTTTCAAATTATTTTTAAATAAAATCTATTATTTTTTATTTAAAATTCTTATGAGTGAGTGCTTGTGACGTTCTTTTCGTTCGTAAAAACGTGTAGACGTTATAGACATATGGAAGATCTAAAAACATTTACAATAACACATTTCGAACGTCACTCTTGATCGAAGTATCTGTCACACACAAAATGAAAAATATTACTGTAAATTTTGTGCTGATGTGATGTGTCCAGCGGTGTCGATGAACTTTACCTCGAAAAACTACCAAAATTCCTCAAAACCAAAGAACTTTCTACAAAAATGCAGTACAAGTTAAGCCTAATCTTTGGAACAGATTCAATTCCATAATATTTTATAAGCTGAATTTTGAACAAAACAATGGCAACACCGTTCAATTTTAATGAAATTATCGAAAATCAGACATATGAGTGATGAAGAATTTGATTATTTACCATCAGAGATGGCAAATTCATTTCAAAAAGTAGAATCTAGCATAATTAAATGAACTTTCTAAATTGCAGTATGCTTCACCTTCATTTAAATTTGATTTTTTAAATCTTGAGTTTTCATAATAAAGTACTTTTTTCTGTTTTAAAAAGCAACATCACAACTCCTACAAATTTCCAATCCTGGTGGATATTTAACATAACAACTGAACTTCAATGAATTATTTTTGCGGGAGTGTTTTTACTTAATTATTTTAAAAGATTCTACTAACAAGGCTGGGAATAATTACTAATCGATTATTTTTAATCCTATAAATTATGGCTTAAAAACAGAAACTTTAAGTTTAAAGTACTTATATCAAAATAAAAAATATTCGAATTCAATGTGCATTGTCTTGTACAAAAAAATTTCCGTTAACTACAAATATTTTTAAATATTAAAATGCAAAAGTGAACGAACTTTTATAGTTTTCTCCCATAACAAAGGAATCGTTTTATGCAATTTAAAGGGTGAGGGTAGAATAACTTTTACCTACAACAATTTTACGGTATAATTATATTGTACAGAAAAAATCACTTAAGTTTTTTTATAAAATAATATATATATAAATAGCGAAATACGATGAACACAGTTTTTGTTATTTAACAAGTCAAAGCAGACAAAGAAAGCTTAAATAGTCGTCTCTGCTTTAACTTATTTTGCGTCAATCCATTTTCTTTCAGTTTGGAAATATTAATCCAGTTTTTAATAGGCCAATGATAATTTCGTTTCGCATATAATAATTTTTTAAATTTACTTCCGTCGAACAGCTTTTCACCAAACTTGTTAACACGTGTATCGGCTTCTAATAGTTGAAGTACTCCATATGAAAATTTCACAAATTAATTTTCGTTAATATATGAACACCGAATAACTCAATTTAGAATCTTTGAATTTTTTGCTGGCAATTATGTAGTCAAACGCTTTTGTTGAATTTATTTTTTAAAAATTCTGTTCTGGTTTGATTGGTTTTAGAGTAAAAAAGTCAAATAGACTTTCCATTCCTTTGTAGTTCAATTTATAAAAATAAATACAAATAAAAAGGGCAACAATAAAAAACAAAAACCCCAACAAACCCTCCATCGGACACAACCATAACAAACACATTTATTACAAACATTTTCGCATAAACGAAAACGGAAACAAAAAGCAGTGTTAAGTGATGTGTTCCCAACCAAATAGAACCACACACACGCAAACGTACAATAAACAAACTTTGCTTATTTAAATATGTACGTACATGTGTTTGTGTATTTAAATTATTACTTTGCAACAGAGAAATGGGGAAACAGTTTGCAATTTTTGCATATTAATGATATGACAACTTGCCAAATACTAAAATAAATGTAGAATTTGTAAGAAATGTTCACTTTAATGGGTTTTCTTTATGTCTTACTTGACTTGAAATTTTATCAGTATTTTAAGTTTTTAAATTACTTTTTCTGTTTTTTTTAAGTTTTATTTTAATTATTATAATTTAATTATTTGTTTTTGATTTTATTTGGCTAACCTTGCAAGAATTAAAAAAATTATTAAATAAAAACATAACAAAATTATAAATTAACAAAATGTTTTTTCTTTGTTGCTTAGGCTACCGCCAAGATTTTAAAATTTAAAAGAAAATAAAAATTAATGGGTCCATTTTGATTGGGTTAAATTCTCCTCATCCGTGTCTTGCAGAGTATTCAGAATAGACAGTTACTAAATATGTAGTCAGATAGCTTAACTGTCAAATTATACAAAGCGAACCAATAGCACAAACGAATTATAATTTAGCTAGGGTTACAACATATTTATTAAAAAACTAGCAGTTCCCACGACCTTGTCTGCCTTTTATTTCTATTTTTTTTTTAATTCAAACTTTAAAAATAAAAACCAAAAATAAAATGTGCTTAAAACTGTTCTGGCACAATTATGCTGGTAAAATTTAGTGCTTTCACATTTGTATTTGCTAATCCTACATAAAAAAGATTGACTAAACATCTTTTCTTACACTTACCCTCTATCTCCGATTTCAACCGCGTGATCCATTAATTTTAAAATTTGAAAAATTTCCTGCTATCTATTTAAATTTACAGAAAGTTCTAAAGCATTAAATTATATTTATCTGATATTAACATAGTTATAACAAAGTTTTATTTCTAACACCTAAGAGTATGCTGGAACTTAATTTGTGCTATTTCCAACAGCTTTCAGCTGTTTTATACATCTCAAAAATCGTACTTTCTTTCTTCTTTGTTGTCCAACTAACAATGTGTGAGGTAAGTCCAGTATCGGTAGGTAAAATATGGGCGTGTGAAAGCGTTTTAAATATTTAGAAAATATCATAACGTATCGTAAATAGAAGTAATGGTTTGTGTAATTCCCTCGCCAATTAAAGGCCAGGGAGTTATCAGCAATCAGCGCGAAGCTGACGATGAGATCTATTATAATTTGGTCCTAATGCTTCAACCATCAGCTAAACATGTAGCTTACTTTCAAAATTACTTAAAAAAAGTTTTAAGAAAATATATTAAACCCAATCTTACCACGTTGTATATTTTGCTTGCCTAAAATTTCTAAAAATACGGTTTCAACCGTATATAACTATGATTTTTTTAAAGGCACAAAAATTGATCTAAATTTTTCTATAAATCCTAATTGCAATACTTGGTTATCATTCCATTTTATTGGAATCTAAGCAAAAGATCGCAACCTCAGAAAGGCAAAACGCAAAACATTTAAATAACATAAGATAACACCTAAATTTTTCAACATGACAAAGCAAGTTCTTAAAAACATTATCAAACTAGAGTCGACTAAAAAATTAGGCTTATCTAATTTTCGTTTTTACAACCTCCCTGTAAATAAAAATTTTTAATTTCAAAATTATGGGATCGCTGCAACAGATTTATTTTAATTTTTTATTTTCATTTTGTGAACATATAATACTTAAGTATTCTTTCTTAAAATGAATGTTTTATCATATTTTAATTTAGTTTCTGTTATTCTTATTGCAATGTTGTTATATTTGTTCTACTTTTCATATCTTGGATTATTTTTCTAATATAAAACAAAAGGAAGTTTTACGTTGTATACAAAAACAAATAAATAAAATAATGTTACATAATTTTTTAGTAAACTTTGTCATACTTGTGTGCTTTTGCTTTAATATATCATTTAATATCTAACACAGACGCAAATTTATGTTGAGTTCTTCTTTGTTGACAAACTTATGTCTCAATGTACAAATGAAGAAAGTCTGTCACTTTATATTTTTATTTTCTTATTTTATTTTTAATACGCTCATACTATAATCAAGTGTTTAAATAACTTGTTACTAGTCAGGAACAAAGTTGCAAATACGAGGTGAGTAGCCAGGAATTGTATAATGCAGTCCAATTTTTTTTTTTTTTTGATTCTTTAAAATTAAAGAGAAACTCGATAAAATAAGCAGTGCTAAAACCACGTTTTTTAAGCACTAGATTATTTTAAATCGTTTTGAAAACGCCTAAATTGTTTTAAATTTTCATAATAAAAAATCAAAATTTTTTAATGCTCAAAAGTGCCTTCTTGAAATATTTTAAAATTTTAATAAAATTTTTCGATAATTCGTCAACACCAGGAGCATGGTGCGCCAGAAATTGTCAACTATATGTATTTCTAAATTTTATCAAGCATCCAAAAACTTATACCAAAAATACGCATTAGCGATATACATAAAAAGATAATTACATAAGATAGCTCTATATTTACAAAACGATGGTTTTATCTACAACCTCACATTTGTATAAAAAAAAATAGAAATTTTTTTAAACAAGAAAATAATTTTAGAAAGTATATAAATTATTTACCGGTTATATTAATTCTATTAGTCACGTACAGTTCAATTGCATTGGAACAAAAATGATAGAGTTAATTACAGCTAACGAAAACCATATTATATTATTATTAAATATATTATTATGGCTTCCAAAATAATAATAAAATTTTCATTATTTGAATTATAATTTTGACAAACAGAAAAAGTATCGTTCATATTCTGTTACCATAACTTTTTCGGTTTGTTTTTAAATCTAATCTTCATATGTTTAGATTACTTAAAATCTTTTTTGTATCATATTTTAATAACTTGGGGCTTTTCATAACTTTAACTTATTGAAATGTAAGAGATATAGAGAGATGGAATTTATTTTTGTTAATACTGAATTTTGGTCAGATTTTATTTGTATTAAATGCAACTAAAACAAAATATGTAATCTTCAGGATTCCCTGCAAAGATTGGAAACAAGCCAAGAAAAAAATTAAATAATTGGTTTCTTTGAATTAAGTTATTGACGCTGAAAAAATGCTAACTAATTTGCCCAGAATTTTATAAAAAATAGTGTAACAGACTAGACTAGACTAGACTAGACTAGACTAATACACTAGAAAAGTACCAAATATAAAAGTGAAACTCAATAGTAAGTTTTTTATGTGTTTTTATATTTTATTCACTGCTAGACATCTATTTTAGTTTTGCATTTTATTACGAATAAATAATTGATTGATTCAGAAATAATTAAAAATTTTATGTTGAATGCAGATATTTAAACTCTTGGTTGCACATTCCTGGTTCCGTTATTATCACTCTTATTATAAAAAGTATCATTTTTTTGTTGGTTCTTTTTATTCAAAACAATAAAACGTCTAGATTTTAAAACAAACATACGGAATACTAATATTGTGTCGTTTCTGGAAGATAATAATTACAAAAAATACAAATCCTTATTAAACATTTAATACCACATATTAACCTATTTCCAAAAGTAAGACAAATACACATTTATATGTACGTGTATATGTTTAAGCACCCAAAGCTACAAGAAATAGTCTAGGAAGATTAAGACTTTAATAAAAAAATTTTAAATTCTTAAATATTGAATTAAAATTTATTTTTGGCTTGAGTTCATTTTTTAATTTCTATAAACCTTTTTTATAGAAAGAAAAATTAATTTGTAAAAAAGGTTCTTAGAAATTAAAAAATGAACTTAAGCCAAAAATAAATTTTAATTCATTTATATCAACAGTTCAACCCCTAATTTCATAAAAAATTTTGTAATATTTTTTAATTTTATTTTAAACAAGATTATTGCACGTATATTTTAATTTCTAAAAATTATTTTCCAAATTTTGTATTATAAAAATACTAAACAAAATACTAACAATAAATTTACTTAAAACAAGTGGCCCTGTGCAACATGGCGCGGTTAAGGATAGAAACACGAAAAATTAGGGCAAAGTGTTTTGTTCTATTTAGTAATTTACCCTTTTAAAATATTTTCTTAAATATTCCCAATTTCTTAACTCTTATTTTCTTTAGTTGGAGCTATTGTGCATAATTAAAACTTTTACAAAAATGTTAATTATGCATAAAAATTGAAGTGAAGTCTTTAAACTGTAAAAATCTTATTTTAACCTTTTTGCTGGTTTTCGGTCAATAAATAGACTGCTAAAAAAATTATGTAATTGTGCAAAAGTGACCAGTGCCAATCTCAAAAATCAATCAAGAAACTCATTATGAACTACAAGCAAATTATTGGACAAATATCTGATAAAAGTGACTTAAGACACTTTACTCATATTTAATAAATTCTTAGCGCAAGTGGATCACACTGGTACAGTTTTCAAAGCAATATGTAATCTAAGCTAAAAGCGGTTCTGTCATATTTTCTTGTTTAAGAACTTGAATAATTCTGTGGTTCTCTTAAATTTAGCTGGGTTGTCGAACCTGCAATTTACTTTGCGCGGAGCTTGCAAAGTTTAAAGAATAACTGGAAAAATTAAAGACAATTTTAAACAACTGTTAAAGTGTGTACATAAAAAGTTTCCTTCATTTACCAATAGGTTTGGTTTCATATCATTCCATTGATATGGAATGGTTTGGTTCATTTTTATTAATAAAGCCGGAAGATCGTTGTACAATTCGTCATGTGTGAATTAGGGCGATGGCATAAATTTGTCGACTTCTATATTTTTAAAGCAATTATTTTTACCACATTACTGGCTTCAATTCTAACCGTATCTTTCCTTTTCTCTCAATTATTTTTTTTTTTTTTTTTTTTTTTTTTTTTTTTGCTAATTTAATTTTCTTCTTGCCAACCTTATGAGATTAATATATCCTTCACCAAAAAAAAGTTTTAAAAACGTATAACTAATTTTGTTATTCCGTTTGTAATTTCTACAATATCTATTTCCAACCACTTAAAGCATACATATATATTTTGACTTTTAATGCAAAGCGAGGTCGATTGAGCGATGTCCGTCCTTCCGTCCGTTTTAGCATTGAAATCCCGTTTGCGGAGGCACTAAATCAGCTAGAAAAAATTTTAATACGCCAATCGCTCAGACATAGTTTTATTAGTCAGCAAGATCAGTCCATGTCCTTCGACGCAGTGTGAAAACCACTACGCCTACCTCTAATTTTTCAAATCATTCGAAATAATGAAGTAACTTCAATAAAAAAAACCAATATATGGGGCGATAGAGAATTAAAAATAAGAAAAAAAACATCAAGTAGAAAAATTGGCGGTCGCCCGTATTTTGTGACTTACGGGCCGCTGAAATGTTAAAATTTTCTAAAATATTAATATAAATATTACTTTAAAGCTTTTAAAGAGGTCTTTTGGGAAATACTAAAATTTTTAAAAAATGTTTAACCCATTAAGAGCCGATGCCTTTTTATGTAAAATCATATATATGTAAGAAGTACTGAATTTTTTTTTTCTTTCTTATTTTTCAATTCTCTTTCACCCTAATATTTGCATAGATGGTGAAGGGTTTATAAGATTCGGCATAGCCAATATGCTAATATGCAAACAAAAATACTACTAATGCAGTTTATTCAACTGTTAATAATCTACTTACTAAAACAGCATAAAGAAACACTAAAGAACAATGAATCCAATATCTACTTATGCACTTAAGTATGCTTAACATGCACGCAAAAATAAAAGACTTTTGAAAAGTTCATTTTCCTTTAAAAAATGTTCTACTCAATAATCCTTCGTATTGCACCTTTTGATTTTTTATATTTAAAAAAGAAAAAAAATTAATGGAAGAAAAACAAATGTTGTACATTCCCAGCCTGCTAGAGGTTTCTTGCTTTTTCCTGATTAAAAAGAGTTCATTACGCATGAAGAAGTGCAGCTTATGTTTGTATGTATAAATACGATTTTTTTTATTGCCCCTATCGCCTATTGCACAGATTTGCAAAATAACACTGGCAATATGCATCAAGAGTTGCATATCATTATACTAATTTGCATACATTAATAACAAAAACAACAAATGTGTGCCAATTACATTAATGTATAAAAGTGACTTGATATTTTGAATTCTTTTCATAATTCGATTCACTCATGTTAGCTTCATACACTTAGTCAGTCACTGCATATAATTTTATTTAGTCTCAACTATTCGTTGCAGTTTTTGGCAAAATGCCTTCGTGTAATCAGCAAAATATACAAAACAACATTAGACATCAGTACCAAACATGACCGCCATGTTAATGATGATGGTTTGCAGTCATCATTATCTTAATACTAATAACGTGCAACACACACACAGTTCATTGTTTGGCTTGAATTTTTTTTCTTTATTATTATTTTTTTTTTTTTTTTTTTTGGAAAATTTTGGTAAGGTTTTCGAACAACGGATGTGTGTTTTAAACCCATGCATGTTTTACAGGAAATTTGATGATTTATATTCTTTGCTATTTTTTTATTGATACAATACAACAACTAGCGCTCTACTAAACAAGATTATCAGCCATGTCACAGAGTGAAATTTTGTACGATTTAGAAAACTAAAACGTATTTTGCTTCCCTAGAAAATGTAAAACGATCAAAAAATTCATTTTGAAAACGGCCTTGAAATCTAAAGTGAAATTGATATTTTTAACAACTTAAAGACGAAAAATGTGGAAAACTGTACTGAAAATTAATTATAAAGATTATCTATATTAATTTCGCTTAAAAAAAATTTTATTTAAATACTTCTAGTATGAAAATTTTAATATTTTTGTAAATCGTATAAAATATTGGTCATAAACTGAAAACGTAATTGATGTTCCATTGCCACCCGGGTTTCTGATAACATCCTGCCATATGTTTCAAAGAAAAAAGTGAGAAGTGAAATGGATACATTTACTTACACTCTACTTGGATAGGACAAAGGATCTGACGCATCCCTCAAGCTTCTGCGATTTAATTTGATTGCTAAATGCATTGTTCTGTCTTCTTCCATCACAGCAACAATTGAAACACCAGGCATACTGTTCTTTTGTTTAATTTTTTATTTATTTTTTGATTATAGTTTGTTTGTTTACTTACTTTCTTTTAATTTGTCTGGATCCGGACCGATATTGTTGGCGTCGGTTGCTGAATTAGCTGTTTTGATTTTAATGTAACCATATTTTTAACATAAATAATACGATTTCCTTTTTTACCGTTTTCATAAAAACGTACGAGAGCTGAAGAAGCAAAAGTAAAACGTTACGATTTGGAAATATGAATTCAAATCAATTTCGTACAAAACCTGTGACATGGCTGTATATCGATATTCATACATTTCTTATGCGTTTAATTTTTTTATATTCATCATTTTAAGTTGATTTTTTTGTTTTTTTTCTACTTTTAGGTGCAGTGTTGATACGGGCTTAGAATTTTGTATTCATTTATTGTTTTGTCTTGCCTGGCTGAATATAATTCTTGATTAGTCGGTCGAAATAGATGCATAAAAATCAGTATTCCCAATTAAGCCAAGATCGACTTTCCCACAGTAATCCATCTTTTTACAAATAAATTAAGAAATTAGGAATATTTCAAGAAATAAGAATTTAGATTAAGATTTTAAACTGAAAATGTTAAGCTCCATTGAACTGAATAATTTGACACAAATTGTCTTGTTATTCTTAGCAGAAAAGCTTAAAATTTTTTAAATATACAAATTCTTGTTATTTTAGTGTTTATGTTACTTAAGTATTAAAAGCAACATTTAAATTGGTGTATACGTTTTTTTTTTCTATCTGTAAAACTTGAAATCCCGAAAAATATTCAGGTTTCGGATTTCGGATTTCCCACTTGGCGTCTCTAATCAGGAAGCAAGGTTTGCAATAAGTATCAAGTCTTAGCAGCATTTTCGTCTAACAGACAGAATATTAATTCATTGTCAGATGATGCAGATAATATCGGGGAATATTCTATTTTTATGTTGGCCTAGAATATATTGCTACGAGAATAAGATTAAGAGCAAACCATTTACATATTCGTAACAATAAAGTTTAAATATAAATGCTATTATTTTCCATTGAAAATGTTAATTTCTTGTTAAATAAAACTTGATAAATTCTTATTTAAGCCGCTGAAAAGTGTGATGAGTGAAAACAAAATAAAAAGCAGAGTTAGTTAACACATGTAGAACAGCTGTGATGTCTGTGTTCGTAGAAGTGGCTGCGTGTACCAAGAAAAAGAATCGCTATTGACTTTCTGCGTAAGTTGAGTTATTTAAAATAAAGAAAAATTGATTAGAAAAGTAGAACAATGTTTATGTATTGCATTATATGAGTTGGTGAAGATGCGTGTATATTACGACAATAAATAAGATGGTTAAGGTGCTTTAAATGAAAGTCCTAAGCAGATCCCATATTAGAGAAAAAAGTTACAACAATATGTGCCAGCTGAAAATGTTTTGAAATGTTTGGTTGCTAAAACAAAACATCGGAGAAACAGTGTATTGTTGTTGAGATGACTGCGTGGGTTAAAAGAGCACGTTAACTAACAAAAATCGTCTCGGCAAAGCCACAGAATTAGGGTTTGGAAAACAAAACTTCCCAAGAAGCTACACCCGGTAAAAGCTATCCACAATTTCTCGAGAAAATTTTGGATAAATTCTTGGGAAACGGGAAGTTTAAAATCATTAGCACTTTCGAAAAATACCCTGATTGTTTTTCGTGTGAATTTTACTACATAAGATATAAAACAGAACGAAAGGTTACTAATTTGTTTAAAAAGAAATTTGAGTTATTCAAAGCCACTTTCATTCGAGCAACGAACAAGGATAATCTGTAAAATGCATTCTTGATAATAAAACCTACCTCAGTAGAAACGAAAAGAGTTTTTTTTTCAATTGCTGGAAAATTTGCAACAAAAACAGGAAACAGAATATCAAGTGAATATTTAAACGCACTAATAGTTCTAAAATCATATCCTTAAAAAACAATTCATTAAATACTTTTTTAATATTTTTAATCTTTGTTATCTCTCGCTATGTCACCTTAATTGTTTTTTAATCTTATAAACTGTTAAATTGACAATTTAGCAATTATTTTCATTGTTTGTTTATGTTTTTATAAAACTATGAATTTTTTATATTATTTAATTAATAAAACTTCTTTTCTTGAAGAAATCCCAAAAATATGATAATTATCAGTTTCCCCGGAAATGAAAAATTCCGGGATATCCCAAACCCTACACATAATACTGTGATAAAGATGGCTGCATAAATTTCTTAAACACGCCTTAAAAACATAGGAATACTAAAAACTTGTACTCAGGAAAAAGAAATTGTATGAGAACCGAATTTGATGTCAAACAAATTTCGTGAATTGTGAATGCATGGCACTTATATCTCTTTCGAGAGACAGTTAAAACACTTATTGGGAGTAAACACTTTTATTTAAAAAAAATCCTGTCTGATAGTTTTTAGTCTGCTTACCACGAGATCTAGATGTGCCCTTTAAAGAAAATTATTTTCAAAATAATAAAGGAAACTATCGAGAACGTCTCTAAACGGCATACAGCATATTGATATATATTTTTTTATAAATATGGCAGAAATATTTTACATACAGTTATTTAACATATTTATGTCAATGTTTAATAGCTGTTTTATACAACAGTTTTATGACGATTGTTTTTAGTTTTATTTAGCCTGCGGATTTTTTGTGACAAAAGAACAATAGCAACTTTAAAAAAAAATATATTTTTAAAGTGTTATAAATCTACTGTAGCTGGTATAATTTCTCTTTTAGAACAAACAGCTTGTGTCATTCCATCAGTTGTTACCTCCCCTATATATTGCTACTGGACACATATATTGCTACTGGACATTAATCTGCTTTGAGAAGAATTCAATAAAACGGAAAGCAAAAATATGTTCTGTTTTTATTACTCAAATATCCACAAACTTTTATTGCTGTCTATACGTCGCTTACAAAATGTCAACGTTACAATTAAGCTTTTACAGTTGTAGGCTGTTGTTGTTTACTACAATTTAGCCATCCGACAAATATTCAGAGTGAATGTTGGGTGTTGTCCATAAAATTTTCTGTTATTTTTTGCTTTGTTTTTATTATTTTTTTTTCTGCTTTAGCTGTTTCTGTGGGATTTTTTTCGACACATTGCTTTAGATTGTTGTTGCCGTTGTTTCTGTCATTGTAAGTTAGTTGTCATTTTCAGTTACTCTGTTTACAATTTAAAAACAAAATATATTGCTGTTGTGTTTTAGCAAGTTATTTTTGCTAAGGGAGCAATAGAGTATAATAAAAATTTCTTTCATTTTGTCTCTGTTGTTTTTGTTTAATTTGAAGAGATAAATACACAAAAAGTATATAAAGAAAGAAATTCAATTTAATTTAGTTCCATTTTTATTACAATACATGAAATATGACTATTTTATTAAATTTTTATATTACTACAATACTTGCTTAATAATTCTTTTTCATTAAAAAAATAAAGTATAGCATAGATTTGAGGCTCTAATAAGCTGTGGTATATTTTAAAGCCATTTTATATTTGTTTTCTTGTTTGGAAATTTTGATCATAAAAATTTACCATAAAATTTTGTTTCGTTGTAAAGAAAACTTATAACTTTTCAACATCTTTCACGTTTGGAATTTTCAATATGTGTAAATGGTATATTTTCACGATTTTTTATTGCTAAATCAATAGCATGCTTTAAGGAGCTAAACATACTTCACATCTTAATCTATTTTGATTCACAACAAATAAATTGTTAAAAAAAAAGTTTTTTATGTGACTTGTAGTTCGTTTTACAACCAAATTATATGCCTTGGTGTAAAATATTTATTTCTTAACAAAAGATTTTTAAACATAGAAAAAACAATTGTACACAAATTTATTAGCTTTTCGTCACATGCAGGCTTGTGTATTATTTGAAACTAAAACTTATTCGATTAAGTTAAATTTAGGTAGTCACTTAAATTTATTATAGTCAACTAGGTTATCAAGTGTTTTGTATAAAATTGTTTATTATTTGATATTATTCAAATGTATGATTTAATCTAACTCAACCTGCGTGATATCAAATGAATATAATATTATTACGTAAAAAGTCTCTCACTTAAGTTGCAGTAACGCGTTGACTAATTTGTCAACTAGAAAGGAAAAATATATTTATTCAAATGTTTTAAGGGGTACCCAAGGGGGACTTACCTATTTGACGTTATTGCTTCTGTGCTAGAAAGCGTTATCAGTCGCATGAAGCTGCAATATATAATCTTTTTTGAGGCTTAATAATAATGGGTTCATGTCTCTATTTCAGCTATTGGTACGTTCGTCCTGAAAGTTACGTAGTGATGTTAGTTTAAATCCAAATAGCGGGATAGGCGCTTGAGTGTTCTGTTTTCATATTTTTCATTTCCGCCTATAGAAGGAGTAGAACCAGATTTATAGCGGTATAGCAAGCTTTATAGGGAAGAAACAGAAGAAGAAAATTTTACAAAATTAAGTGTTAAAAATACAGAAAAATGATAAGACGGTTGCCATATAAATCGATTAGTAATCTAAAAAAAGGACAGAAAATATAACTGCCGTTAATTTTGAAATTAATTAGCTTGACATTAAACGTATATACATATCACACATTTTGATTTGAATAGTTTTGATTGAAGTTAAAAAATTTCTTCATACATGTTTTGTTTTCCTCGAAAAATTTTATAGTTGAGTAAATTTATGAAAAATTTAATGTAATATTTTTTTTTATTTAATTGGCGGGCACACACTATTTACAAATTCTACAGATCTGTCTTTTATGTTTAAAAAGATAATTAAATATACGAAAAGTCATGTCTTTTGTGGGCCAACCAATAATTATTAATTTTAAGTCTTTTTTGTTGGTTTTTATACAGACTCGGTACTTTATAAGCGGAATGATTTACACAAACTGACCCCCTGTAAAACAAGCTGACTATAATAATTTTATGCGAGAAATTGCTCACTTAAGCTACGTGAACAAAATGCAGATATGTATATTTTATGACAACTAATTTTACACTATAGTTAACTTTCAATGAAGTTTTATTTGATATTTAAGTTGTTACGAATAATCGGTTGCTTTAAAAATATAGAAAATTTTATTCGCGAAAACTGTGCTCTATATCAAATAATCTAAAACAAAAACACAAACTTCATTTACTGCTTCCACACAAACATATAAAAAACCAAAAAAAAAAAGTCTAAACAGCTCAAGGTATTTCAGGCTGAAGGAAAAATAAAAATTTATGAGATTAGCGTGTTAAACGAAAAACTTAGTTTTCTAGTCTTCCTTTTCTTTTTTTAAGCTGATGCAGTTTAATGTTATAGTGTTTGTATTATATATATATTTGCTTTCAAAGTTATAGAGCACGATATGCTCATCCATGTTTGTGCATGTTTATATCCATTTACTTCTTAGTCCTCAGTATGAGTAATAAAAAAGTTAATGTTAGAATATTATTATCCCACAAATCGAGGCATCTTAAGATTAAGTTAAATCAAAACATAGCAGCGGTAAAATTCAAGCTGAAATCTAAATATCTTAGATGTTGAAATGTATTGTTGTTGTTTTGAATTTTTTTTTTATATTCACAAACTCTGTTTAATTTGCTTTAGTAAAGTAATTAAACTTAAACTTTTATATTTTATACGAAAACAAAACAAACAAAAATTTTAAATAAGCAAACTGTTAAAAAAAGATATAAATATTTGCAAAATGTATATTAAAAATACTTACAGTTTGTTAGATACCATATGGCATGGGAAATTTAAGTAAGAAATCATATTCACTTACTGTAGTTTTTAGTGACGATTTTGATGGTCCAGCCATCAGGATTATCTGGCTATTTTTTTTTTTAATAAACATATTGATCATTAGTTCAAACCCATACAAAAAAATAAATAATTAGTGTCGATCAACTTTAGTGAATGAGTTCTTTAAATTAAGAATAGTAGTTGAAACCACCAGAATCACAATAAAAAAAGAATAGACCAGTAAGGGAAGAAAAGCAACAGAGATGGTTAGGCGCTGAATAGTAAAATAAAGAAATTATGGTATAAACCGTAATGTAGCCTTTGATCGTCTGTAATAGCTGAGTTCTTTAAAAAGTACCTGATTAATTAATTAATAAAAAAGGAAAGCTTTAGCTTAAATCTCGCTGGTACAACAGCGTATGGTGGTCTGGATGACTGCACTGGTTAAGGGCTCCTAAATTATATTACGAAAGAAAGGAGATATTTTAAAATCGGTTTCACATCATACAGGTAGTGTTATGGTTTGACGGGCTGCAATGTATTATAGCATAATCAATTTGGAATTTCAGAATAAACAAATAACTGGAGGAACTTGCAAGACTCTGTCTTTTTCTTTCCAAAGAAACTGTTCCCCTTCGGAAATTCGTTAAAACTAATAGACACCAACTGCTGTTGCCTTACGCATATAACCAAATACAAAAATAATAAATAACTTCAAATCATGTAAATAAAAGAAAAATTACTTTTGATTTCTTAGCCATAGCTCCGCCATCAAAGGACCGCATGTGTTTTATTTTTTCAGTAGCAACTACCTCAAAACTTTATCTTTTATATTGAATGTTTCTTAATTTCTGTAAATCGTCTGTAGTCTTTACTAACTCACTAGAGCGGAAAGACGGTCATCCGCAATATGAGAAAATAAGAACAAAAATTATTTTCTTGATTGTTGGAAGATACATTAGTAGGGGATGACAAATACAGTTTGTTTTACCTCCAACATATACTTTAGTCTACAACTCATAGTGAATACCGCTTTGTAGCGTTTGTGCAGCTTAAAAACGAACCACTCGCAACACAGTAGAAACATAAATTACTCGAAAAAGAACGTTTGATAAGATTTGATTTAATCTTTTACATCTGAGGTCATGGGTACACAAAAAGAAGAGATTGAAACTGGTTGAAAATTTTCGAAGAAGTATAAAATAACGTCTGATTTTTTAACATTTGTTGCACTTTTTCCCTGATTTCCCTTGCGGTTTAGAGTTTTAAAATCACCAAAATTAATTAATTCAAGCATCGAACAAAAAATATTTTTTATTTAATTTACTCGCAGTAAACTGCCATGAGTGCACTTCATAAACTCTCTATTCTAAAGTTTGTCACAACATTAAACAAAGTATTGGTTTTTATTATTGCTGTTGTTGTTGGCATGTATTAAAAAAAATTTTTGGTTATTCTTTCTGAAAAATATTTGAAGGTTTGCAATGTTAAACATATAAAGTATATATTTTATTATGTTTAAACATGTAATACGGCAGTAAATAAAAACACTTCCGGTGCCAACTAATGTTTAGTTTTAATTTTTTCTTGTCAACACTTACATTCAACCATTTGTAGGCTCACTAAGTTCGTGAGTCGTATTTCGCCAGACTGATTGATTGCTAAGTGAAAGTAATTTAAATAATAAACACAAAAATATAAGTATTAAGTTAATCGGATTTGTTCCGCCAGTAAATATTATACTGTTGATTAGTACTAATCAAAACGCGGCTTGAAAATGATGTTGTTACATTGAAAGCGCTCGCCAAACGTACCAAATAAACAGCCAGTAACGACGGTCTTCACCGAAAAATATTAAAACGGCAATATTTACGTTTGCATTTATTTAATATTTTATTATTTATTGAAATGCATAAATAAAAAATTAATAGATATAAGAAAGCTAAAAAAGAAGTTCAAGTTTTGTGTCCAAAAACTTTAAATTATTTCTAAGTTATTTGTCATGTTGTAAAGAACCTTAGGCTTTTTAATTTGCGATATTTTGCTAAAAAAAAAATAAATTTATTTAAAAAATGAAAATAAGAAATTCTGACTGATATATACTTTTGATGCATTTAATTTATTGATAACCCTTGTCACATCTTTATTTGAAAATGCTAAAAAAAGTTATTATTGGTTGATTAGTCTTGCTGGCAATTTACCCAACAGGTTTAATCAGTTTTTTTCTATTTTAAAAATATTCTCTTAGAAAATAACAAAAAAGGGAAATCATGTAATATGGAGCACTTTTTGTTTTATAAGCATTTTAGAAAAAACTTTCTTATAGAACAACACATATGTAGGACTTTGAAACAGATTGTGACAGTAATCTTTAAGAAGCAATAAAAAATATTTCAAATATTTTTAATACTATATGTAAATATTATTTTTATTTGTTTTGATTATTGTTACATAAAAATTTATATATTTTTAAAATCACTACACATTAACCTTTTGATAAACTTGAATGGAAAATAAAAAAAATATAAAAGCGTTACAAAACATCATTCAAATTTTTTTTGGAACAAATTTTGGGGACGTGTTACGTAATTCTAATAAAAAAAAAGAAATAAATTCTACGATTTTGAAGTTTCATTGAATGGGTTGCACTAATAGAAAAAGATTTAAATAAACTAATGCAGACAAAGTAACTAGTATCAAATTGGAATGCAACAGTGACACAAAATAAAAAAAAAAGGTTTAAAATTTATTTATTTTGTTTTACATCACTGCAATGCAATTAGTTATTTTAAAACAGGAATCTTACAAAAAAAATTTAAAAGACAAAACCATTTTTCGTGTTACTGTACAGACGATCATTTAAAGTAATTAAAAAAAAACACTGCAACCTAAAACTAGCAACCACTATAAATATTGCAAAAGTTTTTGAAGCGTAACGCATTAAAAACGATTTGTATTTAGGTAAAAAAATCTTCGCCGATTCTCACTAATGCTAGGCGGTAAAAAATAAATGTTTGAAAAATTTTAATTTATTTATAATATTTTTGCACGTAGACTTTTCTATTAAACTTTCAATTTTTTTCTTGCTACTTTTTCATTTTGTACTTTAATAACTTAATTTAATATTAAAAAATTTATTGTTACTAAAGATGATTTAATACCTTTACACAGCTCTAGAAATACTCCATACTGAACAATGAAAATATTCTACTCAAACATTCTGTGGTATCTTCACACATAAAAACATATTTTCCAATATCACATAACTCTGCAAGCTTCTTTTGGTTATAGTTGCCAGATCTTTTTTCGTGAAAACAATCAAAACGGATTTTCTCGCTTAGCTATAAAAATTGCAGTTGCTAAAGTTTTAACAGCATTAAGCAAAACTTAAAACAGCAATATTGCTTGTGCATAGTCGGAAAATGTGTGCTACTAAACAGTGTTGTTAGTAAAATTTTTTAAAGCGGAGTAAGTAAGGCAAGGGCAAGGAAAGTATTTATTAAGTGGGTTCTTCCCCTATGTAAATAAAAAAGCAACATCACTTTATATTTACGAAATTCTAACTGACACAAATTACTTATGCGCAATAGCTGCAAAAAATCAATTTGGCTGTTGATAGTTCTTTTGAGTTGAAAATATAAAATGAAAAAAAATTGCAGCAGCTGATATTTTTAGAGGTATAGATACCCAAAAAATTTCTTAATAGACATTGTTACATATCAATGTGGCAAACCAGAAATAAATACCACGACTGACTAGCAAAAGAAAATCTGAAACCCTTTGCTGCTGAAAAAATCAAGGAAAAAGTGTAAATGAATAGTTTTAACCATAAATAAACTGCAAATAATGTTGAACAAAAAGCAGCCAATTTAGTTTTAATATCAGGAAAACTTTTACAAATCGTATTTACAACTTCTAAAAGTAGATATGTATGAGTTTATGGAAATGAACACACATTCAGGTAAAATGAGAAAGTTAAGCCATTTTTTACTTAAGCGGATATAAAACCATTGTAAAATTAATACCAGTAAAAATTGCCTGAAAAGTTATGTTGCAACAATGAATCAACTGCAAAAACATTCGCATGCACATTTAAAGACAAAAAAAAAAAAAAATTAAGACAAATTTGCATAAATTTTCCCTCTATAGTGGTGGCTAAAATGTATTATATTATTAAAAAAAGTTGTGCACAAAAAAATCGAAAGAAAGAAAGGATACAAATTTTTAAAAGTATAAAGTGGCAACAGTTAAGAGTTTAAGTAAAATGGTCCTCTATGAATATTTCCATATGAATAGAAGTGTCTATAAGTACGGCTGCGGCATTCGTAATACGTTATTAGTATTAGGGAGCAGTAGTATGTAGAGGGACGGAAAAAAGTCCTTATTAAAATAAAATTCACTAGGAAAAAATTATATGCATTATTTTTCATAGTTTATTAGTAGCTAGTGTTGGTAGGCTCTAAAATCTTCAAACACTGTATTACTACCTCTTGTAAACAATTTTAAAGAAAGCTTTATACCTTTATTGTATTTTAAAAATAAAGCCGCTGCGGAAAAACATCGTGGTTTGTTTAAAGTGTTTTTATTTTAAGTGTGTGTTAAACATGCTCCATTTATAACAACCTGTTGTAAGAAATTAGTTGGAAGCTTCGTTGGGTATTATAAAGATCGTTTTAACCAGCTAATTGAGTTTGAAGATGAAAAACTAGCGATTGTTTGATCAAGTCTTGCATCAAACGCAAAAAATGCGCTCACAACTATTGAGAGCTGCTCAAGCTCAGGATGTATAAAAGTTTCTAGATGCATCTAAGCACACATATCAGTTGGCACGTGTACTAAAGCCCAAACACTTCTCAATTTTTCGTGTCTGTAGTGCTGCTACAGAGCCACAAAACGAAGCTTGTTCTACGTCGATAACTTAAAGCTCAACTTTAAACTCAGACCAATGAGAAGCATTCTTACAAACGCCAAATAGCGCTTGCATACCTCTGTAGTGAATCACAATAATGTCATCTATTACGAGCTATTTAAACCGAGTGAAACTAACACGGAAACCCTATCACCATATACAATAAAATTAATTAATTAAAGAAAATACGAAAAAACTTTTTCCTCAATCTCACATTTTTTTTTTTTTTTTCAAATTGCTAAGAGAAATTTTCAATAACACACTATTTTCTTACTAAGCTAATTGTCCCTTCTTAAGTTATAATTTAAAAATTAAAAAAAAACGCAGATAATAATTGCATGTTATGTTAACACAATATTGAATATAATTTATGTACGTTTCGAGTGCTGCTCTTTACAACAAGTAACAATAAATTATAAAGAGTCTTTGGAAAAAACTTAAGTAGCGAAATAAATATTTAAATTTTCTAAACGTTTGTGTATATATTTTTTTAAAAGGTTTTCGTACTCTTTTTACATTTTAAGGGTTTCAGTTTTTATCTTGGATCAGTTGGTTTTTAAGCTTGATAAAATTTACAAAAGTTTAAACTGTTACACTGCGCTCATTTTTTATTTTTAGAATCAGTACACTCCTTCGATTATCTAAGAGATTCACGCTTAAACAAAAAGCTTCCAAATTACAGATTTACTTAGCAAATGTAGCATCCGTTTGCCCATCTCAGAGACGCGAAATTGCCTTTAGCGACGAGAAACATTTTAGTATTAAAGAATTGGATAAAAAACCAAATATTCGCGCAAAGCTTAAGACTCTCAAGACTCTATTCATAGTTTATTACATTCAGAAAAATACACTTTTTTCTGCGGCTTACATGCTGGTGGTATCAATTATGCTTGTGTCTGCAAAAAGAAACTCGGAGGCTTTTTATTTAACAATATGGATAACGTTGATCCAGAAGGTCAAAAGGGTGGTTTTAGGATCCACACGGCGACTAACACTATGGGCTTCTTAAAATATATATAAGGCGATGCGTCGATTTCGACAAAAGGATCGATCAACGGCTTCCAAAGGCGTGCGATTTGATACCTCTTGACTACTTCCTGTGATGACGTGCAGCACGTCATATTGTTCGTCGTATTATTCGTGACATATCGCCAGCAATGCTCGAAAAAGTTGTCCGAAATTATTCGCACAGAATGTCCGTCATCAGGTACAGCCGCGGTGTCCATATGTCAAAAATTATTTTTAATGCTTATAAGTCTCATGATCTTTCGGATAAAATTGTTTTGATAAAAAATTTATTTTATGTATTTTTGCAATTTAAAGTTCTATGTGGCTTAAAAAAAAGTCCTTAACTTTTATTAATTTGTATTGATTGCTCGTATTTTTCGTGACACACTGCCAGCAAATTTGAAAAAGTGACCCAAATTTACTCGTAAAGAGTATCCGTCGTCAAGAACAACCGCGTCTTCCATATGTCGAAAATTATTTTTGATCATTTTTGCGACGTATTGATCTTTCGAACAAAATAAATTGTTATGATAAAATATTATTATTACAACAATTTACTTATTTTTATACTACTATGCATGGCAAAATAACAGCATGTACAAAAAAAAAAAAATTTTGAATTTTTCGTAATGAAAAAGCAAAAATTATTTTAGAAACGTAGCCTTGCTGGGGCGAATAATAAATATAATAAAATATACTTGAAACAAAGAATAGTACAAAATATTTAGATTGGCACACAATTTGAAAAGGTGCACTTGTGCTGGACTTAATAAATTTATATTATTTATCGATTCTGCTTCTTTCTATCTTAAAATAAATAAAAAACTCTCAAATCAATATTTTGCTTCAGTAAAAAAAATTCCATTGAAAGCTTGAAATTAATTTTCAAGAAATTCTTATTTTCATTTTAAAAATACAAAAAAAAATTCTGTCAGATTACTTTACTTACTACAAAAAATATTGATTGAATTGATTTACTCCTATTCCCTGCAGTTGTAGTATATTTTCATTTACCTGTAAATAATTCAAATAAATTTCTTAAGCTTAACTTCACAGATAATAACAAATTTCAACACATTTTTCTTATTTCATAAAATGCCAATGCAAATTTCGAATAAAATTCTATAATTAATTTTTGTTTTATATTTTTAAAGCATAAATGTAAATTAGACTTGTGTAGTTCATAAACGAACTAGTTTATTTAAACGATTCCATCGATTGAACTGAGTAAACTAGTTCATACTTTTAAGTACACCTAGTTCATTTTTGAACTATACTTTGTATTTGAACTACCAGACAAGATAAACTAGAATCCATGTCTTTTTTTTCTTGTTGACTATTTCCGACATGAAATTAGTGCTGTCACGCATTTAATTTAACATTCGTTATGGCAATGCTACAGTATTGTTGCCATCATATTTTAAAAAGAACGTTTGAACTAAAAGAGCTTTGAACTAAAGAAAGCGTTTGAACTAGAAGTTGAAAGTTGAACTAAGTGAGATTTTGAACTAAAGAGAGCCTTTATACTAAATTTTGAACTAGTTCATTTTTAAACTTTGAACTAAAAAGAGCGATCACTAAATTGAACTATATGGCACAAGTCTTACATGTAAATAAAATTTAAAATTTCATTTCAATCTATTGCATACTTTGAGGAGCATATGCATTTATTTTATGCAATTGCTAAA
The DNA here is from genome assembly GCA_937654795.1 of Cistogaster globosa. Classification (NCBI taxonomy): domain Eukaryota; kingdom Metazoa; phylum Arthropoda; class Insecta; order Diptera; family Tachinidae; genus Cistogaster; species Cistogaster globosa. The sequence continues at coordinate 45,646,128 of OW569403.1, read as the reverse complement.
TATTTATTTTAACGTGTAAATATAATTTTTGCAGTTATTTTTTATAATTCATCTTTAAGCATAAATTACACAATAATGGCAATAAATTTAAAATATGTGATTAATGTCTTAATTCAAATGTAGAGAAAAAAAATCTGTGAACAACATGACGTACAGAAATAACAACAGGGCTATTAATAATAGCAACTCAAATAATGCTTGCTAAACCGCAACTTATTTACAGAAACATACACACACAAAAACTGATATAATTATATATATATTTTTTTTCTTTTTTTTTTTTTGTAAATTACTTTTTTGTATTATTAGTAACAAAAAATAGGAACCCCTAGCCCTGGTTAACAAATGCAATGGAAGTTAAACGTATACAGTAGGTAAAAAAAATTTTCGAGCTCATAAGTATTATTAAAATTTTAAGTTTAAGTAAGAATTCAAATAATGAAATTTATACTTATAAGACAATTTTTTGGATTCAATAATCAATCTGAATATATATTGTGCTTATAAGCCATAACATTTTATAATAAAAATGAAGTTTTATAAATTGGCCCGAAAAGCTATTGGCTTAACCCAGATTATTAGTAAGACTTTAATCAAATTATTAGTAAATTCAAAAACATTTTTCCTAAGTACGAAAATTCCATCAGGGATATGAGAATTTTTTGGGAATCTTTATATAAAATTCTCAAAGCTTTAACAAAAATAATCAACAACCAAAAAACAAAGTTTTGGAATTCTTCTCTGCTGTAATTTAATAGTAAGCAGAATAAGTTAGCAGTTTAAGCTCTAGAGATATAAGAAAACAGAAAATTTAAATAAATTATATTTCTTACTGCATCTCTTAGATTTTTTTAGGTTATAAAGGTTTGGCCTGGTTGTTTTTAGAAACAATAAATTTGATCAATGTAACCAAATGAACAAGCTGCTTAAGTTTAAGCATGAAAATTTTAAAATTTTTAATTTATTAGGAACATGCAAATTATTTACATGATCTTGTGTTAATTTTTAAAGGAAAAGTGTGAGCGACAGCTCACAGCGTTTAAAAACCGTGGTCTTTTTTTACTTAAGACACAATTTCCCTTACTATTCAATTACTGTCACATTATATTTTTTTCTATATTTTCTCTCTTAACAAAATAATCCTTTCATGACGACTGTTTTCAGCGATACAACACAAGAAGTGTAAGGAAACATAATATATCAAAAAAAAAAAAAAAACTGTTTATATTTCATGCAACATGAAAGGACACAGTTCTATACACGAGAAAACATTAACTAGAACATAATCACTTGTGTATTTAGAATTTGATAAAACACTACAGAAAAAGTTTTTCGCTACCTTTTTGAATTTCATTTCAGTTAAGTAAATATTGCGTTTTACCTTCGATGCAGATATTTTTTCTCCAAATATCAGATCATAATCATAAGTACAGATCTCAATAGTAATTCTAAATATTTCCATTCAATTTTTTTAATTTCCAAAAATGAACCGCAGTTCAGATTTACTTGTTTCACCTAGTGTAATTTTAACATTTGTACTCGTAGTTTTTACAATTTACAGGAAAAGAAAACGAGCAACCAAACAAAACTAAAACATTTATAACATGCAACCATTATATTCATTGCATTTTATCCAACAAAATTTATAACAAAAAATAACAAGTAAAAATCTACAACAAAATGTAGCAATAAAGAGGATAAAATCACGACAATATTAATAGAGACAAGGAATGTCGCTGCAAAATTGTTCAATTAAATACACACTGGCCAAACAAACAACCAATGCAATAGATTTATGACATACACACAGGCATACAACATAGAAAATAACTAAGGAAAAGCAACAAACTTAAAATTATTAAAAGAAATAAACAAAACTTGTTTTCGCCTTTTTTCTCTTGTTTTTCTTCTTTTTTCGCAAGTCCTTTAATGTTGTACAGTTAACAAGGAAAGAAACAAAAAGTGTCGACTATTGAAGAAAGTAGAAAGTTACAACTACTAAAAGTTTATTAGAAGCATTACTTAGCTATAATTTGTTAACACGACTATAAAACTCTGCCGAAGACTGCTAAAACGAACTCATTACAATAATGCATCCATTTATAATGTATCCCTAAAAGTATGCAGTAAAATTGTTTATTTGTTTTTTTCGAAAAAAAACTTTAACATCAAATACTCGCCTGTACTTTATGATTTAAATTAATGTTTATTTAAGAATCTCGCATTAAGCAAAGGGAAAATTTTATTTCGTACGTTTGTATCCACTCAAAATTGCTGAAAGAAACAAACAGAGAACTAAAAAAAAAAAAAAATAAATAAATAAATAAATTGCTGCATACATTTAAGGGTTTTAATTTACTAAAGAAAGTATTTTGTCAGGACATTTTTTGTACTGTTTTAAATTGCTACAAAAAAATAAATAAAATTTACTGCAACTGTAATTACACAGATTGCATGTTTATTTTATATTTTCCTCTTTTTTTTAATTCAACATCATTTACATGAAAGAATTCACTTACAAACTTGTTACTTCATAGAAAAAATTTTCATGCTTAAAGGCTCCAATGCTTTTTTAAGAGCACGTGAATTTAAAACAAATATTTATTTGCAGTCGAAATACCCTTCCTCAGTTTATTGCTTTGGCAATAGAATATGAAAACTTGCGATTATCACAGATGAATAATCGATGAAGATGATTCAGCTGACTTTTTTAACTTAATTGTTCAAGTTGGTCCTACTACCGTGTTGTTGGTCCTTAGTTACGGATTTTGTAGTAGGCTTGGGCTGTGGGTGGTGCATACAGCTTTTTAATGTGTACTTTATCGTTGTGCTGTTACGTAAGTTTGTTGCAGTACTTGGCCGAGTTTGAACTACAACGTAGTCGTAACAGCCGCCTATCGCAACACGATCAAATTGGTTCTTGGTTTTTCTGTCGGATGAGGGCAATGTTTCTTATGGTTTTTGCGTTGTTGAAACTCAGTTCGTCTACAAAATTCATTGTCCTCAGATAATTAAATTCATTCAATGAATTTTGACTTGATTCGGGTTATTGCCGGCCGGCGACCAGGTGATATAATTTTCGCACTTAAACTGGTTATAACTTTCTTCTGTTATAGATATCGCAATATTTCATTCTACCAACGCCGTGCCTTTTTCATCGTATATCGTGGGTGCAAAAATATCCTTTATTCTTCGAGGGCTTCCATGGTCCGATAAGATGAGATAAGTGTTCATATACTGCAAGTGCATATCCGTAAATCATAATGCTTTAAATACTTAAGTCAACATTATGGGCAGTTCGTTCGTACATTTTGTGATAAAGTCCACATATAAACATACATATAAGTACATGTGCAACATGTTCTTTGCGCTTTCCTTATATAAAGTTTGTCAAGCACAGCAGGCTCTACAAATTTTCAATTTGAAATCTAGTTGCTTTTAATTTGTTTCAACGCGGGATATAAAGCTGATACAGCTTAAGGCTTTGGTATAAAATTTTCTGAATAAAAAATAATTGTAGGAAGAAGTAAAAAAGGAAACCCGTTTATTTTATCCATATTTTGTTTACACCCTCAAATAATATAATTTGAGTTTAAAGTAAAAATAAAGACATAACAAATTTTATAAAGAGTTTTTTCATTTTTCTTTTTTATTGCAATTAATCATATTTGGATTATCCTAAATTTCTTTAAATACTTTATAATAAACTGAAAAAAAATATTTTCTTTTAAAAATTTTAAAAAAATGACCTTTAACGGTTTTATGAAGAAGTTAAAAAATACTTGAACAAAAATAAAAAATTTTTATTTATTCTTGAAATTTTTTGCTATTTCGATTGGTGGCCGTTTTTAGGCTTAAATACCAAAAAATGCAATAGTTTTGGACTTTGTAAATTAAAAATATTAATTTTAAAGCCGAAAACGATATAATCTTAAAATTTTTTCAAAGTATTTAAAATTTTTCTTGCTAACTATGAGAAAAAAAATTCAAATAAATTTGCTGAAAATTGTATGCAGCATTTAAAAAAAAAACTGGGCCAGGGTATCAAAAAATCAAAAAATTTTAATTTTAAAATGCTTATAACTCGACCAGTTTTAAACAATGTATTAGTTTTAAAAATCCGGCAATGAGTGGAGGTACCCAACTTTGAGACCACATAGCGCCATACCAGGAAAATTTATGATACCTAGCTTCAAAATTTAAACTCTAATACTCCTCTGTTATGCTTGCGCCATTAGCCAATTTGGTATCTATCGGCCTAGCCTTTACAAATGGCTGAGTTGTTTCCAGAATCTTCTTCAGTAATCGCATCACGGATTATAAATTTTAGGGCTCCAATCGATTCGACTGGCTCCGTACAGCTCTGTCCTTAACATAGTCTATATAAACATAGGCTGTTAAACCACAAAAGGCCGAATAACGCTTCCAGACCACATAGCGCACCATACAGTGGCATGTTGAGCATACAAGAGGTTCTCAGTAATCATCTTTGACTTTGAGAAGGCTCTTTTTTTTTTTTTTTTTTTTTTTGTTTGTTTGCTTGTTTGTAAATGAATTTTAGTAATGGATTTGTGAACAAAAGTGAAATTAAACTTAAACTTTTTGTGGTATTGTGAAAGAAATACATTTATTGTAACAAAATATAATATATTTCACTTTTTTCAATTTTTCCTGTTTCACTTTGACTAAGTTATTTAGTTTTTCCTTTTATTTTTATATTTATTTTCAGTCTGTTATCGCTCTTTTCTAATTCTTTTATTAAAAAAAAAACATTTTTTTTAAATATGTTTTTTATTTTGTTTGTCTAGTGCTTGACTGACTGGTCAGTTTTACCTTCATGGTGTAGTAAACAAAACAATAATAAATGAAAAAAAATTAAAAATAAAAAATTCAGCATTTTTCAAATTATCAGTAAAAAAGCATTAAGCATTGAAAATTTTAAATATTACAGGCAAACAAGCATAATATGAAAATTTGCTTTAGGACACAATGAATTTATTAAATTAAACTTAATTACCAACTTTTTTAAAATTATTTAATTAAATTTTTTTAATTCCTTTAATTAATATTGGTATTACGTTTTTCTTTCTTATACTTTCAGATACATTTTGGATGTTCAGACACATCAAAAATTAGAATATGATGTAAGTACACATCATTAAATACATATTACCATTTACCATTTTTTTTCTTCTTTTAAGAGTTGTGCGCCGTTTTTAGCATTAAATTTGCATTTTTAGATGTTTTGTGCTGAACATTTTATTAACCCCTCTTTGCTGTTTCGTAGACATGAATATTATTTAATGCTTTTTCTTAGTTTCATGATAATTTTTGTGTTCACTGACACATTTCTAATGCAACGAAGCGCAAATGACTTCATATCGAAAGGAAACAGCAAAAAAGTGTGCGAGAGAATTACAAGCCAGCAGACAAAAATTTTAATTGTAGCTTTATTTTTATTTTGTTGGTAACTTTTTTACTTTGCTTAACAACCTGATAATGAAGTTTTAAACAGTACCCTCTTTGGCAACAATTATTGTTATTATTGTGTATGTTTTTTTTTTGTCGGTCCTCTTGTTACTTTTGCACCATGAGTCTGTAACATGTCTACCATAAAAGCTCAATGTCTGTCAGTCCGTCAGTAGCAGATTTGCATGTCTATATATTCGTCCACTTGTCTGTCCGCCTTCCTTCTGCTGTTTGCTGCTCTTTAAATGCAGTTGCAACAACATTAGTGGAAGTAATTACTTCAATCTTTTGTTTCTTTTATCTATTCGTTCTTTCGTTTGCTTTATAAATATTTAAACATTTACATTGTGAATTATAATGAAAGAATGCAAAATAAAACAAAAGACTTATAAGTCATAATAGAAATATTTTTTTTAATATTGTAACTTTCACAGTGGTCCTAAATCAACTTTTTTTGACATTTATTCAATAACTACTGTTAGAGCTTTAAATTTATTGTACAATTATAAAAATAATAAAAATAGAAAATTGCCAATTAGACCGCGCCCTGTCCCCGCTCCCACAAAGTAATGACAGTCGTAGGACAAGTGTAACAAAAAATTATTGTATATTTTCTTAATGAATTATTTTGTTTTATTGTTTTTATTACTTATTTTGTTGGTCATGCTTATACAATTTGTTCCGAGCTTCCATGTATTAAAATTTTATGAACAGTAACTGACATAGGATACCAGGGATATTTACTCATGTACAATATCGTATCACCTTCGCATTATTTCGGAATTTATTTTTGCTAATGGTATAAAATTTTCTGAGGATTTCCTCTTCGAAGTCTAATATTGATACAAACAGCTCGATATTAGTAAAGGCTCGTTTTGCCGTATTTCTATCACTAGTATTACTACTACCATTTTTTTCGGTTTATCAATCTGAAGTCCTATCCTTTGGGTCTCTAACCTTTCTTATCCCGATTTTATTTGATACTTTTAAAACAAACTCTAAAAATCATATCCAAGCATATAGCGGGCTTACTCCATAATAAAGTGTTCCAGGTTTCGGTTGAAAACAGTTAGTCCACATTTACACTATGCAATTTTTTTAGGCAAATTTTTTTTTTTAATTTTATAGTTAAGTAACAGCGTTATGCGTTATCTAAAAATAAACATTAGCAACAGTAAGATGCCCTCAAAACTCAAGCAATACCATATTGCATACTCCTCCTGCTTCACCAACAAACAAAAATTTCATGCTAATTTCATGAAAAATTTTCATAGTGTAAATGATATATTAGACTTCAGATTGACCGTTTTGCCCCGCATGACAGGAATAAGTACCTTTTAAAATATTAAAAACTTTGCAATCAATTAGTGTCATATTTAGTGCATAGCTGATTTTACTCTTTTTAAAAACAGAACAATCAAACAGTTTCAAATTGCTTATCTCGCAGTCCAAATTGGATTTTTTTTTTTTTCAAAATATGAGCTTCAGTTTCTTTAGCAAATTCAATTTTTGTTGGCCTACAAAATCTAATGGATTGCGGAGTGCTGGTAATCCAAATGACTTAGTAGCTTTAGTGGTACTAGAGTTGTGACGAATAACGACTGATCGGTGGAATCCGATTTCTCTCTTTAAAATCTTTGCTTATACGTACTTTGACCCGACGAACCATAAATAGCTAGCAATAAATTTCACTTCGCTAATGTCCGAAAATTGTGTAAAAAATTCTTATTGCATTAAAAGAATTCTATCCACTGTATGGTCCAACAAGTTTTATAACGGGATCTGAGCAATTGTTTCTGAAACATGTACACTGGGATATATGTCACAGTTGTTGTTAGAAGCCTAATGTTAATGTAATACTGTTTTTAGAGGTCATTTTCCATTTTCAATTAAAAATGCTAAAGCTTCATTAGGGAACCGGTTCTTGAACTAAACGCTTTTTTCTTATAAATGTGGATGTTTAAAGCGCATTCAGTATTGTTTTCAAAACGAATAAAATATCGGGTTTCTTTTCAGAAAGGACAGCAGCATGAACCAGAGAAATTTTCGCTTTAATCGTAAGCTGCCTTCATCGTAGCTTAAATTGGGACGGCCTACAATATTTAATGGTGGGATAACGTAGTCATTTTTGTTAATAATAATCATATTTGTTGAAACCCACTTTAAATGCGCTTGTTTAAATCTCTCTTATTTGTTATTATACTTCGATAATTATGTTTTAAATGCGATAAGTTATTATACATTTTTTGTTTTATTTCATAACTTTTGTTGATATTCAGATTTTTATTAATTCTTCGAAGTATCCAATCTGTTAGTACATCATCTTTGCCCCCGTTTGTTTGCCAAAACAAAATCATTTCGCTAAGGATAATCGAACATTGAGCTAAAATAAAATGACAATTATGGCAGTTTATCGACAAATGCTGACGAAATTTAAATTTCAACATATAATACACACATTCATATTTGAACCTTTATGCAAGTTCATGCCCAAAAATAACATTTAGGTTATATTGACTAAAAACCACATAATTAGAAGAGTTAAGAATAACGACAAAGTCACAATAATTAAAAAATTGAAATTATGCGTTTTAACTACCTACAGTATGCTTCAATTTCTATTATATGCCCTTTTATTGTTTTCCTTTCCACACTTTGTTTTAAACGTATGTGTAACACTATTTTGAACCCGATTCAAATACATGTGTTAAAACATTAAAATTTGCAAGCTTGACAGACTGCCAGTGTTAGCACCTTATATTTTTAATTTTATTCTCTTGATTGCTTGGGTGTTGTCAATAAAAAAATATATACCTTTTTAGAATTTCTTAACTTTTTTTTATTCTGCCAAAAAAAATTTATTTGGGACCACTGTGCCTTGTAATGTAGTGACCAGTGCTTAAGAGAATTAATTTTCTTTTTCACATGTACTGAAATTATTATTTATACTTTTAAAATTTAAATTATATTGCAAAACAAAAACCTGATTTACCGCATGCAAAAAACTTTTATTTAAAAAACGAACGATTTAATTTTAAAATAGTAATATTAAATATATTAAATTGTTATTTTAATTCTCTGCTTTGATTCTCTTTAATGCAAATGCATTTGAACAACTTTATTCTATTCATACATATACTCATCCAAATTAGCCTTCTATAGATATAAAATATTTATAATTATTATGCAATTCGTGCTCCGTACACCGACAAACTCACTCAGTTCCAAACAAAAGTGTTTTCCGTTTTTTTAATGATCAACTCCCTTTTAAATATAAAGAATTAGTGTTAGTTTTTTCGTCGTTGTATAGTTTTTTTAACAAACCGCTAACATTTAATTGTTCTATATTCCGTAGTCTATGGTAAATATTTTTTCTTTTTTTTTACAAGTTTATGCATTTATATTTTTGCAATAGAATATAAATTTTATGTGTTTTTTAATAGAAACAGTTTACTTATATTCTCTGACAGTTTGTTGACTGTTAGTAAACAGGGCTATCTCGTCACTTTATTATGTATAAATGTCGTTATATCGTTGCAAATATTGAAACTTTATTTATCTCTGTTTATCCTCTTTTGTGTATCATTATATTTATGTCTTCCTTTTTTGAGAATATTGTTTTTAGATTTTTTTTACTTTACAATTAGTTGTTCTATTTATAATCTGTTTAAAATTGGATTTTGTTGGCAAATAAGATTTTAAACAACACTTCTACTTTTAAGTAGCTTGAATCTAAGTTTAAAAAATGTTTGGAAATTTTTGCATTTTAGGATCACAAGATTTAAAAAATTGTTGTATAAGAACTTATTATAGGAATAAGAATATATATTATATAAATGAAAAAAAATGAATTTAATATTAAGTCAACCGTTAACAAGTGAATCAACTGCTCGTACCACGTTACACGAACTTATATGAAAAATTTTAAAAATTTTAACTAGTTCATATATTTAAGTTATCTAGTTGATTTCTGAATTATACTTTGTATTTGAACTACTAGACAAATGAACTAGAATTCATGTCTGTGTTTACTTGTTGACTATTTCGAACTAGTGCTGTCACGCATTTTATTAAACATTCGTTTCGCAATCGTACGGTGTTATTGCAATCATATTTTAAAGAGAACATTTGAACTAAGAGAGCCTTTGAACTAAAGAATGCGTTTAAACTAAAAGTTGAAAAGTATAAACAATACGTCACCCGAATATTTGAACAAAGAGAGATTTTGAAGCTTACTTGGCGGCTGATTGGTTGAAGAAAAGGATATTAAAAAGTTTTTAAAAGATTTCAAACGGACAATATAAATTATAAAAGTTTTCTCTTAGATTCTGTAGCTCCTTTGCAAAGCTCTTTGTTACCTGGACTTAAAATTGTTTGTTTTTACAAAAATATACACAGCCTTATTTTGAGTGTATTTTTCTATTGAAATATTGTCCTTTTCCCGAAAAATTCCATTATTTCTTTTTCTTCGAAATTATTTCTCCCTTTATTTGTGTTCACTTAAATTTTGTAAATTTTTTTTAATAACAGTATTGCAATTAGTAATTAATTATTTCCATTAAAGTTCTGCTAGTACGTTCAGTGTGACGTTATACTTGGAAAGAACAGAAATTTATTACCTGTAAGTTTGTGAAGATTCTTACATATGTATCAGAGAGAATTTGAAAAAACTTTCATTATAACGAATGAAGCAAATATTTTGATCGGAATTTGTAAAAGTGGCGTAGAATCTTCTTCTTTCACTTGCGCTTTTATATCATTTTTAAACGTTTTATATAATTATTTTTACACCCTTCACCACAGGTGGAAAAAGTTGTATCTATGTGTTTCATTCCATCTGTAATTTCTAAAATATCCGTTTCGGACTCCATATATATTCTGAGTTCTTATGCATAACGAAGTCGATCGAGCAATGTCCTCCTATCCGCCTGTATTCTAGTTGAAATCAACTTTGCCAAGGCATAAGATGTGCTAGAGCAAATTTAAATACGCCAATCGGTCAGACATAGTTTCCAAAGTTTTGCTATTGAAAATTAGCAAATCGGTCCACATCTTTAAAGGCAGCGGGTAAAACACCACTTTCCTCTAATTTTTGCATGTCATATGAAACAAATCTGATTAAGTGAAGTAAATCTAATCAAAACATTAGTATATGGGGCGATAGAGAACAAAAATTTAAAAAACATCAAATAAATAATTAGGAGTATCTCTTATTGTTCACCATATTTTTAACACCAAAATTTGTCGTTTTGATTAGAGTTAATAAAAAAAGATTTACATATTTGGTGAAGGGTATATAAAATACAGCATAGCTGAATATAGTTCCATTATTTCTTTAACTTTAATTTAGCAATTTTTGCAACGCTTATTTCTTTTATTTACATTCAGTGCGCTCTTTTAATAAAGAAAACGAATATTTCATTGAAGATTCATGGTACTTCGGCTAAAATGAAAATATAATGGAAGTTTTACTTTTTCTGTAAATGGTATTTTTTATAGTATATATTTCATAATACAATAATCTTTGCCATATTTTGCAGCTGTAATATGTCAATGTGCTCTTTTTATGACTTTTCGGTACAGTATTTATACGAAAACAAAGTACAATACTTCTGCTATTAAAATTTAGTTTTAACTAAATTTGTTTTTAATTTTTTATCATGTGTTTCTATTGTTGTTTTATTGCTTGCTTTTCATGCTCTATAATTCTTAATATTTTAATAAATCCATAAACTGTTGAAAGAATTTTGGAACAAAAAACTGACCGAAATTTTTATCAGATAAAATTCAATTTTAATGCGAATTATAATTTTTGAAAGTTCTGTTCTCTGAAATTACTAAAATTTAAAACACAATGAGCTTAAAGAACGTCTCTATCGTTTTACTTCATACATAGTTCTGACACTATCAATACATGATACCTTCTAATATTGCATTTTAAAAATAATTATCAATCTATAAACCTAATAGTTGCATTTATACCTTGAAAGACATTTTATAATATCGACAAAACTTTTATGTAATCCATCTTAAATATTTTATCTTATTAAAAGCATTTTATAAAAAACAACAATGCCTTCTTTAACATTTGACAAAAATTATCTATTCATTTTATGATTAAAAATACATTTTTTTGGAAATCAAAACCAAAAAGTTTTTAAGGTTAAAAAAAAACAAAATAAACCTTTAATAAAAAACGTATGATTTAAAGTTATCTTAAGATAATTCCTTATGCCGAGTCTTATGTACATGTGGTTATAGACATATAGTGGAGGGAATAAAAGATTTGGTATATATATATATATATATATATATATATATATATATATTTTTTTTTTTTTTTTTTTTGGCATTACCTATGAAATTTGGTTCAGTGCAGAAATCAAGTTTTTTTCTAATTCTTAACCAGAATAGATTTTAAAAATAAAAATTTAAAACGAGTTGTATATGCACGTAACAGAAAAAATATTTACTTGTTGGAATAAAGTACTGCGACTTTAAGAAAATATTGATTAAAATTATTTTCCCATCAAGACTTAGGAACTCCGTAGAATTTCGATTGTGTTGTTCCTATTCACCACATTTTATGGCATTTTTTTATTTAAAAATATCAAGATTAAAATGTGCTTTGCGCGATATATTCACAATATGTATTAATTGTTCTTGTCTGAGTTTAAAATCAAGAATTAAAGAAGTATTTATTTCATTATAGATTTTTGTGTAGAAGTATTTTTCTGAACTCAATAATGACGTAGTTTACCATACATTTAATGTTTTGTAAACAATACATCATTTTGATAAAATGTTTGGTTTTAAACACACACATTCACATACACTTTAGCAAATAACCAAGCAAAAGGATGTACAATAAAAAAATTATGTTCATAAAAAGACCATGGTTAGTTGACAAGTAAAAATATAAATGTAATCGCACAGAAATACACCTAAATAAAAAAGTCCCTTTTTAACGGATCATTAAGCACAAAATATTTTTCTTTGAATTTTTTTCTTACTCACATTTTAATTAACGTTTGGTAAAAGATTACAACATGAATATGACAGTCAATAAAATAAAAGACTGCCAAAGTAAAAAAAAAAATAGAATTTATTTTTAAAAAAAGGAAGTAAATTTATTTGAACACAAAATTTTTTTTTTAATTTAAGTTTAAAAGGATTTATTTGAGCTTTTTACAAAGAAAGATTTATTTCTCTGCAACTTTTATTCAACAATTGAATTCTTTTGTAAAGGTTTGAAAATCCCTAATAATTATTTTTCAATTATTTTTATTTTTACTTTTACAACATCATCTGCTCTTGAGTTGGAATATTTTCAAGGAATAGAACATATGAAATACACACATAAATACATTTTTTTTGCATTTTTCCTTTCATCATTTTATAAACTGATGAAATGCTTTTTAAGTTCATTTTATCAAAAGTACAAACATGGTGTTCTACATTTCAGAGAAATTAAATATTTCATTACATCTTTATAACCACAACTAAAGTAAATGATAAAAGAACTTTCTGTACTTTTTTTTATTTTGTTTGCTACATTTTAAATATCTTAAGAAGATTTCAACTAAAATTTTGAGTGCAATACCCTTGGAAATATCAGAAATAAATAATTCCGATTAAAAAAATATTTAAGCAAAAACTTAGAATCATAAATAGTAAAGAAAGCCAAAACATATTCGCACGAACCAAGTTTCTTTACACGTTATAGAAGCAAAAGACTTTCTCCTGTGCTTTTCCTTTAATTTTGCTTGATTCTTATAAAATATTTATTATTAAAAACCTCAATATGAAATTTATTACTGCAGGAAAGGCATATCCATATGGCCGCCAGTTCGCTACTGATTATATAGCTCATCAGTGGTTTCTCACCAAATTTTGTAAAGCAAAAACAAAACCGTGCATTTTTCTGGATGTTAGGAATATAAAATGGTTTTTAGTAGAGTGCTTTCACTCCATATTTGTTAATTTCATTTTTTAGCAAACCCGATAAACCTACAAGTTGCGCGAATTGATGATTAACTTTTTCTGTCTCCTTAATATAATTTCCCGGATTTTACTTATAAGAATTATCAAAAGGTGACAGTTAATCCCTTTAAAGAAAAAAAGATTTTGCGTCTATTTAACATTTTTTTTTACATTTTTATTTTCAGATCAAAATTTGGTTATTTTTTTTATTATTGGCAATAAAGATGTTTACTTCTTATTTAATTATATGTGTAATTGACTTATTAAATATATAATTGAAACAATTAAAAATTTAATATCTGGATATAAACAAAATACCCTTAATATGCGAACTCTTTTTTGCGTTTATAAATTCTATCGATCTTTAATATACTTCAGCTGGAACCAAACTAGTTCTTATGGTAATTCCCTATTTTTCTAAGTTTATGGGCTTTGTTTGTCGTTACTGAATGTTTACTGAGTGTGATATTCCCACTCATGTAAACTATCTGCATTTGGCGATTCAGAAAAATAATTCATCATTTTAAAATAATTTTCTTTTTATCAAGCTAGAATTGAAGAAGTTATATGAACCTCAGCCATTTCATTTGGTTATAGAAAATTATAACCAACAAAAATTTCAACTGTTTTTATATAAAAATCTTTTTCCACAAGTTGTTGCGTTCTGAATCTAATACCTTTAACATTTTTTTACAACTTAAAAGACAAATTGATGTTTTATTTAGTTAGAAAAGACATTAAATGTTTGGTTGTGAGAGGAAAAAAAATTCTGAGATTTCTTATTTTTATAGCAAAATTGCATATGAAAAAATATAAGATTTAAGAAGAATTTTTTTTAATTGTTTCTTTTAATTTTTTTTCCTTTCTTTCATTTATTTTTTAAAGAAATTTTGAATGAAAATGATAGTAAATCTTCTCCCCACGTCTCTTGTAATATGAAGAAGACCATGCTCAGTTCAACAGAAGTTGATAGCTTTTCTATTACGAAGGTTCAAAGTATAGTTTTTCTTTTGTTTAATATAAGTACGTTTTTCCATTATTGTTGCTGTTGCTTAACATGAGCTAGATTGAAACCAAACTAATATTATTGTCACCAAAATTGCCACTATATCCTTTATGCTTTCAACAAAAGAAGGATATTCTATCCATGTGTTTTTTTGTTTTTGTTTTTGTATATTTCCTTTTTTTTCCTCCTTTCTACTTAATAGTGCATTGGTTAAAAGCTCACAGCTTTAAACAAATTGAATTTAAAAAGAAGTTTTATGTTCACAAAGTTAAAATGCTCAGCACTCACTGCACAAATGGCCAAAATGCCATGTTGTTTTTTCTTTTATTAATTTCATTTTTTATTCTACCTTAGTCTTATAAACTGTGATTTATTCAGTAGCATGCAACGTTTGAATTTGTAAAAAATTTAAAATGACATTGAAATATTTATTACAAGTAAGTTAGAAATGAAATGTTGTTATAATAACGAAATATCTACATTAAATATCAAAGATTTTTCAACCTGATTACCGAACAGTAAAGTAAAAAAGGCATCTTATATTTGAATTTTTCGGCTGTGTTTGTACTGGTATAATGAATGACATAAAGGTGTTAGTAGTCGTACACCACAATCAGTGTTATTAAGATTTTTTATGCGACAAGAGGTTATTTAAAAAACGAGGAAATTAATCAAAGTTTTTATATTTTAGTCACTATAGATATACGTTGTTAATGAAAAACAAATATTTTGAAAGACCACTAACATTTAAAATTATCGTGCGTCTAATGGTACGGCAAGATTAGTCAAATACTTGACTAAAATAAAGGCAACCACTAAGTTATAGAAAAAAATACTTGCCACTCTCAGATACTTATTAATAAATATAAACTCATACTCAATACGAAAGGTAAAATGTCACATTTATTATGTTATGAAAACGTCGTTAATAATGATACATGACAAGACATTTGAAAAAATAGTGGTTACGCTTATTGGTCAAATTTTTGACTAATCTTACCTCATTTTAGCGCTTGTATTGTCGGTTGTAAAATTAGTTTATGTCTTAAATAAATAGAGTCTAATAGAATAAAAACAACTCTGAGAAAGCAATTGTTAAGCAGCGGCCACAACTGTATTTTTTGACATGCTTTCTCAGTTGGTAAAACGAGAACAGAGTCTCCGATTCAAATCCCAATAGGATTTTAGAGTAGAAAAAAATTACATAATTGCGTATGACAAGCCGCGGCAACTGTTATAAACTGTTTAGTAAACACTAGTTAAGACATAATTGGAACCTTAAGAGAAATGTTTGCTATTTTCCACTTTAAAACAAAAACCCATTTATTTTCATTTTCATTTTCAAAGAATTCTTTGCTTTAACCTTAAACTCTAGCAAATGAAAAAAAAAATAATACTTCCTTGTAGTTTCAAAATAAATAAAAAATGATTTTAATGTGTAAATTGTAGATTTAATCTTACCTTAACAAATTTAATTTCCCAAACATTGATTACATTAAATAGCTATAATGAAAAAAGATTTATTGTTGCTTTTGGTCTTACGAATGTTATCTAAAGTATTAATAGCTCTTCCTTACATTTCGTTCAATTGCCAACAGTACTTTTAAGGCAAAAGGATAACAACAGTTTTAACTATAAAAGAACAATTCAATTCAAATGTTATCTTTTAAAGCATATATTTTTGTTGTTGTTTTCTTTAATTTTATACATTGCATCGGCTTTTATTTGAAAACTGAAAATCTTTAGAAATTAATTTTTGTTTAGCATTAGGGAGTGGCGTTTTAACTTTCAAATCGAAAGAAGATGGCAGAGGAAACAAGCAATTTATTCAATTTAAATAAAACTTCTACTGATAATTGAATTAAACACAGAATATATATGACGTATCTATATATATATATATATATATATATATATATATATATATATATATATATATATATATATATATATATATATATATATATATATATATATATATATATATATATATATATATATATATATATATATAGCCTTTTCTGTACAAACAGTCATAACTCACAAATTTTACTTTTAAAAATAAAAAATACAGAATTGCTTCTCATTTTTATAACTTTATCTTATAATCAAGAAAGATTTTATTTTTATCTTTGGCCTCCAAGATGTTAAAAAAATGTTTAGCAGCTATTTTCAATTAATCGTATCGAACATAATAACGAACTTAAACCCAACTGGAAATGAGTACTCTAAATATGATTCGGGTGAAAAATTATTTTAAATTATTTGAAATTGTCTAACAAAATATTGTTACGGTGCCCAGTCATAACGATCAAGGACATAACCTCCATGAACATTATGTCGCACCATAGGTATTTTCTATGGCATTCCACGTAAGCGAAGCCGGTGTTGGTTATATCCACAGGAGAAAAATCCTTGCGTCCGGGCAAAGGCCGCCTATGCAGAAATCTTTGGAAAGCGAAGCCATTGTTGTTTTGAGTATTAACATTACAACCTTTGAAAAGTGACACTATGTCTATAGTAAAAACTACACAATGTCTATGGACACTATTGGTTATTCAAAGTAACATGGACGTTGTGTTACTTTTGAGTGTCATATAAAATCCATGGACCTTTTGTCTTTGTCTATAACATACTACTATTGTTACGAAATAAGAGATAAGGTTTTTAAATTTTAATGCTTTTAAAATTGATATGCAAAGGAAAATTCTGTCTCTATGATATTCCCGATAATAAAAAACATAGTTTAGTATTTTTTTTTTTTTTTTTTTTTTTTTGCTATTGGTTTACACTCACATTAAATATGGGCGATATTTCAGTTCCTGTGATTGAATCACTATGATCAAACAATCGCTCGTCACTACAGTGACTGAGTTTATTAGGTAACAGTAAGAACGGTCTTTTATATTTGCACTAAAAATGTAACGTTAATCCCTTTCGCCGATCCGATACCGATACTCAAAAATAAATATTGCCCATATGGATATTAAAATTTAGCTCAAGTAAAAATTAACAAACCTCAATTCTTCTATTATACAAAATAACAATGTTTATTAATCAGCCATTCAAATCATTAAAATTTTCAATACGTATCAGTTTTTAAAATTGAAATTTTCAATCTACAAGACGTTTGCAATATTTTTGATTTTACAAAATAAACGATATTATTCAGCTTAGATTAGCTCAAGATTTAAAATTGATATTTATAAAAATTTTATTTAAAAATCTAAAGTGTTCCCAAATTTTGCGGAGATAGACGATTTCTCAAATCCGTTTGAGGCCGACCTGCAGTGGAAATAGTCTTTCAGATGCGACAGATTTCATTTGAATTTTATGTTCTGCTTTTAATGTTATTTCTAATAATTGTCATGCAAAAAAAAAAAAAAAAAAGAGTTGAAAATTGAATATTCTGGTTCTGCGTATCAACAGTGAAATATCTCCTATATCGATATATCGGAAAACCAGAAGTATATATAGAAGAAGCATACAAACTTAAATGTGATTTTTCATTGTGTAAAAAAATATTGGTGTTTTTTTTTCTTGCTGCTACTTATTAACAGCAGCTATTCTTTTTTCAAACTTTACACTTATGTAACAAGAAAGTAAAAAATGTTGTGTGCTTTTTTATTTAAACATATAGTCAATCTGTTTAGCAAACTTTATGCTTATAACCAAAATTAATTGCAGCTGCTTTAAATGTAGATATCAAAATAAATTTGTCAATATGATAACTATTCGAATAAAAAACTATTTAATATATTTTCTTTATACTTCCTATATAAACATGTAAGTTAATATAAAAAAACTGTAAACGGTATTCACGGTTACTATTAAAATGAACAGTGATTTGAAAATTACGTTCACGACTAACGACGTTCCTTAAAAATCACGGGATCGCTCATCCCTAACTCACATGGATATAAATACAAATTTAAAATTACATTTATAGAATAAGGCTGCCAGATATTGGTGTATCAAATGGATGAAGACATTTTTACTCACCTAAGAGTAGAAACGCAGTTGCGAAAGGCATTGCATTATTTACTTGAAAAGTACTTTCTCTACAAAGTAGAAAATAGAGTGTTGATAGGGTGACAGTAATTAAAAGAACTCAATAAGTAAATAAAACTTTGCAACATTTCTAAATATGATAAGTGATAAAATATCAACAAATTAAAATAAATCCAAAGTCAAGGTATTAAATTTTAAAGATGTCTTGAAATGAAAGTTATTGTTTGTAAACACATTATGTGGAAACGTGTTGCGTATGCTTATTTAGTATTATTCTTATTCATCATACGCCACAGCGAACATTAAATATACACTTAAGTATGTTAATAACAATATATACATACATATGTATAAACACAAACATATTATGCACAATAACACTAATTATTTTTAAATGGTTTTTCATTTATATATTTACAGCAAACCTCAATAATAAACAACATTATCAGCACATCATAGTAATTGACAACTGTTTTATTAATTTAAATACATTATTTGTTAAAGGTAAGTTAAAATATTATTTTATATATTTATTTAAATATAACAAAAATAATTACTGTGAGTATTTTTTTTTATAATTTTACAACTAATTGCAATTATGGTATAAAACTCTGTTACATAATATTTTTGTTTTTCATTTGGTTTTAAAATGGTTTAAAATCAATTTAACTTATTTTCATTGTATTTGTTCTTGATATATGCAAATTTCATTTTCGTAGTCTTTTAACAACTTATGCTGAGCTGTCATTAAAACTTTAATGAATTAAATTTATATTTTAACAATTCTAATTAACATATCATAGATTTAAAATTTATTTAAAATCATTTGTATTGCCATAAAATGTATGTTATCAATATTGACTCTTAATATAAAGTAGTTTTTGTTGCAATAATTATTTGAAAAAAAAAAAAAAAAAAAACTTTAATGGCGTAAACTCATTATCATTTGAAATATGTGAATGTGAATATTTTTTGTACGTCTATTCTGTTTCAAATATTTTCAATGTGATCTTATAGTGCGTTTCCATTTGCATGATTTTGTCTAAAACACTTGATTTGCTTAAATCAAGCGTTTTGCTACTTGATTTCCCATACATTTTTCATGCTACCAAAACCACTTAAATCACTTGATTTCTTTCAAATCATGTCGAAAATGTATTTTTTCGAACTGAGTTTGTCTTTGCAACACTGTGTTGTGTCTCGGATATTCAAGTCTAGCTCCGTGTTATCTATTCAGATTGGATGTTTTTTTCGAAAAAGTGACATTTATTTTAAAGTTTCTTAAAATAATATACTTATTAGTACAAGAATTGTGTTTAAAAGAACATATAATTAAATATTTGTAAAAAAAAAAGCAAACAAAAGCACAAAATCGATTTTTTACAAAAATAATATAAGGGATTAAAACTTTTTTAAAAATCACGGGAATATTTTTTAATTTAACTTTAAACTTTAAAACACTATGATAATTTATTTTTGCTTTTTACACGGGCACTTGCAATTTAATAATTAAAACTTTTTTAAAAATCACGGGAATATTTTTTAATTTAACTTTAAACTTTAAAAATCGTGCTAATTATCCCGACCGAATTATTAAAATCACCGACATTGACTATTGAAGGTGAAAGCACGTTTCGATGGCCATTTCGCTACCGCTTACTTAGCTCTTCAGGAAACTTCTCACTTACATTTTAAATAAACTAAAGATTTTTGTCTAAACAATAAAGTAAAGACAAAAATCAAAGTTTAAGCAAAAACAACAATAATCAACATTGATTTTATTTTTCTTTATCCACTGTATACGGCTGACTTTTTTTCGGCTCTTTTATACAGTTAAAAGATGTTGAAAAATAAAATAAAACAACAATAAAACATCATAAAACACTATGATAATTTATTTTTGCTTTTTACACGGGCACTTGCAATTTAATAATTAAAACTTTTTTAACAATCACGGGAATATTTTTTAATTTAACTTTAAACTTTAAAAATCGTGCTAATTATCCCGACCGAATTATTAAAATCACCGATATTGACTATTGAAGGTGAAATAAGGGATGTTTTTCAATAACGGAGAAAAGTGTCAGTGTTGTGTCACTAATTCGAATATACAAAACAGTTTTGCTCAATGGAAACACTTCGAAGTGTTTTCCTCAAAACTAGTTGATTTCAAGTCAATGGAAACATAGTATTACGAAATATTAAATCAACTATAAAGACATATTTTTTGCAAGTTTGAATAAAATAATAATGTTCATTAATCCCTTAAATCACGACATTAAACTAACGTTATTTTACACCTCTGGTGAATCGAACTATATTTCATCAAAATTTTAAGCTTTTTTGAAACTAAATATACGAGTTTTGAGCCTGTGAAGTAGATGAGCGCAGAGTTTGCAATAAAGCAGCAAAAACCGAGACATTAGCTATCAAAAATAAATATGATCACAGTAAAAAAAATTGACATTTTATGTGACAAATTATAATTATAAAGGCATCAGATAGCTACGATGATTGCTGCAAATATGTATGCATTTTGTTTTCCAATATAATAGACGTTTTTAATCCCTATTGAACTTACCAAAGGATTCACTGCCAACTATTTGATCACTTTTTAACATGTTTGATCAGTACACTCCAGCAAATCATAAATCATCATTAATAGATTAATGATTGAAAAACGCATTCAGATTTACTTTAAAGATCGTTTATTAATAAGCGCATTTTATGGACCATTGCCGTTCATTGAGTGAAACCAATATACAGTAGATCCTGCAGACTCCATTTTTTTCTACGGTCAGCAATCAGCAGAAGACCCCTATTTGTGCAAAGCATTGCGCCAGAGCTAGGAAAATACGTTACGGATGGAAGATATAGGGAGTAGTGCTTTTGTAAGTTCTGAAAGTGAAAGAAAAGACCTTCGTAGGAAGTTTATTCTCTAACGAACTGATCGGCTAAAAAAATTATCTCTCTCACAAAGAGCTGCGCTCATAAAACAGTACCCTGGTTTCATAAGAAGATGACAAATCCTGCTCTCGATCGAGTAACTCCAAAATAGTGATTGAAGCAGCAGCCTATAAATGAGAGCTGAATTCTATTTTAGCTCTGATAAAGTTGACATTGATAGTGAGGAGATCAGATGCACTGAAGTAGTTTTTACATCGTTTCAGAAAACTTAGGTACTTTGCGACTAGAAAATTATGCTTACTACACCAAACATTGCTTTGATTCTTTGCCAAGAACATTAAAATCTTCTGATTCTTTAATATCTATGTCACTAACATTCTGCCATATGCCAGTGCAAAATCACACAGCACTAGTTTATATGAGCATTAAATTAAAACCTGTTCTCAAGATTCCATTTGGAGACTGTCAAAAGAATACGGTTAGGGGTATCATCCATGTGCTTTCACATATCTCCAACTTCTAGAAGGATTGGCATTTGCAAAATGAACTAACGTCATCCTGGAAATAATAGATAGTGTTGGAAGTTTTGCAAAGAAGGTCGTATGATGCGCTTTAAACGCTGTTGCCATCATAGACGGCGTCCGCGTTACAGTTAATAGGGTTCTAACAATATGTGGTTTCAACAGGAAGTCCCCCACCTGCCATACCAAGACCGGCTTATAGAAACCAAAATTTGGCATTAAGATGATTGCGAGAAATTGACCTGTCAATCAGTTTCTAAGGTCATGCGACTGGACGCCTTTCTATTATTTGATGTAGGGTTACATGCTTCTACAGATAAACCAACAACAATCGACGTCTTGTAGGCCAATGTTATTTATTCTACTCCTAATGCAATAGTGACGCAAAATTGGTTATCCAAAATGAGCTTGATCAAGAATAGTTGCTGTGTTCATATTCTCGAAATATGTTTCAAATACTATTGTCATAAACTCATCCTTCAGTTAAAGAACTAGTTTTGATTAAAACTTTTGTTACATCACACAACTTAAGTTTATCGGGCGTAAAAAGCATTCTTTAGAATGATTAGAAGCTGCCATGTTTTATAGGCAATATGCAGAAGATATGTTGTAATTGTAAAATAATTTGATCCCAAGAGGTTTAAAAATTTTTTGTTTGATGTGCAAATTTTGACATTTACATGAAAAACATTCTCTATTTTAATTCTCATATTTTATTTTTAATTTATATTTTTAAAATCGTAAAGAAAAAACTAACAACCGCAACTTTAAAACATTCATCTGTGATAGGAATTGGCAAAGAAATAATATTTAAATGCCTATTTTTATTAATACAATTTTAATACCAGGTTGATTGTAAGAATTTTAATTTTTTTATTTTTTAAAGTGAAATTCTTTAAAGCCCAAAACGAAAATAAAAAGTTGTCATTATCATTATCCAATACATAAATCATAATCTCTTTGACTTTTAAAGACACACAGGAGGTAACGTTCCATGTACATATATAAACCACCATATAACTTTAAATCTTATGTTTTTTTTTATTTGTTGTTTAAAACTTAATGTGACTGTTTAGGAAGTTTTCCTTACAAGTGGCTTAAAAAAGGGAGGGCTCATTATATCCGACGTAACCTGTAACATTTGTTGTTTGAAATCACAAATCTAAATTTAATTGGTCAGTGGAATAGCTTTAGGCGATTATTTTGTTTATTAAAATTAGCACAAAATACTTAGTAATTTTCATCTGTATATATTTTTAAAAATTTTAAATTGTATCTTACATTTTGGATGACACGGTCAGTTGCGAAATCTTCTCCAATAACCTTGGACTGGGAGTCTCCTTTAGACTCCCTGACTACTACAGCGTCTTTCAAGCCGATGTAATGGCCATTCTAAAAGCTTCCGAAATAATGCTTAGGGACGAACTTTTTGGCTTTGCCATTTGGATATTTTAGGACAGTCAGGCGGCAATCAGAGCGCTTGCTGGTAGGTACTGTACATCTAAGCTAGTCCTGAGGTGTCGCTCATTACTAAACACAGTATTGGAGCGATCACAGATTGACCCGTTTTGGATCCCTGGTCACAGGGATATCCTGAGAAACTGTGAGGCCGATGATCTCGCCAAACGGGGCACATTGCTTACTAGCGTCTCCTCGCTACCCGACGTTGGAATTCCTCTGGCAACAGTTAAAATGGCCATAAGGAACTACTACTTGAATTCGGCTCGCAAATTATGGGTGGAGGAAAGTTACTGTTGTATCTCCAGACGACTATGGACTAAACTGAATCTCAAGCGGACCAGGCAGCTGCTCGGACTGGACAGGAAATCCATACGTATTACGGTCTCGGTACTAACTGATCACTGTCTTATCGGCAGGCATGCTGAAAGGCTAATGATTTCTGTTGCAGCTGTGGCTCGAAGGATGAGGAAGAGACCGTACTGCACCTCCCGTGCCACTGCCTATCCCTGACTCGAAGAATAATTAGAATTCTGGGCTCTCACTCTATAGGGAACATAGCGAAGTTCATTCGGAAATCTTCATGGTTCTCAATTGGGTAAGGGAGTCGCGCCGTCTTCCTTGTGGTATCACAACGGGCTATTCGATTGTGCTCAATTGAGCTTCGTCGTGAGAGGCTGCCACTCCTAACTAACTAACTAACCTTCATTCTATAAAATTCAATCTCTGAATAAACAAAATGCAGACGAATTTAAAACAGAAAAAAATTGTTTATGAAACATTCGCTGTCAAAACCAAATTATATGCTGGTTTTGTTTTTCGCTGAAAAAAAAAGAAATTCAACAAAAATATTAATTAAATTTTTAACTCCACATATTTATATTCAAAATTATACCTGCACACCTACACGTACACATATTTGCATCTACATATAAACATGGTGTTAGAAAAAACTGTGGTAAACCAACAGTAAGTTGGCAAACATTGATTAATAAGACAAAAAAAAAAATCAACTTTTAGATGAGAAAATTTTTTTAGGATGCAAAAATTTACAATTCACTCTTTTAATTCTCTTCGTAATATGTATTTTTTTAAACTAAATTGTTGCATTTTGTAAACAGCAACAACAAAAACCACAAAAATTTAAAGAGTGGTGAATTACAATTTAAAACAATTAAACTTTTATAAATTTGCTTTTTATTTATCTCAATAAATTAATTTAAATTCAAAAAGTATTCATGAGTACGGTCTGAGACCGTATTCTAGCGGCTCTCCCCATATTAAATAATGAAGTCATAGACGAAACAAACAAAAAATAACAATAATTGATTTATAATTAACTCTTTGTACGCATTACGGATCGAATTTTCGGTCGAAACTTCACAAAAAAATAATTATAATGCAACAAATTCCAAATTTTACTTATAAGATGCACAACAAAAGGAACAAGCCATTATTTTTTAGGTCACTTTATGGTCTTAGCTCGGTAAAGTCTCGTTGGCAGTATTGCTGACCGACACATGCTTTACCGCTAAGCACACACAATTTATTTCTTTGACCTATCATTTAACACTTCAATACTATTCGCTGCCTTTTCTATTTATAGCGACTAAAAACGTCTAGATTTCTTCAATACGGGACAATTTGGCACCTTTGTTTTAAGTTTATTTAAATGTATATGTATGTATACCACAACGACAACTAAGAAAAGTTTAACAATATTATGTGCGTGGAAAGCATAGAGGCCATAAGCAAAATTTAAATCCTCCATCAAGAAATATTTTTTTCTTCGATAAGTTATAACCTTACGCTCTTAACATCATTGTTGTTAAAAAGCTTCGGTAATAGCTTACATAAGCAAATCAAAAATCATGTGGTATTTCAAACTTAATGTTTACAGTGTGCGATATTTTTACGAAGTCTACAATTAAAACTTTGTATTATAAAAAATTAAAACTAGATTTCTAAGATATGCTTCTTTTATTTTTCCTAACTGCTAAACCGGCAAATGATTTTTGTGTTAATAACTTCAAAATATACTCAAGTATTAACTGATGCTGTGAATTAAAAAAAATCTGTTGCTTTCTTTTTGATTCAGGTACTTCATTTACAGACCACATTGGTCTCTTCATAAATTTTCGAATATCTTATGAACCTTACTACAAGAGACTAAAAATTAAATCGGTTAAGTAGACCGAAAAATTTATAATATATTTTTCACAAATATTAAAACAGACATTTTGTATTTTACTTTAAAGAAATTTAGTTTCTAATACAATCAGACATAATAACTACTTGTATATTGTTAAGAGTATTAAAATCAGATGAGTCAAATTAAAATGCTAGAAAATAAATACATGCAGTAGTACTCCGATTTTGTTGAGGAAGATGAACACCCATACATCGGTACATAAATACATACTCAAACACACATACACATGTACACATTTACATGCATAAATACGAATCTATAGTACGATAAAACAAAGAGCAACTTAATATTAATTAAACTTTTTTATTAAAGTCTTTTACATCAGTACAACATTGTAGTCATTGTATTTGTAGGTTTAGATTTGTATGTGTGTAATTTTATTTATAAAATAAATAAACCAGTATACATTTATGTTGTTCGTATTAATATATGCATTGTTTGCGAATGTGTAAGGAAGTTATGCTTATCAACATAAATGTTAGTTTGTGAAAAGATACTTGCACGCCCTAATAAATACATCGCTTTTATAAATAAACACAGCTTTCATAGACTGCGTTTGTTTTCCCATTGCAGATATTGCACCAATAGATTCTAGTGTTTATTAAACAGTTTTAAAAACTTTTTATACGACGCATTCAATGTGAACTTGTAAATATATAATTTAACTAATAACAATAAATTGTTTAATTTGATTTTTATAACAAATACATATTTATAAGAAAACCAAACAGTATTTTGTTATTATTTACATGGATCTTAAGAGACAAAATAAAGTATAAAATGAAAAAGGCTATAACTAAGTTTGTCATTCTGTTTGTAATTTCAACAATATCAACTTCCGACCCTAAAAAGTATATATAGCGATATCTGTTCGTATTAGTGTTGAAATTAAGTTTGCCGCTGCACTTGATCAGCTAGAGAAAATTTAAATACGCCAGTCGATTAGACATAGTGTAGAAAGAAATCGCCTCTAATTTTTCAACATCATTTGGAACAATAAAATAACTCCAATCAAAACAACAAATATGTGGGGCGACAGAGAATTAAAAAATAAGAAAAAAACATCAAGTAATAAAATTGGCGCTCGCCCATAGTTTTCAAGTTACGAGCCTCTGAAGTTTTCAAATTTTTTTAAATATCAATATGAATATCATTTTAAAGCTTTTGAAGAGATCTTTAAGAAAGTACTAAAATTTTTTAAAAATGCTTAACCCATTAAATGTAAAATTATATATCGTTCTCGAATTTTTTTTTATTCTCTGTCACCGCAATATTTGTTTTTTGAAAGGAGCTATTTCAATAAACTAGATTTACGTAGGTGGTGAAGGGCACATAAGATTCGGCAAAGCCGAATATAGAACACTTACTTTTTACTTTTTATTATTATTAATTTTTATTTTTTTCGACTTGTTGCTCCAATTTTATTTTGATTTGTTGGTGGTGGGATGTAATGTTGTATTTAATTGATTAAAAAAAAAGATTTAGATACATTGTGACACGCAGTGTTGTGATTTTTAATGCAACAATTAAAAATTTTTTTTATTTTTTATAATTGTTAAATAACCGGGTAATAAGTTTATGAATGTTGCTTAGCTTATTGTTACTCTTTGCACGCGAAAAAGAGATATATTTTAATCAAAAGAAAAAGTCTTTACTGTTAAAAAATATATAAATTGAGTTTTTGTAGTTTTAGTATGCAATAAATATTTGTTCCTACTATCGGCGATGACATTAGACTAAAATATATTTCCTCATCTTAACGTTATAATACTTGTCCTTTATAACTGCAATGTGTTGGCACTCCTTCATACTGTCCGTACAACTTTCCGAATATTTCGCTTGGAAATCTGTTAAATAATTTTGTTATCGCAGGAAGGTAATATAATTGGAATATGTCTTATATTTCACCCCTTTAGTGGCCATTTGAAATATAACCCCGACGCCAAGCATTTTTATTTCTGACCTCGAAAATTAAGGCTTCTAGCGTATCAAAAAATAATCCCTTATAGGCCTGTTGCACTATAAAATGTCAAAATCTTAGCATCCCTAACTCCGAAACTTAATGTTTATAATTCAGAGAAAATTAACGTTATGTTTTGCAATAAAAAATTACAGTCATTGAATTACTTTTGCCATCTTTCATCGACATAACAATCTTCAGTTGCAAGTAAACTTGTCAGCCAAGTCACTTGAAAACAATTAAATAAAAAAATATTGGATTTACATTTTTCTATATAAAAATAGGAACGATGAAACTCGTCTCTGTACGAATTTACATCCAAATTTTTTACAGAAATCTATTAAATGATGAAAACTTAATTTTTTTTTTTAATTCTTTATTTTAACTAATTTTTTTTCCTTATTAATAAACTTACCGAAATTTTTTTATAAACATATATCAGCGTATTTCCTTTTAATTTTTTTATCGCTATTTATGAATTTATTAATCTTAACTTTTCGCCTCAATTTAAGTTTTCAATAGGCAATGACAATTGCAAAACAAGTGTTTGTTTCTTAAGGACTCTGCAACAAAATTATAATCAATGCAACACAATGGCGCAATAACAATAGCGGTAACATACATACAATATTCACATTCATACTTTACATTCATACATTGCATCCAACATGCCGCCAACATGAAGCATCCAACATGAAGAAAAAAAGTGAAAAAAACTAATAGAGATAATATGCAAATAGAGGCAAATAAAATAAGAAAATTTATGCCAAATGAAAAAAGAAGGCAAAAAAAAAAAATAAAAACATTCAAGTCAAAGTATTTTGCGTATGAACAACTTCCTAATGACATAACTTTCAAAGAAAAACTAAAAAAAGAAGAAAACAATCAAAAACAAGGAGAAAAGTTGCATTGAGTAAAACTTGGTCGTTGTTAGTTTGCAAACACTTCAAAAGAAAACAATGCATGAAATTTTTTTTCTTTCTTTGTCTCATTTCTTTTAGATTTTTATATTTTTTCGTTTTGTTATTTTTTTTTTTTTTTTTTTTTTGTTACGGAAATAACAATTCAAATTTTTCTCCCCTTTTTTCCATTTTTGTATAAAAATAGATCATGCGACAATAGCATTTACAACATCAGTAACAAAAATGCTTTTAGCATAATAATCGATTATGTGAAGTGAAACAAAGTCAAATGATAAAGCAAAAAAAAAAAATGTTTTGACATTGTTAAGTGTTCATAAATATTGTAAATTTCATATCTTCTGCTTGTTGATGATTAGATTGGGTTGAAGATAAAAAATGTATGAATTACCATAAAAAGTAGGGAAGTGATTGGAATTGGTAATTAAAATGTGTCTGTTTGGTTTCATGAATGTCTGCCGTATATTAATCTGATTAATTTAAGAGCAATTGTTGGCAAAGTAATGAATAGTCATTCTAAAACATAAGCAAAATTTATAAATTTTATTTAAAGAAAATATAATTAAATGTCTATAGTACTTGTAGTTAACGCAGAATTGCTTCTACCTTCCAGATAAAATCATGTGCTTAATAATCATAAAAATCTACGTTTACTTTAATATAAAATATGTAACCTTGACCTTAAGCTTAAATGTCTAGAACTATCGTTTAGTTATATTTCAGAATGCGATTACGTCACCGAACTTACTGGCTTTTCACCTGATTGTGCTCATTCAATCTTGAACTAAGAATTCCAAAATAAAGCGTGCTGCATAAGTAATCAAGCGACGAAGTAACCACATCCTGGCTATTTTCTAAATACCGTCAAGTAGTGATGTAATTTGTTTTCGATAGATGCTCGAAAACTTTCACTGTTCGACTTACTAAAATCTCTTTATTTACCAGAGGAAAAATAAGTTAAAAACCAAAATATTTACCGCATTTCGTGGCTTCAACTCCTTAATTAAATTCAAAACAAAGTGAAGTACGTCTTTATGCAAGACATTGATACATAACTAGCCATTTAATGAAGGTAATTAGGACATTTAGGACATTTAGGACATTGAAAAAGTTGCCTCATGTTTTCTGAGCATTCGCGGTTATTACATTGCTGTATATGTTTGTTAAATAGAAGATCATAAGTTCAAATCCCTTAACTTTCTTAAGATTAAAAAAAAATTGATTGTTGTCGAGCTGCAGCAGTGGATAAGGTGTTTAAAAGGATAACTTATGATATACAGCAATCTGGGGGCCTAATTAGAAACGGAACACTATTGTTTTAAAGCCGCAATAGATAGAAAGGTGAAAATCAGGGGGCAAATTACGGCATTCGATATCGATCGAAATTTCTATATTAATTAAGGCACATGTATTAATGTTTAAATGAGGAAACTGACAGAATGTTAATTATAAAGGAAAGAAACATTATGTGGCAGTTTTTGCTGAGTTATTCAATAAAGTCAATAAAAATTACATCGTGAAGATGAGTCTCGTCAGATTCACATCGTTCTGTAGCGCTGTGGAAAAGCACATACTTACGAAATAAGACGTCGAATAGTTCGAGTCTTGCCAGAGGCAATACCTCTGGGATAAATGACCGCGTTTGTTTGTTTAAGCCTCAGTTTTAGTAAACAGTAGGTCGTTAACACCAACTTACCTGAACCACTGTATATGCTGAGCTGCTTAAAGTCGTACATCAAGTTGATGTCGTGAGTATAAATTTATCCAGAGAAAAAGAGTAAGAAATGAAAGACAAGAAACGGAAGAGAAAAATAAAAATTTATGAGCTGGAATTAGCAGATGGAAGCACAAAAACTTTTGAGAGGTGGACAATTTTTGTGGTGTTTTAGGAACTTTTTTTTACCTTGATATGTTCAGCGGTAAATATTACCCTCTATATTCCATGACAAATTTTACAAAAGTTCCATAAAGCAGAGTGAATATAAAACTCATAAAATAACTAAATTCATAAATATTTCTGGAGAAATACTTTGAATTCTATTTTATTAACGATGCAACCGTTTCTTAAAAAAAATTTTTTTTTTAATTTATATGATGATTAAACTTATTTACTTTTATGATCACAAATGCATAACACATGCTCATAATGTTTCTTTATCAATACTGAATTATTTTCTTTTTTTCATTTCTAATTAATCCAATATTAAAGTACAAAAAAAAACTGAGCTCGTACTTTGCTACTGCACTATAGCCAGATAAATAAGGTAAAAAAAAAAGTTTTTAAGATAATACTAAAAAGAAATAAGTTTAGTTTGTTAAGATAACACGTTTGATGCTGACGATAACATAAGTAACAATCACTTTATGTCGCAATTTATTGCATATTTTTATTGCAATTATTTTGGCAACACTCCCTGCGTACAAAATTATTTTTATGATAAACTTTACTTACTGAAATTGACTTAAGACGTGACTTTCAATTTAAAAATCACTAGACACAATAAAAAACAGAAAAAGGAAGTAAATTGAAATACAAGTATTCAGTTACGCTAAAACTATTAATGCTTATCTTTTCTTCATGATCTCAATGCGGTCTCGTAAGCGACAATTTGGACATGCAACACTCGCCCATCCAACGCGAAACAATTAAAAGTAGAATGTAAAAAATATTCGAGACACAAGTATTTATATTTCGTACCAAATAAAAACTGTACAATGTCACAACTGCGACAGAAAAATAAAAGAGAATATGGAAACAATATGAAAGCTAATACTAACGCGAATGATCATTTCAAGTTTTGTTTGGTTAAATATTTGTTTTTTTTCTTTTTTTGATTTCTGGGGAAAATGTTAAGAACAACATTATTCTTCATAACAAATACCTGCAGCGTTGTTTGTTAATTTTTTAGGGGTTGCGCATAAAATCCTTTTTTTCGTAATTTACCGAAAAGTTGATACTTAAAGAAAGGAATTATGCAAAAATAAAATGGAATAATAAAATTTAATCAATCGAATAAATTGGGCACATAGTTTGATGTTTAAGACAAAGAAGTGCCGTCTCCATAATCAATATACCAACAAAATTCAAAACTTAAGCTTTAATACCTCGACTATAACCGTGTGTAATCTGCCTTGGCTTTCAAAAACTACACATTTGTTTCTTTTTTCCTCTTCAACTCTCTAAATGTGTTTTATTTTTTTAATAAAAATTTTTGTACTCAACCGTTTGGATAACTCCTACAACACTTTTAATCACTTTAAGTGTGAGTTTTTATCATCGTTTATTTTCAAAGTGGCATAAGTCACTTTTTCAAAAAAAAAAAAAAAAAAAAAAAAAAGATAAATGTTAAGAGCTATTTAAATGTTAAGAGATTTTATTTTGACCAAAGTTTTTATTGAGGAAGAAACAAGCATTCTGAGATAAGAAGTGCAAGTAAGTCTTTTCAATATTTCAAGAACATTAAATGTAAGTATCAGCTTAAAAGCAAATTGACGTACGTCACTTTTAAAATAAATGGCTCATGTATTAAATAAACATTAAAATGCAACTAAACTTCCGTAGCCTACTGAAAGTTACAAAACAAAAAAAAAAAAAAAAAAAAAAAAAAACACAAAGGCATTCAAACCTCTGACAAGTTAACGCCTGTTTACGATTTAAAATGAAAAAATTAAATCTTAAAGAAATACAAAAATATTCTGAAATTTTTGAAATGACTTGAAAAAAAGGAGAAGATAATTAATTTTTCTGAATTTGTTTTTTTTTTTTTGTAACTTTGTTACTTCAGACCTCCGTCATTTCTAAATAAATTTTATTTGAAAGGCTATGCCTACAGTAAGGTACCTTGAATTAATATTTTTTTAAATAAAGGCTGTCCCTACATAAGAGACATAAAATTCGTAACGCTGTATGTCGGAACTACATTAAAAAACAATATAAAAAATTAAGACCAGGGGGCAAATCACCGCATTCGATAACGAATACTTTGTGATCAAAATGTTGTTAACGTAGATCACGGCAGTCGTTATCGAAACACATTTACTCGTAGTTGCACTCGATTGGTAATTTACTATCGAAAACAAAAAAAACATTTTGGCACGATACAAAACAAACAAAAAAAAAAAAAAATAGAAGTAACTAAAAAAGAAGAAGAAGAAAAAATTAAACATATCAGTGTGAATTTTCCTGCTATTTAATATAATAAATAGTTTAAAAATTAAATTTTAAATGCTTTTAGGGACGGTGAATGTGAAGATAAAGATTTACCAGGAATCTGTGCAAAAAAGTCAACGCTAAAATTGCTCCCAGAACAAATACTAATGAAGTAAACATATTTGGGTCCATTTAAATGAGTCTTGTTTGTTTATTTTTTTTGCACTATTACACTGTTTTCACTAATTAATTTATTTTTTGTTTTGTTTTTCTTACTGTCATATGTTTGCAGCAATGTAAAAAACATTAGTAAATAGAAAAAATTACGATCGAATACTATGATCCAAAAGATTAAAGCCATCGAAATATTTATTGACACGAATGCGCACTCGATATCGAATGCGGTGATTTGCCCCCAGATAGTAAAGAGTGTCTATAGGTTTTAGAATTTAACATAATATATAATATATATACATACATATATATATATATATATATATATATATATATATATATATATATATATATATATATATATATAATCTTATCTCTTGAGCTGTTCTAAACAGGCTCAATTTTATACAATGTTTTTTACTATATCCGCAAAGTGGAAAGAAAAAAAAACAGGGTATGCAAGAAATACTGTTGTCAGACCTTTCGGTGAAGATCGTCGTCACTGGATGTTTATTTGGTACGATTGGCAAAGCCGTTTTGATTAGTACTGGTTAGAAAGTGTAAGGTCTTTGTTGCATAGATAGTGGTGGGTTCAGGTAGTTTTGTCCGTTAGGATGGTGTCTATTTAAAAATGGTACTACGCATTTAGATTGCCAAATATCTGTCATGTTTATTGAAGGTATATAATTTTAATATTTCAGTCTTTTATTATTGGGTAGGTAAGTGTGACCATCTGTGGGTGTTTTGCGTTTTTAAGACTGTTTTAATCATTTTAGTGGTGTAAAAATTGCGTGGGAGGTTGTTTTCACCTGTTCGTTAATAATATTATAATATTTTCAAGAATATGCAGTCTTCATCCTTTTTTATTAGGATGTATTAATGCCATACATTCAACTATTTCCCTTGGCTCGTGCTCATATGTGTTAAGATGTATTGCGAAGTAAGAGTCTTCTCTTTTCCATTTATATGCTCATATGTGTTCTGTGAACCTTGTTTTCGATGTTTGTCTAGTTTGTCCTATGTATGTATGGTCGCAGGTGCAAGTAAGTCTGTATACTCCGCTGGTGTTAAATTTATCGATTATTTCTGTTGATGTCTTGAGATTGTTTCGTAGAGTGTTGCTCGTCTTTAGTGCTGTCTGTAAACCTTCTTTCAGAAAAAGGTTAGTTAATCTATACATTTCTGGTCCTGTGTAAGTAAAAATGTGTCGTCGTGTTGTATCGATTGTCTCCTTATTTTCTTTCTTCTTGTTTTTAGTGTTGTATTGTCTAAGTAGTTTGTCGATAGTAGTGCAGCTGTCACCGTTATTATTAGGTATAGTGTAAATTGTGTCGATTTCTTTGTTATATTTATCTGAAGAAAGTGGGACTGTCTTAAGGCGGTGAATTATATGTCTTAATGCTGCGAGTTTATGTTGGGTGGGATGGTTTGAGGAACTGTGTATAGTTGTGTCTGTTGTAGTTGGTTTTCTATATATATCAAAGTTCAAGGAGTCAATTTCTCGTATTATTTTTATGTCAAGATAATGTAAAGTTCACATCAAAAGCGTTCGCCAATCGTACCAAATAAACAGACAGTGACTACGGTATTCATGACAACAGTATAATATTTACAGGCGGAATAATTCCAATTAACTTTGTATGCAAGATTTATTTAAAACATTATCTTCAGAGCAATGACATCGACGATCATAAGTACTATTATTTTTCTTTCTTTAACACATTTTCCAAAATCACAACCTAAATAAACTTCGCAAGCGCTTTGCACTTGGTAAAAGAAAACATAAGGCTTTTGAGTGAATACTCTATTGTTGCGCAAGTGCGGAATTTTCAATTAAGTTCAATTATTTAATCGATTTGAAATTAATTGTAAATTTGTGCATTTTTCTATTAAAAATTTAAAAACAAAAGAACATTTATGATTAAAAATTATTGTTTGTTAAATTTCGAATATTTAATTAATTAAAAATTTAAAAATTAAATTGAAAACCCTACTTGTTATGTTATGTTGATGCAACATAATAATGAGCTCAAAGACAACACGTTTAAAACTACGATGACCATAAAATATCAACAACACTACAAAATTTTTAACTGCTATAAAAAACACATTTTTACGAACACATTTTTTTTTAATTTAAAACCTTAAATAACCACGTTGCTATTAATAAGCTGAAGCAGATAAAAATAGTTAGTCGAAGATTTGAATACTGTTTTAATAGTTTAGTTAATCAAAAGAGTACCACAGTTAAGCAAAATGTTGTAATTGGCTTCGATTTAAATTAATTTTTTTCCGGTACTTATTACGAGGGCTGCTATATATATTTCTGGCCTGGCAACACTGAGTGCTGCCAAGTGCAATCTGATATTTCCATTGGAAAGTTTGTCATTTTTAAGCATAATCGCACTCAAAACGTTTTGACGTACGACCATTATTTGTGTTGTTTACAGTGACTTGAAAAAATTAATATAGAAAAAAATGGAATTGACTCGTGAACATTTTCGTGTCATCATTTTTCACAACTTTCGACATGGATTATCACGACAAGAGTGCATTGATGAACTTAAATCTTTGTATGGCGATGAAGCACCATCCTGTAGCACTGTGAAAAATTGGTACAATGAATTTAATCGTGGCCGAAGCTCGCTCAAGGACGAATTCCGTGAAGGTCGTTTAAAAACGGCTGTTGTGCCAGGATACATTGATGCCGTGCGTGAACTCATAATGCAAGATCGACATGCGACATACCGAGAGATAGAGACATCTTTGGATATTTCTTCCACCAGCATACATTCGATACAGCATGAACACCTGGCCGTAAAAAAGGTTTGTTCTTGTGGATCCCGCACAATTTGAAAGTCGTTCAAAAAAAGGCTCGTGTCGATTGGTGCAAAGAAATGTTGCAAAAATATGACTGCGGTGCTTCAAAAGACGTTTATAAGATCGTCACAGGTGACGAATCATGAATCTATACGTATGAGCCCGAAACGAAAAAACAATCGACCGTGTGGGTCTTCAAAGACGAGCAAAATCCAACGGAAGTTGTTCGTGGAAGAAGCACTTCAAGGCAAATGGTCGCCTGTTACTTCGGCAAAACTGGTCATGTGGCGACTGTTCCGCTTGAGCAACGTAGGACGGTCACTTCTGAGTGGTACACTACTATTTTTTTGCCTGAAGTCATCGGAGAAATTCGAAAAACCAACAGGAGAAGACGAATAATTGTTCACCATGAAAATGCGAGCTCTCGCACATCGGCTCCAACCAGAGAGTTTTTGACCGGCCAAAACGTCGAATTAATGGGTCATCCGCCGTACAGCCCTGACTTGGCACCTAATGACTTCTTCTTGTTTCCGCACATCAAGAAAA
The DNA here is from genome assembly GCA_937654795.1 of Cistogaster globosa. Classification (NCBI taxonomy): domain Eukaryota; kingdom Metazoa; phylum Arthropoda; class Insecta; order Diptera; family Tachinidae; genus Cistogaster; species Cistogaster globosa. The sequence goes on along the minus strand of OW569403.1, from coordinate 45,609,991 downwards.
AAATCCGTGGTCAACGATTTTCGTCGCCAGAAGAAGCTGTTGAAGTGTTCAAAAACCATGTTTTAGAGGTGTTTCAATCGGAGTGGAAAAAGTGCTTCGACAACTGGTTTTAGCGCATGCAAAAGTGTATAAATCATGCTGGAGAATACTTTGAAAAACAATAAAACCATTTTTGATTATAAATATTCGCATTTTCACTATTAGGCCAGAAATATTTAGAGCAGCCCTCGTAGCACCCCTTTACCAAATACTAACTAGACGACAATAATGGAATGCAGCAAGATTCGTACATATTTAATATCATTTGCCAATTGTAGCTAATTCATTTGTTTTTGCACTTATTTAGTTCACCGTTCCTATCTTTACTTTGCAGTGAGATTAGTATGGATAGTTTAAGTACATGTTGGCTGAGAAAATGGTTCACTGGTTAGTGATACATTTATTTATTTTGTTGTTTTTATTGTTGTTGTAGTCAATAATGTAGGTTTTTTACAAAAGCTTTATTTAGCTTGTTAGTAGAGGATGTAGGCTTCGTTAATTTTTGTCTTCTTTATCAATGTCTTAAAAACAAATCAAAAAAAATGTGCGACACGTTGGCCCAAATGGCTAAAAATCGGAAATAATTTTTTAGCTCTTATTTGGTCTGGTTTATCTTTTTGGAACTTTATTTAGATATAAATAGCAACTTTTTTGAGGTCTTTAAAATTAGTTAAAAACAAAGAGAGATATTCTACATTGCAAGGAAACTAGATTTTTAAAAAGTTTATTTTATGCTGTCGTAGTGTTTGAAAATGATTTTTGCCATGTGGCCACCAAAGTTGATAACGTAATGGGATTTGATCGCGCAATCGCAAAAGTTAATCAAATATTTATGTCGTTTAATTTAAGTTCAAAATATGGACCTATAAAGTGCACTAGACACTTTGCATTTTGGTGTTTAAATATAAGAAAATAGTGTTAAAAAATATCCGTTAGAAATGTAGCGCATTTTTTTACTTCGCTTTTTATGAGGAGCTCTGTACAGTAAAAAAAAATATATTGATGAATATCAGAAGCCCTTGTTTTTTTTTACCAAAACCTTAATCTTAATCTTTTAGGGGGCTTTTTTTTAATTAGGCAAATATTTCTAAATTTTATTTATAGAGAAATACTTCTCAAAATAAAAATAAATAAATAAATAAATTAAAAGTTAACTAAAGAAATGAAAAGTTATTGTTTGGACACAAAAAAAAACTTTTTAGTACTAAAAATATGTAGTAAATCCATATGATTAAATTTCCTAAAATCTTCTGGGCTTTGAATCCACTTTTAACCTAAAGCAGGCAGAAAAATAGAAAGAAAATTAATTCGAAAATATTGTAAGACACTTGTATAGCAGTGTAATTAGAATTAAAATAGGTTCAAAATAAGGAAATTCACATCGATTTAATTTGAATTTTTATGCGCTTAGATTCCTTTATAACCATATGGAATCTTAATGTGTCCACTTAATTAAAATTCCCCATTGTGCGTTCTTGTTTATTGAATTTGCAATAGTTACTTTTCATACAACAAAAATTTTACTTTATATTATTTAAAAGTGAATGTGTATACTAGCATCATATACTTTGTCTGCTGTGCTGTAAAAAATAGCAGATTTAATTTAATGGCTTTTTTAGGAAATGTTGACTCCAAAAAAAAATGAAAGAAATTTTTTAGCACAATGGCTGTGATCATCATGTGGAACAATATTTCACCCAAATCAATACGTCCACATTAAAAAAAAAGTTATTGATAATGATGCGATCTCAATCTTAATCGTCCGTACATATATAGATTACATTTTCTGTGTTTTGTGTGCATTGCTCTCATTCCTCAGAACATCTTAGAAACTTTCCAGCTCCTCACATTTTAGATACACGTTATCAACTCCTCTTTATAAGCTAAAGAAAACATCAGTTGATTTCTAAATAATCCAACTCATTTGATGATTAAAAAAATCGTTTTCTACGCTCATAAGTACCAACATTGCTAATGCTATAGAGTGTTGTAAAATTCCTAAGTGCCTTCGATTTTAGCTAAAGTTATTCGCTTTGTCTTATTAAAATGTAACTGGAGAACATTTATTTCCTACAACCATAATAATATTTGCCACAAGACCTTTGGAATTCTTAAAAGTATCTTCTTTTATGTACATCAGTATGTATTGTCGTATATGTAATACATTTGGAGTTGTAGATACCAGCTTCTACATATGCTCTTTGACAAGACTATATTTATAAACTTGTATCTTTAATTTTAAATAAAAATGTGGTTGCCTTTAAGATTGTTCTGTTTGCTTTTACTATCGCACACTGTCCCTTTAAGTTACCTGCTGCATTATTTTAAACTAGTTTATACAATTACTATTTTTGTTATTCAAAAACTGGATTTTATTATTGTCCAACTTCGGTGTTTTTTCTTAAGTCAACTTTGCGATATCACATTAACTTTAAACACAACTTGTTTACTTTTTTCATTAGTATACTTGTTGTTTATAAATATTAAAGGAAATTTTTCTATTATATCTGAAGGATGTGGGAAATTTATGTTCACACGTTGAAGACTATATAATTTATTAACGCAATGAAATATAAACAATTTCAATTTATTTATTTATTATTTTTTTTTTTTTTTTTTTTTTTTTGAAATATCAAACTATTAAATAAAAAGTTCTTTTTAACAGACACCTAAAGCAAAAGTAAATGTGGCTTTATAAGTCTTTATAAATTCTTTAAATATTTAATCATCCATATATTTTTCGTAATTTGTTTCCTTTTTAAGTCTATGATAAATTTTTAATTTTTTTATTAAGATTTTGATTAAGAGCATATTATCATTCATTGGATAATGCATTTACGATAAAAATTTTTAAACTTACATAAAAACTAATAAAAAAAATATTTGAGAACTACGAGTATAATTGAAAATTAACAATTTTTAATTTTTTCAATTTACGTCTTAATTGTAGCTAGTAAATTTTTCCTCATAGACAGAAAGATAATTTTATTAATTTTGGATACCTAATTCAGGAAAACAATATATTATTACCCAGGCAGAAATGAATGAATGAAACTAATATACAATTTCATATTCGAAGGTGTTTCCGTTGTAGCGATTTTGGTATTTAACTAGAATAAAACTATGGAATATAATCAATCTAAGCTTTGGCGTGTATTAAAAGACACTTGCTTGGCAAAGTTCAAAATGTGGCTTAAAAAATCTTTGTAATTAAATCTGTTCAAAGATCAAGCTAAGTTTGTGTTAATTTTTTGCCCAAAAAAAAAGTCACTGACATCGCTTTTTGCCACAGACATGTTAGCAAATGCTTTAGTCATTTTCTTCACTTTGCTATCAAGAATCTGACAAAAGCTTTGTTATACCAGTATATCGGTTAACAATGGTTGTCTAATGACCGATCAAATAACTGCCACTGATCTGAAAGGGTAACTACTTTTATGACGTTGCCACCTATTTAGATATTTTTAGTGCTTTTTGCAATCGAGCCAGATACACATATGTTTATATATGTTTAATATAGCAAAGATGCCAATTTATCATAAAAATAATTTTGCAATTCGGTACCACTAAAGTTGCAAAAATCCCTTGTATGTAATTGCCAGCAACTAAAATAAACGGAGTAAGTAAAGAATTTTATTTACTATAATTTATAATCGTACGATTTGTTTACATAAAATCTAACATAATTATGTAGTCTACACAGAAAAAGCTCCAGAAAATATGTGCCAAGATGCAATATTTTTTCCAAAATCGCTTATACTTATCAACAAATACCTTTGTACATTATGTTTTTACAAATCTGCCAGTTAAATTTTATTCTAAGTAATTTTTATTTGTCAGTTATTTTTGTTTACTAACTAACTGTAATTTTGAACTACATTCTTTCTGAATTTTAAAAAAATTTGATTCTTAGTCAACAACTTTGTTTAATTAATAATAATTTTTTCAATATTTACATTTATTTTATATGGTAATATCTAACGGAATAGCGAAACAAAACTTAAACGTCAAGCTGAATAACTCAAAATTTAAAATTTAAAAATTATAATTTGTGATAAAATTGTCTTAACTTTTCTCAACACTTCTTTTTTAATAACTTTTTGTAGAGACCATTTTTAATATTTATTTTAAATACTATTTTCAGTTGGATAACAAAGTATTTTTCACACACTTAATTTTATTCGCTGTAGTTCGAAGGACCATTCTCATAAAACAAGTTTGCTTTCGTTTTGCTTTATGTACACTTTCCCCTTGACTTTTAGTACCAAAATGAGAATTTCTTAAATTTATTGTTTAACAAGACAAATGACTGAGTTCTTTAGTGCGTTTTCAGAGGTCCCTTAGAACTTTGCTTTCAATATAGAATACTTCTTTATCGTAAAATAAGTCATTTCCTTGAGAAAATAGAGATTCATTGTAAAAAAAAACAATTTTATTGGTGTAGCGACACTAAAAGACTTGCCAGGGCTTTTTATTTTAGGAAATGAAAAATTTTCAACACTGTCTAGAGAACTCTGAAAGCAGTATTTAAGAACGCATTTTTCTAAATTTTAATTTTTAAGAAAATTAGAAACAATACGAGGCATATTTGATCCTACGCTTGCCCAGTAACAAACTGCGTAAGAAACAAACTAATTTTGTTCTTTATAATTACATACTTATACATATAAATGTATACACATGTAAATGTGATGCATTACTAAAAGCGTGATAATGAACTTTATTGTTTTAATATTTTTTATTTTATTTGTTTTATTTCAGTGAAACCAAAAACCATTCGCAATTGCGATAAGTTCCTGATTTTCTTATTACTTGTGTTGGAAAGAAAACATTCAACATAAAATAAATGAAAATGAGATTTAATTAAATATTAAAAGCCTTATCGCCTGTTGAAGTCAATTCATTCTGTTTCAATTTCAAGTCTTTTGAATACATTTGTTACTGCTTCTTGTTCTTCTTTATACACGTATGTGTTCATTTAAAGTTTAAAGTAAATCCCCTGATAACTTGAAATCTGAAATATGTTCTTCTGTTGTGTTTGTTAATTTTTTTTGTTTTTTTTATTTTTCGTTTGTGTAACATCGCCGACATTGAGTGGCACATAAAGTACGAGAGGCATTTGCAGCAGAAATCTCTAAATAAGTACTTCGTATAATTTAAAATACTTTTTATGTGTATTACAGATTATTGTGCTGAAGTGCCATAAATCATATATGCAACATTTGTGCCGCACGTGCAGGAGTATTAAATTCTGTTGTTAAATAGTTAAACGCAAAAACATCTGAAATTGCAATACCAAGAAGAAAAAAAAGAAAAAAAGAAATTTTCGTTAGTTTAAGTTGAGAAATTGAAGGAGCATTGCGGTTTTCTTTAATTTAATCAGAAAGATATGTGACGATAGGAGAGTTAGTAGTCAATAAAAGCAAACCCTCCGAAACTATTTTCAATATCTTAAATAAATATTTAAATCTAAAATTCTGTTGTAACAACTAAACAGATATTTTAAACTTCATTTATTTAGTTTTCCGTTATAAGTTTTGAAGGTTCTTTTATAACTACGAAAATAAAGCTTTTTGTCAGGTGAGTTGAATTTTTTTTTTTTTTATAAAAACTTGTGCAGAAGATATGAGCCATTTTTTTGCAAAAACAAGTAAAGTCTTAAGTCATTTGTTTTACACTACTAAGTATACCAACTTGGTTTAAAGCATAGCACGCAAATGAGTTGCATTAAAGAGAAGTAGAAAGTTAATTTTATTAATAATGATTGACTTTTGCAAATTTTTACTAAAACTGTTAGTGATAAGATTAATAAATTGACATACTTACTGCTTTATTTGCTCTAAAGAAAAAAATTCAACATTGATAGTTAAGGTTTAGGAAAAAAAAGCTAGTTTTACATCTCCTAAATTTACACAAAATTTGAAATAATCTGCAAAATATAAAATGAACTATTTCATATCTTCTTAAGGATAATTCTTTGATTTACATTTTACAGCACAAATTAAATGAAAATATTTTCTTTTCAGTGATGAACTACTTTTCTTTTTAGCGAATAATTTTTAATGTATTTTACGTTGTCATTTTGTTATAATTTATCTTGTTTAATTGTGTGTGTGTGTGTAGTTTTATTTTGTAAGATTTTTTTCTTTGCATTAATTTTATTTTATCGTTATTCTGTTGTTGGTTATAAGTATTTCAGCTGCTTAAGTTATTAATGACACTGGCTTGTCAGTCATTTCATGACTCTACAAGTTGTATTAACATCATTATAAGTTCTTCTTCAGCTTTAGTAAGTTCTAAAGCATATTTATTTACCATAATTAATTAAAAACAAGCCACTTGTACTGTAACTAAGATTTTTATGCTCTTGTTCTTAAGCAAAAGTATTTACTTTTTTAATGGAAAAATTTGTGTTTCTAATGCTTTTTTATTTTCTCTCTCTTTTTAGGTAAGCATCGAGCATTTTAACAGTATTATTTATCTTTTGATGATATTTTGTGAGTATTAAATATGAAATACAACATATGAAATGTATATTTCTTCTCCTGCATAAAAAATTTAAATTGTTTTTAAATTAGACTAAAAAATTTTCGTAAATTTAAACCCATTTTGAAATAACATAAAAATAATTGTTTATTTAATACAACTAAATCGATACAATTTTTGACTTTGTTTCTGAAAAAGCGGTTAAAAATACTTAGGCCTCTTAAAATTTCGGTTTTTCTTAAAAGTTGGACAAAGGTTTCCTAATGATCTGGCTTAAGCCAGAAGTGAATAAGATATAGAAAGATACCAAATAAAAACAAATATAAAATATATAATACTGCATTCAAAGCCAATGTTGTGTGACAAGGACATCAATTTGTCTTAGATAAAATCATAAAGGTAAATCAGTTGTCACTATCACTGTGGTTTATGCGAACATAACAAAAGAAAAATTTATGGTTGCGTTATAAGTTCATATCAGTCAAAATAATTAATTAAATTCAAGTGACTGGACCAATTAACGTATTATTTTATTCAATTTTTGCTAGTCTTCCTCGTAAATTTCTTAAAATTTTTTAATCTCATACTCTGCCACAAAAATATTTTTTGGCACGCAACCTTACGCATTCTCACTAAAAACACAGTTTTGTTTTAAATAGAATTTTGTTTTAAAAATTTGATTTTTGAGTTCCAGACTGGCGACTAAATTTAAAAATACATGATTTAATATGATTTGTCTAGAGAAAAATAATACCACCGATTTGCGCAGCGACATGCCTAACTGATAAAAATGTGTTTTTTATAGCGTTGAATTAAAATTGTAATTCATAATTCTCCTAGGTCTTTTTTAGATTTTTATAGTGCAGTCAGTTAACACTAAAACAAAGAGAAAAATATAATAACTTTTATTGAGTAGTTGCTTTGAATTAATTGTAAAAGGCAAATAAATGGAAAACATCAGTACAAACCTTCCCGAGTATCTTACAGAATTTAAGCTACCAAGGAAAGTAACAACAGTTTGCAGTAGCTTATTGTGGTCTAGATGGCTGCACAGTTTAAAAGAGCATTTTAATGCCTCAGGTACTTGTTACTGTAGACCACTTTTAGTTTAAGCCTTTAGGAATTTCTTTCTGTTTTTCTCGATTATAACCAACCACAAAAATCACTTGAAACTTAGAATCAGATGCTTATAGTTGACATTGTTCATGTTCAGTTTAGGATGCTTATAGGCGCTGGTGAAATCGATATCGCCTTGTGGCATTTGTCTTTTTTGTGGCTCCACTTTAAAGAAAAAGAAAGAATATATTTTAATCGAAGAAGTATCTTTAGATAAAATTTTTACAACCTTTTAAAACAGCGCCATTTATTAGGTATAACTTAAAAAGATTATGATCAAGAAATCACCTGAGCAATAGTGGAGCATACCTTGAACAAATACAATAACATGTGATTTTTATACACAAATATCCCATTTTTCCTTTATAGATTCGAGATTCCGAATCAATCCTAGCGTATCGCACTTAAAAATTTTATTAAAAACCTGTTAATATTGATATTTTTCTAACTATCGGTTGCGAGCTTGGAAAACAGACGTCATCTCCGCTTCGAATTTAGTTAAAGTCAATTGGTAGAAATAAACTTAATTATCGCTCCTCTAGGTCGAGGAATTATTTACGTTTTAAATTTACCAAAACCGTTTTAGCCGCAACAGACGCATTAACAAACAATAAAATGAATAAACAAACCAAAAAAAGTTTTGTTAAATATATTAAATAAATTGACTTTTTAAACAATAATATTTGTTAAACCATTATATACATATTTCATTTTTAAGTATCTGTCGTTATAAGGATTGTTTCTTTTTTGAAGGTGCTCCACTTTGATCATAACTCCATTTAAAACATTGCATAAATGAAAAGCTACTTTACAACCTTTTATGATTTAACAATTTTATTTCCTCTAAACTTAAGTTCCTTAAGAAACCTATATGATTTCAATGTATTTTTTTACAAATAACAATATAAAACTTCTGTAAACAGTTGTTTTGCAACACAGACATCAATCACTGGCTAAACAGAAAAGCATTTCTTAAGTAAATATTGTTTTTGTACTACAAGAAAATACTTAGTTGTGTGATTTATTATACAATTTTACAGCAAGTACTATTATATGTATTGATTTACTTGAAAATATAGATTCGTACCGAAATACATAAATAACTACTTTTCTGAAAGAAAGTTAGAATCTCACGCACGCATACACACACACCCACACACATAGTTATTTTCAACCCAACAATATTCGACATTGTGATTTGTTTTCTAGATATCTAATCGTTTTATGTAAAAATTGTAAATAAAACACTGCATTCCAAGAAAATCGAAGAATGAAATATGGGCAATAACGAAAAACACTAAACAAACGCATACATATTCACAAAAGTATTTACGTAAAAGAAAGAAAAATAGCAAATAAAAATATAAAAAAATAATCCAAGAACATTGAATATTTTTTTTTTCCTTAAGCGAAAAACTTATATGAATTAGTGCTGCAAAGTGTAAATGCTTTTTTATTTAATTTTATTGCCTTCTTTTCTACATTTTTTTCATATACCAAGGGAATTTTAGTACCATACATTGGCAAACTAGATTTCAGGATTAAATTTAAGAGCTACTACATATTTGAGAGATATTTATTTCTACAAATAAATAAAGATAAATTTACTGGTAATGAATGTTGAACTATAGTATCTAAAAAACTTATTGTTACTGCAATATTACTGATACTGCAAATTTCCCACCAGTACAAATGTAAAAATATAGAAAATAGAATCTTATGAGTTTAGTTTTTCTTGGCAGCCTATTTCGATCTTGACTCTATATATTTCCGATGTATATTTTCGAGATATGCTTTCGTGACCTCTTTAATTAAATATAACCCTGTTGCACTAACGCGTTTGCAAGGAGAAAAATATCTTTACCTTTGATATGTTTTTTAATAATCCTAATTTGATTTTGGATAGATCCTAGACAAAAATTGTATTTAAATGTTAACAATATTCGATTGTCTATTTATATTATTAATAATTAATTAGTGTTATACACAAATAGGTTATCGTCTTACAAAACCTACATTTATAGCGAACATAATTTTTTTATGAAAAAATATATTGTTACAGCCAACATAATATTTTTTTTGCGGCCATAGTACAACCCATTTTTAATATTGAATTGAAAACATTAAGTCCAAAACCGAAAATTTTTTTATATTTTATACCAAGCTCTCTATACTAATAATTAAATCTATTTTTAACAAATGTAAATATTTTAAAGCTCATGCAAGAAAAGAAGCAATAACTTCTAATCAAATGTCTTATTTCATTTAAGAGTTAAATACTTTAACCAAAACCATATAAGAAACCCTATCCATACATATTTCAATCTCCAAAGGTGTAAAAAATTTAATGAGCAATTAAATCAGTAAACATTTTCATATCCTTATATTCGGGCTATTTCGCCACTTCCTAATTTCAATATGGCAACATTGTTCACACTTAAGTAACAAGCAGGCTAATCTAAATGTTATTACAAAATAAAAGTAAATTTAAAACCCACAAACAAACAAAAATCAATTTTGATTTAGAATTTAATAGTGGTTCAATTCCGTGAAAAGTTTTTGGATTATGTTTTTGAAGAACCAATTTATGGAATTGAAGCCACCATCTGTGACATGCCTAAGTGTTACTGAAAATTAAATATAGTTGCAGTAGCCAATCTATTGCAGCACAAAAATTGGAGATTTTATTACGTCCAAAAAAAAATGCACCGTTTGATGTGGTTTACAATTAGATGACATCATTGATCCTACATCTTCAAAAATTAAGCAGGTCCTAGCGTTAAGATCCATTGAAGATTGTTTAGAACATCAGTTTTTATGACTGTTTTGTTTGAAAATATGGATGACAATAATCGGTTTCAACAGGATAGATTTATATGTTGTACGGTGGCCGCAACCATCGACATGTTTAAATCTAAAATTTGTCGTTAAGTTTAAATATCTTTGTTAATTAGCCTCCACGACTGCAGGATAAAACAGCAACAATTGGTGCCTTGGAGTTCAACATTTTTCGTGTTACGACTAAAAATGGCATAAAAAATGCGCTACGTCATGGACAACAGCGGTGACCATATGCACAAAACAATTTTCAAAAACTAATGCCACGCATTGATCTTTTGAATAAAAATAGATTTTTGATTAAAAAACATTTCTTACGATTTAAAGTTAATCAATGTTAATTGAAGTTTAAATGAAAGGAGAAGCATATATAATATCGTACAAAAATGGCTTTAAAATAAAATTTCCCCCTTTTCAAAAACTTACGTTCGAAGTACAATGTGGTTAAGGAGGTTTATGTGGTTGCTTTTCTTTACAAAAACCAATACCATAACAAAGGCGACAATGGCATAAGCAATAATCAACAACAGCATCGTAACACTGCGTTATTCTATTTATGTGTTTCTCAGTAATAATTAAACGAAACACAGTACAATCACAATACACGTGTTTCATTTAAGATTGAGTCCTTGTGGGTTTTGTCTTTTCACCGTCTTTACTCTTTTTGCCAGCCAACTTATTCTTGTTACATTCTTTGACAATTTTTGTTTAGTTTCTGTTCCAAGTGTTTTTTGTGTTGCATGTTAATACACATAAGATTGGTTTTATATTACGTATATTTAGTTTTTTTCTTATTCACTATTTCATTGTTATTGTGTTATTTCCACTCTCTTGTTCACTTATTACTTTTCTTACAGCATACATTTATTTATGAAAAAAAGAATATTGTTAAGTTGCAAGAAATATTTAAAAATTTAATTTATTTGTGAATGCAATAAACAATAAGCTGCTGCTGTATTCTACGCTTTAAAGTAAACAAAGAAAATAGAAAATAGCAAAAAAACAACAGAAAAGCTATAGTTACCACAATGCCACACAACATAGAAACAGTACAAACCGATATACTTAAGCAACAAGAAAACTTGAGCCTTACAACAACAAACAAACGTTTGGAGAACAAAAATAAAGAAAAAAACTCTCAGACTGCAGAGACTTGTGTTCTTGTACTTATACATCCATGTAAACATATACATACATATTTAAAAAATGTGTACATAGAAACATGCGAAAAGGTTTTTTACATCAGGCCTTCTTACGGGTCCCCTCACCCTTCTAAAAGAACAATAATACGTCTAAAGTTTCCATTTTTCTGTAAAGCGTATCATGATGCTGTTCTTTTTTAAGAATAGTAAACGTCTGCATATTATGCTTCAAAATCTGGTTTCCTGGCAGAACACCCTTTATATTTTAATGTTAATTTTTAAACTTGTTGCCACACCGTTAAGGCGCAATGTGTATAAAAATCAAAATTTCAAAACCCTTTAAAAGATAAGTCTTTATAACTTAAAGTTACATAAATTTCATCATGAGGCCACGTCTTGACTCTTGAAATTTTTATATTAACACATCATCTGTAAAACTGAAACAAAAGTAAATCTATAGCGTTTTAAAACAACTCAACATTTATACTAAAAATTTATTTGACAAACAGCGCATAAGATTCTTAGTTATTGTAGCATTCCCTTGATTGACTTATATCCACAACAACAAGTTGCCAGATCTTTCTATTGTATAACAGTCTACACGTTCTAACTCGCCTGTATGACAGTAACAGGCAGAATTTAAAGTTGGTTATGCCTAACAGCGAAGTGAAAAAGAAAGTAAGAATTTGCCTGTTTTATTTTGCTGTAAGAAGAACCCAATAAAAGATCATTTACTTTCTTTAAAAGGAAATTAATACAGTCTTTCTCTTTTTTACTTGTTATACTTGGTAGGGTTACTTAAATCCAAACTTTCAAGATTTTTAGGTTTTAATTAAGGATTCTAAATTTTTTTCTGTCTAAAACGTATTACATTTGCAAATTTAAAAATATTCAATTCGAAAGGCGTTTTCATTATAACTTTGTATTGTTTTTGTATAATCTGAATTGAAATATTCCTCCGCAAAAAAGTGTTTTTTTGAAATATAGATACTATAATGCTCTGTAAAAAGAAAACATCTTCTCTACAATAACAAACATATGTTCGTGTAGGATATTTTTTTCTTTTTCTGAGTAGAACATAAATATGTGTGGGTTTTTGTACACAAACGCACGTACTTCTCAAATTGCTCAAATTATAAATAACATCTTTTCGTTATTATATTTTATATCTTTCTATGTATGTTGATATGTTCGTCTGTACGTGTGTTTATTCGGTTGTATGTATGTATGAATATTTTTATGAGCGGATGTATAATTTTTTCTAGACAGGAGTTATAGTTTTATATTTTATTAAACAAAATATTCATTAAATTAAGGCTATTTTGTAAACAAATTAGAAGCTTTTCAGTAGCAGCCCTTGGCTTTAGGTAAAGAAAATATAGCAATAATTTATTTAGAGCAAAAGTTGAACTTACTTCAAGATCTTAAGGCAATTTACATATATTTAATAAATTTCTTACTTCAAATATTTAGCACTGATTCTTTGACGTTTTTCAAAAAACGCTTCTAAAATAAATTAATTAAATTACAAACATTTTGGCGTTTAGTATAGTTATATTGAACCGATTTAAGCTTTAAAAAATTAGCCGCGCGAATAAAAGAAATGTTTCCTTGAAATTTGTAAATGATTCTTGATAACATATGATCTTAATCAAACGCAAGTCTAATCTTTTAGTTCAGAAATAAGTAATAGTTTTTTAAAAAACAAAGAAAAATTAGTTTTTGAAATCTCTACAAGCGGACATCAATATTTTTAAAAATACGGCTACACAGTATCTTTTCTAAAACTTGTTATTACAAATTTCTAAATTATTGTTTTACGATTTTCATATTCTTATAACATACGAAACAGTACTATTTAATATATAAACGATTCTTGTGAAAAATCTAACTTCAATTCAGAAACACTTGCAGGCGCTCTTTCAATCTAAAATAAAAATTTCAATTTGATCAATCGATAAGCTTTAGATTAGATATGGGTGCTATAAAATGGCATACTTTAAACCACTGTTTGTATATTTTGATACATCAGAATATATATTAGCATAAGCCAGTAACATTACGCGCCCACACAACATATAAACGAAAGGTGTCAACTCGAAGGGCCTTGGAGTTTGAATGACAGGTCTTTTTCTCGAAATCAAGTTTTCTCATAATGTCATTTTCTCCAACAAAGAAGGGTGTGAAGATAAATACGTCTGATAAATTTACATGTGCATTAAAAAAACTATAAAGCTATAAATAAATAAAATTATTAAAGGAAAAATAATGTAAAATTTAAAAAAAAAACATTGTCGGCTCCATTATAATCGCCTAACGTTTTTAAAGAAAAAAAAAATAAGAAAAAAGAGCATATTTTAAAGTGGAACAAGTGGGTATTTAGAGAAGATATGAATCGGGTCACCGGCACAGTGGGAATAGCCTAGGACTAGCAGATTCCAGCGGTGTAAATTCTACGCCATCTCCGATATCGAAAATGTAAATTTTTTTTAAATTTTGCTCTTAAGGAAAAATAATATGAAAAAAGAGCATATTTTGAGGTGGACCAAGTGGGTATTTAGAGAAGATATGAATTGGGTCACCGACATAGCGGGTATAGCCTAGGACTAGCAGATTCCAGCGGTGTAAATTCTACGTCTGAATTCATCCCGATATCGGAGTATAAATCCTTCTTCGTAATGATACGTGTCAGAAAAGATTGAACAAACATTGGAAAAAATAGTGGTTACGCTTTATTCTCAAATATTTGATTAATCTGACAGCACCTTGAAAGAAAAGCATGCTGCTTTTTTGCTCTTAATCATACTTTAATTAATATTAATTTATTATGGTTAAATATATTATTTTATTTTTAATAATTTATAAAACGTTGCTTTATGTGTGTTTTTTTTTTCTTTGTTGGTTAAATCTAGGTATTTTGCATTTTTTATGCTTAGTAACCATATTATGCTTAAAGGTTTACAAAAAAAAATGTTTGCTGCAACCAAAGTAATTTTGAAAACAACCATAATTTGTTCCCCGCAACTATACATTGTTATAGAAAACATATTATGGTTACTGCGTCTATATCATAAAGCAATTTTTTCTGTGTGCGATAAGCCTTAATGATGGACAAAATTTTGCATATAAAAGTTGCCCAATTTAATGGCAAATTTTAAACGTAAACCTGGAAAATTTAGAACGTTATTATTTGATAGTATCGCAGTATAACAGTTCTATTGCCAGTTAACTCTTTTTCACAGTCTGCTTCAAAGTTTTAAGTATCTGCAGTATTTATTGCTTTTTTTGTTTAGCACCCACAGCAATAAACACTCTGTGAAAAATGTCAACCAATTATTACTTAAAAAATAAACAATGACGTGAACCTGTAAGCACAACCTTTTAAATAAACAAAAATAAATGCAAAGTCAGTTCAGAAATGGTGGGGTTTTAAGTGCCAAACATTAAAATATGAAAACAAAATGTTTATGATGATAACTTTCTCCTTCTTTAAGTTTACTGAAAAACATTATATTATTTATCAAGAAAATTTTATTGAAAAATTAAAATTTAAGTACAAGTCCATTTCAATTAAGTACAAATTTAATCAAGTCTTAAAAAATAATGCAATGAAAAATTGGATAAAAAAGTTATGAAAGGATATAAAATCCGAATTTACATGAATTTTAATAAAAAACAAAATGATACAAAAAAATATGGATGCATTTAAATATAATACATACAAATAGATAATAAAAGCAATATAATACATTAATATATGAATGCGCATAATTTTATTAAATATACAATCTTGACAATTCAAGTCAGGTCATTTATTTTATTAAAATTTTATTTGTTTTGGGCAAACTTAAAATTTCTGTTAATTTTTTAATTAATTACTTTTCAACAGTCCATACACAAATCGTACTTAAAATTTTATAAATATTTTTCACATGGTATTTTTGGTAAATAATTTTTTTTTTCTTTTAAATAAATACATTTTTTGTCTTTCATGTTGTGTTAACTGCTTAAGAATTCTGTACAACTATTATGTGTGTATTTAAATTAATCTTTGGTGTTAAAGTTTAAAACTAAAAAGTTTTTTAAATAATGTCTTATCTTGTTTTTTTTTAAAAAAAATATTTTTAAAAACAGTTCACAAGCCGTTTGAAAGATTCTCATATAGATTATTCTAAAACTATAATTAGAATTTGTATGTAGGTGTATTATTGGTTGTTGTTAAGTAACAAAAAAGAGAGACAAATAAACAAAAGAAAAGGATAAATTAATACTTTTATCTTAAAGCAGCATATCTTCATCATCTGACTCTGCAAATTCTCCATTGTGATTTAGTAATAAATTACCTTCTTCGCCATTGGGAACCTTTGGAAAGTGATAAAAAAATATGCAAAATGTTATTCAAAATATTATTCAAAATTTAAGTAAATGTCACAAGGAATCGAAAGTAGCATAATTTGATATTGAGATGTCTAAAAGAATATATTTTATTACAAATTTGTAAATCTTAAGAAATTTCATATCGATTAAGAAGACAAAGCAAAGTCATCTCTGGCAAGTTTTTTTTCTTTTTCTGCAATGCTTAGTGAGGCAGAAAAATAGTCTTAAGGAAATAATTTCTAGATAGGTGGACTGACTAAGACAATATCTCACATACTAGTAACAGAAAAAGAAGTTATGCAGGCCTTAGTTAAAGCAATAGGATTTAAATTTTAAATTTTTTATATTTACAAGCCCTTAAATTATTTTAGTTTTAAAGTTGTCGTCTTGAATTAATGAGTAATAATCATTTAAGAACTCAAATCTCTCCAAGGACTCTTCTGGTTTTTTCAAAATATTGAACACAATTTTTTCTAGTTGACTTCCTACTAAAATTCTGATGCTATAAAAAAATTCGGCGTATTTATAAGTTAAAAAAAGTAAATAAATTAAGTAAAATTTACTTACACGTCTGTATAAAGCTGATAATGCTGCTGTATTAAAGACATCTCTTATTCTGTTACGACGTTCTGGTGAAAATGCAAACAATCCCAGACAGAGGACAAAGAAAGTCACTGTTAATATTGAAGCCAATATTGCTATTTTCATGAAACAAAATAGATAGTTGTCTTTCATTATGGTTTCTTTTTTCTTTTGATATAAATAAAATTATTTAAAAAGATAAACTCACTTCCTATTGAACCTGTTTTCTCAGCAGGATGTTTATTATCGTCATCATTGTTATTCGTATTTGCCTTTGTACTGGTTTCTGTGGAATGACTTGTAGATTTTTCTGTTGTTGTGGTAAAAGTTGTCGTTGTTGTAGACGGGGGTTGGGCTAAACCCAAAAATTCACAAATATCAGGTGTTTTTTGTATGTACAATAGATTACACTGAAACGATAATGATGTTAAGTAACAAAAGTAAATATTTTTATTTTAAGTTTTATATTTATTGATACATGAAGCTTAATATAAATTTAAGGTGTTTATACGCCAACAGTATAATTTTTATTTCACATCATTATTTTTACTGCCGGTAGAACAGTGGCAGGTATTTATTAGTTAAGCTGAATCTATTCTGATTTTGAATCTTCGTGTCTAGGGGATACGTATCCGAAAAACAGTAAAATATTATTGCAATACTGCATTTGTTAGATCACCTTTAAAAAAGTAAGGAACAGCGAACAGCACTAGAAAACTGCAAACTAGTGCTTGAATGTGTGTTAAAACTGAATATAAGTGCCTTGGTAATGAAGTAACATTGATGTGCGTAAAGGACTTGTACGGATTGCTGGTTATCAAGGAAGACGAGAAGGGAATTTGCTGTAAATTTTTACAGTACAAGAAACTTGAGGTACAATAAGAATGGCGTGGTGCTAGCAAAGGTCATACAATGACTGGAGTCATTAAAATTAAAAGAAACACATGTAGACAGGTTCGACTAATGTACAAGAAGCCCCATGGTTGGAAAGCCAGAAAGAAGCTTAGATATGATCGGTTTTGTTAAAACTGAATAACTAAGAAAGTGGCAGGCCATAGCAACTTCAAGTATCATCTGTTCAAGAATTACGAGGGAGTCTGCGATAAGAGTTAGCCAAAGAAAATCACCAGTGGATAGTTTGAAGGAAGTAAAAGTAAGAAAGTCTTATGATACCAAACGGATGTCGAAAATCATTGAGAAAAGAAGGGATCAAGAAAAGGTCAATAGAGTAAGTGATCTGCTGCGGAAGTCCCTCCTTTGTCGTTATTATTTTATTTATAAAATTTAGCTCCCTAAACTATACTTTAATTATTTAATAAGTTTATATTAGTTGCATACTCCTGCATAACAAAACCAAAAATCTTTGGGGTTTTCTTGTAGGGAAAAAAATAATAAAAAAAATAACAACTTTAAATTACACAGCAAAAAGTTTCAGTGTACATTTGAATGGAAAATAGCCTAATATTAAACAAAATCGAAATTTTATTCCAGATAAAAACAAAAACTTAAGAAGAAAAGTAATTTTCTCAAGTGAACTTTTTCGTGGCAGTATATATTTTTATAAATTTTATGTAGGTGACGATATTCTCATAAAAACAAAAGCTAAATTTCCAAATTACTATAAACTTTATTTATACCTGAACGAGGACGACGTTCTTACGTAAACGTGCTAAAATTATCTAATTTTTTGTATGAGTGCTTATGCGAAACAAATAAGAAACATAGAATTTTTTTTATAAATGCCTTTGTTGGTTTTTCATTTCTTAAGCATCACATCCATCCTTATCGTTCTTATTTGCAACATCTTATATTTGAATTTGTGTCTGTAATTTTCCACCTTAGTAACTTTTTGTTGGTAATTTTCTTACAATTTTAGTTTTATATAAACTGATGGAAAAGTTATGATAATATTTTTTTTCCTGTTAGCTTTATTATAAGTCTAAGAGATTTTCATTTTCTTAAAAATGAAAATGGAAATATTACATTTTGTTTGTGTAAAATTTTAAAAGAAAATTTCGTTTTCTTTGCATTCATTTTAATGGAATGAAAAACTTCATCAACTACTTATAGCAAACCTCGTACTCTTTACCTCTTTATCACATTAAAATATTGAAGTAGTTGTCTATTGCAGTAGTGTTAAAAAGCTATTAGTTCATCTGGAAAATTAAAAGGAAATGCAACAGCTTATTTTGGCGCTCTAAAATTATTTTATTGTTTGTTTTTTTTCTTTGTTTCTTTTTACTTAAAGCATTTTTCCAAAGCCACTTAATGCAAAAGTAGATTTTGATAAAATATTTTGTTTTTAAAAAGTTTTAATGTAAACTATGGTGTCTTAGGAAGATAAGTTTATGTTTTAACTCTGTTTATGTTTTGAATACTTAAGAGTAGGCAATTAATTTAGAGTACTTTTAAACAAGACTACAAGTATGCAAAGTTTTTTGATATATAAAATACAAAGCAATTACCAACATTGAAATTATGTATTTAATTTGTAATAAATGTTGTCTAAAATATTTGTTTTCGCAATATTTTAAATTTCAATATTGAATGTATTTAAAGCCACTTTCTTTAATTTATATTAATATTTTTTTATAATACTGATTTATCAAGAAAATTCTTTTTTGACAACATAGATTTACATGTCACAGTTGACAATCATCATTATTATCATCGTTATCTTTCTTTCAACCTACCAGCATACGGTTGGTTAATCTAACGGTTTATGAAATGTAGGAAATATAACTTATTAAATAGTAAAGCCCCAAGCCGTGCTACTAATTTTGTGTTTTATATAAAAAAAAATTCTTTAAAGATGTCACGTCGCAACTTTTGAAAGCATGGAATGTATTTAATATGTTTAAATTCTTTTTGGCGCCAAGCTTTTTTTCGACATAAATAATTTCCTTATGCGGCAAAGATAAACACAGACGTTGTTAACAACAACAAAAATGCTGAAAAATTTTCTAATTGACAAATTAGACATTAAACAAAAAATTCAAAGGCAAATAAAAAAGCTAATTGTGTTAAACAAATGCAAGTGAATAAATTAAATATTAATTTAATTAACACCTTGTAGCAGAAAAATACAAACGCAAAATTAACCCAAAGACTTAAAAAAGTATTACGATTTATTTGAATAGAAAAATAACAGCGAACAAGCTGGCTAGATGAAAATCTCAAAACTAAGATTATTTGTCTGGATTCCTGTCATCTCATTTTGCGGATTTTCTTGAAAGTCTTGAAGGCCTTGCAGACAGCGAGATAATCTTTTTATGATGGCATCGGGTTAGTTTTACTATAAACTGTATAAGGATCTGCAGAAATAATGAGAATATACCGCATTACCACAAAAAACCTAAGGAAGCCGGTCTTGATATAAACTGTTTAAACAGTCTGTTATTTGCGTAATACGTTTTTTCAAAACTTTGTTTAGCAAAGTTGATGATGCAGCTTTAATTAAAATACATAAAATTAATTATATTTGTTTTTATTCATTTTTGCGTTTTTGTAGTTTTTTATTTTTTTAACCAAACCCTTTGTGTTTTACTTAAAGGTTTTTTGCATAAAATATTTTTCATTTTTTTCTTTTTCCATTATAATTTCTTTGTACTCTTTTATGTACATTTTTGCAAAACAATTTTCCTAACTTGTTTGTTTTATACTTCAAAATTTGTTGTTATTTTTATAGGAACAACATATTCTGTTAAAAAAAAGTAACGTTTTTGTATAAACAATCGTCTGCCCATATTGCGGCAATATGAATGGCAACTTTTTATAAAGGAATTTTTAAATAAAATTGCTCAAAGAGAATTACTTAACTACTGAAAATATCACGTATAAATTATTATTACACATATGTACATGCATAAATTTTTTATATTCATACTCAAAGTGTCGTCATTATAAATAAAATATTTATTTTATTTGAAAATTGACTTTAACCATTGAAACCAATAATTAAAAATTATTTAATGCAGTTTTAGACTTAAGTTGGAAAAACTTTATTGATCATTTTCCGTTCCCAAAATTAAACCATTTCATTCACTGAAATGTGTGCGTTTTTCACAGGCCTTTGTCAAACTTTTTAAAAAAGGTGTAAATAAAGTCGAACATGAGTTTAATACACACTGTTTGTTCAAACAGTAAGTATAAAAAGTAAAGTTGTATCTTAAATTATGTTTCAATTAAAAATGGGTGTTTGTTGGACGTGTTTCATCAATATCAATTAAAATAAGAAATCAACTTTAAAAAAAAATGAATTCAAAATAAAATGAGTCAAATGCGTTCGGCCTAATGCTAAAATATTTATAAAACTAAATTTAAAAAATAATAAATTACCAAGATTTTTTTATTAATTAATTTATTTTTTGCATAAAACTAAAGTTACTATTTTTTATTAGAAGTGCAATGAACTCTTGCTTCTACCCATATTTTACTAAGTCTTCCTAAAATTAAAAAATTCATTATATTGTTATACATTTACATATATACGTCTGTAAGCATACATATTATTACATATATAACACTTTATTTTACCAAAATCAGAATTACCAAATTTTTAAGATTATAAAAAACCTAGTTATCTCTTGTGTTAAGGCACTTAAAACTTTAAAATAATACCAACGACACTAGCAGACATCCAAATCCACATATAAACACACAAAAATATATCTTTCTGCCTAAAATATATACGTATATTATCATATAATTGCAACGGAAGTTTCATTCATATATTCTGGTTAGAACAAATACTGGCTGTCAGACAAAAAAAAAAAGGCAAACAAAAATTTAAATAAACAGGAAAACACTTTTGGGCATAATTTCTTTTTCATTTTATAGTGCTTTATAAAATAATTGTTGTAACATTGTTTTTAAAAACATAAGTGTTTTTCCCTTGCTTTTCTATTGTTTTTTGCCTGCAGTAAAAAATAAAAAGAATTAAATTATAAAAAGAAAACACTTAAGTAATAATTTTAAAGATTTTTGTTAGGAATATTTAATGAAATAAAAAATATGTTTAATTCATATCTTTTTTAATTAGTATAGAAAACATTCAAGGAAAATAAATGTACAAAAGTTTTTCTTAAAACAAAATGCCATAATTTTTTAATCAAATCTTTTAATTAAATAACAACTTAAAAAAGACAAACCGGACTTTAATAAACAATAAAAACAAAGAAAAAATAAGTAAAATACAAATTTATTTTAATTTAATTTAAAGTTATTGCTTTGAATTGCGAACGTATTAAAAGTTAAATAATAAACGATTTATTTGCATTTTTGGCATTAAATTAAATTTAGAATTTACTTATTTTTTCATTTTATAATGTCTGTTTAGAAGTTGGTTAAATACTTTTATTTTTATTTTTAATTTTTATTTTTACTTTTTTATTTTTTTCTTTTTTTTTTTTTGGAAAATTTAACAAAGTGATGGAAAAAAGTGTACGTAAAAAGAGAATAAAACATTTGATTTAGTATTCTGCTTTAGCTCTGAAATAATCATAATCCCTTTTGGAGTCTATTTAAAAAGTTGTTAAACCTTTGCAATGCAATATTTTCTCAAAGCAGCATGACTATTTTCTTTTACTTAAACTCTGTCTTGAGGTCAATTTTGATATGCGTGTCCTATCAATATTGAAAACTTAAAATCTCGTTGGTCAAAATTATTTTACCGAAAAGTGTATTAAAATATTCGAAATATGAGCAGTTTTATTTTTAAGTGATGTAAGTTCATTTTATATTCTATGGAGATTTTTAAGGATTTGTATTTTATATATTTTATATTTTTTTTAATACGTTTACTTTTTTTAATTTTAAATTAATAATGGACTCAAAACGCTTTCAAAAATTACCTGTGCCATTTAATTAACAACGTAAAATTTATATTAAGATTATGGTGAAGAATCATAAGGATTTTTATTTCTTAATTTTAATTTTTTCTGTTTCTAGATAAAACTCTCATAGCATCATTATCGGTTACAATTTTTTTAATGGGCTTACCCCACTTTCAAAAATACGGCTCATATACCGCATTGAATTCTGTGAATTGAATATCAGACATGATAATAATTAAAATCAACTAAACTCGTTAATAAAATTATATATTTATGATTTTGGCATAAAAAATTTACATCTATAATTTTTTTTTTGATTTAAACTTGCTACAATATTCAATAGAGTAAAAAAACAAATAATGGCAAAGGGAATAACTTTAAAACTTGAAAGTTGTTTGTATTTTGAAGTAAAATTTACAATGATTTTAAGAAATACTCGCAAAATGTACACAAATTTTCTAAGAGCCAAAATCAACATATCATTTTCATCACAATTATGTATAATGAACCGCAAACATTTGACATAAATGTTCAGCAGAGATCCTTTCTGATGGCATCATCACCTAATGATTTTAATTCAAAATACGTTCATTTAATTCCACTGACATATCATACATTTATTATAATTTATATCATACATTTATTATAATTTATAATTTTCTATACATTTTGATTTATAATTTAAGAAATTCTCCGTGCATCTTCACATACCAAACACGCACACATACATAAATGCATTAATTTATATATAATTTAAACATAAATAGCTATTTGTGTTTCGCTTTAAATACATTAACATAAAAGGACAACGATATACATACAATTATAAATTTAAAAATATCCCTTTACATACAGAAATGTATTTTATTTGCAGTCTTTATTTTATGACACATAAATTTGAGAGAAATTTATTTATAATTTAATTTTAATTGGTAAGAATTTTTTATGCAAGTTGTTTCAATTTAGCAATAAAGCTAAACTAACTTAACACATTAATCAAATTTTTAGTCTTTAAATTCTTGCTAATAAAAATTTTTAGAATATTTAAATATATTAACGGTTTAGACATTTCTTACTTCTTTAGCTCTGACAGTTAAAGAATATTTTAGTGTTTATTAATTTTGTGTCCTATCCATAGATATGCATAAGCGTGCTAACATTTTGTTGAACTTTTCCTGATTTTTCACTTTGAAAGTAAACTTTATGAGTTGGTCTTGTTTTTAAATTCGGGGCCTCCGTCAATTAAGTCATGCCTGTACGATGCAGAACATTTTGACATATTTTATAATATTTGTTTTATAAAAACTATTAAAATAATGCTCCATTTCTTTTTACATGTTCTTAAACACTTCATTACCTTTATACCTTTTATTAAAAAAAAAAAAAATTGAGACATACACAGAGCAACCATACCATCCAACCGTACAACTAATATCCCAGCCAACCACTATATAAGCGCTCCGAAAAAATACTCTTAAATGAACCCACCTAGAGAACCTTTTCTAAGCATTCCATAACTCCTATAAATATAAAGGCTCCTTTAGAGACAAAAATGGTATCAAAAAAGAAATAAATAAAGAGCTCTTTGAGATGAACCCAATTAGAAGAAGAAAGCCCTTAATTATGAAGGTTTTCAGATGACAAATGATTGTTTTTTTACTTAGTAAGTTCCGAGAAATGAGTTAGTAAGGTTTATTTTATGATTCATGGTTTGCTGGGATGCTTATATAAGTAGAAATGTATGTTAGTTTTATGTTTAATATAAAATCACATTCACAATAAACTTAAGGAAATATCAAATATATATAACACTGACATTTCTACGGCAGGTAGACAGGTGGGCAGACTTGCAACTAGTTTTTTAAAATAAGCATGGTTTTTTTTCTTTTGTCTTTTACTTGTCTTCGTTTGGGTGTAATTGTTAACGCAGTATGTGTATTAGAGCATCAAATATTCACCCAAGTGCAGTGGTGTTTGGTAAGAAAGTTCAAATTTATGCATGTGTGTTAACTTGTTCAATATAATTATGTTAGATTTACACTTTTAACACTTAAGCACTAAAGGAAATATTTTCTTGTTCAAAAGATGCACAAACAAAAATAAAATAAATATTTTTGTACTTAAAATGTTTAAAAGCTGGAGAAAAAATTAAAAAGGCATGAAAATATAAAATATATATCTTTATATTAACGCACGCGTTAAATGTTTACATACTTTGCAGCTTTGTGTGCAGGTTTTTGTTTTTTGTCTAAATAAGTTTTATGATACTGATATTTGTTTTTTTGCACAATTCACTTGGCAGTCAAAGCCATCAACACGTACCACGTATAAGTCATATTACTATAAAAGAAACAATACTACGCACACACACACACACACACACACACACTTAGACAAACTATGCTTATACTTAGTTCAGAAAAAACATACTGCAGTTGTAGAAAGTAAAAAATATATAATTTTGACTTGTTGGAAGCTTGTGTTGTATGGATTCCACTATAATTTATAGTAATCATATGGGAGGTGTTCAGTTTAAGGTGGTAACACCTGCAATAGTTTTTTTATAATCTTTTTTGTACAACTTATGTCAAACTTTTTAGAGTATGATTAAGTAAAATGAGTACATATAAAATCTTTCGCTCATGTATCATAAATTATCAATATCATCTTTATCTTTGTGTTAATTATGGAGCAAACAATATAACTTGAATAAAAATATTTAAAGATAAAAAAATAGCTATTACAAATAGTTCTCTTTTTGATCTCCTTAATTTATTATTTAAAAATAGAATACTATTTATTATTCTTCTTCTTTTTCTAGAGGTTATTTTTTTGTAAACAAGAAGAAGCACACTCACATGTCATTGATACCATAATGATATGTGAATGTTGTCATATTTTAGATTCTAAAAAAATAACTATTGCAATATAATTTTTATTTTAAAAAGACCGTTACATTTATGAAAACATTTAATTGATAAAAGAATATCAGCTGTTACTAAATTTGCAATTAATTTTGCAAAGTAGACGGAAAGAGGCGCTTATAATTAATTATAGAAAGTTAACATTTAAAAATACTTTAAACACTGAATTATTGTTGCATGAATATACCCTAAAAACTAAACGCATTTTCGATATGAGAGTTAAAGACACCAGGGAAAACTAATATCCACTTTAGTATATTTGTGTAATGTGCAAAAAAAAAAAAAAAAAAAACTTTTAAAAAACTAAACCTTACGATATGACAATACTAGTCACACAACTAACGCTCTAGAGTCTAGAGTTTTTATTAAAGTCACAATTACGATACTCTTAACTTGTAACATTTAAGCATTTGTTTGGTTTCTACGACAACCCACTTATGTTACGGGCCTTGCCTTCACCTTTTAACGTGGCATACCTCAGCGCGTTAAGCGCAAAGCAACATAGCTTAAGTTATCATTACGTTCAACGTAAATTCACCTCAGTTTGCCAAATAAATAATATGTCTTCGGTATGACATTGCCGTAATTTAAAATTATAAGTTATAAATTATAAATCAATTAAAGTTCAATCCCTGATTGGGAAAAATAATAAAATAATTATAAGTTTTATTCGCAGAAAGGATGTAAAAACAAATGCTATAAAGTAAGCTTCAAAAGCAATACTATATAATTTGATTTTTATTATTTTTAAATCATTAGGTGAGTTAGAAACATCGTCAAAAAAGAGCCAAATAGGTACCTTTATAAAAAATGACATAACTTTATACACACTTTCTGTTACTTTCTTCCCTAAAATTTTCCTTTTTAGTAAGATTATCAAATTAACAAAAAAAAAAAAAAAATCAGGTGGAAATATCAGTCAAAATAAATTATATGGAGTTTATTTTATTTGAAGTATAAAGGTGCAGTCAGATAAGCCAAATATTTGAACGAAAAAGTGTAACCACTATTTTAATAAATGTTTATTCAACCTTTCTAAATATGTATCATAACGAAAGACGATTTATAATATTATAAATCTATCAATCTAACCTTTCATATTAAAGAGGATCTTATATTTCTTAGTAAGTAGTTGAAAAATACCAAAAAAAATTTTTTCATTTAGTGGTGACGTATTTTGTTCAAACATTTGTCTATTCTACCTTAAGACACACTTTACGTACTTTATTCCCAAGGTTTATTTTTTATAAAATTTTATGTGTTAACTAATAGTTATAAAATTGTTATAGTATATGTGTTATTTTTTCCTTTCCAGGTATATTGATTCAGACCCTCGTGTTTAAATAAAAATAATATGCAAGTAGTTATTGCCATCATTGCAATTGCCACAAACCATTATTTTGATTACAATTTATTTCTTCTCTTTAATTTATTTTTTTTTTTATATTTTTTTTTTTTAATTATTTATTTTTTCGTACTTCTACTTTAGGCGTTAAATTTGATTTACTCTACCATACGTTTCATTTTATGCTATTAAACACTCAAGAGAAATTCATTAAAATCTAACGCAAAATTGTACTCATAGAAGTGCACTCAAGCATTTACATTTTTAAACTTAAATTAGCGACAGCATTAGGATTTAAGCAATACAAACGTAGTGCACGCTCTTGGAAGGGGTAGCACTTCTCAACTACATCATATTAAATCTATACATTTATACATAAATCTACAATACAGTTATTGCTTAAATTGCTAGGCGGAGAGTATATCTTACTAAAATTTTATCCATCTGAAACATTTTTTTATTTCTAAAACACTAAATTCTGTCAGTAATTTAAAAAACAATATAGGGAAGGTATGCAGGTGTGTATGTACAAATAAATCTTTGGCACATTCATTTATACATATTTTACTTTTAATTTTCATCCATTAATTTCCACTCGCTTCTTAACCGTAATTGTGCACCTTCATAACTATAAAAATAAAAATTGTTTTTTACCAGCATCCTTTTATTAGACGTACACGTGTTATTAAAGCTCTGAAGTGTGAGAGTGTTACAAATACAACATGTATGCGACAATTTGCACACTACACTGCTTAACACCTGCTTATTTAATGTTACATTTTTAAAATGGTATACTTGTTTTATTAGAAATATTAAGCATTTATATTTCAACATTTTCAAATGTGTACCTGCATATAAATTTCTCTTTTTACATGTTTGATATGAATAAATATGTTTGATGTCATTCGCAGCATTACCGAATGCAATATAAAATCATTTTTTTCGTGCAACATATTTTACGGCTTCTCATTTTCTTACACCTTTAATGGACGTTTTCTTTCTGGTTGTTATTTGTCGAATAACAAAGTTTAATTTTAGTTAATGTTCACATAACCAAATGTGTAACGTACGCCTTTTAAACATTAAAACAATTTATTTAGCATTTTATTCTGGATTTCTCATAGTGCATCTAATACACGTTTGGGGCCTTTTTTTAGCGATTTTCATCTTTTAAGTAAGACTTTCCAAAAATTTTGTAAAGAATTATTAAAGGATCGTTTACTTCAGTTACGTGATTTTTATTTTAAAATAGAAGAGAATTTTCTGAAAAATTTTTCAGATAACGTTACATTAGTGGTAAAAAACTTAAAGTAGTTTCCTCAGTAGGTAACGAAATTATTATATTAGTCTGTATGCTTTTTAAATCATGCTTCGAGTTAAAATTTAGTTTGCTAGTCAAAATATTTTTTATAATTAAAAAAAATTATTTAAGATAAATAAATGAGATAATGACATAACTATCATTTTTCTAATACAAAATGGAAATGTTAAAACTTGTTATTAAAACTATTTTAGAAATTTAAAGTTTTTCCACATGCGTATTTTAATTTATTTTCTTTTATGTTTTAAATCTTTATTAAGCATTAAAAAAATTCTAGCTGTTCTCGTAGTTGTTGTTAATGGAAAGAGGAAAATGAAAAAATTAGCATGTAGTTAGTTGCCACAATATTTGTGGTTAAAGCTTTTAACAAGCAGTTTGTTTGTGTGTGTGTGTGTGTGTGTGTGTGTGTGTGTGTGTGTGTGTGTGTGTGTGTGTGTGTGTGTGTGTGTGTGGGTATAAGTAGGTTGGATTAGTCAGTACGTTTATTTGTAGGGAATTAAGCTGTAGTACCCTGTTTAAGTAGATTTTCGTAGTGGTAAATGGTTTTATAGTTTTTCTATTAAAGTTAACTCACTAGACTTTTTTGTTTTTTTTTTTTGCCACACAATAAAAAGAAATGTTTTAATTTGCCACAATATATAAAAAGTGTACACCACAACTTTTGCTTAAAACTTTGTTAAAAAAAAATCAGTTTCATATAACAAATTTTATTTATTTATTTTGCGTTTATAAAATCGTTTTATTTCTTAAGCATTTTTTTATAATTTTACTTTTGGTAAGAGTTGTTATGGAGGTGACAAATTAAAAATATACTTTCTAAAGTAAAAAATAATAATTAATATTCTTCAGAAAATCTTTTCGTAGATACAGTAAAAATACCCAGTTTAACAATTTGACATTAACAGAGTAATTATATTTTCTTTGAAATGTTTCACTTAAAATAATATCTTTTTGGTTTTCCTTTTAAATTTCTTTAATAATCAATTTTATTAATTAAGGATTATTTTTTTATGAATACTTATTAACAACAATACAAAAAAAAGCAAAAATACCAACGAAAAAAATCTTAACCTGTTGGAGTTCTTTTACTTATTTCAAGTGAAAAGGGAGATATGATGGCACATAATTTATGAAAGGGGGAAAAATATTTCAACGGGTTTTAAGAAATCTTTCGCAGAAATAAATACAGTTTCTCAACATATTTTACTACATTTTGTAATATTTTCTAAATGCTACTTGTATTCTTAAATAGATTGTATGTTTGTTGCTCCATCATGCCTAAAAGGCCAACAGGATTTTGATGATATTTTGATTATGGATAGGTCTTTATCTGGACTTAAATTTAGGTTAGACGTTAACAGAAGGAGATGTCAGATATCAGACAAAAAATTACTTTTTTTATACGTAGACATCAGCAGTAAAACTTTATACTTCAGCATTTTGGTAGTTTAGACTAATTTGATAATTTAAAAGGTACCTTTTCCTACTTTTTCCAACACAATGGACAACGCAAAGACGCACATTTAAACTTGTTAGTAGATAAAATATAAAATATTTTAACAAATCCTTAACAAACTTGAATATCCTTAATAAAGCATCCTGTAAAATATTTTTGAGGAAACCCTTTTTTCTATTATCATCATTGACAGTTAAATCTACTACTGCTAGGGCAACTTTTACTCTTTCCCTAACAAACAAAAAGATAAAAAAATCACTTTAGTCAATTATTTTTAAAATCTTCGAATTACAAGAAGGAGTAAATCGACGACCTTAAAAAAAAATAATTCAATATTTTGTATCTGACTTTTACAAAAACAAACAACAACAATATTGTTACATATTTATTGCAACGAGCAACAAAACATAAAAATAAATGAACAATCATTGACTGATTACACATTTTGTTATTTTGTTTTTTATCTTCTTTTTCGTTTTAATAAATATTTTACAAATTTTTACAATGTTGTTAATGTACGAGTGACAATTAAGCAAAAGTTTTGTTTTAATTATAAAAACAGAAAAAAATAAAACTATTCAAATTATAAAATTCAATTAGTAACAAAAAAGTTATTTTGAATTCCGTTACTTGTTTTAAATTGTCGCCATAACAAAAATTTATTGTTTCAACCCAAGAAAAAGAATGTAAATGAGATAAAATTAATTAAAAGTTATTTTTAACTTAAACAGGAAATGATTGAAAAATACGTTTTTATTTTAAGTAAAATAACAATATTTACTTAACAATATGTCTAAAGTAATGTCATTTTGTAATAACAACAAGTTTTTATAAAGAAATAAAAAGAAAGCAGAAAATTAGAAAATATATTGTAGAAAAAAGTTTTTCTCTAGAGCAAAAATGTATCCCTATCATAAGTATTAACATTGTCCAACCATCTACAAACAGGCTTATATATCCGCTTTCTTTTATCCTTTATTTTAAATATAAAAAACAGAAAGACCAGCTACGCCGAGTCTTATACACCATACGTTTAAAAATCTACTTTAGAGAAGTAACTCTAAAACAAAAAATAAACATTGGGATGACAAAGAATTAAAAATAAGAAGAAAAACTAAGTGCCACATAAAATTTTACCTAAGAATCTTTTCGGCTCTTAATGGGTTAAACGTTTTTAAAATTTTATTATTTCCTGAAAAATCTCCTCAAAAGCTTTTAAATGGTCCGCCATCATACTTTTATAGTTAAAGTTTAGGAGCCTATAAGTCAAATAATAGGGGCGAACGCTAGTTTCTTATTTGCTGTTATTTCCTTTTAATTCTTTATCATTTTTTTTTTTTTTTTTGCCCGCTACCTCGAAGGACATGGACAGATCTTGCTGACTTTCAATAGTAAAATTTTCAAAAATTATGTCTGATCGATTGGCATAGTGAAATTTTCTCTAGCTCATCTAGGGTTTTAGCAAAGTTGATTTCAACCCGAGCGACAGACAGATGGGCTTCGCTCAAAAAAGACGAGTTCAAAAAACAGTAACTTAAAAAGTAAAAATATGTGAAATTTTTTTATTGTAAAATTCATATTAAAAATAACATCATTTCGACTTTATTTTGAAATTACATGCATTGATATCATTAGGATCACTACGGCCTTGCGGTAGCCATTAGATTTCACAGTCACTAAATTTCTTCTTCTCCACTTTAGTTCCGTTTTGTTTAAGCCACAGCGCACTTATTAACGCTCTATACTATGTAATCTGATTTTTGCAACACTAGTCATTACTACACCTATATTTGCCTATCACTAATATCTTTTCTGGGTGACAGTTTAACCAGAATAGTGTAATCAATTCCAAGTTTTTCCACAGTGCAAAGACCGTACAAATACCGACTTTACGATATTTGCATGGGACATTAGTTCGTAAAATGGCGAAATTGTAGCCTGAGGATACTCGTATTAAGCTTAAATTTTTTCTTTAACTATTGGAATAAAAGTTGTGATAATCTTTGTTTATTAAAATTAAAAAAATAGACAAATAAAAGCTTTTCAAAATTAAAGGAACAAAAAAAATACAAGCAATTATAAAAAAAATTTCGTGCAAGTTTTTTCACTTTTCGCTTTTCTCCTATTATACATTTGTCTCTTTTTTATTGACTGAAAAATTAGGTTCTATGAATTATCAAAGAAAACTAAATTTAAAAATAACCGCCTTCAAATTAAGATGATGCCATGGAGAATTTTTTCTTGAAAATTTTTTTTCGTAAGAATATTTATGAAGGGGCTGTAAATTAAAGTTCTGTAGTTTAGAGGCAATATGTACTATTTCAGAAGTAAAGTCATATATAATTTTATCACAATTTAGAACAAACAAATAAGTACAATTTTAAATTGTACTTTAATTTATTGAATTATTTATTTCATGCACTGCCATTTTGACATTAGAAGCCGATTTTCTATCGTTGATGCCATAATCATCATTACGCTTCATTTGCTAAATGACAATAAATGCAAACAGTTGACTAAAAAGACATCCATACAATCATTCATTCATTTACCATCAGCATATAATTAAATCCTGCCTGTGCTATGTGTATTCTTTTATACGTCTATTTGGTGATGTCTGCATGTGCATAAAATCATGCAATATGTATTATAGGGAATATATTATACACATGACATTTAACATGAATAAATATTGTTATTTTACACTACTGCATCAAACTGCATACACAACACACACAAACATACTATCGTTCTTGCAAACCGATAATTAATGTGCATCCGTAACACGTCTGATAACGTATTTCAACTTCTGCTCATGATGACGACGATGACGATAATAATTATAATCAGGACAATGAAGACGAAAGCAAGGACAGCGCTGTAGATAACGATTTCATGTGGCTTTAATTTTAACTTTAAATGACTAAACTGTTAGTGAACAAGTAGAAGAGCCCACACCCTCCATCTTCTGTAATATCGATAAAACAAATACAGCCAGCTTTACTGCAGATTTTAATTATTTCTGCACTCATTCAAATGTTAATTAAAGAAAGAATTAAACATTATGTTTTTCGTTTTTGTTCTTCTAGTAGCGATTAAAATAAATGCAAAAAATAGGTAAAACCCTTAAATACATGTGTGTGAGAACTTAAAAACCAATATCCAACACCACTGATATTTATGATAACAATGATTAAGTAAAAGTGCAGCAAAAGCTTATTTCGTAAATTGGAAATAAAAGCTATCAGTTTATTATGCTCAATAGCGCTGCGTATAACTAATTTTAGAAGAGTGAAATCGCGAAATGAAGCATAATTTTTTTCTGGTTATTTAAAAGGCAGTAATTATTGAATGGCAGATTTGTCCATTTTGAATCTACCAAAAAACACCTTTAATTTAGAAAAAAAGAATGGAAAAAGAACGCGTAAGCATTGGCCATCTTTTACTTATTTTTTCTTATTTGTTTTTTAAAACGTAAGTTTTCTTTATATAACGGATGAAAGTTAAGACCACATCAAAATCTATTTGCTCACACTCATTTTTCATAGAAGATATATTTTAAATATTTTATTCTTATTTTTAATTTTCTGTTTTCGTTTTTATACCGTACAAAAATAACTCAAGCTGTATGGCTATTGTCGTATAAAAACAAGGTCACGTACGTAAAAGGCATGTCGTTATTGGGACACCCTTTAATTTAAGGTTTATTTTTTATGCTTTGCTGAAGCAGACATATTTTTACATAAACTGTGCAAATTAGATGTGCTTTAACAGTCCAAAAAATAACAAAATTTTTACGAATATGACGTCGCTTTGGGAACACCCTTTTACAGTAAGTGTTTACTGTTATATCTACACATTGCATGAAAAGTTCAAAAGTTCTACCTATTACGGCCACGAAATAAACAACTGTGCCGAAGAAACGGAGAGATATTAAAGCAAAGCCAATGGTGTTACGTTTTTACCCTTACGATGCAGAACTCTTAAAAAGAGACTTAAATTTGGTTTTTTATTTAAATTTCTAAAATGTATTCTTTTAATTTATTTTTGCAATTTTTTAGAACTTTTTCATATATAAATTCATGCTCATATTTTTCCAAAGGCAATTTAAAAATTTATTCGTTTTAGCATTTCTTTCTTCTCAATTTGCTTTGTTTCACTTTGCATTCACCTTTAAAATAAATAGGTCTTGGCAAAAATTTTTTTATTCAGTTTAAAAAATTAAAAATTAAATTTTGTTTTTTATAAGTAACAGGTTCAATATTTGTTGGCAGGAATTTTTCAACTTTAAGCCATTTTTTGTGTGCAAAAAGTCATTCTCAGGATGCAGAGATATGTACACGGTTTAAATTTAATATCGAATTATCACAATTTAAGATAAAAACGACATTTAACGTAAAATATCCTATTAAAAAAATTTTCCTGCAAACGAAATCTGGTGTCACCAAAGTAGAAAAAAGCACCACAAAACTATCTTTTATTTCCTTCCGCTTTAAATCTAACATACTTTTAGGGTGGAAATTTTATAAACTAATTTTTTTGCGTTTTTAGTTCAAATGGTTTAGTTATGTAGTTGTGATGTATGATAAGCAAACCTTTCCAATTTTGTTACCTGTTGTGAGTGATTTTTTTAAATAAAAGTAGTAATTTTGTATTTGCTTTTTTAGTTATATCATGACAGAGTGTGGTAATATATTTGATATAAATTATAATTTTTTTTTTTAACTTTTTTGTAACAACAACGATTTTACTTTTATTTGCTTAAACCATTACACAGTTTCAGTGTTGTAAAAAAAATCCATTTGATTGCTTTATTTATATGCACTGTGAGGGATATTTTGACATGATTTTATTAAAAGTTTTTTGCTGTTACATACGATTATAATTAAATTCATTATTTGTTGACAGCAAACTTGATGGGAGTTTTCCTTTCGCAGTTCAAGTTTATTGCAGTATATGAAAATTTATTTAACCTTAATACAAATCGTGTGGAATTATTATGCATAAATTTATTTTTTATTTTCTGTTTTTTTTTTTTTTGTTTTTTATTGATAACTTTTTATTTGAAATTAAAAAAAATGTGTTTTGGTGTTTGTTTAAATTTAAAGTTAAATTTAATTTTTTATATCGAAACTAAGAATGGATATTTATCGGATGTATATTATTGTTATCTATTCTATTCTAAAGTTAGAAAAGTGCTCTATTAAAATAGTTTAGAGGCAAAAAGTTCTAGCTTTTAGTTAGTGTTTACAACATTTCCCATTTATTCTATATTTTTGTTTAAAAATGAAATCTTGAGCCAGTCGAGTCCAATGTATTCCCTAATTTATTACAATTTTCTTGTCATTTTCCTTTTTTTGATAGTTTTAATAACAAAAAACTAAGTTAAGAATATATTTTATAAATAAGTTAAATTCTACTTTTTTCGGCTTAGGATTATTTTTATTTTAATAATGATTTTTTTCTTGTTTTCTTTGGAAAACGTCTACATACATTGGTAAATAATTTTTCTTGTTAATCTTTTTTTAGAAAATTAATTAAAAAATGAACCTAAGCTGAAGAAATTAAATTTTCATTCATTAATAATTTTCCAAGGTTCAAATCTTGATTGGAAAAAAATTAGACATTAAAAAAATGTAAAAATATTTTTTATTTATTCTTAAGCACTTTTTGTAGCATTTTTATGAAAATAATAATAAATCTTAATTATCTTCATCTTTGTTTTTTTTTTTAATAGATAGAGTTGACGTATGTAAATGACTTTATATATACAGAATGAAGAACGTTAATAAATACATAGCAAACACTAAATCATAAACAGCCATTTTTTTTTAATAAATCAATTTTCAGTTCAAATCAACAACTAAAAGGATTTTTGTCTCTTCTGAACATATGCTAATTTTGAGTTCTAACTGTTTGAAAGTGAGTGTGCGATGTGTTTTATATTTCAAAGTTTTTTATTTATTGAAAAACCACATCCTTTTTTGATGAATTTCTTAAGGTCACAATTATTTTAGTTAATTAATTTTTAACAAAACACAACTAAAAAAGTAATATAATTTTTTAATCCGCACTCTGCTTAATTAGTTGGAAGGCTTGAAAATAAAGTTGTTCAAATATAAAAAAAATATATTTCTTTAAACACAACATATTCTTTGTGAATAGACATTATAGCTGTAGCTTAGCCAATAAAATAAAAAAAAAATATTTGGCAAAAGGGTAAATAAGAATATTTTAAAGGAAATAGCACCATAAACTTAAACACAACAACACAAAAGACTTAAGCTTTGGCAATTATCTTAAAAGGATTATTCTCAAATTGGTAAAAAAAAAAAAGATTGACTTCATTATAATTAAAACGTTCAAAAGGATATTATTTCCTTGTTTTTTAATGTTACAGGGAAGTTGTGTAATTATTTTAATAAAATTCATTTAACATCGAAAGAAAACTTTCAGGTTGCGTTGTCTTGCCTTTGATTTTTGCCATTAACTTAATAATCTATGACTTTGTCATTTTTTTATTTTCGATTGAAATCAATAATTTTTTTTTCAATCACTGCCCTAAGCTATGCATTGAAAAAATATTAAAACTCTTTTATGACTGTCCTTTTTAATAAGTTTTCTTTCATATCTGCATATCTGTGAGTTGTTTTTGAAAATAAAAAGAAAAGCCCAAAAGCAATAAAAATTTAATACTGGTTTCAACCGCAAAGCAACAGAAAAGCAATGTAAACGCCTTAATAAAGTAAACACATCTAATAGTGCCGTCATGAGTCCATAATAATGCTTTATTTTTGCTTTTTTAATTCCTTTAGCTTTTCATAAGGTTTGGTTTTAATTTTTATCTGATTAATAGTGTTTAGTTATTCTTTACTTTTGTTTATTATTTTGGTTTTATATTGTTCTAAAGGATCGAACATAATTTTTTCTATAATTTCAGACAATATTAAACATCATTACACTTGCCATTTAAAGCTGCAATTATGGAGGATCTCTCCTATTATCCATATAAGAACAGAAGCAATCTGCTGCTTGCAAATTCGACAAAATATTTAATATGTCTCGTTATATTGTCACTCATATATCTGCCGTATTCAAACGCAAGTTCTGCGGCTAAACTGCGTGAGGAATGTATGGAACTTTCTGCCAAATCACAATGTGAATGTATACCCATACTATCGGACATACAAATTGATTGTCCTGTCAATGATCCCAAACTAACAATTAAAATACGGCCGGGTGATCATGTCATGATCGAGTGCTACAACATCAACTATAAAGACTATAAACTTTTACCTAATATGGCGATCGGTAACACTTCGCAGGTACAAATACAAGGTTGTCCACTGCCAGGACATTTGTCCATTGCTAGCATACCACAACAGCTGGGTGTTAAGCAATACACCACTTTGCTGTTCGATAACAATAATGATCTCGGCACAAATATTACTCGGGAACATTTGAGTGGTCTGTATGGTCTGCGTCGTTTACGTTTTAGCTCTTCACGTTTGCTACACATGCCTGAGGATGTTTTCTATGATGAGTCTTTAAGAAATATTACCTGGTTGGATCTCCGTTCAAACAATGTGGACTTACCTGTTGATATTTTTGCCAAATTAGAAAATTTAATATTTATAGAATTGGGCTACAATCATTTGAAATCTCTGCCTCCAGGCATTTTTCGTCACCAGCATAAATTACAAGTCTTAAATTTATGGAGTAATGAGCTGCGCAATCTTTCCAAAAGTCTATTTGACGACATAACTTCACTCACCGATTTGGATTTAAGTAACAATGGTATCGAAACTTTAAGACCTGATGTGTTTGAGCTTTTGTCAAATCTCACTAACATAAGCTTAAATAGCAATCGTTTTCGTTTACTGCCTGAGGGTTTGTTTAAGAAGAATAAAAATTTATCACAAATAAGATTAACAAATAATCGTGTGCCCCTAAGGAGTCTGCCATCTGAATTCTTTGCCAATCTGCCAGAACTAAACGATGTTCGTTTGTCTTGCGATTTGGAATCAGTGCCACGAGATTTGTTTAGCAATTCTTCAGCCATTACCATGATCTCTATGGCGAATAATAAATTAAGTAATCTACCGGCTGAACTATTTGAAAGTCAGGAAAATCTTAAAAATTTGGATTTATCACAAAACTCTCTCATCAACCTGCCGGAGGAATTATTTAAAAATACCAAGAAATTAACAATTTTGAAATTAAATCACAATCAGCTACCAGAAATTCAAAGGTAAGCTGAAGCATTAAAATCTTCTATTCGTAACATTTATAAATAAATTGTATAAATTTTCTTTTCATTTTCCAGAGAACTTTTCTCATCTCTTACGAATCTCAAGACCTTAGATCTTAGCAATAATAAGTTAGTGACCATTGATTTAAGCGCCTTCGCTAGCACTCAAAATATACAGCAAATTAATTTAGAAAATAATCAATTGACACTTAGTGAACCATATGGTGGTGTTATCGAGGGCCTTCAGAATGTACTCGGTTCACCCTTTCAATATATAAATCATTTACGTAAACTCAACTTGCGCAACAATTCTATCATGAATATCTATCAAGATTGGAAGTTTCAACTATTAGAATTGGAAGAATTGGATTTAAGTTATAACAACATCACCACCATAGATGACAATGATTTACAATTTTTGACCCGAAATGATCTGAAAATCAATTTGACCCATAACAAGTTAAGAATGGTGAACTTCCAATCTATTGATTTGACTGAAATTAGCAACGACAATAAGAAAGTTATGATGGATTTAAATAGTAACCCAATACAATGTGATTGTGTATTATTAAATTTTGTTCAATACCTACGGGGTGAGAGAGCTCCACAAGCCAAACAATATTACAAATTGGCCACCGAACACTTAATGTGTGATCAGCCGGAAAGCTTAAAGGGAAAACTAGTAAAATATGTTAATCCTATGGATTTGTTATGCCCATTTGATCACGAAGACACTAATCCGAAACGCTGCCCGCGTGGCTGCAGCTGTTGGGTGCGCTCCTTAGACAAAGTTTTAATGGTAAATTGTTCGAACAGTAATTTCACAAAAATACCTGCTTTGCCTAGAATCGAACAATTCAAACTTGTTGGTACCGAGTTGTATATGGAGAATAATGAACTATTGAAACTGCCTATCGCTAAAACACCAGGCTACGCTGATGTAAGAAAATTAATTTTAAGAAACAACAATTTGACTGCCATAGACAGCACAAATTTACCGGCCCAACTTACTGAGTTGGATATAAGAAATAATCGCCTGAAATATTTAAACCTAAGTGCTATACAGTTTCTTAATGACAGCAGAAGCTTAGGCAGCCTATATCTCTCTGGCAACGCTTGGATGTGTGACTGTGAAGCAAAGTCATTTTTAATTTTTGCTCAGATTAAATTTCAAATAATACGCGATTTTGCAAAAATGAAATGTTCCAATT
The DNA here is from genome assembly GCA_937654795.1 of Cistogaster globosa. Classification (NCBI taxonomy): domain Eukaryota; kingdom Metazoa; phylum Arthropoda; class Insecta; order Diptera; family Tachinidae; genus Cistogaster; species Cistogaster globosa. The sequence goes on along the minus strand of OW569403.1, from coordinate 45,571,069 downwards.
TCTTAGAAGCAAAATACTTCAATGAGTTGTCAGTTAACGATATCTGTTCAGAAAATGAATTGTATATTGCAGTGAGTATAGTTATTTCGTTAGTTGGCCTTTTAGCCGGCTCTTTGGCAGCTCTGTACTACAAATATCAAAAGGAAATTAAGATCTGGTTGTATGCCCACAATATGTGTTTGTGGTTTGTTACCGAACAGGAATTGGACAAGGATAAGAAATACGATGCCTTTATCTCGTATTCGCATAAAGATGAACAATTTATTGCAGACTATTTGGTGCCGCAGCTGGAAAATGGTTCACCGCCCTTTAAACTGTGTGTACACGTTAGAGATTGGATGGTGGGTGAGTGTATACCAGATCAAATAGTGCGTTCAATAGAGGATTCTAGGAGAACCATTGTCATATTGTCACAAAATTTCATTGAATCAGTGTGGGCTAAAATGGAATTTAAAGCTGCTCATCAAGCCTCCCTTAATGAGGGCAGAGCCAGAGTTATACTTATTATATATGGCGACATTGAAATCAATAACCTCGATTCAGATCTTAAAGCGTATTTAAAAATGAACACGTACTTGAAATGGGGCGATCCCTGGTTTTGGAGTAAATTACGTTATGCTATGCCACATTCATCCCATGATCTAAAAGGTTTAGTGAAGACACCCCTTAAGGGCTCTACCGATGACAAACTGGAACTCATAAAACCATCACCAGTGACGCCTAATTTGACAACACCACCAGGTGAAACAACAAAGAATCCTTTGGTGGCTCATCTAAATGGAGTTGGTGCTCCTCAGACAGCTGTAGTAATTGCTAATGGCAAGGCGCCCAACTATTATACAAATGGTAAGACTACACCAAATTGTCACATTAATGGAGCTTTTATTATTAATACAAATGCAAAACAGAGTGATGTATAGAACTGGGAGAAGGCGGAAATGTTTCAATTTGATGACGTATTATATCGATGAAACATTGGAACGCTTAAAGGACAACATCAACAACATTCAAACATAATTGATCTTTTATAATGAAAGCGAAAATCCCAGTTTATAGTTGAAGACACAAAACATAAAAAAATATCAGACTGAAGGGACTAATGTGCATTGTTGAAATACTTATTAAATTAAGATTTACATTTTACAAAAGCACAAATTTATTTTTTTATTCATGTTTGCAACATTCTCATGCAGCATTTTTCTTTTATTTCTAAATATATTTTAAGCAAACGTGGGAGTTTAAACACTTTTAAGTAGATTTATGTAATTTGAGTACCTGAAAGCTTTATTTAAAAGCTTTTAAATTTTCGTTGGAAATTTATTTTTTCAGGTACGATTTTTTTTTAAATTTGTAGTAGTAGTCTTTTTAATTGTAATTGTTAAATATAAGTAATTAGTTATCATATTTGCTGAACTCATTAGAATGTGTAACAAGTGCACGATTGGCAACTATGACATTTTTAATTTTATTATTTTATTAGTTTGTTTTTTTTTTTTTTTTGGTGGTGCAACGTAATATAAAAAAATTTAAATCTTTGCTTATTTGATCAGTTATTTTTTTTAATTTGTTTTATTTTTGTAAAATCTCGCCAAACCTAAAAGCTCAAAGTTAAGTTTTTAGATTGTAAGCTTTAACAAAGCTTTCATATTATTATTCTTTTTTTAATAATTATCAAAAATAATTTTAATTATGAAATAATTATTCAAATAATTATTATTATAAAATTTTACTTAGAAATATTTTTTATAATTCATGACAAAACAACATAAAATCCAAATTTAAAAGGATTTAAATGTTTTTGAATCTCAAAAAAGGAAATTCGGAAAGGTTCAAATTATAGATCATCATAATAAAAAACAATATTATGAAAAGAAAAAAATGCCTTCTATATGTAAACATAAAATATTTTATAAAAACAAATTTAGTAAAAACAACAACCACAAAAATACATTAAATGTACATAAAACTATTATTCATCATTTAAAGTTATTAACCGATTAACTGATCTACGATTTTGTAATACCCATTTCATTGTCTTCGTAGAAGCCATTAATTTTTTTTTATGAACAACAAACATGTAAAAAGTAGTCAAAACTATTTTTTACATAAAGAATGTTAAATATTGCTTTCCGTTTTCTATTGTAAAAAAAAGCACTCAATTCGAATAATATTTTTATATTAACAAATTAGCTCGAATATCTTTACATAATGAACCCTATTGAAGAAAATTATAATAATAATAATAATAATTTTGTATTTCCTTATCACATACTATTTGTGTAAATTTTAAATGTATGTATTTTACATCTTGTATTAATCATTTAATCCAATAAGCAAGAACAAGAAACCACAATATAATAGAAATATAATAAAGAAAAACCAACAAAAATTATTATTAATTAAATATAATTATGTCTACTTATGTAAAATTATTATTAAATTTATTGGAAATCAACATAAATATTAATTACATTTAAGTAATTATTAAGTTTAAATAAAACTTAATTATATAAAAAATAAAATAAATAAATATGTACAATATATTTTAAAAATATTTTAAAGATTGTTTCATTTTATTTAAATATGCTTCAATGTTTTGACAAACAAACAAAGATAAGTATAACAAAAGTAATAGTGCTTATATATACCCCTCACCAGATATGTGAATCTAGTTTAGTGAAGTAACTCCAATCTAAAAATCAAATATTGAAGTTACAAGATGTGTATAAACATGTCATCGGCTCTTAATGGGTTAGTCATTTTAAAAAATTTTTCGTGTTTTCTAAAAAATCTTTTCAAAATGTTTTTAAAAAATATATCGCACATAAATTGAAAATATAGGCGAGTGATAATTTTTTTCGCTTGATGCTTTTTTCCTATTATATTCTTCTCTATCGCCCCATGTGTGTTTGTTTATTATTTTTTTTTTACTGAATTTACTTCATTGTTCCAAATGATGGAAATGTAGAAATTATAAGAAGTCGTGTTGTTTTGCCCGTTGCCACGAAGGACATGGATCAATCTTACTGATTTTTAAAAACAAATTTTTTGAAAATATTTCTGATCGATTGGCGCATATAATTTTTTCTCTTGCTCATCTAGTGCTTTGGCAAAGTTCAAAGTTTTAACACTAGCACGAAAGAAAAAGCGGACATCGCTCAATCAATTTTGCTTTGCATAAGAACTCAAAATATATGTACTTAATGGTGTCGGAAATATATATTGTTGAAATTTCCCCGTGGTGAACGCGGTAAAAAATACATCAAGACGCTTGAATATTCATATGCGGCATTAAGCTGTCAGATTTACCCAGAATATTTTTTTGAGACTATGAATCGAAATTTTAATCGTTTGCTTAAGATAAAGGACGATAAATAGATGTAAGTATACATCTAAGTATCCCACAAATAAAAAGGAAAATTCATGTAAAGATTTCGAGAGGTTCTATAAAATGGTTCCAAATTTGATGTTTTGTTAATCGCACGATTTACTGAATTTTTGTTATGCTTTAAGGTCTGCTGCCATAATTACAAATATAAAAAAGTACCGATCTCGTACATATAAGTTAAGTATTAAAACTTACATGAAAAAATTTACTCAATTCAAATAAAAATTAAAACTATTGTGACTTGTTGTTTTACAAAATTTTATAACACTTTGGCTAATATCCGTCATCCTCCTCAAAATATAAAGGGATTTTCCACCGATTGAAAAGCCGCATTAGCGTGGCAAAGATTTAAGTCAATTCAGGTTCATCCTCATGTTTATAAAGTTATAAGGGATCATCCAAAAGTGAGGCCTAGATGTCAGCACTATATAATTTTTACACGTGACGTCTTTTCAATTGCCATAAGCCATTTTGTTTTATTAGAAGGTAGTACAGTTTTAACCACAGACAGGTACACACTGCAACAACGCGTTTACATCATTCAAAGTTATTATGAAAATGGGCGTTCTTTGAAAAATACCCATCGCAAAATTTTGTTTAGTGACGAAGCTCATTTCAGAATGGATGGATTCGTCAATAAGCAAAATTGTCGTATCTGGGGTGATGAAAATCCTCGTGTTATTCATGAAAAATCTCTGCACCCACAAAAAGTTACTTTTTGGTGTGCACTTTGGGCAAATGGAATCATTGGGCCATTTTTCTTCGAAGATGATGCTGGAAATGCTGTTACTGTGAATGCTGAGCAATACCAATCAATGTTGAGAGACTTTTTATGGACACAGTTGAATCATATTGATGTGTCTGATGTCTTTTTCCAGCAAGACGGTGCTAATGTCACACAACTCGAGAAAACATTACGCTTTTGCGATCAAAATTTCCTCAACGTGTAATTTCACGAAATGCAGATTTCAATTGGCATCCAAGGTCATGTGATCTAACACCATTAGATTTTTTTTGTGGGGTTTTTTGAAAAGTCGAGTGTATGCTAACAAGCCACAAACAATTAATGATCTAAAGAACAACATTCAAGTTGCAATTCGTGAAATAACACCAGCAACATGTCGGAAAGTCATTGAAAATTTCGATATTCGGATTGATTTCTGCAGACGCAGTCATGGTGGACATTTGAATGATATTCTATTCCACTTTTAATTGTAATGGATCATACTTTTAATAAAAAACAAAATGCTTGAAGAAATTGCAAATAGTTTGTGTTTTATTTCAAAGAAACATGTAGGCGCGTTTTTTGGATGACCCTTTAGTTTTGAAATATCGTTTTTTTACAGTTACACAATATAGTCTACGTACAGCTCAAATTCGTTAAACCTTAAAAAATTTAAGTTAAAGACTTTAAAAAAATGTATTTTTAATGAAGATGTGGCTGCGATAGTAAACAATAAGTTTGCAAAAAACACAATACAGCGATGGCAATATAAAATCTGTTGTTAACTGTAAATCGTTATAATTAAGGAGTGCATGTTTCCTGGTAAAGTAGAAAGCTTAATATTATTATACACTTTTAAGGAGCCTTATTTTTGCATAAATTTTTTAAAACCCATTTGAAACCTCCTGACAATAAAATAGAGTTCCTAGGTAAGAAAAATTCTAAAATAAACAAAACTTCTCCCCAATCATTGGATACGAATACGACTGAAAACAGAGGAAGAAGGTGTAAACTAGAAAAATGGAAATACATTTATTGCTAGGAACACGCTCGAAACGAATAACGAATTTTTTGTCGCGAAAAATATCATACACACAAACATGACGTCGGTTGAAATTCGCTATACGATTCGAATTCTGCAATAGATTTTTTATATTTGTTAGGTTATTAACTAAAGTTATTTTGCTTTAATTATTTATGTTCATTTAATAGCATTTAAAATAAGTGTACAAATTAGTAGTTAAATATAAATACTGTTTTTTGTTGTGTTTTTGTTAAAGTTTTATTTTTCCAACATTATTTTTTATATGGTCACCATATTAGCTCACAAACAGCTAGCAAATTTATACAGCGAATATATGCCGATGAATTCATTGTGTTCGATAAAATTAAACGTTATTCCCAGTTATATTCCTAGCAAATCTTTTTGATAATATAGTAACTTACTATATTAAAGCTAAGGTTTACTTTTGATTTTTTAAATTGGTTGTATACGAGAATTATTTTGAATTTTTATCAATAAAATTTTCATGAATGTAGTTTTAGAAAAAAATAATAATTTTTGCACTGTCTGTAGACTTTATTGAGCTACTGTACATCTACCCGTTATAAACATATTTAAAATTTCTCTAGCTTTACTTGGGCATTGCACAGGTCAGTAAAGCACTTAAGAAAGTTATTATTTAATATGAGAAGATTTATTTTCTTTTTACTAAAGAACAAAATCAATATTTAAAACTTTTATAAAGTTTATGAAGAGAAATCATTTTATAAAATAATTTTAAAAGTTATCAGTTTTCTACTGAAGTTGACATCAACACGCCACCTTTTGTTGCTGTAAAACTCAAAAAAGTTTTATTTGCAACACATCGCAACAAAAGATAAAGTTGAACGTGGAAGTAAAACATGATGAAAACAAAGTACGAAGAAGTTAAGCTTCAGACTGATTTAAGTGGAAAAGTTTTTAAGTTGCATTTTCAATATTGATTTTTAGCTTTTTTTTATTAAAATTTTGTTCTATGTTTTAAGAAATAAGAAAAAGAAAAATACTGAAAATATAGTAAAAGTTTTTTTAAATAAACTTTTTTATTATTGCAATTATTTACGGGAATACGGGCCGAAAGAGAAGTAATAGAAGAATGAAATACAGTCTTTTTAAGGTTTTATTTTGCACTTGTTTCTACTGATACTGGGCTTGAACTAACTCGAAAAGCTGCAGCTATTCAGTGCAGGTAAAAATAAAAGCACAATCATTAAATATATAATATTGTTTAGTAAGAAGGATGACATTAAAGTTGTGCTATACCGCTTAAAAAGTACCCATTTATGTGTTAGAGGATTTCCGAATGCAGAATATGATTCAGAGTTACTTTTAAAACCATAAAGGTTCAAAAAAATGCTGTGGATATGCTCTTCATATTGTTCTAAATTAGAGACAGGCGTTGTATATTGCCGCTGCCTCGAAGGACATAGACTGATCTTGCTGATTTTCAAAGGCAAAATTTTCGAAGCTATGTCTCATCGATTGAAGTATTTAAATTTTCTCTTACTCATCTAGTGCCTTGTCAAAGTTGATTTCAAAACTAACACGGACGGACGGACATCGCTAAATCGACTTCGCTATGTATAAGGGCTCAAAACAAATACACCTTATGGGGTCGGAAATTGTTTAAAATTGACATTGTTGATATTACAAACGGATTGACAAACTTAGATATACCCTTTTTCACTTTTTGTGATGAAAGTTATAAAAAGAACGAAAATTAATATATAAAGATGAGCGTAACCTTTAGTGCTCTATTTTTGCCGCAACTGTGTTTTTACCCACTTTAACAGGTTTAAAAAATGGAAGCTATCAGTTCGTTTGCTTTTTTTTCTATTTGTTCTTTCAAAACTCCGTTATTTGTCTACCAGTTTTAAGTGCCTTTCTGTATTTAAAAGTTTATATTTACAGATTGGTCCCATAGTCAATATATTAAACAAGTTAAAAACTAAAGGGTGCCCCCATATAAAACAGTTAATTTGTACCTTTCTTTTAGAGTGCAATTGTCAGCATGTTACAGTGGGTCTCATTATGCTCCCTTGTAACAAGAGGCAGGGCACTAAAGAGGCATTAAATGTAGTTTCCGTTGATACGTTTTTGACATATAAAAACTTAACATATAGGACGTTCAATTTTACACACAATCTGAATAACCGCAGCCACTAGAGAAAAAGGTAAGATTATATAAAATTCAAACTTAAAGAGTTATCCTTACAAACGTAGTTTTGAAGTATATCGGCATACTATTTCAACCGTAACAGGCAGAATTGCAAGTTTCTACACAAAATGTTTATTACTATCTATATCCGCTATAGCGTCAAGTAGAAACATAAAATTAACAATTAAAGAGAATTTCTCTAGAGGCGGGATATTAAGGTGTACGGGCTTCTTTGTTGAGCCACTTCTAAAAAAATTGAGTTTAATTTTAAGAGATGCCCCTCTATATTTATAGACCCTTTAACCGTAAGAGAAGAAGTGTTTTTTTTTTTTGCATGGCTGCTTACAGATTGGGCCCATTTAAAATTTTATTTCAGGTTTCATGGCCGTGTGTCTTAAAGTCGGTGTTTATTTTTTGCAAAAATCATTTATTTAACCACTGACTATATTAATCATTATATGGACGGATCAAAAATTGTCGATGCAGCTTAAAAATAATTTGCCAAAACTTATATTTAATATGTCACACATAAGCATTAAAATTATAGTTTTAATTGCATTTAATCATTGGAACATATTCTCTTTTACATTTGTATGCCTGCATGTAAATAGTTCCACACAAAACTTATTTCATTTATAAACATCATTACGCTCAGGAAGAAAACAAACACTTTAATTGCATCATCTATTTATGTGATAATTAGTAAAAGTGACACTGTCATTATTATTGACAATGACAAATCAAACTTAAAACGATTATGGTTTGTTTCCAAAGGTGATAATGCTTTAATTACACAATATACTCATTAGAGTACAAAGTTATCATCGCTGTTATTGTTGTCTTTTCACTTGCAATCTTACCCAACCATTAAATCATATACATTTACAAGAACGTGACATAATAGACACTCAAATAATTGCAATACTCCCACACCGTCTTAATCAGTGTGAAACAGAGCTGTTGTTTTCTATGGTGTCCGTAAATAAATTATAATTTCGCATTTTGTACATTCTTCGTTTGAATGAGCATCATTAACTCTCAAAGGTTTTGTAAATTACGCCACACATTAAATTGTAATTGGAATTTGTATTTTTGATTGTTCAAGATACACTTGGAACGGTTAAGAGATGTCTCTTAAAATATTTGTATAGTACTGCTTCTTCTAAAATGGAAGCAATAGTTTCACTTCATTTAAGTTTATGGTGTACCTGCGACGAGATGTGTTAATAAATAATGCAAAATTTTAATTTTATATCAAAATCTTAATAAATTTATCAGGTTGAACACACACATGAAGGGTTCCGTAGCATTTTCGAGATGGCCATAATTTATAGTTAATGCTAGGAATATTACTGTGACGAAACGCAGCAATATAAGTGGCATGCGGCAACGGACAGCAACACACAGCTGCTTGAACGCTGCCTTTTGAAGTACAAATTTGTATAAAAAAACATAAAACACTTTTAGTTTTTTAATGCAGAAATAAATCAATTTAATTGCTTAAAATGTTGAAACGAAATAAAGAGAAAATAACATTGATAGCGATTTGGAGAAGAGAGGTGTGCATTATTTAATTTAATTGAATCAAGCAACTGTACCTCCTAATGAGGATAAGAAACGCGAAAAGAAGACTACGGATGGTTTGACAAATCAAAGCGGAAATACAAAATACTAAACTATATTTAAAATTACAGCTTATTCGCTTTTAACGGCATTTTCATGTTAAATAGAATGTAATGTGGTTTAAATTTGTAATTGGTTATTTTATTAAAGGTACCCATACACGACATGTTTTTTACATCTGACATGTCAAATTTGCCACTGTAACACACATACATGTCGTGTAGGACTGTTAAAACATTGCTTCTGTAAAATACATGTGGAAAGTCATCTGAAAAAATTTCATTTAGAACGTCTTTTATTTTGATCTGACAAACCATCTGACTTCAGCTGTTTTTATAAATCTATGCCGTATGAAAACAATCAACGGCGGTTGAGCATTGGCGACTGAAGATAATATTTTATATGACCAAAATTTGAAATTGCTTTTAACTATTTAACAACAATTATGTTAACTTCGTATCATTATTCAATGCAAACTGATCTTCTTCATATTTTTTTAGGAAAAAAATAATTAAAATTGACAAGTCTTCAGTAATTCCGCAACGCACGTAAAAATATTTTAAAACGACTACAAGCCATTTTAAAACCGGGCGGCTTGGATATTTGTGCAGTGAACAAAGCAAATTAATTAAAAAAGAAAGTTTTTCTTTTAGTGTTGATTTTAATTTAATTGCTGTTACAAAATTGAAATTACACTACACAACTCAATTGTTCTAGTTTCTAAATCCATTTTTTTAATAACTACTTTTAACAAAAAAAATTTTAATAAAATTTGCCAACAGATCAGCTGTTGTAGACAAATAATAATTATGTCAGACGTAATTATACATGTACGTTTGTGACCAAATATTAAAAGTCTTCTGTAAAATACCAATTTTGACACACATGCAGAATTACATATGACTTACACAAATAAAAAGTCAGATGTAAAAAACATGTCGTGTATAGGTACCTTAACAAATAATTTTTTTTCAAATACGTAGGTGATGTTGTTGCTGCATTCCGCTTAACGAACAAATCAGTACAATGTGATGATATATTTAGGTTTATATTTTATCATTTCAAATAGGTCTGCAGAATATTAGTTAAATAGAGATATATTTTTGTTAATGTTTAATTTTTAAAACATATTTTTCACTTATTTTTATTATATTAAAAACAGTAAGCTTGAAAACCCATAACAGCTGTGTGTTGTTTTGTCGTTATTATGCTACATTTGGAAAATTTGACGAAATACGTCGTTCAGCCCAGTTGTGTTCTTTGTGTAATTTTTACTTTGCTGAAAATTCAGAGCCTGACTATAACCCAGCTAACTAACTACAATGGTTTTCTAAGCACTCCTTACAATGGCTCACGCTATAATACAGAACTGACATTTTGTGTAACTCTTTATATTGAATGGGCTTTGACTCTTGTGATTTATGAGCTGTACGGGGCATGAACATTTTTTATGTAAGCAATAGGCTTTAGATTTTGCAATCAAAGCACAACTGTAATTAAGTTTAAAAAAGCTTAAGTATAACGTCCAAGTTTAAAATGTAGACACCAAGATATGAGGCTTACATTTATAAAAATTTTGTTTTACGAAAAGGTTCTAGCGAGGATGAACTATGCAGAAAGAGCTAGAAAAACATACAAATCGACATTTTAAATTTTTATTTATTTATTTTTTTTTTTTTTTTTTTGTAAACTTATTTCTGCTTGTCATACATACAACAGTTGAAAAACCATAAAAAATAATATTTTTTGAAACGAATTGGGAGCTCTAATTCATATGGTTTTCTGGGTACAGTTCGAAATATAGGACTAAACAACCTAACAAGGGTGAATTAGTGAAAATGGGTTGGATAAAGTTTAAATTAATATATTTTTTCCATGGCCAGTGTTATGTAGTTGATCTTTAACCGGGACATCATAGGTTTCTTCCTAAACAAAAACACAAAAGGAATTAAAATTGCGCCTCTTATAAATTTAAAGCAAAAATGAAGCACTCATATTCAGTTGCCTGGTTTTCAGGGAATGTCCACCTCCCTGAAGTAGTTTAAAGTTTAAAATGTTGAACATATCATTCTGAGAACTGCTTTTTTTGTCAAAAGTAGTTTAAAATTACTAAGATAGTATATTAGGCCTTGACAAAGATAAATAAAAAAAAACAAAGTTCTATCTTCGGCACTACCCTTTACTATATATTTATATTCACCCGGCATAAAAGCCAGGGCACAGAGAATCCGTCATACGTTATAACTTTATGTATTCAACTGAAAACAAAGTAATGACGGATGAGGCTGACACAATGGGTATTTTGTTGAGGGATAACCAATCACTAAAACACACCAAGAGCGAAAGCAAAACAAGAAGAAAAAGAAGTAAATGACAGCAGTCAAAGTATTTAACGTACATCAAAAGTTAAAAGTTGCTCGACTGTCGTACTTCACTGATTATGATAACACTCAGAAGTAAGTATATATTGTAACTTACTTCACAAATGGCCCGGCCTTAAGAAATTTGTTGAATAGTTAGTAAACGCTTTGTACTAAGTAAAGATCACACAATGCCGAATATTATATACCCTTCACCATGAATGTATAACTTGTTTAGTGAAGTAACTCAAAAAGTAATAAACAAATATTGAGGTGGTAGAGAATTAAAAAATAGGAAAAAATTTTAATACTACAAATAATTTTACACAAAAATGTCATCGGCTCTTAATGGTTTAAGCATTTCCTGAAAGTTTTTGAATGAAACCCATTTTGATATCCTAAAAAAATATGATGCAAAATCGTACCTATTATTTTAAATTGATGTTTTTCTTATTCTTATTTTTTTTTTTTTTATTAGAGTTACGTCATTGTTCCAAATAATTTAGAAAAATTAGAGGCAGGCGTGGTATTTTGCCCGCCGTCTCAAAGGACATGGGCTGACCTTGCTGATTTTCAATAGCAAAATTTTCTAAGCTATGTCTGGTCGATTGGCGTAATTAAATTCTCTCTTGTTCAAACGAACATCCCTCAATCGTTTTCGCTATGCGTAAGCACTCTGAATATATACATATATATACTTTATTGGGTCGGAAATGGATATTGTTGAAATAACAAACGGGATGACAAACTAAGATATACTTCCATATTGAAATATTACACTTGTATTATCTTGGAAAAAAAATTCAAGTTATAGGGCAAAATATTGCAGCATTAAGTTGTTAACAAGACCAAAAAAACAGCCGTGTAACGTTTTTTTGTTTGTTTAATTATTAATCGTATAAAATTATAATTATAAATCGATGTTGTTTTTATTTAAAAAATTAAAAAACAAAACATATTTAGTATAGCTTAAATTAGTTGACCCAAATAGAATGTAGTTGGACATTTCAAAGAGCATAAAGGAAATCTTTTCAATTTTAGCTTTCATTTACATGTAAACAATATCCTTTACATGTGAAAGCCGGTCTGTGGTAGATTTCAATTCCATTTTCTACAAAAACAATGTCTGAGTGTTCGTTTATTTTTGTAATTCCTCATAGAAACAGACATTGATTTAAGTGATATTGGAAATGTTCAACATGTCAATTACTACAGTATGCAACAAAAAATTGCTATTGATAACCACGTTTATCTTAATATATGTATATTTATATTATAGTTCCATAACTTCAGATACAATCAAAATGTTGTTTCTGTAGAGAGTGTTGCAAAAGTAATAAAAATTGTTTATTTTAAACTCGCAAAAAGATGAGGCGGTTGTATCATTTATTTTTTTATTTATTTACGAATAATTTTATAAATAAGTCATGCAAATCTATGAATAAAAACCAATTTGCAATTATGAATGAGGTAGAATTTTAGACGAGCTATCTTTTTGCAATCCCAACCAAAAAAAAATATTTACTATACTTATGAGCTATTTGAAATTTGTAAAAATACCTTTTTTGGATAATTTTTATCAAAAAAGAACTTCCTTTTCTAAAAAGAACTTTTATCAAGATGACTGCTGCAAAATTGTATTAGTTGAATAAATGTATTTCCATTGAAAATATAATTTATTACGTTAAGCATCCCGAAGATATAATCCTAAAACTAAAATCAATCTTAGAAACCGTATGCAAAAGTCTAAAAAATTTTAACTGTGTATAAATGGTTTGCCAATTTCGGTATTAGGTTTGTCTTGGAATAAATTACAGAAGTCTTCAATAATTTTAGCTTAAAATTATTAGAGAAAAAGGCAACATTATTTATGAAACGAAAATTTCTGAAAGAAAACGTAATGTTTAATATTAAAACTTTCAAACATAACAATTAGGTTTAATATTATTGACCAAATAAGAAATATGGACGGAAAACTACAAATACTAAAATTAAAGAAGAAGAACAACAATAAACAAGAAAGAGTGATATATTTGGCTGTGTAAAATCTCTTATACCCCTCACCATGTATGTAAATATAATTTAGTGAAGTAACTCTAATCAAAATAAAAAATTTTGAGGGGACAGAAAAAACCATTTAAAAAAAATTTTATAGGCGTAAACAGGTTAAGCATTTTTTTTAAATTTAGTATTTCCTGAAAAGATCTCTTTAAAAACTTTTAAATGATACCTATATTGCTCATATTGATAATAGAACTTTTTTATGAAAATTTCAAAGACCCATAACTCGGAAAACTTGGTCAAACGCCAATTTTCTCACTTGATCTTTTTTTACTTACTTTTTAATTCTATATCGCTCCATATATTTGTTTTTTTGATTGGAGTTACTTAATTGTTCCAAATTATATAGAAAAATTAGAGGCAGGCGTTGTTTTAGTCCCACTTGCTGATTTTTAATAGCAACACTTTCGAAACTATGGCTGTTCAATTGGCAGATTTAAATTTCCTTTAGCCTTGGCAAAGTTGATTTCAAAACAAACACGGATGGACAGACATACATCGCTCAATCGACTTCGCTATGCATGAGGACTTAGATATAACCTTTTTCCTCTTTTTGTGGTGAATGGTATAAAAATAGTGACTGCCTTGCTTACATTTCTGCATATATTTGGTAAACATTTGTGTTCTCCAATTCTAAGCTGTAGAAGTGGTCAAAAATAAATTTAAACGTTACAATTTTAAAAGAATTGGGTATACTTATGTTTTAATAATTAACTTTTTTACAAGGTGTGAGAATTTTTACCCAAGACAAGAAAGTATTTATAAATTTTTTCATATCTTAGATATAGGTTGCTGTGAAAGAAAAGGTGTGGAAGGGAGGATTATCCGACTCTCAAGTAATTTTATAATTTTCTTTACCTGGGCAAACAGAAACTAAATATTTTTGTTGTGATGGTTGATTTGAAGAAAAGGAGCAGAATGCTTGAGCAGAAAGTAACTGGCGAGGGATCTCCTCTATCCAAATATGTGTGAAGATTAATACGTCCCCCTACAAGCAATACAAATTGTATATTAAATTCAGGGCTTTTTCAACAAATACCATTACAGTGATAAAAGCCTTTGATTGGAAAATTAAGGGCACATACAGGGATATTACAGCTTATGTTGATTTTTATTTAAACTAAAAATCTGCAGTATGGTACATGTTGTTATTTTATTTAAAATAATTAGTTTGTTTAGCGTATAGTTTCGCTACAGTTGACTTTTAGTTTATTTCATTGTTTTTTCCCCCTCTTTGCGATATACAAAAAATCAACATTTTTTAGCAGAAACTGAAATAACACAAATACAATGAAAGATCGTATATTCCAGCGTTGTATTTTTTATTTGCACTACTGTACATACATATAATTGAAATTAAACAAAAATTGCTTTTTATCGTTAAATGAATTCTAGTCTTGCATTAAAAAAAAGCTAAAAAAAAGGCAAATCAAATTCTATGGCTTCATTTATAATTCATCAACTCAGTTGAAAATAAGAAAATCATTTAAATGCAAAACAAATCTCGACTGACATCGAACACTTAATTTGCATTTATTTATGACTTTAATTTACTATGAAAGAAAAAAACGAAAAAAAAAACAAACTTTATTTAATGAGATTTCAATTAATTTATGTATGCAATTTTAACAAGAGCTGTGGAATGAATAAAGAAAGGTTCGTTTGTGTCTGTTTCTGTGCATTTGAATTATTAATTAATTGGATTTCATGATTTAATATTAAATAGCGTTTAATTGAAAATCACAGATTAAGATATTAATTAAATTTGCTTAAATCATTAGCGTGAAACGGTACTTAACCACAAAACGTAATTTTACTCAGCCAGTCATTTAGCCAGCTAAAGAGTGCAGACAGGTAATAAAAAACGTATATTTATATTCTCTTCGAGCTTTGTGCACTTGGTGAACCAGATGTTATGGCAAAGATGACGTTGTCAAAAAACTACATGATTAACAAATATAAATGTTGACATAAGCGCAAGAAAGTTAACGCATTGACGTATCCTAGAAAAGGATTAAACTTGCAAAAATGCGAAAGAAAAAATTTGTTGAAATAATGAATGATTACTTTCATTAATTAAAATACTTAAACACAAAACTACACACACATACACATTTATGTGGGGAAGTTTAATTTTTAAAATTCATCAACAAATTCTCAAACGCAAACGAATGTATTTAAAGGGAAGTCGATTAATTGCTTTACAGCGGATGGTTAAATTATTACACTGAAACTCATACACAAACAGAAGAAGTTTTAGTGAATGATTGAGCTCGAAGGACATCTGACAATTGATTATGAGAATTGCTTAAAATAAGTAAAATGACTTTCTCAATACTTTTCAACACAACGATAAGAAACACTCTAATAATCTTGAGACTAAAGAGTTTGAAACAAAACTAAAACAAAAGGTAATGCGGGCCCTCAACTGGCATTTTCTGGATGTGAGACTTACATTTACTCGTGATGACATTCGAGCACGTACGCCCAGTAGCTTTCGTGTGAAGAGAAGCGAAACAGCAAACGCATGGATTTTGTTACCAAGAGGGCATCAAGGCAACTCTTTGGCTTCAGATTAAAAGTAATTTTACATATGTACTGGAACTCTGCGCAGATGGAATACTTTCGCTGAAACTCGTGGAACGTATAGAAATGTAAAAAGAAGGTTGGCGCGGTTAAACTAAACAATATACAAAACGACGACACCTTAAATCAGGTTAAAAAGTTTACACCCCTGAGATCGCAGTAGGAAATAAAGATGCTGAGAAAATATATGGATCTACTTGAGCGTGATAAGAAAAATTTGTCTTAAAAGCAGAAACCCATAGTGCGGACACAAAGTCAAAACTGACGCTTAAGCGTAAAAAATTAATTATTCTCGCTTTAGTCGACTAAAGGAATATAACAATATTAAGCGAATAAATCTCATCTACGATTGGTAATGAGAAACCAAACAAAAACACAATTTTTCACATTTTTTTCAAATAAATTTAAATTCTGTTTTCGCACTCTCAATAAAAAAAAAATTGAATGTTTATTTGTTTTTATTGAATTCATTTCGATGGCTGGATGTAAATATAGATGTGTGCTTAAGCGAACGGCAAACGAGTATTTTGGTTTGGTTTTGTAATTTAATTTTGTGGCCAGCGTACAAGTGTGCACTTACGCCAAATACAAAGATGCACACAAATACATACAAATAGTAATACTGAAAAAAATCCCTTTGACAAACATATGAAAGACTTCTTCAATGTCACAGATTTAACTGATTTCACATGTGCAGTAATAGTGTAAATAATATGAAATATATGTAACATATCGAAGGTAACGTGGACAAAGTATCATCTGATCCACATCGCAAATTTTGTTTTGCTGCAACGATTAGCAATCAGACAAAAACATATTGCACAAGCGAAGAGAAGGATAATATTTACGTATGAATATGTTCATATTGATTTAAGTATTTATATAAAGATGTATGTGTCGGCATTTGGGAAATTTATACACTGTGAGATAAACACTTGAGGCAGAGATTTTTATTTTTTCAATATTTTTCAGAAAAAGAAAAATTTTTTTGTATTGAGTTTTTTCTTCTGCTGCATATAACTGGGTATATTTGAAAGCATTAAGCTGCCTAACAGGGATGGTAAACGGATTTTTAAATTATACAGACCGGATTATTTTATTGTACTTATTAACATCATTAATATTGTTTGTACAAAAATTTTTTAGAAATAGAACGTCTATTTTGTAAATCGAAAACTTTGAAGCTGAAAGTATCCTATCTAAAATAATTTAAATTTGGTGGTATCAGAAAGATTTTCTGTAAAGAACTACTAAAACCAGATTATAAAGAGCTAAGTCCTCACTGAAAATTATTAGTAAATTTCAGATAATGTTACTTAAAATAATTTAATTTTTGAATATATATATATATCGTGCTATTTTTTATCCCGATTAAACTATAAAATCACCAATATTGATTATTGAGGGTGAAAGTACGTCTCGATGGTTATTTCGCTACCGTTTACTTAGCTCTTCAGGAAACTTCTCACAAATATTATAAATAAACAAAAGATTTTTGTCCAAACAATACAGACAAAAATCAAAGTTTAACAAAAAGCAACAACAATCAGCAATGATTTTATTTTTCTTTATCTACTGTTTACGCCTGACTTTTTTGGATCTTTTAGGAACCTCTTTAAGTTTTAATTTTTTGGAAGTACCGTCTCACAGTCGTTTGAAAACGATTTACTTTGGACAAAGTTTGGTATCTCACAATAGTGAATTTTTTCTCAGGCAAAGCAGAGGTTCTTCTGAGTGGAGCTACGGTCGGCCCCAGATTAAAGGGGTAACACCCAAAATTATGTACTTCGGACATATAAAAAAAGAGGTTTAGAAATTTTATTTGAAACTTAAATATTAAGAGAAATTTTACAATAATTTAAAAATTTTGTTTCAAAATTGGATATGTTTGAATAGGGCTGGCGGTAGAGTCGTTACATAATTGTTTTTATTCGCATTTGATATAGAGTTTCTTTAAAATGGTTTCAAAAATTTTCTTGTACCAATGTAAATTTATTTTACATAAGAAAAAAAAAATACCACCTTTTTGAGGAAAATCTTTAAAAAACGGTATTTGTTATAAATTTTCTCAGTTTAGAGGCTTTTAACCTTTTAACAAAAAATGTTTAATGCAAAACTTTAAACCAGTTTATTTATAATTATATTAAGAATATAGCAAATGTCATAAAATAATAATCCAATCATTAAAAAGTGCACTACGCCAAAAATACTAAGTTAAGGTCGGCAAAAATTAAATAAGAAAATTTTAAGCCCTTTATCTACGTTGCCGACTCTACTCAGAAACTCCTTTGCTTTGTCTTTGTAAAGTTTCACTAAGATATCTTCAGTGGTCTATTATGCCCAAAATAAATCGTTAAATCATTGTGCGTCTCAATAATAAATTCCTCTTGTGTTTATTAGAGGAGCATTCAGTTATTATTTACTGTGTAGCAAAGCAGTGAGCAGTATTTATTGGTTGGATTATTACAACACTTCAATATTTAAATTATTCTGGATTTGCCAGAGTTGATTGTTTTTTTGTACAACTCTTTGTTTATATTGCTGTTTATTTGTTGAGTATGTACCTTGAACAGATTTACATCAATGTTTTTTTTTGTGGAATTAAGTGCAGGAGAAAAAATAAATAAAGGTGTTGACTGTGCGAAAAGAAGGTGTTTAAATAAATATATAAGTTTTACCCTACGATTAAAAACATACGCACACATACAATTCAATGTTTTAAATTAATATTTGCCAATCTTTAGTCGGTATGAATATTTATTAAAAGTATTTGATCTTTTTAAACTATTTTTAAAAATAATTTCAATTTTTTAAATATAAATCTTTAAATATAAATCCTTAATAAAAATAGAATTCCTTAAACTAGAGATTTAAAAATAAAATCAGATCAGAAAATGAAAATGAAAATGAAAGTAGATCCAGACAAAATGTGATAAATTTTTAACTAAAAGTTTTTAAAAATTTTACTCTCCATTTTTCGAGAATGTTTTACATCTTATTTTGAGAGAGTAGAATATTACAAAAGGTGGCACTGCCCATCGTACTCTGCGTTTAAAATATGACGCATATAATATGTGAGATCTCGAAAACCAAGCTTAAGTTTCACAAGAAATAAACTAGAAATTTAAAACATTCAGAAAACGAAATTTCCACGTACCAGAACAGGCTAACCACGCCCTTTCTTTTAAATAAAAGTCACTCTTAACCTCGCTATACAGAGTCCAGAAAGCTTTACATAAAAGTGAATGCAATATCTCTTTTTAAATTTATTTTAAGGGTTCTATTAACAAAATATAAAAATGATACCCTATTGTTTTTGACACAATATCTGTCTGTCACAGCCCTCTTTCTTTAAAACCGTAATTGGGAGGCTAATAACGTAATCTTTCGTATTTTTTGAACTGCGAACGTCAGTAGAATTATGTGCGCTTAAGCGACAAGTAGAAAAAATAAAACTTTTAATTAAAATGTGTTCCAATATTTGTCAACCGCTGTACGCAGGCATTTACACTAAGTTTGTAGAAATATATTCGCTATAAGAGTAAATTGTAAATAATAAATTTGAAAATAAAAGGGTATGTCTCAAAGTCAGCGATTTTGACAAAGGTGATTAGTCTTTTAAGCCGTTATAGGTAAACGCTTTAAATTTATATAGAGGATGAACTGATATGTCTGCTATAAGAATATAAATAATAGTGAAAAGTGAAATAAAGTAAAAGTTTCTCTATAATAGTAACGTGATATTAAATATATTGCCTAATTTTTTAAACCGTAATAGGCTGAGACTATAAATATACGCAGGGCATTTTTTTCTAAGTCGCTTTAGAAACGAGTATAAAGAATTTAAATTAAAAGTGTCCTAATAAAAAATATTTTATACAGGGCCTTATTTTAACTATACCCAAAAATATGTTTTGCTATGTCCCCCGTAATAATCCACACATGGCGGATTTATTTTGTTTTATTTTGGAAAAGGACTTCTAAACTCCGTGAAGTTAACTTTAATGTTGTTATTTTAATCCTAAGATCATAATCATCTGAATACAACTTTTTACTTTCGACATTTTTGTAAAGTAAATAATAACCTAAAGCTAAATTTCAAAATATTCACTTTGACTTTAATTTTCGCACTCATGTTTTTAAGAAAATAATGTTGTCATACTTAGGTTTACCTATAAAAAGTTTAAATTGCTTTATAAATTAAAAATTTTAAAGATTTAGAAATTTTGCCTTTGCTAACATTTTTTACCTTTAATCTCCCCATTTCATCGTCTAAAAATTTGGCAACCTTGCTTATTGCATAGAAAAATAATAAAAACTGTTATAACCCATAACCGAAACAACCAATGTGTAAGAAATGTTAACAACACATGCTACTTTATGCGGCAAAAAACATTTAATATAAATTCTTTTTCTATCGCTAGCTAAAATGAAATACCATGTATTAACCAACGAAAAATTTTCAATTTATTTCTTTATTGCAAAGGAATAAATTTACATGTAAGACAGGTGGCATGTCATAACGTCCACGAACATAATATCTATCACCGTTGAATCATAACGTGAATGGATATTATAGGTATATTTTATGGTACTGTAAGTAGGAAACTGGCTTGTAGAAAATCTTTACTTAGCGAAGCTGTTATTGTTTTCAATGCGGACATTATGACACTTTTATAAGTGACACATGTCCATACAAAAGATGACACAATGTCATGGACGTTATGTGACTTTTAAGCGCAACATATTGTCCATGGACATTATGTCCCAGGAGACTATGATGGCATGCCACCGTAATACACATACATACATATGCATATCAATAGCAAAAGGATTTTTTTTATAAGAGTTTGCAATAAAAACTTATAAAATTTCAACTTAAATTTAATCATTTTTTTAACTATTTCACAATTTTGCAATTTTCCTACTTCTGTTTTGAACACAGGCGACTGCCTTTCGTGTTTTGAAAGGGCAGGAAAATAAGTCAACACATAAAATAATTTTTTTTCTTTTGGTTTTCAATTACTACTTAAGCATTTATTAGTACAGATTTCTAAAATTGTTGTTTAGTTCATTATAAATTTTTCAATGGGAAATATTTCATGATTTTCAGAGCGTTTTGATCTTTTATTATTAACTCCGAAGCCGAATATCATTGATGCCCAAGTAGTGTTCTTTACTCAGAGAAATCAAAAGTGTTTTGTACTATGATCTGTTAAAATAAGATCATACCATCTCTGGGGAACAGTTCCGAAAACAATTGATTCGTCATGATCTTTCAGCATGACAACGCTCGGCCACATTGCAACATGTCAAAAACTATTTGGAAAACAGACTTTACACCTTCTAACAACCATTTGTTTTTATTGGTGCAGAAATCTTTTAGTGGAATACGCTTCACTTCAAAACAAGATATCAGAAATTGGCTTGATTTATTCATTGCCTCAACACCGGATCAGTTTTTTTTTTTTTGCGGAGTCTATACGGAAAAAGTAGTGTCTAACGATGGACAATACTTTGAATAATGTAAACTCGTTTGGTTATTATTATAAACGCATTTTTTCCAGCAAAAAAAATTATTTGTAAAAAATTCATTAAAATTGGCAATTTTAAGGAAAATAAACAAAGATACATCCCTCGCCACAGCAAAGTAACCATTCTTTTCACATTTTAAGTATTTAGAGAAATATTTTTTATTATTATGTAATGTTTTATAAATTTTTTTATTTTTAAAAGCCCAAAGAAAATGTTTCGCAACCTGTTTATGACATTTACAGCCAAAAAGTTATATCAAAGGCATTGTTTCTTTGAAAATTTTTTCTGTTATTATATTTTTTAGTTGCTTCTTAAGGGGAAAGTTAACAAAAAGAAAAACAGTAACTGACACAATGTAAAACATAAAAAACACACCCGACATCGCTTGGAGTAAGAGAATGAATAATGTACAACAAATCAGAAAAACCCAACAGAAAATTGTGATGTGGCCACAAGCATAATTTCGCAAAAGTTTATATCAAACGAAAACAAGTGTAGGAAAAAGCGTCAAAGGAGTATTTAATTACACTTGAAGAAAGTGGTTATTAAAAAAATTTTAACTTTAAATTTATTTTTTTAGGAATTTTAGGTGACAACATTTAAATAAATATCGCAGACTTTACAACGAAATTCTTATAAAATTAAAATAATATAAAATACAGCAATTTGTCAGTTTCTAGTTGTTATATAAAAAACTTTTTTTAGATGATTGAATAAACACTCGACATATAAAAAATATCATACGCAAATAGTG
Source organism: Cistogaster globosa (assembly GCA_937654795.1). Classification (NCBI taxonomy): domain Eukaryota; kingdom Metazoa; phylum Arthropoda; class Insecta; order Diptera; family Tachinidae; genus Cistogaster; species Cistogaster globosa. The sequence continues at coordinate 45,548,838 of OW569403.1, read as the reverse complement.
TCTTCTTAACCCACAAATGAAAGGACATATTGGCATTATGGTTGCTTTTGACACGCAGAATAGTTTTAGGGGTTGGTATAGTGTAGGTTAGGGTCTGACTGGAAAAAACAACATGCTACTAAGAATTAACTCTACTTAAGGAGCCCTAAGACAGAAATATGAAGACGGTACTTAAATATAAACGAGATACTTTAAACTAAATTATTTACAAGGAATGACAATTGCAAAGAAGCACCTAATAAGTATTTTAATTGCTTTCAGACAACAGTTTAGTTAAATTTTTAATTGATTTAATAAGAAAATTTTTCTTTTCTTTTTAAACTAAATGAAACTAAATCAAAAAAATTACCTAATTAGTAAATTTTGTATTTAATTTTTAAATAAGGCATGTTTTTGTATTTCAATTTAACAAAAATTCAATCTGAAAACAAATAAAACCTAAATGAGTAAACAATGTTTTTTGTACGTTGCTGTGCCTGGAAAACGGCATCGACATCGTGTCCAAATGTCCAGCATTGGCTAGCATTACAACAAGGATCACAGTTACCAGCCTTTTTTTTATTAATTAATTAATTATTTTTTATTTAATGAACACGAATGCTGTCGCTCTTAGTAGAACGTTTTCTTAATAACTAAGGAATTCACTTTGGTCAGGATTAGCGATGCTTTTCCTTTATTATTGCTTTACTTTAATTCCCCCTGATCCCGGTAAAATAATCATTACACAGCAGATGATAATTAAAGGATATTTTTTCTTACTTATTCATGTGAAACATAATTTTCTGCTTAAAATGTTTGCATTAATTTGAACGATTTTAGCCCTTAACAAAAGCACAATGGAAACCTCCACAAATAATTTTCATTTAAAAATGTACAACAAGAAACCTGCACAAAAGTGTGAAAGATAACAAAGGCGTAGTGAATAATACTTTCTTTTTGTTTTCTTATTCAAAGTATTAAAACAAATGCGGTTTCAAATTAAACACAATTAGGGGTTTCCAAATTTCCACATTTTTTAACTAACGGAAGGTGAACACTACAAAAAATTTAAAAAAGATTTAAAAAGCAAATTGGTTTAAATTATCATGAAGATAAATTCATAGATAGAACATTAATTTATTAAGGCTGCTACATTATTTTTTGATTCATTGTATGAAAAGAGATTTGTGTTACACAAAGAGATCGGTAGAAATTGTATTTTAAAGAGAATTACATTGTTTCTACGCAAAAGCTCTTAAGCACCCTTCGAACATGCTTGCATGTGCTTGCTGCTACATACTTGTTCGTATTTATGGCATCAAAACATTACGCAAAGCCTACTCGACCCAATTTTCTACGCGCTTGCCGACCACCTTTTCTTCTAACTATAACGACAGTTACAAATCTCCTTTCATAATTTAACTGCATCTGAACTTTCAGATTGCGAAGCTTTAAACTTCTTTGCCTCTTTATTCATTTTCAAAGTAGTGGCATCGCTCTTCAAGCTATTGAAACAGAGTGACACTTCTAAAATGGTTTTCGTATTTCTATTTTCGGCGTTAACAAATTTAAAACACGCCATCATTAAAGGCGCATTAAGACAGCGTTATCCTGTCAAGATTTTGGGAAAGGGCACAGTTTTCCGATTGTGAAAAAAAAGAACACCTGAAAACCCTAATACAAATACGAAATAACTGAGATTTAAGAATATTATAGAATTTTTTGCTAAAGTAGCAGGTTTTTACACAATTGTTATTAACACAGGTTGGTTAACTAACTGACTGCTTAATGCCAAAGAATATAAAAAAAAAACAAAGTATAACAAAAATAACATCTACTTTCTTTGTTTGGGGTTTTTTCACAGTCTTTGCGTAAAAAGGAAAGGCTTTACATTATGTGCCCAGGGAAAAAAGAAGGTGAGAAAAAACATTTTGTTGCAAAATTCATATTTAAACACAGTTTAAGAATTTAGTTATTTTATATTTTTCTCTGGAAAAATCTTCACTTCGATTTACTTAAAATATTATAATTTTCATTATATTATTTGACAAATTCAATTTATATATTATGTATATTTTATACACTTCTCTTATCACGTTTAAACTTTAAACTTAATAACGAAAAGAAAGTAAAAGCGAAAATATATTAGTAAAATAAAATTCTGATAGTATTCCAATAAAGTGGTAAAAACCTTTTAACATTTTTTCGTTTAGATCGTTAGTGTAGGCTAACGCAATGCAAAAGGTAAGCAGCTGTTAATTAACATTTAAGCTTTTTAAATGCTGTTAAAAAAAATACATTAACAGATTTTTAGTTCTAAATCACGATTTGCAATCGCTTCTTGTACACTTTTAACTTTGAATATTTAAAATTTACAAAAATACTATTCGTCCTACAAAATTTCTATTGTCTTTTAAATAATTATGTGGCAACACTGCAGAACGTATGGCGGGCACGTCGCCCAAATCGAAAATATCACTTTCAAAACAAAAAAGGATCATCAAATAAATTACAGCAAACATCTTTAATTGTAACATTATAAAAAAGAGGACAATTATATCAAGATATTAACAACTCGAGGCCCTGTCAAATCTATTGCAGCGAGGTAAGAGTCTAAATTTCCACAACGTCAGTGTGACGACGAACAGTAAAGAAAAACTGTTCGGGCAATTTCCCACAAATGTCCTATTATGAACAAAACGGCATCCGCAAAAATGCATCTAGAGAACAGCTAAACAAAACAAAAGAATAAAATTTTAATATGAGAAGTAAAAGCTTTTTCTAAATTCTCTGAAAATTAGATAATAAAACAGAAACTCGACATAGTTGTGAGATAGAATCTTTTTTATTTTGGGAACGACATTTCTTATACTCCAATTTTGAGACAAGCATTTTCTCAACAATGTTACCACTAGTGTAGCCAGATAAGGGGATTTCTCCCAAATTGGTGATTTCAAAATAAGTTTGTGGACAGAAATTCGTGGGCAGGGATTTGGGGATTTTTCATTTATTGGCATTGATTTTTATATTTTTAATTTTTTTCTACCTGTACTACTGTCAAATAGAGTTAACATATTAAAAGCAGTACTAAATAGTGGCTTTTTGAACAGCAAATTAAAATAACAAATTCTAGTAATATATCAATGGTTATTTGTGTTATTTATTTTTAAAGTGTTCAACTTAATAACTATAACGCTAAAAATGCCTCGGATAAAATGGTAAGCAAAAATTTATTTTGTTATAGCGCCAGCTTTATTAAATCAGATAATATTGAATGCCATTAAATACTCCTAACTGATTGATAAGTAAACGGATCTATCGAGTTAAACGGATAGCAGTTAGCATTCGGTATTTTAACGAAAAAAAGTAAAAATAAAGACAGAGATTTTGGGCATTTAAGTTGTAGCAGAAATAATAGTCGAGACTGTGTCAGTTTTTTTTTCGTAACTTGAGTTTATGTCTTAATAATTGAACTTGCATTAGGACAGAAAGAGCAAACAATATTTGTGGGGCAAAAAAGTATCTTCATGTTTTGCCTAAAAAGAACAAACAGTTCAATTAAATAAGTTGAATGTCTTTGACATTAACTAAATTTATGCAGCTCAGTAGCGATTTAATCAATCTCTAAGGAATTTTATAACTACTTCTCGCACTTTGCATTAAAGTTGATTTTGAAGCAAACAATCATTTGGATATCACCGACATAGATATTGGCATAAAATGCTGTGACAAGTCGCAATTGTTACTACTTTCGAACCAAACGATTGAAAAAAATTGTTTAGAATACTCAACCCTACAAAAAAAATTAAGAGATTCCTCGAAAATATGAAAAACTATGAATTTTTGGTTATTTATTTGAGTTTTCTATTTAGCTTACGATGAATTTAGGATACACGATTTTTAATTTTTAAAGATTTAAAAAAGATATACTTTATTTCTGTATTATATACTCTTATATAACTCAGTTTAAAATATTACAATTCCTGACGTTTTGTATATGTGTGCATACGTAAAAAATTAGTTTTTTTATATAAAAATGCATATTGTTGCTTCTTTTTGGGGACAACAATGGGCATTTTCGTTTAGAAATGGGGATTTTTGGGAACATCGTACATCAAATTGGAAACAAGAGCCAGAATCTGTCTGGCAACACTGGTTACCACTACCAAATAAGAATGCTAAATGCGGCTTTGCCGAAGGGAATCACCATTAATTTAAATCAAGTAAATCTAGGCTCTTAATGGGTTAAGCATTTTTTTAAACAAAATTTTCCTTAAAAAATCTATATAAGAGCTTTTAAATGACACTCATTGATATCTTCAAATATATGGCGCACAATCGTACTATTCTGTGAAAAGTTCAGAGGACCATTAATCGGAAAATATGGCCGAGCGCCGGTTTTTTACTTGATATTTTTTCTTTTTTTTTTTTGAATTCTCTCTCACCCCAAAATAAGTATTTTTTTTATTAAATTGCTTTCTAAACGGGGTTTATTTCAAATTAAATGAAAAAACTAGAGGCAGGTGCGATATTTTGCCTGCTGCCTTGAAGGACATGTCCCGATCTTATTGATTTTTAATAGCAAAATTTTCTTGTACATCTAGTGCTATGTCAAAGTTGACTTCAACCCGAGCACAAGCTCAATCGATTTCACTATGCATAAGAATTCAGTATATATATACTTTATTGGGTCGAAAATGAATTTTGTAGAAATTACAAACGGAATGACAAACTTAGATATACAGGCATATTCTGAAATCCATGCGAAATTTTAACTTTATATTTTTTAAGCCATAGTGCCATTAAATTATATTTTACAAAAACAATGCCTACAAAAATACTTAAGTGGGAATTTCGTGTGAAATTCAGAACATGCCTGGTACCCTTTTTTCACCTGTGGTGAAGGGTATAAAAACAAATATAATGTTGAGTATCTTAAGGAAAGAAAAAATTATAGAGAAAAATAATTAATAATAATAAAAAAAATTCAGGTCAATTTGCTTAAACAAATCTTAAAATAGATGACTTCTTATGCATAATTATTTTCTCCAACAAACGAAGGAAACAAACATAAAGCAAAGTTCTTTGGATTTTCTTAAGGACTTATCGTTTGTGCGTATGTTTACAGTGGGCTCATGTCTTAAAATTGATTTTACATTTTTTAGTTTTCTGTAACTCAAGTGAGAAATTTCTCACATGACAATATTAGGCTTATAAAAAAAATTTTTATTCTACGTTTTTTTTTCTGCAAAAATCGTAAGTGAGGCTTAGTTAATATTTTATATGACAAGCAACGTTGCCTTATCAAAAAACGTTGATCTCATAGTTGAGTTTTCATTTAACTAACACAATTAATCTTAAATAATTCCTTTGTTTTTTCTTAATATAAATTTTATTATTTAGAAAAATACGTACACAAAAACAACCTTAATGTTTAAAAGGCAATCATGCATTTTATATTGAAAATTTTTTAAATAAAATGACACGTACTGTTTTATATTAAACATTGAGTATTTTTTATTACTGAAACTTTAAAATTAATGAATATAATTTTATTTTAAAAACTGTAATCAAATTTTGTTGAAATAGCTTTGAGCAAAACTTATTTCATTATTTATTTATTAAAAAATAACTATAAAATGAATTTTATTTAAAAAACTCATTTGACATAAAATTTTATTATTAATTTTTCCTCATATTCTCACACATGCACATTTTATTTAATAACAATTTAATAGATTTAAAAAAAAGCAGCATCTTCCTTCTAAATGATGCATGCAGTTTTTGAACGCATATTGCTTTAAGTGCAAATAGATAGACAGACATGTAGACAAACATTTTCGCAGACGATGATCCAACGTATGAGGATGTGGATATAAAAATATAAAAATAAAAAAAATAAAAAGCCCTAAAGTTTAACGATTGTTAGATAGAAGAGTCAACCTAATGTTGCTTACATGTCTGGAAATAAGAAGAAGAAGAACAAATTGAAAAAAACATAAACAAAAAACTTTAACGAAAACTTTTTCGTTTTAAGAAAACTAAATAATGCCACGTTCAAACTACTTAGGATTATAAAAGTTCATTTGTAAAACTAGTTAAGTGGGATTGTGATAGTAAAAAGTATAGTAGTTTAATAATTTTATTTTCCTTATTAAATTAAATTAAGTTGGAAAATGTTGGCGAAAATTTTTTAGCAGTTTTTTATTTTTATTTTTTTTTTTATGTGTTTTAACACTTTTTAATTTAATTTAACTCTTACTCTCTAAACATGCGAAATACAAGTGTAAATAATTAGACTCATTTTCTATTATTATTATCCTAATGTTACAATTTTTACTAATTGTTCAGATTTCAATAATCATGTACCCCTAAAGTCCGATTTCTGTATTAGAAAGTAAAAGTTGAAATACTGTATGGAAATAAAATCCCCGACAGTATGAAGTCTCAACCGTAAAGTTCAAAAACGTCATAACATGAGATTGGTAAAAAGTACAGTACAAATATTCATGTTTATATTCCAAATACATCTTAAAGAAGTAAAGTAATTTATGGAACTCGGAAGAAAACTAAAATATACAGTACAGAACACATTAGATGGCTAGTAGATCTATCAAAATGGCCGGGTGTTCGCGGAATCATTTTAACCAATAAAGACGAAACTCGCTCTGTTTACAAGCAATAGAGTTATTTCCAAGCAAAACCTCTCAACAACAACCATTAATATTGTGACAAATATCTTTGTATCACTCTAGATAGCAAACTGAATTTGTGGTAGTAATAGTCTACACCATTCTTTTTTGTGAAGTTATTGTTTGATGGCCAGCATTGAAGAAACGGACTAAATTATAAATGTTTTGAAAAGTGCAGTCTATAATCGCTGTTCATACATATGAATGCTATAACTGGAACTGATAAAAAATAAATAGCGATAAAATTTGCTATCAGTACTTGCCGTACTATATAGTAGTATATAAATAGATTGGGTTACTGCTTAGTTTGGAAGAGGGTAATTACAAGGTAAAGATTCGATCACACCTATCGTGCGTTGATTTACGAGCAGTTTTACGACATCGTGCTTCGTCAATTAACGATGGTTTTAAATTCCACGAAAGTTTGGATATCGAAATCCTAATCTTCCTTAAACAAAAAACTTCCAAACCACTGGCAAAGAGACTTCAATCAAAGGAATTAATCAGCTTTAGGGTGTCGCCCATACTTCATTGATATAACTGAGCCTATTAAGTTTTGAAGCATAAAAACACTCGAACAAGCTGGGCAGACTTCGTATACCTCGGTTTTTGCAGGCTTAGTCTTTGACGCAAGATTGAAGAGAAAATTACAATGTAGAAGGTTAGCCGCTATTGCCACAATAGTGTACATGAGCCGCACTGCCACTCTACTTCGCGTGACCATAAAGGACATATTGATTGTGTGTTCTTCCCTGACAAGATTTTAATTTCATTAGGCTACATGCCTAGCAGTCTCGTAATCCGGAGGTAGATGAGTCTTCCCTTCTGTCCTGGACTAATTGAATAGCTTAGAAATATAAAGAAAACTGTAAAATATCCCATAATTTTGGTTTTACATTGAGCACCGACTTGTTTTTTGCGAGAGAATGCGAATGAAGCCTTACATTTTTTCCTTATTGAAAAACCTGGTGTGTCAATATTTTCATAATCCTTAAGGTTAAGAATTTAAAAAGAAATAAGTTTCTGAAAAGCATGTGACTGAAAAAGATGAACTGTTTTGTAAAAGTGACTGCTTTGTCAACCTGTAAGCCACTGGGTAGGTACCGTATATTTTTATAATCAAAATTAAACGCAATCGTTTGGGTAATCACTTGCCTATACGAGAACATAAACGAAAAAAATACCATGCAGTTCCTTGCAATTCGATTCAAGTTTGAAATTATAACAACATGCACCTTTTTTCAAGACTAAGTTTAACGACTGTTACCTGTTTCCCAATTCAAAGAATATGGAGCTAATTTTTGCAAGAAAAGAAAATAGATTGTAGTATCATTGAATAAATGGATTTAAAAGAAAGAGTTGAAGAGACTTATTTCCTGCCCTCGTACGTTATAAGTGTCCAGATATTAAAGACTTTATGTGTACAAAATTTCAAACAGTATACAAATGCAAGCATACAATAGCATATTAGAAGTATAAAAGTACTTTTCCAATACAATCAGCATTGCTGCACCTTTAAAAGGGAACGTATAAATAAATCTAAATATCGTTTGATTTTTTGTATATGTAATTTATTTGTAATCCAAGTATTACGATATATACACTTTAAATGTAAAATAGGATTTATTGCGCAATCATAAGCATAGAAGTACTTACCTCACTAAACGATGTTGAATGGTTGGTAAAGCTGCTACAAATTAATCGCATTTGTACGTTGATAACTCCTGTAAAGAGTACAAAAATAAGAAGGAAAATAGCAATGAAAAAAGTTAAACGAAATACAGAATCTATGTGTATGTATATATATTTATGTAAGAGTGTTAAGTAAAAGCAATAAGCAATAACAATTTATGAATAAGTTTAGTTAAACTTTCCATGAGCAAAAAAAAAAAGTTGTTCGTACAAAATTGTTTTGTTTGTATTGTGTAAATGGATGGCAATTTTCACTTTACTAAACTTTTTAACTCAGAAATTATCTTATCAAGTAACAGCAGCAACATTTACAATATAGACTTATACAATTCGTGATTTTTTTACATTTAAGAATCATTCTTATGTCATCTTTGCATATTATAAAACAGAAACGGGGTCATTTCTGAAATGAAAATTTGTTTTTCGAAAATTTTGATGTTGGTGTAGATAGTAGTCGATATAGAATACAAAACACTTATTTTTGGAATTTTTGTCTGTCTGTGTTTTCATCACGTAAAAACTGCTGGATATATTTAAAGTAAATTTTGTAAGGATATCTCTTAGAGCCTTGGTTCAAATATAGAATACCTTTTTTTTGGTAACAATAAGTCATATCGTAGAGACCGTAGATGTTCAAATGTAAAAGCACCCAATTTTACCGGAATAATGGTACTAATAGAACAGCTATCAGCTGTTGTAGATGGAAAATTGAAAAACGCATCTTTTAAATTTTAAATTTAAGAAAATTAGAAATGATACGCGAACGAAGTCGTGGGCTCTACTAGTTATTATATAAAATATAACATTATGTCGATAGTTTTATAATTTTTAACCAAGTTTTATTGTTACGTCGTCTTTCTTTCAGGAGTAGTGCTTCTTTTGACTGAAATTTTTTCCCTATTTTCTCTTTTTATTATTCGACGATTCCAGGTGCATTTATTTTCATGATAATTTTGATTACCTAAAATGCTACTTTACAAAGTTATGCTGCTTTCTAATTGCTCCATTTATTTAAGCAAGGCATGCGCATAAAATTTTTGCATAAAGCGAGACTTGAGCTCACAATTTCCTGTTTACTAGCCAGGCTATTTTAACTAACTAAACCGCAAGCACACTAGGGAAGGAGTCTTCAAGGTTTGGTTCTCGGTATCCTTATTTTTTAGAGGTATGTTAACCACATAATCTCTTGTTCTAATATGAAGAGACTTTTGGCAGCCTATTTCTTAAGATTTCACAAATTTTTTTTTTTGCATTTAAACGGCTTCAGAAGAATAATTTTTCTCTCTAATCATGGCATTGATGGGAATTGAACTCATGACTCAAGATGTACTGTTTTATAACTTTTTCAACAATTAGAATTAATTATTAGTACAACCACCACAGTTTTTTACATTTGTGAGTTATCATCTCCTTTTGTTCAGTTCAGTTTGTTGAAGGTGAAGTTTCTTTCTTGGCGAAGACAAAATCAAAAGCTATGAAAATCCAAAATTTATAATTATTTTTGCAGTTTCTCAGTAATGAGACTAAATTTCTTCTTGAACACTCGAACAGTTTATTAGCTGTTATAAAAAACCATCCGCACTTTTTGTCTATACTTTCAACATAACTTGAGCCGAACTTTTCCATCAAATTACCCATTTATCCAATTTTGCACCTTACTCGGACTTTTAGTTTTTAGTTTATTTGTACATCGAAACAAAGTTTCAAACCTCAATGAAAAATTCTATAAATTTTCACTTCTAGGAAAAATTGGTTCGTCTATATTATTTTAAAGGGAATAACTGCGATTTAAACAATTCTCAAAAAAACGACAAGGACCAAATAATATTTTGAAAATAAACTTTTTCAATTATTTACAAAAACAAACAAGAAATAAATAACCCTATACAAAAAATTACGTAATAGGAAGCAAGGAAAATATATATTAAAGTTGAAAATAACAAACAACTGTTATTGTCATCATCTACTAAATACAATATAATCATGATCTTACAAGTAGGCTTCAGCGTTAATGTTGTTAGAAAAAATAAATAAATAAAAAAATAATAAATTACACATTTTATTTAATAACGCTGCAGCTGCTATGCAGGGAGTAAAAAGTTCGTTCGAGTGCTAAAATTACACTTGGAAAAATTTTTTAAGCTAATTTATTTTTACTCTTTCTTAAAATTAATAGAAATTAAATTAAAAAATGAACCTAAGTCAAAAAAAAAATAAAGCTTTCAATCATTTATGACATCCACGGTTCAAATCCTGATTGGGAAAAAATTAAAAATTAAGAAGGCATATCATTTTTGGCTATTAGAGTTTATAAATAAACGTTTTTAAGGTTATTGTTATGTATTTTCACGCAAGGTACAAAAAAAAATACTCATACGTTGAAATTTAAGAAGGTTTAAATTGTTTCCAAAAATGTTCCTTTTACTTTATATTAACTAACCACAAAAAGATCTCACCTTTAAAACTTAAAACTTTAAAAATACTTTTCTTTTATAAAAATAATTGAAATTACAAACTCAAACTTAACTGATAACATTTTTTCATATTATTAAAATAATTTATTGTTTTCTTTCAGTGTTTTTGTTTCTCTAACTTAACAAAGTTGTCAACAATAACAAGAGAGCTTTTGCTACTATAAAAAAAAACATAGTGCAAAACAACAATAAGAAGAAAATGAATTAAATCCAAACAAGAAAATATTATGTCGAGGTCTTATTTTATTTTTTAGGTTTGTCATTTTCTAAATACCCAAAAGAAATAAATCCAAATAGAACTAAAGCAAGTAATGGTTTGGTTACCACTCGAAAACAAGTAAATCATTATCTTGATAATGTTTGCAAGGATGTTGAAAAGTTTAAAGAATAATTTTCATTAAAATTACAATGTTAGATTTATCTAAGAGGATGACAGAAGCTGTTAGAAACAGGCAGATTCGTTCGACTGAAACAAGGATAATAATTGGAGATTATGGTACGTTTTATTTCATGTCATTATTTTAAATTACTGTTTCGTGCTTTTAAAGAAAGACAATAAAAAATCAACAACATTAGGAGCTAAAAACTAACATAATTAAGTTTTCCAATTCTATTGTATACATAAAACCGCACTAATTTTTTTAAGCATTAAAAACATTAAAGGACATTCGTTTATAAAATCGAAAAAGTAAAATGTCTTGAATTGTGAACAAAATTTAACTGATGCTCGTCCACACTGCTAAACATTGAGGCGGCTGAAACTTAAGTGACTTTGTGAAACAATAAAATTAAAATCGTAGATTTTTTTACACACTGTTGTTGTTGTTGCACCTAAAAAATATTGTTGCACGTCTGAGTTAGTTAGTTAACAGAAACTTTAGCCAACTTTTGTTTGTTAAACAAAACATCCGAGTTCAAATTCCAACCGAACTATAAGTTAAGAGAATAAAAAATAACAACAACTGAACAACTTGACTAGAATAAAAGAGTTATTGAAGACGTGACATCTTTCAAATTTTTGAAGACAACAGTCAAGCTTTCGAAGTCTCGATTAGAAAAACGAGTAAGTAAGGTTGCCTCTAAAATAAAACTTGGAAACAGTGGTCCCAACCTGAATGGAGCCTTAGCATTAGAGAGAAAAGTAACAACAATTTGTGGCTATCATAGCTGAATTTGGTAAAAAAAAGGCGGTTACATCGGGAGTTGCGGAGCTACAGCGCATTGAGGTATAGATGGCAACGCAGTCTACGCAGTCTCATGTTTTCTAAACAAGACATCTAGTTGTTCGATGTTCAATGAATTAAAGATTTGTGTTGTGTGAGTTAGTAAAAGCGCATTTTGAATGTATAAAAGATTGTGGAAGCAAATCTAGCTAGAGGCAGAGGGTAAGAAATTGAAAAAATGGAGCATTGTATATAATGCTTTAACACAAGATTTAAATAAAAATAAAGTGCTGGCTTTTGCAGTAAAAGCAATGAATAAAAAAAACGTTTGCATTAAATAAATAAATAAGAAAACAAAGGTACCCATACACGAAATGTTTTTAACATCTGACTTTTTATCTGTGTAAGTCATATGTAATTCTGCATGTGTGTCAGAGTTGGTATTTTACAGAAGACTTTCAATATTTGGTCACAAACGTGCATGTATAATAATTTAAAAGTAATTATTAAAAAATGGATTCAGAAACTAAAACAATTGAATTGTGTAGTGTTATATCAATTGTAACAGCAATTAAATTATAGTCAAAAATAAAAGAATTTCCTTTTTTAATTACTTCGCCTTTTTTTTACTGTACAAATATCCAAGCCGTCCGGTTTTAAAATGGCTTATAGTCGTCTTAAAATATTTTTGCCGGCATTGCGGAATTACTGAAGACTTGTCAACTTTAATTATTTTTTTTACTAAAAAAAATTTGAGGAAGATCAGTTTGCATTGAACAATGATACAAAATTTACATAATTGTTGCTAAATAGTTAAAAGCAATTTCAAATTTTTGTCATATAAAATATTATCTTCAGTTGGCTAATACTACCGCCAATGCTCAACCGCTGTTGATTTTTTTCATACGGCATAGATTCATAAAAACAGCTGATGTCAGATGTTTTGTCAGATCAAAATAGAACACGTTTTAAATGAAATTTTTTCAGATGACTTTCCACATGTATTTTACAGAAGCAATGTTTTAACAGCCCTAAGGCTCAACTATAATGTGCATAAGCTAGCTTGAGCTTATGTCAAAAACCCAACGAAAAGCCTGTCAAATGCTTAGGAAATTCTTTAAAGATTTTTATGTGGCTACAATGTACTTACATAAATTTAAAAAATAATTTGCCACAGTTGGACATTCATGTTTAAATCGTACTTTCCCAAAAATATATATATTTTTAAATAAATAAGACTTGTAAAGAAAAAGACATCGAAAAAATATATTATATATAGTTAATAACATTGATTTAAATAAACGTAATTTCTTTTACTAGTTTTCAATAAAATTCGATAAAAAATGGCATGTATTTTATGTATTTTTGGCCAAAAGTACCAAAAGATGCAACGGTGTCACTGATTTAATTTGAAAGCAATTAAAAAAAATTATAGCGAATTGTTATGATAAAAACGCATCATTTTCTCACATATAAACCCTTCTTTTTTCTACATTTTCTATTAAATTAGAAAGAAAATCTTTTTCAATGTCGCTCTCCACTGCAATGGTTTCTTTATTGATTTATGTATGTATACACCAAGCGCAATCAGCTGTTTCTGTACGGAATGTACGATCAGTTTCGTACATTCGTACTGAGTATAAATTTAAGCAAATGGCATTTGACGAAATTTGACAAAAAGTTCTCTCAAGTACATTATAGTTTACCACATTTGATTTATATGTATTTGCACAGTTGTATAAGTTGGCATAATGTGCATATACGCACATTATAGTTGAGCCTCTACACGGCACGTATGTGTTTTATAGTGACAAATTTGACATGTCAGATGTAAAAAACATGTCGTGTATGGGCACCTTAAAGTAACTTCAGTAAAAATGTTTTTTTTAATTTTTATTTTTTTAATTTAAATTAATGGGGCGAAGAAGTATTAAAAAATAAGAAAAAAACATCGAGTAAAAAATTGGTGCTCGCTTATAGATAATAATTTTTTTAAATGTAGCTTTAAGTTTTATTTCTGTTTTAATTGGTTTTATACGTGTTGTTGTTGTTGACTTTTTTTAGTTTACTTTTTTTTTACTATAAGAATAATAATTTTCGAATTAAATATTAACGAGTTCGCACATTTAATTTTACTAATTGTGTAAAAATTTTGCCTTTATAAATGTAGTAACTGAGTATAAATTTAAATTTTTTCTCTACATGGCCTGTACTTGGAGATTGAGAAATTTATTTAATTTTTACTATACTTCCGCAGTAAATTTTATAAACGTTATTGCAGTATTTTTTAATCATTACATTAGAGTTACTTGTAAAGTTTAGATATTATTAAATTATTTAAATCATATTAAAAAAATTACAATCAAAGTGAAGATCCACCTAAGTACTGGTCGAGAACTAAAAAAAATTCTTATCCAAGTATTGTCTCAACTTTAAAAATATTGTTATTAATATTTTTATCAATTTTTAAATTTAAAAAGTTCCACCAGAAAGTGAAAAAAGGAACTACACAGATTTCATACATTTCGCGAATACTATTTTTATGATTAGAAATCACACTCTGCATTTTTAAATTCAGAACAAGAATTTATGCAACGTGCTAAACCAAAATCATTAAGGCGATAAAGGATTATTAATACTAAAATTTATTCATCCATTTCTGTAAGGCAAATGAAAAAATATTTTAATTGTTAGTTTTACTAAAAGAACTATTAAAAATGCTATAAAATAATTGAATCTAAGGTTTACACAACTAAATATGCTTTTTTAAAAAAAGAATAAAAATATAAATAATTGAACATTTGTAAAATAAACTAACGCTCTAATGGCTATCGAACGCTGATTTGGATATTTCAACGAAACAAAAACATTAAAAGTATTTTAGCTGGCATCAGCTTAAACGGAAATAATAAAAATAAAAAATAAATTTTTTGTACAAAACTGACTTTTTCGCGTTACTCTTGTTTCATTTATGTTGAAACGTCCAATAAGCCTGCATGTTAAACTGCTCCATAAAACAATATAGCAGTAGAAAAAAAATAACAAAATCCAAACTACAAACTACAAATACCAGGACTATGATTTTTTCCTTTAAAAAAAAGGTTTTTAAAAAATACAAATAAAAACATTCCCATACACCCTAACAGAAACTGTTTTATTGAAATGGAAATAAACATTCAGTCGGTCACAAATTTTGACTTACAGTCATATCACTCATTCACTTAGGATTTCTTTTATGCTGCTGTGTTTTTTTTTCGTCACTTTTCATTTAGGATTTTGAGCAGCATAAAGATGAAAAAATACTACAACAAAAAACACAACGGAACGCAAAAGTCATTTTAACTTACACCGCCACTTTTAACGAGAAAATCAAATGTGACATTTTTAGGCTCAAAAAAAATCACTGACTTTTTTTTTTTGTTATTTCAGGACTTTAGTTTTTACCATCATCAGCATCATTGCATTTATCAAAAAAAAAGAGCAAACAAGAACAACAAGTACGATTTTCCGGGCTTTTAAGCTTTTGAGTCAGCGGGAAAAAAGCTAATAAAAATGAAATGTTGTTTTTTAAGCCTACAAGATTAAGGTGAAACAAAAAAGCACCTGCTAGAACGACTTAAATTCAAAACAAAATGTTTAAATTAATCAAATATTCAAAATCTAAAATGAATTTTGTAACAAACAACAATAAACGTATTTCGCCATTATTTTTTATTTACTAAAACTATGGACCGCTAAAAGACCTTCTTTAGAATAAAAAAATTTAATTTTGAAAAAATTTAATTGTAGTAAAGAAAATTACATGCCCATATCAAATTAATAAATAAAGAATTATTTTTTTTATTGATTATGGTTTAGAACAATTTAAGTACGTCGCAGAATAGAACGCCAACCCTAACTTCACACTAAAGATAGGCACGTTGTATATGTCTTGGAAAATAAAATAAATTTAAAGTACGGCATCTTTTATCTTTTTGTATATGACTAACAGTCTGCAGTTCTTGCGTCAAGCACATTTTTTTGTCATAGAAACGGAGATCTTAATAATGAGTCACGTTGCGCATTGATGTTTATGAACTTTTTAAACAGTGCATATTGCAGAATAATATCGACCTTTCCTTATATAAATCTTTTATTCCAGTATTTCAACCATCAATTTGTCGCTTGTTAGACAAAATTCTTAGCCATTAGCTGGTCTTTGACACTTTGTACGCCAGGGATGCGTAGCCATGAGGGAGCTTCCTCTCTGTCATGAGAACTATGCATTTTCCTGCGTAACTAAAGCTATACATGCAACAGATTTGAGAAGATACCAAAATTATCGTTGCATTCGTAAAAACTGTAACAAGTGCCCACGTAACGTAATACATTACGATACCATGCGACAGATGTAGAGGTTAATCATTGAAATGCCACTCGTAAAGAAGAGTGTTGGAAAAATTACGGGCAGAACATTTTGTATCAACTGCATAAACTTTCACTGCTGTACACGGCCTAAGGTAAAGCCAGTACATAAATAAGCGACGACACTACTATGAAGGTAGGGAACTGTTGAAGTTTAAAAAGACTAGTTACAGAAATTTGAACCTGGTCCTATTGTACTAGAAACATCCAGGGAGCAAGAGATGCTACTATAAAAACTTTTCCGGATGTCAGAAAATGATTTAATTTCTTAACTCTAAAATGACGCATTCAAATGCCCAGCACGGGTTAGCTCTAGAGTGAGGACCCCAAACTGTAACATATTGGATAGAAATGAAATGAGGGATCTTACTCTCAATCTCAAGCAAATGCTGGATTTTTTTATTAACTCTATGATAAAAAAAAATTTAGTAACGCGAAACTAAGTGCTGATCCGGAAGTTAAGTTCCGGAGGTTTTTTTCTCCTATTAATTTAAAATCGCATTTATTTTGACTCACCCAAAAAATATCTGGTTTGAATTATTTTTACATTTCATTAAAAAAAAAGGTAACTGAAATAACATTTTTTTTCTTTAGTAAACGGAAAAAGATTTTTTCACATTGTAAATCCTGATGAGTACAGCAGCAACAAACAAACAAAATCAACTGCAAGCTTAATGAGACATTAAGAAAGATTCAAATAGTAGTCGTTCTTAAAAATCCGCCTCAAAAATTAAGGACGTTTAGTTTAATTTTTGGCTCGATTTTTCACTTTAGTTAACAAACAATAACCGCAATCAAAAGTTTTTTCTTTGATTTTTACCTTTTTTTTTTTTTGTTTTCTTTAACTGTCGAACACAGCTGAAAAGGAAGAAAAAACTGTTAAAAGTAAACACAACGAAAACGGTTTGAAAATTAATTAAGGCTGGTTAAGGAGAACCATGTTGGCTGCTATAATTTTTTCGTTTTCAAAAAAACATAATATGAAAGAAAATAATTAAATATTTTTTTAAGAATAAAATAAAATCAAAATGAAATAAAATTAAACATCAAGTTTAATTTAGAAGAATAAAGAGATAATAATAGCTTCTTATTCTTAAATTAAAATATGAACTTAAATTTTGCTGTAGAGTGGCATAAGACGGATGTGTAAATAAAACCAACATGATGTGAATTTTTTTAAGAATTTTATTTATCTTTCCTTTTTTTGGTACGAGTAGCATACTTAAAAATGCAAAAGAAGTGAAATTGTTTTTTTTATTTTTTCAGCATCAGAATTTTTAACATTTAAAGGATCTTTTAATATGAATACGTTCATGCACAAATGTATGTATGTATGTATAAGCTGGGAAGGATGTAACTGCCGCCAATGAAAAGAATACAGATAAACAAAAAATACAGGAAGAGAGATATACACACACATACATTAAGCAGGGAGGAAGTGTAAGTAAAAACATGTTGACGCCATATTAAATAATCATACACCACACAGTACTTAAACACGAAAAAACCTTTTACGTTTTATCTGTAACATGGTGGCATAAGCGCCAGAAGATGTAACAAAAAATAAAAATAACAGCATTATGCAGCTACAGATCTCCGTGGCACAAAAAAGTCAACACTTGCAGATTAGCAAAATACTCCACAGCCAACATGGATTCATTCCATTGTTGCCAATATTAAATGGAGTTCAATAGCATAAATTTCTTTATAGAATGATACAACAGACTTTTTAAAAATGTCACTGCTGTAGTTAAAAAGCCACATGTAGAAATAAAAAGGAAAATTGCGAAAGATGTGCATTTCTTCTTCAAAATATTTTTATTAAAAAAGTTAAAGACTCATTTTTACTTTTTTTAAATGTTGTATGTTTGAAACAAAATCGTTATTATTTTGACGGAAATTACCGCATTCGATATTATTGCCGTAGGTTCGCCCACAGCCAACCAATTAAATTCAGTCCCGAAAATTGGCGGTGTATATTTTCGAACAATACTTAATGCCTTACAAAACAAGGGCATGTATATTACCAGAACTAACGAATCGTTGCCATATTAACAAACTTTCTCTGTATATTTAGATAATTTCTTTGCACTTTCAATCGTAAGTGCTGTAAATATTTGGAACCTTGTGGGTCTTCTTAATTACATTTTACGTATTTTTCGTCTTTTTTTTTTTTTTTTTTTTGTTTCACCAATTTTGTATTTTATTTTATAAAAGATGACTTGAAACTTAAAACATGGCATGCATTTTATTTTTCGCCAAAAAAAAAAAAGAATTTCAGAAATACGTTAAATTAAATTATTCAAATGAAGCCTTTAATCGCAATATTCGCAATTTTAATTGTACAAATTTTTGTCGTCTACATGCTTTTTTTCGACTTTTAACTATTTTTTATATTCTTTTAAAACTGCCGTATTCATAAAATATTTAAATAGATTTGAAATATATTTTAGAAAAAATTTATATGGAAATTTAGTGATAAAACAAATTTCAAACTTATTTTATTTTTCGTAATTTATTTTAAATGAAATTTATTTTAAAACAAAAATATTGTGTAAAAAATTAAATAAATTTAAAATTTTTATTACTAAAACCTCACCTCCCGAAGTAGACTTATTTTTATAAAAAGGTCAATTAATTTTGAATGCCCTAACTCATGTTTTGCTTTCACACTGAGTTCTTCTTCTTTTTCGACACTCTTTGTGTATCGTGGTATTTACATTAATTAATCTTAGTTTTCCCTCACTATGGATCATGTTTTTACTGCTAGGGAAATTTTCTGGTCGTGTATTCTAAAAATTTTCTGTAGGTCTATGGGGTTATTTAAAGTCACAGAAGCAAAGCGGAAATCGAAAATATGTGTCAGCAAATACCGAAAGATGATTTGCATATCTTTCTCTTCATACATTATCCCCTATTATTTTGTTATCTTTGTTTCAATCGCCAAATATAATTAAAAAATTATTATATTTAGTTAAAATTTTGCATTATATTTGACACACTCTTATTCCTATTATTCTACTTTTTTTAATTTTGTTTCTAGAATTGAGTAAAGACAAGTTTGTCAATTTTACACCAATTAGTAAATTAATCAAAATTAAAATCATTTAAATTTTTGCAATTTAAATTTTTTTCAGAATTAAAATAAATCTTGTTTGCATTCATTTTTTTGCCAGACAATTAGAGATTAGACCCCTCAATGAAACATTTTTCCACAAATTAATTGTTTTTATATTAGTTTTTTGCTTAATAATATTATCTTTTTTTCCTCTTAGTGAAAATAAAATTGAGTTAAATTAACATTTAGAAAACACCATTTAGGAAACACCACAAATGCTTAAGCAAACTGCAAAATAGAATTAAATAATGGGAAAAAAAATCTATAAAAGTATTAAGTTTAATGCTGCTCTTTCCTCCATGCTTTACGATCTAAACATTAGGATAAGATTTTATGTGGTGAGAAGTGTTAAAGATAATGCTAAAATTAAACCAAACTAGTGCAATAAACAGGAGATGTGTAGCTTTCAACGAAATATGTAATGCACTACTAAGAAATAAAGACAATTAGAACACGCTAACTTGTTTGTTATCAAGTTGCTTATTTTTTACTAGTGTCTGTTTGAAGTTTCTTCGAACGACAAATAATTATTATCTTAATGAAAAATTAATTTTAAAATGTTGTGGATTTATCTTTAGCTCAGCCTAGGGATGGAAAAAGTGGGAAATTGAAGATATTAAATAATATAGACAAAGATTATGTTAACAAATAATAAAGAAAATAAAACAGTGAAAAAAATTAGCTGAAATTATTCCTTTCGGAAGTATTGAGGAGAAGTGGTTAATCAACGCTTTTAACCGGATATCTGGCTGCTTATAAATATGAATTCGAGAGAAGTACGCAGTATGTTTAGCTTTCGAAAAGAAAATACATACATCATACACACACATGTACTGCTCGAAAGCAACATACACATTTGTTTTTTACATATTAATTATGTGTGCTTCTAAATTTTGTATGTTTGTGTTAATATTTGGCTTTTACACGAACACGTGTTCGGCAAGAAAGAACATGTGTCGTGTGCTGAAAAAACATACATGTTCAATATATTTGAAGTTTGTGTAGGTGTATCGGACATACGATTGGTGTATGATACACAAGATTTTTTGTACATAAAATTAAAAATTATGGCGCTACAACAAGTACATGATGTAGTTTAACAATAAAATATTTAAAATTAGCTATATCTTGCAAAACGTAAGTGAAAACCTGTTAAAATTTTTATATTGTGCAGTATTTTAAAGGTCACAGTAGCGAATTCTAAAAAGGATATTTTATCAGGTATTTTTGTAATTTTGTTTTCTTAGTCATAACTACATATTTAAAGGGCTTTTTTTTAGTTAATGTAAAAAATTTTGACAGCTTGCTGTATCTTAGCAAAATGCCAAACAAAAAATCGCCAAAATGGAAAAGCACTCGAAGAAAAAACTGCCGAAATTACAGAGTTTCAAACTTAACTAATTATTTAATTAATTATTTATTTAATTAATTAACACATATGTGTGTTCGGCAACATATAAAATTTAGAAAAATACATAATTGCTATGTGAAAAAATATGTGTACGTTTCTTTGAGCTGTGCCTGTTTACATTTATTTACGATTTTGCATACATGTTTTGTAATTTTCTAACATTTGCCAAAAACAAATTTTCTTTAATTCAACAACATTTTTGTTGCAGAAAGTTATAATCAGTGTTCTCATATTAAAGAAAGTTTCATGAAAAATCCCATCAATGTTTAAAAAAAGAACATTCTGGTAGGTAAGCAAATTGAAATGGATCTGATATTATTGAATCAATAACTAACTATATTCCTTCTCGTACAATAATTTTTTGAATTTGTGGATAAAATTTTTTCTGATCTCCTCTGATTAATAGAATTTTACAAAAGGATTGATCTTTAAACATACTGTAATACTGTGATTACTTTATGACATTTATAAACAGTATACCTTCGCAAATCATCATGAATAGATTGACTCTATAAAACTGCTTCCAATTTGTCTAGATTTACTTAGGAAATCAGATATCAATTCGCGCAGCACATGCACATGCATTGCAGACGCCATTATACTCAGAAAAAAGACGCAGGGTCACGTTACGGTCGATAGAGATCTTTAATGAAATATGAAGAAATTGATATGTGCGAGAAATGGTTCTAATAGGATGGTATAACGGGTCATATGGCAAGCACAACATAAACTTGAAATCAAAGAAATGGATATGTCAATAGACCTCCAAATCTATGCGATTTCATACCTTCTGATTATTTCTAAGAAGCCAGCAGGACCTCATTGTTCATTTTATTCGTAACATACGGACACCAACTCTCCAAATGATGGCTCAAAACTATATGTCTAGATTGCGCTTCATCAAGAACAATCGTAACTACCATATACTCGAAATCGTTTTAAATGTTATGCTCAATATATCGTTGGTCACAGGTTGACAACTCTTAACTCACAAAAAAATCGAATCAGGTTATGTTATGTTATGTTTTATTTTAATTTATTTTTAAAAGGAAAATAATTTCAAAAGCATTGCTTTCTTTCCCACAATAAATATCTCCTACTAATTTTGTTTTTTTTTTTTACTTACTTCTAACACGGTTTAGGAAAGGGATAATAAAGTTTTTGTTATTGTCTTTTGAAAAGAACAAAAAATATATTAAAAGGTGTCAACCTTTGACGGACGATATGACCTTTAAATAATTAAAAAATGATTAAAATAACATTATTTTCTGTTATTTTTTACATCTCATTTTCACTCATAGAAAAATTGGCTAAAAACTCTGCTGTGGCTTTATACAGACCTAAGCCTAGAATTTTAATGGATATTGTATATGTTACGATAGTTGGACTCTAATTTTATCAACCTTGAAAGCTGAATTCGCCTGGCGCTTAACTTGTTAATATAACTTGCTCGATACATTTCCTATTAACATTCATAGCGCCAAACAGGGTTCTTTTGGATGGTTAAAATGCACAAAAAAAGCTATTTTTATTCGAGTTTGAAAAATTAAACTTCAAGTATATATTACTTTAAGAATGCTATTTTTTCCCACCATTCAACCAACACATACTGTTTCAATTAAATTACATAAGAAAGACTCCCAAAACTCTAAAATATGTAACTTAAATTCTACAGCAATTCTTTGGACGTTCAAACTGCTTGTGTGAAATGCTGTGTAACAAAATGAACGCAGCAAATACAATATGTTATGTAGTGATGCAAAAGAAAAACTTAAGAAAAAAAAAATAAGCGCACTGGGATGATTGCCAATTCAAATGCGATTTAGAGATTAAAATATACAAGTTGCTAAAAACAACAGATTGGCTCGAAATAAAAACAACTATAAAAACTGCAGCAGCAATCGCAGGATACGGAGCAATAATAAGGAAATACAAATACAAAAAGAAAAAGAAAAATATATGGCAGCAACAACTCTGTATGCACATAGACAGACACACAATTGAATAAGAATAGCAGCAAATGATACTTCTTCATGCAGCAAAAAGAAACATTAAAAAATTATACACAAAAACAATCAAAAACACACGAACTCATTCTGTCAATAAAAAAAGAAACAAAATAATGATGAAAGGGGAAAAGACAAAAAGAGAAGAGGATTTATTGATACAATGAAATCAACATTGAAAGAAAATGAAAACCTACATGGTGTAAAGTAAACAATAAAAAGAAAACACAACAAAGAAAACAAGAAAACAAAACTGATTGAATACTCTGTATGCTGAAGGGAGATAAGTAAAAAAATAAGAGGAAATTGTTGTGCCAAACGGATGTTTTAAAACAGGAAAAGGAAATAAAATTGAATAAAAAGTCAAAAACAAATAGAAAAAAATGTGGCATTCCCACTCTGCATAAAAAACGTGCTAAAAAATAGTTAAAATGAACTTAAAACTCTGGTTTACATAAAAAGCAAAATAAAAAATATAGTTCAAAAATAAACAAATAAAAATTGCTTAAATAGTGTAATGAATGTAGAGCTCTTAATATTTGAAGCAAAAAAGAAAAAACTTACCATATGAATTGCAGGAACCATTAGTAATAAAAAAGAGATTTACCAAACCTTGGCTGTAATCTGTAACAGCCTTGTGTACTGTGTTTGCATCGCAAAAGTCCAACGTAAACTCATCTTTATCCTTTGAAATCTGAAAGATAATGTAAACAAAGGAAAGGATTTAAAAAATGTTTTTTTTTTAATAAAAGTTAAATGTTAATAAACATTTTCTAGAGGTTGAAATCGCCCACCCACCATCGTTCTTAATAAAGTTGGAAGTTGAACAGCCCTTTTATAAATATTATAAAAAAGAAAAAAATAGGAAGTACAAATAAATTTTATTTGTCGAACTATTTAAATGAACATAGTTAAAGAAAGATTCGTTAAGACCTCCGGATTTATTGCCAAACGAAACAAAAACAAGTAAGAAAGCTATATTCGGTAATATTGAATCTTATATACCTTTCACCATATATACATATTAATCTAGTTTAGTGAAAAAACTCTAATCAAGAAACAAAAATTGGGGTGAAAGATAATTAAATAAAAGGAAAATCAATTTTAAGTACCACATATAATATTACATAAAAGTGTCATCGGCTCTTAATGGGTTAAGCATTTAAAAAAATTTTATATTTCCTAAAAGATCTCTTTAAAAGCTTTTAAATAATATCCATGTTGATATCTTTAAAAATAAAGTCGTTCAATCGACTTCGATATGAAGAAGAACTCAGAATATATATACAAGATGACATACTGAGTTATACCCTTTTTTACCTGTGGTGAAGGGTATAACAATATTATTTCAAATAAATTTAAAAAGAGGTGCAAAGAAAATTGGAAGTTACAGGGAAAGAGCTTTCATAAATTTTATCGTCCCTATGAATTTATTTTATTTGGATCAAAAATAATCAAATCCTAACTAAAGATCAAGCTGGGTTCCAAAAAAAGTTTCTTGAAAAAAAAAAGGAAATTGATTTTAAATTACATGAAAGCAGATCAATCCAAGGCTATGCTGCACAAGGATGGGGGTTAGACAACTTTGAAATCGCCAATATGACCTTATAATATTAGAAACATCTACTAAAGGCAGCCATATACGAGGGTTGCTATATATATTTCTGGCCTAATAGTAAAAATGCGAATATTTATAATCAAAAATGGTTCAATTGTTTTTCAAAGTATTCTCCAGCATGATTTATCACTTTTGCATGCGCTCAAACCAGTTGTCGAAGAACTTTTTCCACTCCGATTGAGACACTTCTAAAACATGGTTTTTGAACACTTCAACAGCTTCTTCTGGCGACGAAAATCGTTGACCACACATTTTTTTCTTGATGTGCGGAAACAAGAAGAAGTCATTAGGTGCCAAATCAGGGCTGTACGGCGGATGACCCATTAATTCGACGTTTTGGCCGGTCAAAAACGCTCTGGTTTGAGCCGATGTGTGAGAGCTCGTATTGTCATGGTGAACAATGATTCGTCTTCTCTTATTGGTTTTTCGAATTTCTCCGATGACTTCAGGCAAACAAATTGTAGTGTACCACTTAGAAGTGACCGTCCTACGTTGCTCAAGCGGAACAGTCGCCACATGACCAGTTTTGCTGAAGAAACAGGCGACCATTTGCTTCGAAGTGCTTCTTCCACGAACAACCGTAGTTGGATTTTGCTCGTCTTTGAAGACCCACACGGTCGATTATTGTTTCCTTTTGGGCTAATACGCATAGATCCATGATCTTATAAACGTCTTTTGAAGCACCGCAAACGTATTTTTGCAACATTTCTTTGCACCAACCGACACGAGCCTTTTTTTGAGCGAGTTTCAAATTGTGCGGGATCTAACGAAAACAAACCTTTTTTACGGCCAGGTGTTCATGTAGTATCGATTGTATGCTGGTGGAAGAAATGCCCAAGGATGTCTCTATCTCTCGGTATGTCGTATGTCGATCTTGCATTATGAGTTCACGCACGGCATCAATGTTCTCTGGCACAACAGCCGTTTTTGGACGACCTTCACGGAATTCGTCTTTGAGCGAGCTTCGGCCACGATTAAATTCATTATGCCAATTTTTCACAGTGCTATAGGATGGTGCTTTATCGCCATACAAAGTTCATCAATGCACTCTTGCCGTGATAATCCACGTCGAAAGTTGTGAAAAATGATGGCACGAAAATGTTCACGAGTTAATTCCATTTTTTTCTATATTAATTTTTTCAAGTCACTGTAAACAACACAAATAATGGTCGTACGTCAAAACGTTTTGAGTACGATTATGCTTAAAAATGACAAACTTTCCAATGGAAATGTCAGATTGCACTTGGCAGCACTCAGTGTTGCCAGGCCAGAAATATATATAGCAGCCCTCGTATAAGTTGTTTATTTTGAAGGTGGCATTTGCCAATTTGCTATTTAGCTAACACACATATTTAAAGGATTGTGCTTCAAAAGTTTCAAAGTTGTTTGAGATGACTTACTTGCGCTTCTTATCTCAGGATGCTTGTTTTTGCCCCAATAAAAACTTTAATCAATTGGAAACAAGATGAAACACATCTTCATATATTAAAAAAACTAAATATGTGATAAGAAATCGGAATTCCCAGATACAAAAAAACCAAGGTAGTCTTTCGGAATTTCCCCCCTTCATGCTAGAAAAACTTTTTTGAAGCATATTCTGCATACTGCATACGACTTAAAATACAGAAGTACAGCAGTAAATTTAATTAAAAAAAACAACATTAAAATGAAGGAAATGCCATAATTCCCAAAATAAAGTCAAAAATTGAAATTTTTTTACTCTTTTGCCTATAAAGTCCAGATTTGGATTAGGGATCACAAAATACTTGCAGCAACAATTCGGAGTATATATAGCTTTTTTACAGCAGTCTTTTTTTCGATACCAGCTAATGGATTAAAGAACATAAAAGCTCACAAGTAGCATTACGAATGACGACTTATAATATAAAAAATGTGATATCCATAATAACTTTTATATTAAGTAGGATCTTATATTTTTTAATAAATATTTAATATTTTAAAGATAAAAGATAAAAGATGTTTTCCATACTTAAACATCTACGTCTTTTTGGTCAAATTATTGACTGATCTAACCGTACCTTAAGTCAAACTTATTCCAAAATATTTTAAATTTTGTTCGCTAACTACGATAAAAATTTTTAAAGGTCTACTGAAAATCGTACACAATATTTTGAAATAACAGGACCAGAGTAAAAAAACAAAAAATTGTAATTTTAAAATGTTTTTAACGCGATCATTTTAAGATATAAACACGCAGATTACGGCACCATTTTGTAGATATTAACTAGGCCTTAAAGACCATGTATAATTTTTAAAGAAAAGACAGAAATTGGAGAAATGCCAAGCATTAGGAAAATTTGGTGATGCGAGGTCCCCAACTTTGAGGCCACATAGCACCATCCCTTGGAAGTCGATGGTACCCATCTTTAAAACTTAAGTTCAAATACTTCTCTGCTATACTTATGTGAGTTATTGTGTCTGAGTTATTGCCAAAATATTTTGATTCTGCCCCACTGTGCGCACTAGACAAAATTTTTAAAGCGATTTAATAGTATTGTTTACGTAACCTCACCACTGTAAAAGAAAAAAAAATGTTTTGTAACCGTGGTAAATGAGTCGGCAAGTGGCACATGTATAGGATTGACAGAGCTTTCTTGAGGGGAAAGTTACATAATAACAGTGTGTGCCACTCTTGGTATAGTTGCCTAAAAGGAACTGGTTGGTGAAACAAGAGATCAAGTGGTGTATATAAAAATTCACAAAGTTTCACTTGTGATCAAAACAACCCCTTTAAGATATAAAAGACAAAATTCTTCATGTCAGTCATCTTTTGCCGGAACGTATAATCATCTCTTGCAATGAGTACAAAAAACTTCTGCGACTGCAGTCATTGCATGAACGCAAGTTTAGATGTTTTGAAAAGAGAGTTTCCTAGGCCTTCGTCGGAAAGATAAAAAGTTTTATGACCTTAGGTTTCTAATTGTACCTTCCTTTAAAAAATATTAAAAAAAAATTTACACAAAAACCAAAAAAAGCAACATTTAAATTAAGAACCTTTTTTACCCTTTTTTATTGTCAATTAACAAAATCATGTTTTTTATTTTCTTTAGTGAATCTACAAACACGGTGTTCATTTATACGCACGTTTATTTACACGATTGTGAACTTACCTTGATTTTGCCCTGATTGCCAAAGGTTGCCTTCTTTAAATTGAAGCTGACACCCAGTTCTGAATTTTTGATTTCACATGACTTTTCATCAAAATCACACATGTGCGGTGGACAAATAATATTCGTTGGCCACATAAATTCATAATGACAGTCAGCAATGTTACGCAATTTTGGTGTACCCTGAAAAGACACAAGAGTGATGAATAATTTCCAAAGATTTAAAATGCAGACACGAGTTATAACAGAATAAAAAAAATATAATTTAAGTGCATCCTGTAGCAGAGAAAGAGATTTACAGATTTGCATACATCAAATGCAATTCGCCAGTGTTATGTAAAAATATTTAAAGTTAATTAAAGTCAAGTACTTGAAAATGTGAAATAAAACTTTTGTACAGAAAAAAAAAATACATTGAATACATTAATTGAAAAGAGAATTATATAAATAATGTCTTAAAGCATTCTTAAACAATTATGCATCACATTATATGAATAAAAATTTTTCTGAGAAACTAAACACGAGATCCACGAACAAGGAAGAAAAAAATGAATAAAGGACCTTTTAATAGTTTCACACAACACAAAACATTATGAGGAATATAAACGGGCCAAGCAAGTAAATGAAATAATAATTAAATGTCAGAAAACTTTTACAAATTTCCATTATCGCAATGTGGTCTTACAAACCACATGCACGTCTAGAAGCACTTGTAGTTTTACAGCAGCTACAACAAAAACAATAATAATAATAGTTTAAAAAGGAGCAGTTATAAAAAACACTGAACTAATGAATTTGTGATGCGTTGCAAATAACCGCAGAGGTCAGCCAGTAAAAATTAATTGCATGCGCAACAATATATACAGATGTCAAACAACTGAGTAAATGACAATGACGTTGACGCTGAAGCTGAGAACGAAAACTAGAATGACGAAAATATAAGCAGTAATGCAGACACCAAAAATGTTAATAAGAATTAAATGCAATTTAATAAAAAAAAAATAATTAAAACTTAACTACTAAAATTACAGTGGAGCAAAACAAAGAAAGCGAAGGAAAACGTTGTGTTTGGCAAATCTTTGTTTTGTATATTAAATTTTTTTCATAAACCTTAATGTTTCGATTTAGAATTTATTAAAGGACTTTATAACATTGACAGATATAAATTTAAAAATAATGTAAAGCATCTTCATAGCCCTGACGATTTTACCCATCACCAAGTCTATCAAAATAGAAGTCGTACAAAAAGTTTTAAATTATGACTAAACAATACTCATTCTGCGTAAAAAGCAAGAATTATGGAAATCCTCTGAAGGTGATATCATTAGAAAAAGCATAATTAAATGTTACACCGAAATTGTGAAACATGGATCAACTCATCTGAAAAACTTTTAATACATCGGCATTTCCTAGCGCATAATATACTAAACGATCGTGGTTACATTTGACTAGAAGGAACAGATATTGTTTCCTTGGTAAACTATCAGAAAAGTGAAAACTAACGATTGCAGCGAAATAATTTTTCTTTTGTCTGACACTGGTTCGACACAATTAAGTTCAATATTTTGAAGAAAAAATAAAAAAAAATATTTAAAAAAAATTATGTTATACGGATGGAGCTATTAAGATGGAAGGATACGGTGTGGAAGTAGTAGGACCGAAATGGAACTACTGCGTCTATAAAACAAACCCCTACCATCTTACAAGCGTAGATTAAGAAAGGTGAGGCTGAAGCTAGAAAGTTTGCCCAGAAGAAGAGCAAGCACACCTATAGTTAGACCGGAACCTTTTTCGGACAGTATCCTTGACGGAGAATAAAAACATCAGAAATTACCACTTGATTCAGACAAACAAAGCTCTAGAGACACATGACCACATCCGCTTTTAAACTCTAATTTCTCTAAGTAAAGT
Organism: Cistogaster globosa; assembly: GCA_937654795.1. Taxonomy (NCBI): domain Eukaryota; kingdom Metazoa; phylum Arthropoda; class Insecta; order Diptera; family Tachinidae; genus Cistogaster; species Cistogaster globosa. Next base: position 45,519,242 of record OW569403.1, on the reverse strand, counting down.
CCTCGCCACATGCCACCACAGGTTGAATAAACAAATCAACAAAATCAAATAAACAATCTAGGTACGGAACTACCGCAAATAACACCCATTTCAATCTTAAGATTCTTTAGCACAGTAGGCTTAAATAAAAATTGCTTCAGCACACGCCATGGAAGACTCTACATATTTTTGATGCCAGTCTCTTGTTTCTTCTTTCTATTATTCGGCTCTACTTTGAGGAAGAAATCGAAAAACTTGATAATATAAATAATTTGAGCAATTTTCCTTGGGACCATTTATAAAACGATGGTAAAAGTCTCGGAGTTAAGCGCGGTTTTTTTTTTGGACCAGAATTTTTGTACGATAACTGATACTCTCTAGGACTATTTTTAGACCTGTCACCGAGTGCCTAAATTGTGGCAGTTGATTTCCTACGTTAACAACCTCGTGCTTAAATAGCTTTTTCTCATTACAAAAACTTTCAAAAATAAACCAGCGCTAGCAACTTTAGCAAACAAACGAAATTATTACTAAGAAATTGCTTTCAGTACTCTGCTCCTCCAATTTCGGGCGTTAAAATGTTCTACCGTATCCAAAAATTACCACATAATTAAGTTTTTATATATAACTGAACTATATGCTTAAATACTGAAAAAAATATCACGTTATTTAAAGAAAAACAATATTTAGCATTATTGCGGTACTTTCGACCCACTGCGCAGATAAAGAGAAAATTCATTGAAAACTGTTTTAGTAATTTGGTTTAAAACAGCAGGATACACCAGGCTAAAGACAATAGTAAGCCAAGGATCAACAAATAAAAAACAAAAGCAAACAAAAATTTATGCAGATAAAATGGCCGCTGACAATTGTACATGAAAAGCACCACAGGTGGGTTCAAATACAAAAAAGTAAAAAGAAAAATATTAACAGTCTACAAAAAATTAATAAACAAGAAACAAATGAATGGCAATACAATTGGCAAAGCGCCAACAACAGACGCACGTAAAGACAAGACAAACCAACAACAATAATACAACAGACGGTTGTTTTTGAATATTCAAGCATGACAATAAAAGGAAAAAGGAACTTCACTAAAAGAAAAGGAAACGGGAACAGAAATATGTCAATGAATAAGCTGCTTGCTACTACTTCGGTTTAAAACACAGATTGCAGACAAAATGTCAATAGTCGCAACAACACCAAACAAAAAAAGCACAAGAACAAAAAAAGTTTTATTAGGGTGCTTCTTTTATTGCAAAATTAGTTTTTTAGATGCGTTTAGTTTTTAATTTAGAGTATGAATTTATTTATGTTTAAAAAAAATATTCGAAAATTCTGAATCCAAATCTACTTTTAATTAATGAGAACTGCTAATTATCGAAATATTTAGATTAGATAAGATGTTGGTTTATATTTCTTATTTTTGAAAATTTACGAAACAATTTTGAGTCTTTTGAGTCAATATTTTCAGTAGCGCCCTAATATATGTTAAAAGCAATAAAGTGCACCGAGCCACAGCAATATAAATTGTTGGGGGATTTAGGGTATGCAGCGTCATAGCAAACAATGCGAAATGGAAGCGAAAACAATATTGTTGGGGCTTTATCCATTGTTATTGTTTACTTTGTTGAAATACATCTACTGTAGACAGGGAATTCAATTCAACCTCCTCTAACCAACTATTAAACCAACAACCACAATAAATCGATTATTAATAATAAGTGTTGCAATATTGTATAATGACTCTTGCATTTTTGGGGTAATGTATTGTTATTTATGGTTTTGCATCTACTTTTATTTTAATTTCTGGTCGATTCTCTCTCTCCCTTTCTGCTTCTCTGCTTATAGTGACAGTTCCCTAAAACTCACAGCAATTAGTGAAATAAAAATTTGTAATTAGACATTCATTTAGTCGTAATCAAGAATGGTAGCTGCAATGAATTTGTAAAAATAAAAAACAAGTTGGACAAAAGGGTTTAATTTAAGAGAATATTAAAAAAAGTTTAAAATGTTTTTTTTGGAAATTTTTTATAAAGCGAAAAGAAAATTATTGTAAAAATATATGCATATGAGGGAGAGTCAAAAAGTCCGTTACTTTAATTATCAAGCCTCTAACTAAAATAGCGACACTGTTCCACATGTCAGTTGCTGCTATCAAATTTCTACAGCCCTTCATAGAGAACTACCGAGGAGGAAATGGGAAAAAGAAAATGTTATGTGCATTATTCTTTGCATAAAAAAGAATCACTAAAACTGAAAAAGCTTAGCTTGATAAATACTATGAAGACTTTACACCATAAATTTCGATGTTAAGAAAGTAGGGAAGATGCCAGATTTTTTGGACTTCCAGAAGTGCCCAAAACAATTGAAAAAATTAACGATACGATCTTAGTTCATCGAGAGATTGTGGAATACAGGTCAATGCAATGCAATACAAATGTAAAGAAATGGCTCGGCGGAAAAGCATTTGACTACAGTAATGAAATCATCTCATCACAGTCCTATTTTAAAGTCATCGAAAAAAAATTTTTTTAAGGTATCAAAAAATTGGAGAAACGCTGGAAAAATAAAATAATTTTTTATTCAAAAAACTGTGTTTAATTCATAAAGTTACGGGCTCATTGACCCGCCCTCGTATATTATTAATGAAATCATAAAAAAGTTTGTTCCCATCGATAAATCCCTCAGAAATTGAAACGTTTGCTTTTGTTGTTGTTTAAAACACAGCCCCCAAAGGACTTAACCTTAATTTATTTTCCTTCTTTCTTGCGCTATAAAACTGTAATTCAGAAAAATCATCTCGCACTTTAAATTGATAAAAAAAATTTTTAGTTTTTAGTTAATAATTATTAAAAGTGGAAAAGTTTTTAGCTGGAATCAAGTTCGTATATTAAAGTCTATGGAAAAAAATTATTTTCAAATGATGTGTAAATTTCAAGAGGGTACAGGAGAAGCAAAAAATTACTTCAGAGGTTTTTACGTCTCTCTACTGACAGTAACTGAAGAAATCAAATACGCAATAAACGATGTTTAAATAATAGTTTATATCATTTGTAATAAATTAATTCAACTTACGCGACCAGCTCGCATGTCACAGTAAAAATCAATCCTTGATGACAATTGTAGGTTCTTATCTTCCGGACAGAGATCACCCAACAAATAACGCAGTTGAGCATTTGTGCGATTAATAGCCACTAAGGAAGCCAGAGGATAGCCAAGACTCTAGAAATAAAGAAACACAAGAAATGGATTTAAATAAATAAGTTGACGTTAGTGTGTTCAAAACAATATATCTTTTACATCTGATTTGTCTATTTTTAACTTCACTTTTAATTCAAACACAGACAAGGGTCCGATTTCATGCAGAGGGCATTTTTTTCTTCCGACAAAAGTATATTTTTTTTCGATCGGAAAACACATGAGTATATGAGTCAACAAAGTCACAAATATTTCTCTTTCTTTTTTTATAATTGGGGAGCATTAATAGGGGATCATTAAAACAAAAACTTTTAAATTTTTTGCCAGCAAATGTCTTATTCCTTAACTTTTGATAATTTTTTAAAACTGCAAAAAATTGCTTTTAATATTGAAAAAAGCAAAATATGAGTTTAAAACTTATTAATTAATATTAATCGTTGCCTGGGTCTAATTTGAGAGTTTTTTAGGTCACTGTAGAATATATTTTAATCTTGTTTACCATTTGGCCTTACTCGGAATGCGTAAGAAATAGTATTTAATAAATAGTATTTAAGCTCAAAAAAAGTATCACGCCTACTTTACTTTATACTTTAGCTCTGCTATTCACCATCCAGGCAAATATCTACTCGTGTTTCGTGATAACTTCCCAAGAAACAAAAACAAAAAAAAACAAAAAAAAAAAAAAAAAAAAAAAAAAAACTTACAAAGAGATTTAAAATACATTTTAGAATACCAGTATCCACAACTTCGTCTGCGTTTTTTAATGCAAATAAAAAAAGGTTCTCAAATATTCTTGAAAGTTCTGTAAACCATGTTAAAAATTTTCTACCTACAAAAAAGTGTTGACAATTGTTTTGGTACCATTTTTTATAAAGCGAAAAGAAAAAAATTGTGCTTTTACATTTGTACCTCTATTTTCTCTACGAAATGACTTATTTCACGAAAAAACAGTATTCTTATTTAAGTTTTTAGGGACCTTCTCACAAATTTTATACAAATTCGTCGAGCAGTTTTGAGGTGATGAGAACACAGACAGACAAAAAATAATTCTAAAAAAATAGCTGTTTTGTATTTTATATTAATTTCTACTATCCATCTCAACATTAAAATTTTCAAAAAATATTTTATGTACAGAAATGACCCCGTTACTTTTTTATTATTACTTGTTCGATTAAATACTTTTCTAATTGGGTGATTTAGAATTTTATGTTACAGTTCGAATAATGGTTTTCTTGATTTTAAAGTCGTTAGAAGTGTAAACTTGATGGCAATAGTAAGCGTTTTGCATCTCCTTTTAACAGTCGTCCTTTGAATTTGACTTTTCAACATTTGGTAACCTAATCTTAATCATGGTTAAGAAAGCAATAAATGAAGATATAAAAACATCTGAAAAAATATCGCTGCCGGTATGAAAGTTTTTTCTTGGCTTTGCTATGAGGGACATTCTTGTTATCTATCCGAACTTTTAAATAAAAAACCGTAGTCATATGTACATTAAAAAAGTTATTTTGCATGAAATTTAATTTTAAAACTTCAGTGAATTTAATTTTTATAAAACCCAACAAAACAAAACCTCCCCTGCGAGCAATGCGACAATAAAACAACTTTCAACAAAAGTTAAATTATAAACAAATAAATAAATAAAAAAATCAATGAAGCCTTACAGTTTAATAAACTGAATTTATTTATTAAATTAAAAAATAAAAGAAATTTTTCATATAAATTGCAAGCAATTGGGACAATAAATCTGAAAATATATTAAATGTGCCAAAGAAACCATAAATAAATTGAATTGCATAACGAGATGATAAATGAAGTAGAACTTTTATCTGTAGGAAAACGTTTTCGAAAAGAAAAACAAAATAAGAAAACTTCTTCTATATTTTTCATTCCTATTTTTTATTTTTTTGCAATTGGAAGTCTATAATTCTTTTTTTTTTTTTATTTCTTGTTTTGTTTCGTTTTAATGGGAGATTAAAAAAGACAAGCAAAAGAAACAAAAACATACTGAAGAAATTGCATTAAAAAGGATTTTGTTGTTTAAAAAACGAAAACAAAAATAAATGAATGAACACATTCATTGTATTCTTTAGCAATCTATAGCTTTGTTGTTGCTTAAATCTTCTCGAAATATCTATATATATGCACATATATGTTCATATAAATGAAATATATTCTCTGTATGTTTTTGATCTTGTTCAACGAATCTTGAAGAACTGAAACGTATAAATTGATAAATATTTGTAAGACAAAAACTTTTCAGAAGTCCTAGCAATGGAAGGAGCACAAGAAAAAAGATATTAAAATTAATATAATCTCAGAAAGCATTGAAATTATAAATGAATACACATTGATGCAGATGTGCACAAATCTGTGTCTCTTGTGCATATGAATGTGTCAAAAACATTAAAACAATTTTATATAAAATAAATTTGGTAAATATGAATGCATGCTTTATGCTACAGTGGGCTTAAATAAAATATGTCAGCAACAGTATACAGAACGAAATTAATTTCATTCAAAAGTTCTTAAAAACGAAAATATAAAGATCTTACAATATAATTCAAAATTTCGACTATTTTTGTAGTACAGGGGGACTATCGTCAGCCCCATTTTTTTAAGCAAAGAAGTATCCACCAGGACACCTGAAAAAGTCCGATGAAAATTGGTATGGAATTTTAAACAAAACAACTGGAAAGAGTACTTTCTTTTGCATACCTATAGCATAGACATAGGTTCGCGCTGTCATGGAGTGCTGAAACTGGCTCAATCAACCACAAGGGTAGCAGTAGCGTGCGAAGTAATCCACTTTCCTACTGTATTAGTTTGCAGTAGAGAAGTGTGTCTATCATCCCCCTGTGAACATGTTGCCATGTATAGCTTATACTCGACGTATTTGATTCTGCAGGTGTAAGGCAACATTAGTCACGGGCTTTCTGGGACCTAACTGTCAGTTAATTAACTTTTTAAAACAAAAAGAACTATTAGTGTGGAAACGAAAGCTATTCGTGAGTAGCATGGTTGCTTTGGTTGATGTCATGTTGCATTACCACATAATACCGCCAACGGATGGAGTTTAAATAGTGTCTAGCTCTCATGTAAAGAGTGATGCATGGTCTTGCAAACCATGTTATCGAAGTGGCTACTTGGTTTGCAATGTCCCTATAGATGCATTGTATTTACCTATTGGTAAGATCACTGTCAATTGGGCAAGTACTGAAGTTGAGTGGCATTACATACGTCTATCCATCATATGGGTGCAAGAACACTCTGAAGTGATTGGGAATGCAATAGCAGATAATGTGGCATTTAGGGCTAACAACTTGAAAACTTAGTAAAGGACATGAAAACCTAGCTGAAGGAAGGAAGGTGTGACCTTCCGGACATAGTTGGGGGCATGAAAAAAATATTTTGAGTAGACCAGAAAAAAAACCTAGAGGCTATTTTTTCGCTAGACAAGTGCGAGAGTAGTAAGTTGATAGATGTTTTGACTAGGTACTTTACACATCGAAGATTTAAAGCAAGACAATGTCACGGACTACAGGATTCGCACATAAAATATATCAACTTTTTAACATATTACAGGACAAGGAGCTTCATTCAAAAAACGTGGTCACTATAGACAATAAATATTCTTTAATTTTTATCCGCATTAGTGTGTTTCCATGACATAGGAATAGATCCCATCCTTTCTAACTTAACCTTAACCTTAAGGAAACTAACACAAAGACGTTCTAAATTAAAAATGTTTCATAACGTTATGGTATAAAAATCCAAAATTTTCAAAAATAAACATTAAATGTTTTCTAAGACCATATTTTTTTTGCATTTAATTTACTGTGTCCCTTAAATTGTTACTTGTTGGTTTTATTTTTTACTAAAAGCTTAAAGAAGCATTGCAGTATCAGCAAAAATTGAATCTGGTGTCCAGCAAAAACGATAAAAATGTTACAAACAACAACAGCTCAGCGTGATTTGTATGTATTTCGACATCATCATGTTGCATCTTTTTTTATTGCTTCTTTTGAGGTTGTAACTTTTTATCGATAAAGTTGTTGACCATGTTTTTTCTACCCTTTTTTTATTTTGCTGATGAACTTCTCCACTAAAGAGTTGGATTTTTTGTAGCCTTTACTTTCAAGGATTAAACAATTTTACCTTGTGGTCATGGCTGCCAAAGACACTTATTATCAACCATTTTATTCTTACATTTTCTTCGTCATCATTGAGTTCTTCCTTTTAATGTGAAATAACACATACACAGGCTATCAGACAGCCATACAGAAGAAATTTTTTATAAATGTAAAATGAGTGTATGAGTGAATGTGTATGTGTATGTGTCAGTGTGAACTTTCGACCACAGTAAATACAGAAACCGCACATAAACATTGATTGAATGCCCCAACAGCTTGGAATGCTGCAGCACGTTTCAAACATTAAAATCTCGTTTGTATAAAATTTTTGCACACACACAACAAAACACTCTGTACACTCTCATATATGAGCCTTGCATGAATTTGCACTTGTAAAAAAAAGAATGGTTTTAAGAATCGATGGAATACTCTTTTCTGGATGTTTTATTACATTTGTATGACTAAATGTGTTTGTTAGTTTGTCGATCAATTCCATTTGATTTGATTTGATGGCTGTTGACTATAAATTGTTGTTTCTTTAATGGGTTTTACATTTTGCTTTTCCTGCAACATGGCTTGTGTTACTTTTGGTGTATTTTCTTTTTGAGTGTCTGTCAGTATGTGTGTGTATTGGTTTGATTCAGTGCTAGTGTTTATTCGTGGTTAAAAAATGGTTGAGCTACGTAATTTTTTTTTGTGTTTTCTTTTTGTGCTGTTGCACAGTGGCGACTTTAACAAACTAAATGGTAAGAAAACTGCTTTATATATATTTTATTTTTATTTACTTTATATATATTTTAATTAATTTAACAAGCAATAGGTTTTTTTTAGTACTTTGCACTTTTAAAAAAATTGTTTTATAAATAATAATATAATAATTTTTATTGCATTTTGTTATTGTTTTTTTTATGCTGAAATAAATATTGGTTATTCTGGTGTAGAAAAATATCGCAAATAAAAATAAATTAAATATAATTATCAATAAGGTAAAACAAAAAAAAAATTTAATAAATATTTTTTATAATACAAAAATTTATTTTCGATAAGTTTTTACTTTTTTCGGAAAATCTTTAGTTATAAGCACGAGGAGACAAAAATAATTTCTTTTCTTTAGTGTCAAGTATACTCTAAATATGACAAATGTGGGGACATTTTTTATTTATAATTTTAAGCAATTTAAATTTTTTAAATCGGATAGCATTTATAAAGGTTACAGCCTCCTTAGACTGCTTGGATCCGAGGTGGTCAATTTTGGCTTCGTATGTGCCTAAACTACAACCATAATGAGAAACTACCTGTCTCCTACTCTGCAGATAATCCAAGGGTTAGATAAATAAATCCAATCTGTAGTTTAACAATTCTAGATTTTTAACCATTCAATTTGTAAAAAAAATCCACGGTGCGATGGAAAATTTATATGAAAATCCAACTGCCAGTTTTAGATTAAAACCCTTTTAATTATTGTTCTAGGAAATACATTTTCTAATGAATGTGAGCATTCGCTCTCAGGTGGTTTGTAGAATTTATGTCATTTTCCTCTTTGAGTTTTATAAAATTGTAATTGAAGCGTACTTACAATAGGTTTGAATATTTACGAATAATTTTGCAATTTAAACAAAGAATGAATTATAGAGGTTTTGAAAACTTATTTGAAATAACATTCAGTGTGATATGGAAAGGCTTAAGTGGAACTATTCGAGCCAATGATTGTTCGAGTTATACATACAAACGTACACATAAAACATGATGCATTTTACTACCAAATATAAAAGCAAAAGAAATTTGTTTCTTAAACTAAAGAAAGCATTATTCAATTGAAAAAAATTAAAAAAAAACCTACAATAAACCAAACCGTTCGAAAACATTTTTAAATATGGAAATTTTAAACAGGTATATTTTTATTCATGTCGTACATATTTCGAACAGACCAACCTAAATTAGCGAACCTATTATTAATGCTGAAAAATTGTATTTAAAAACATCCGCAATTAGAAAGAAAAAAAATATAGAAAAAAAATTTACAATTTTTTAAACTATCTAAATTGACAATACTTTTGAAAAAAAAAAGCCCATACACAAAGAAACACGCAGTGAACTTTAGTGCCTTAAGGCCAACTATAATGTGCATTAGTTAGCTTAAGCAAACTTAAGAAACTTTGTAAGTAAACATAAATCATGTACCGCAAACTATAATGTACTTAAGAAAATTTCCTGTCAAAATTCATTTGCTTAAGCAAAGTATGAAACTGATCGTACATTAAATATAACAACTTCTGATTGTGCATTCGTAAAGAAAAATTACAGCGAAGGCCGACTGTGATAAATGTATAAAAAAGGAAGCTTTTTTCAAAATTCATGTCCAAAAACTATTTTTTATTCTTAACTTAACTGCTTATGATTTGCATCGTTGCATTTTTAGTTTTGTTTACCAAAAATAGAAAAACAGAAAAAGGAAACAAACTTAAATTTTTATCGAATTTATCTTAAAACTACCCATCTAATAATAAAGTGAGCACTCAGTAAAAGTACAATTAAAAGAACCAACATAGGAAGCTTTTTCTCAGCATGGGATAGAATGGCTCGCGGCATGACTCCTTTATGATTCTCAAATATGTGTTAAAGTGACAAAATTGTTATCGTAAAGGGTTGGTTTTCATGCCGCGTTTTGATTAGTACGCGCCTCAAAAATAATGTTTTAACATCAAAAGCCCTCACCAAACATACCAAATAAGCAGCCAGTGACGACGTTCTTCACCGAAAGGTATGAAAACAGTATTATATTTACTGGCGGAACAAATCCAATTAACTTATTACCATAAATGTGCTGTGTCAAATTAGTTACAATAGTCATGTAAATACATTCTGGTCACCTTTAATGGTTTGTCTAAGCATTTAATAGACTTTTCGTAAAGTTTTAAGCATTAGCTTAAGTTAGCTTATGCACATTATAATTGGCCCTTAACATGCTTCAAAAATCGAATTTTCGAAATGCTAAGCGTTAATACCTCACTTGATCGGTTCTTCATACAGTTTGCATAAGCCAGAAAATTTCCAAGAGATAGGCGTCCCTTTGAGCGATGATTTAGGTTTGGCTGTTACTCTTGAAGCGATGTGAATATTTCTTTAAACAAATATTAAATTCCTAACTTAAAGGAAATCTTCCATTTTGCATTTAATACAAAACATTTAAATTAAACTTTCGTAACATTTAAGTATTAATTTTAAAACAGTTATGCTATACTCGTACTTCATTATGATGACAAGATAAGAAACTCTTTCCTTTCTCTTCAGAGCAGGATATCCTTTGCTGATGAAACACACACACACAATTTCACATTGCTCTTATTCATTCTAAATGGGGAAAAGGGCAAAATGAACAGATTGCAAACTTAACATCATAAGAAAATCATAAAATAAACGAGAAATCTAATGACACGGCACATATTTATGTGATTTTTGAAATTAACATTTATTCAATGAGTTCAATGAGAAACTGGCAAAAGATTAAAGTGCAAAAAATAAAACGGAATTTAATGGAATTGAATTACTGAGTAAAGTGAAAAATTAAAATTTATGTTTTATTTAATAAGCAGAATAAGTGTCATTCTTTTGAATTGCATAACACATTGCAAAATATGATGTCTATGTGACTTCAAAAATCTGTCAGAAGAATTTTTTTACTTAAAATTTTTTTTAAATTTGACGCTATTTAATTTTCATAAACACTCTCGATCAAATTACTAAAACCATTTAAACTTATCTGCAAATATACTGACATCATAAAGAGCACTTTCTGAAGACTACAAAAATGTCGACAGCAAGATATAAAGTGTGTTTCAACAGCAACATAGTTTTCGTTAATGTGATTGGAATATTTAACTGATTTTAATCGAAAATGTTTTATTTTGCAATATAGTAATAGGAAACGTTTATATTAAATTTATTTATTGATAATAGTGGCCCTTGTTTTAAATATCTTAAACATACGGTTTTTTTTGTGTTGATCTATAAAGTGGTTTTAAATTGTTGATAGAAACTTTTAATTTTGTTCCCAGAGCAAAATTTTCTTTAGCTATCATAACTTTTTGAAAAATCCAATCCTAAATTTTTCAGTGATTTGTTGATTAATTTAGTCCAAAAACATCATTTGCTTCAGGAAAAGCTGATCGATATTAAGTCATAACCCCACCATTTTTGTTATGATAAAAATTTAAAAATAGCTACTCTTTTCGTGAAATTAATAATCGCCATCAGGGCTTTCCAAATTATATTCGTTTTCGTCACTTAAACCACAATACGCCAGCCATTAACATGACATCTTACTAGAATATCGCATGTAAAATGTGGTCTCCGGAAAATTATAAAAGATTTTCTTTGCGTACATTATGTAAAGCTTGTAATAGCTGTTCTTACCGTTGAAGTGCCTGGATACCAAATTGAGACCTGATTTTTAGTGCTGAAAGAGATCCACTAAAAATCAGAAGAATTCTCACTTTTAAAAGTTTTCTGAAGTCTTTAATTCTTTTTAATTGTACCAGCACAGTTTTTGATCGCTAAACATAAATTCTTGTTTTGAAATTCTACGTTTTTTGTTTATTATACCCTTCGCTACAGGTGGAAAAATGGTATATCTAAGTTTGTCGTTCCGTTTGAAATTTCTACAACATCCATTTTACTATTGAAAATCAACAAGATTGGTCCTTGTCCTTTAAGGCAGCAGTCAACACACCACGCTTGCCTTTGATTTTTCCATATCATGTGGAACAAATCTAGTTTAGTAAAGAATAATAATAATAAAAATAGTAAAATGTATGGGGTAACAGAGAATTAAAAAATAAAAAAAAAACATCAAGTGAAAAAATCAGCGGTGTCTCATATTTTCCGAGTTATGGGCCTCTAGAAACGTGCGATTGTGCACCATATTTTTTAAGATATCAATATCGGTATCGTTGAAAAGAGATCTTTCAGAAAATACATGTACAAATTTTCTTGCTTTATTTATTATTTATATTTCTTTAGTTACTTTACCAAACTAGATTAACGCATATGGTAAAGGATATATAAGATTCGGCATAGGGGATTAAAGATCTCTTTCTTGTTACGCAAATATCGTTACTACTACAAACCGAAAAAAAAACTAAAAATAATTCAAAAATGACCATTTACGCATAACACATTGAAGTTAGCTTAAATTTGTTTTGCGTTGTGACATTATTTTTTGCCTTCTCCATGCAGTCTAGAAGAATTTTGTGTAGTTTTACTGTTTTGCTTGCCACTCAGATACATGTGTCCTATGTCTGCGAAGTGATAGCTGATCTATACGATTATCAGGCTTTGTTAAGCAATAAATAAATAGTCCTCGTCGTTTCCCATATCAGCAATTTAATATAGTCCTGTATACTTGTCAATTTAATATAACAAAACCTTTATTTTAACTTAAGAAGGCGTGTTTTTGTTTCGTATTCAGTGGAATTTGGTCATTGGCCAATTACGACAGCAGTATCGTCAAGCTGGCTGGTAGCCAAATTTCCTAACCATTGATTCTTTTATCGATAAATTGTCATGTAAAAGTCCGAATTGACAAAACTTTTGCAAAACATCCAGGCAAGATGTGCACTCTAAAACTAACAGCACATCTAGGTTGTTATCAAAGCTGCAATATAACCTTTGAAAAGGCAATTTATGATATCCGGAAAGTATGCCCAGGAATATACGAGTTTCCTCTTTGGTAAAAAATGATCGGGCCATTAGTGCAATAAGAAGATCATTTTCGATGGAAGTTAAAATTTCGCTGCCGGAAATTGAAGTGCTAAAAAAACTTATATATTTAATAATAATTTTGGTAATTCGAACTTAGTCCGAAATCAATTTAAGGCAGTGTCAATACGGTTAGTGCAGATCTTAATTCAAGCCCACTGTTCGGCGGAACAAGCTTATTTTTCAGGTTGTAAAAGAAGCTCTATTTTCTGAAACGGTGCTTCGAAGACTATTTGGAAGCAGGAGAGCGAAGATGCTCATGGTTGATAGTACAGTAGTCAGTTCTATTGACTTACTGGAGCATGGACGCATTGTGGAATTTGTTTAACTGTTTTACCGTTTCTACAATGGAATGTGCTGTAATGAAATCTTATTAAGAGCACATCCACGGGTTTGTTTAACCAGAAAAACGTTTTTTTTTTAGCTAAACAGTTGCATGTGAAATAAACTCTCTGCAAAACACTTTCTTGTCACGTTCGGTGTGAAAATTTAAAACAAGTATCCATAAGCACTACTACTTTATACATCCTCCTTCCTATATCTCAGTTCCCTAGTTCTTTCACAATACGTTGCGTGGTCATCTCCTGAATGCTGTTCCCGTTAAAAAAAGAAATTCAAAAACGAACTCAGCATGCTTTCATTTAATTTCTATTTTAATTTTAATGTTCACGGATTGTTTTTTAACAATCTCATGCCTAATTAGCACTAGAGTGTGAATTGAACATGGGTGAGAATTTATTCTTTGTTTTTATTTAATAGTATTAAATATTTTCTAAATCGGAAGTTGAAATTCGAAATACATGCCTACTCACCCATGTTTCAATTATATGCCAGTAAAAACAAGACAATCTTCGATACAAACCTTGAAATAAATAAATAGGTGTAAAAGAGCTTACGTAAATATATTTGAAAAAGCGTTTTGTGAGGTCTGTATATTTAATCTTGTTCTATTTGTTGTTGTGAAGTACTTATATTTAATGCAGCAGTCGAATTGTTGCTTAAAGTGCTTGTACCTAATGCAGATTTTAACCGATGTGTATTCATGTTTGTAAGTATGTGTGTATTTCACAGATTTATGCTGATGCAAATGTATATAGACATGCACTTACACTTTTCCGTACCATTGTACTAAGCAAATGGCACTTGAAATTTAACTCATACCCCCATAAACCAGAAGATATATTTATGTACGTTAACACACTCATACCTACGTTATTAGGAAATGAATAAAGAAACAAGAACAAATGCATTTAACCACTACAAACACTTAAATTCATTGAAATTTTTAACGTACAACTCTTGAAAACTTAAATGTACAGAAAAAGCTAGAGAATAATAGGGTTTCAGTATTAAGGGTGAGGTTGTTTCACGAATGAACATGAACTTCAACCATTAAAACCTTTTTTTACACATACAAAATTTATTGGGGAACTATTTCTGCCTATAAATTATCTTGTATTAAAAAATTTACTAAAATCTAGTTTTAAAATAAATGTTTTAAAAAACTTTATACTTGGGATTTCTTATTACCATTAAAATATCATTGGAAATAATGACAATGAAATAAATGTAACTACCATTTACTGCTTGTTTATTTTAATTATCGTTATTTTTACTAATAATAATGAAATTTAATGAAATAGTTTAATTACTAATTACAAATGAATAAAAAATAATTTGAAATATAAATTTATAATACAGAAGCTGAAAAAGAACTTACATAAAAATGCATTTTATAACAATTGCTCTACTACGTTTTAATAATGTTAATGTTTATTTAGTGCACAAAGACAAGGAGTTACGTCTATTAATGGTAATGCTATGAAACCGTTTATTCATTAGTCAATGATAATAATTTGTTTTTCACTTTTTAACCTTCTGATTAGAAAGCATTGCCATTAGTGAAAATAATGTTAATTGTAAAAAATCATTAGCTATTAATTAGTCCATCTATAAATAAAATATTTAAAACTTTTATGGAAAATAAATTAAATTTTATCTGTTATTGAAAAGAGACAATTTTTAGGGCAATTAGGTTTGATAGTAAAAACTATTATTAAAAACTGCTGAGACCTAGATCAAGTGAATAATTACTCTATACAGCCAAATACATATGAACATACATGGTATAGAAAATACGCCGAAAAATGGAACAAATTTATGAAAAAAAAAATCCAAAAAATTGACAAAAACAAAATATACCAAACAAATTTTAATTTTAACAAAATTAAAATTTCATCTTAAAATCACTGTTCTGTGAATTTTAACTTAATTCTGTAATAATGATTTTCTTAAAGAAAAAAGTTTAGATGCATATTCATTAACAAAGAAAACATTTAAAAGAAACGAAATCCAAACATCTCAAAAAAATCTAAAAAAAAAAAACGATATTTTTAATTTTTTAATTATTTTTATTTTTTAATTCTTTTTTTTTTTTTTTTTTTACTTAATTTTCCTATGAAATTCACCGATATTCATTGAAGGTGGAAGCATGTCTCGATTGCTATTTCGCTACCGCTTACGTAGGTTTCCTGAAAAGTGATTCTAAATTCCCGCAATTTGATTTGAATTATAAAACCCTTGAGATAAAAACATTCAGCCAAGAGCGAAACTAAATTTTTTTTATGCAAACATTACTAGTTAGTTTTAGCTTAACATACCATTATGTTTATTAATAAAATATGGTGGTTATAAATACCGTATTGTCTCAAGAAATTTATTAAAATTTGGTTGTAGTTGAAAATTTAGTAAAAAAAATTTTTTTTTTGTTAATTTTGTACCGAAGAATTATTAATTAATCAATTATTAACGAAAATGTATTTATTGTGAACAAAATATTGTTAAAAGGTATATATTTTAACCCTAACTACATATCGTTGCACCGATCACAACATGGTTGTTACAGATATAACAAAATGGTTATCTACGTGTAGAAAGGTATTGAGACAGAAGTATTTGGAAGTAATTAATAAAATGGACTAGTTAATTGGCATTTTTCATTAGCGTTAAATGATAAATAATAATGTTTTATTTTCAATTATGATATTTAATGAAAAAGTTGATAATTAGTTAAAAAAAAACAATCATTAAATGGTTGCAAGGCATTACCATTAATAAAGTTTATATTTGTCCCCAAAGTGTAGTAGAGCAGTATTTAAAATTAGAGTTCTTATTAAAAAAATTTGTTCAAACAGATATTCTTTAACATACTTATGCAAAATGAAAAAACATGAAAACATATTAATGAAAAAATCCCAGATATTTGTATTTATTTTTTTAACTCTTTTCACACTTTTCGTTCTGTGTATATAAATATAGATTCATTAACATTCGAATACAAGTTGCTTTTAAATATAATTCAATATATAGAAATATATTTTTATTATTTCTAAAAAAAACACATTTAAGTAGTGTACGTGTGTTACTTGTGGTTTCTATAACAAAAAATGATTTTTCTTACTTTTCTAAATCGATACTTATAACACACTTATAAACATTATGCCTCCTTAAATGTCTAATCGTGGGTGATGGAAATATACGTTAAAATTTAGCGAAGATATATAAAAGTAAACTGTATTAGAAAAAATGTATAGAAATGTGTCAATTCAAATTAAAATTAAAAATTGACGACTTTTTAAATAAAAGAAAAAATATTAAATAAATTTTTTAGTTTATATTTAATAATCTTTCTTTTCCTACCACAGAGTAAGACTTGCCCCAATCAGCAATTTTTGTAACAAAAAACCCAAAAAAAATTAAAAATTTTTATAACTGAAAATGTAACAAAAAATTTAATTCTATCAAAATAAATTAAATTCACAAACATTTTAAATTTCACCAGCGGCAAAAAATTCGACTAAAAATCAATTAATTAAAAAAAATAAAACAAAATGGGACACAGTAGTAAATAACAATTACTCACTAAAAATCGAGATTATACCGAAAATAGAAAAAACTTACTTTAACACGGGAATTGCTGCAAAAGCAACTAACAAAAATTATAAAATATTAGAAGATATTTAATTTTAATAAAAGAAAACTGTAAATTTTCCACAACAAAAACTTCCAGCTTAATCCAAAACGATAATTACAAATTTACTATAAAAAATAAGTCTCCTTTTTTATTTTTATGTAAAAAAGGAAGCTCAATTTAAAAAATAAAATATTATATAATAATATAAAATAATTATTAATTAAAAAAACGTAGTTCACCAAAATGATAAAAACTTATAATAATTTGTTTTGAATATCAAAATATTTAACAAATTTGTGTCTCATTATTAAAAATGTTCCTGCCGCATTTTTTTGTGTGGGATTGCAATTTCTTATGTTTTATTCGTAACCAGCAGTGCCCACGACTTCATACGCGTAAACGGTGTTAAACATTTTCCATTTACAAAAAAAAATGTGCTGACGACTGTTTTAGCACCATTATGCGGGTAGAATTAGTTGCTTTCACACTTGGTTCTCTATATTTAAATCAAGGTTCAAAGGGGCTTCCCCTCAAAATTTTATTTAAATCCATCCAGTTTTTACGTAATGCGAACACAGACAGACAGACGGACGGAGCACAGACAAAAATTCCAAAAACAGGTGTTTTGTATTCCATATCGACTACTTTTTACACTAACATCAAAATTTTCATGTACAGAAATGACCCAATAACTGTATTGTATGTATAGATGAGGACTAAACAACAAGTTTTGCCGAAAAATTAACTATTTAATGAAAAAAAAGACATAATTCACCGGAATAATACAAATATTTACAACAATATGTTTTGCCTATCAAAATAATAAACATATTTTTTATTATAAAAAATATCCCTGTTAAATTTTTTTATAAATTCTTGCACCTTTTTTATATTTTATTCGTAGTAATATTTAATACTTTTGTTTTTTTTAATTTCATCGTTTTATTTAATAAAATAAAGTCAAAAATTTAAAAAAAATAAAAAATATTTCGCAAACCAAATAAAAATTATGCAACAATAATAAAAAGTGCATAAAATGCCACCAGACACGTACTCGACTTCTGTTTAAAATGTTTTTACGAACACAATTTATTAAAGGGCACAGAAGTCCTCTCGTGTTTATAATGGCAAAACCATCATAGTTCGCACGCTGCCATGACACGATTCGAAAAAAGAAAGGAAAATGTATGAATATTTTTTGTTGTAGAAAAAGTCATAAAAATGTCTGTGTGTGTGTGCATGTATGAATATTTGCATTCACAAAATGATTGATAAATATAAGTGAATGAAGCAAAAAGGGCATAAAAGTTAAAAAAAGTAAAAATAATGTTAATCCTGCCATCTGTGTTGCCAGATTGTGCGAAATATCGTAGTTTCAGCCATTTTCTGATTGGTTAGGGATTTTTAAACAATTTCTTTTATATCTGGTTATAAAACGATTTTTTTAATCAGTTAACGAATTTTGTCTTAAATTTTCTTATTTATTTCGCTATTTCCTAATGAGTTTTTGTATTTAATAGAATAGCAAAATAAAGTGTGTGTTTTAAGCCCGATAGAACATACAAAATCCGTCAAACAAGTTTTAATGCAACTTTTGACAGCTGCAATCAGTATGTAAATCCATTACACACCGTTTAGCGCAGCTTACACGCTTGTGGCATCAGTGGACACTTTATTTAATGAAAAATTTAGTCAAACCTCGCGTTAAGCTCCATGATCAATGATCTTTCGTCTAAAAATATAGATAAGAGCATGGTACTACCATTGATTTCTTGGCAATAAGTTGATGTCGAAAAATGCTAGTTTATGCTCATAAACCAGCGACAGAGGCAACTTAAGTCCGATTTGTTCGTTTTTTTCATGACACACGGCTAGCAATGTTTAAAGAAGTTGCTAAAAATTGGACATCTAGAATTTGCTTTACCGAAAACCGCAGTGGTGGCCATATGCCCTAAATAGTTTTCAAATATTGATGCCATATGTCGAGTTAATTTTTTGTACTTTTTTTTAACGATTTAAAGTTCTATCGGACTTAAGCAAATAATAAAAAACATAAAATAAAAATTTTATATCGAACTCATTTATTTGCAAGAATTGAATTTACGCGAATTATGTAGTGAAAAGTTGGTTACCAAAACAAATAAAAAACAATTTGACAGCTTTAAATTTAGAGTTTAGAGTAAACGTAGAGCATTTCACACGAGTATTAAGGCCGGGGCACATAGAATCCGTCATACGTTAAACTTTGACAAATTCAACTAAAGTTAAAGTAACGACGGATGAGGTTGGCACAATGAATACTTTGCTGACGGATGTTATACCAAAGCTTGCTCTCTATTTTTATTCACTTTTAAATTTAATTTGTATTTTATTCACTTTTTTAATTAATTAAATTTGTATTTTATTGTTTGCCACCAAAATTGTTTTATTAAAATCACAAAACACAATTGAAACACAACAAGAGTTAAAAGAAAACAGAGAAGAGGAAGCAGTTGATAGTTGTCAAAGTATTCAAAAGTTAAAAGTTGACCAACTTCCGTACTTTGCGTTGACGGACACGTATCGATTGTGACAACGCTCATAAGAAAACATGTATTTTAACTTACTTGTCAGTTGAATTTGTCAAAGTTTAACGTATGACGGATTCTATGTGCCCCGGCCTTTATTCTTATCTTTAACTTAACAAAGTGAACAATAATAAACCACATAAAATATTATTGGACAATTCCAAATTACTGTAAAAGTTGTATTATTTTAATTAACTCTATGAAAGAAAATAATTTTGTAAAATAGGAGTTTTTTTTACCAAAGTTAATTAAATTTTATTTATCATTTAAATACTTCTATAACTTTCTAGAGTCTAGCAATCAAATTTGTTGTTTTTTTTTTTTTTTTTTTTATCTGTCACATAAAGATTGTTTAATGTTGCTTTTGACAACAAAACTCGTAAATGAATAACAACAACAACAATACTAAACAAAAAGATATAAATTGCTAAAATTTTTCAGAAGAAATGTTTTAGACAATAAATGAGTCTGTCAGGAGAGACCCACTTACCAGAAAAAATAAATAGAGAAGCAAGGAAAAAGTTTTGATTTTTTTTTTTTTTGTTTTTTCTTTGGTCAAGTAAGCAAAAGTATATTGTTGATTTAACAAAATTATAAAAAAATAAACTTTTTAAAACAAAATTGTTTGTCTGTTGATTTTGTTAGTTAAGAAACAAAGTTGTTTTATTATTTGTAATTTATAAAGTTAAAGTATTTTTATTTTTGCTTTAAGATTTAATTTGTTTTAAAGATTTAGCTTAGATTTGTTAAAATAATATTTTTTAAGAGAAATTTTGCTTGGAAAATTAAAAAAAAAACCTTGAGTTTGTCTTGATTTCAGAGGGATCGTGGAAATCACGTATATTATATGGGAGCACCTGTTATGTTTAAAGTGTTAAAAAAATTTTCCTAAATAGGACCAATCTATGCATTGCCTTTTTCACAAAAAAAAAAAATCAAAACCGTTTTAAAAATCACGAATTTCTGAAGTAACAAATACTGATGAACTGATAGCCTTCTCTTTTTTAAGTTGGTTAGAAAAGCTTTAATCACATTGTTTCCTTTAGAGATTTATTTTATTTCTTTAGGTCCTGTCAGATCTTCCTGCCCTGCAGGTTTATATCGGCCGGGGAGTAGGCTGGCTTATGAATTTCAGTTTATGGTAAAACTTATGATACTATCATGAGCTCTACGTAGCGTGTGGCCTAAAAATTTTGACTTAAGACGTTTGGCGCCGTTAGGTATGAACGGCCAAGACATTTCCTTGGAACG
This sequence comes from Cistogaster globosa, assembly GCA_937654795.1. Lineage (NCBI taxonomy): Eukaryota > Metazoa > Arthropoda > Insecta > Diptera > Tachinidae > Cistogaster > Cistogaster globosa. Next base: position 45,498,381 of record OW569403.1, on the reverse strand, counting down.
GTATATTGCTTGACCTAAAATCAGTGCATTTAAATTTTAACGTTCCCAAGACTTCATGAGCAGCTTCTCCGTTCTATTCCAAGTAAGAATGCTTGAGATTCAATTCAACTTATTTGACATCTGCCTGCAACACTTATAATTTCGGAGAACGGTCGTTTCATTAGCGCTATTAACGCTACGGGTTTTTTGTACAAACTATTAAATTTAATTTTTTTTAATTAATTTAATACTTTTTATTGCTAAAAATATATTGCAACAATTTATATAATAAATTCTTGATAATCGTCCATTATGTTGGCCAACTAAACAATGCAACTTAATTGGTTTTTTATTTCAAACTTTGAAATTATTTTTTCTTTTTGGCAATTAAAAAAATTTTATTGGCAGAATGAGCTGAAATAAAAACTTGAATTAAAAATAAAACTGAAAAAGTGTTATTTATTTTGCTGCATATTTTTTGTTTTCTTTTTTGGGAAAACGACAACAAAAACGGTCATTACGTGCCTGCATAAAAATTTAGAAACATTAAATTAAATAGCGAATTTAAAAAAGTTTGTTTTCTGTAAATGAGTTCTAAGCGAGAATGGAACTTTGTTTTAATTATTTTTTTTTAAAGAATAATAAAACAATAATAGCAAAATAAACTTTTCTTGACAAAAAAATAGATACAAAACTTTAAAACATTCTAAATTAAATGCACAGTTAAACATTGGATACAAAATAAACAGTGAAGCAGTCCAAGTAAAGAAAAAAGAGAGGAAAATTAAAAAAATTTTAATTTGAAAGATATTTGTTTGATTATCTGTACTCGTATCTGGTAAATGATTAATTATTTATCATTCAATACACAAAGCATTAGAGATTGTATTATTAAAAGTAAGCTTTCAAGAAACTTATATTTTTTCCAGATGTGATAAAATTAAAAAAGAGTTTTTCTTTGGACTGTTTCCATCTAAAAAATTAGATACTTAGGATACTTTATATGTGCACTACATCGGGGAAGTGACCTCAAGGCCAGAGCTTTTACATACGATGTCTCTTGGCAAATTTTCCATTGCCCTTTTAAATGAACATGTCTTAGTTTCGTTTAAACTGTAACATTTTTTTTTTTTTCTTTTTAATTTTGTGGGTTCTTTTGATTGCAAACACAACAATGTTAGTTTTCGAATTCTGCATCCTTATTTTCTAAATCTCTAAAGCTAGATCTACATTGCTTAAACTCTAAAAAACTCTTTTTAGGCTACAAGTTCTCTTCTGTAAGACTTTTTGCCGTAATTTCTTTTTAGTGATCAACATTTAGATTTAGCTGCCTTGTATTTGTTCCTCTGGCTCATGGCGAAATAATTTACCAGGTGGCAGCGTAGGCGAATTCAGTATTTTTTGCTGGTATACACGACTGTCAAACTCCATATATAAAAAATATGTGTACATTTTTTATATATGGAGATTGATAGTCGTGTATACCAGCGAAAAATACTGAATTCGCCTACGCTGCCACCTGGTAAATTATTTCGCCATGCTCTGGCTAGTCTACCCACGATCTCTTGTTTTCTAAACATGCACTTTTAACAAACTTACGCACCATTTTACATTACAACAACTTATTTCTGCGGCGAGACTTAAGCTATTTGTTGAAGCAAACATTCGCTCTTAACCAGCACAGCCATTCGAACCAAAATAATCTATGACACCGGTGATACTCGAACTTGCGATAACCAGTTTACCAACCAGGCCATTAACTAACCTGGTCACACCTGCCACACACTATTATGTTGTTTTTTTTTTATCTTAACTAAGACTTAACGTTTTTCTTGTTTAACAGGCGCCTTGCACACCTTAATCCATAGTTCTAATAAACAAGGAACCTTCGCAAAATCATCTACCGCAGCTGCGCCACGGTTGTTTTGTCTCTCTCTAGTCAAGACGACGGGAGGTTTGAACTGTTCTTTTAGATTTTTGACCCGTTTAAGCAACTCGTCCACCAACACTACATGAAAGCAATTATTTTGATTCTTACTCAAAGATTTGTTGGCATTTGAACTCATGACCACCTACTTGACAAGGAAGAAAAAACCTCTGGCAATATAGCCACCAAAGCCACCAAAGCCACTCACACAAACTACACCTTTTTGCGTTAATAAGATACAACTTGTTCAACTATGTTGGGAACACACACATAGGGGATACAAAACTTCTCTTCATGACAGAACTCTATTAAAATTTTATTAATCAATCCATTAATTTCATCCCACGTGATACATTCATTAATTTGCAATCACGAAAATTAGAGGGACGTGTGTCACGAAATCGAGCAATAGTAGAAGTAACTATCGCAAATTTTTTTTTCTGGGTCAAACAGTAGCCGTTATGATAGGGTGTTTCTATTCAAATTCGTATTTTTTCTCCTGCAATTAATAAAGGTCTTATTGATGATATCTGGCCAAGAATAATAATATATCCTTTATTCTGCCTAATATAACCATGACCTTTTTTAACATCGGGCTAGCAATTTTAAACGCATTTCTTGATTATTTAAAAGCGTTGCCACATTTTTCACGCCAGTACATTTTTTATACCTTTGATTTTTAATATAGCGCATGGTGCTGCATATTTAAGAATGCTGCTTGGGGACTTTTACGAACGCCTAGAAAAGTTATTGTTAAGACACCATCAATCGAGACAAAGTCGATGTTGAAACACATTTATTTTTTAAAACTTTAGCAAATATTATTTAGTTCAAACAGTTCATGTTATACTTTTTGTACGTTAACTTAAGTATTATTTAAAACAACTTTAATTTGCTCACCGCCACCATATATTGCTGCAGAGAATATAATATCGTTCTTGTGACCGTTTTTGTTTTGTCTGCGTCTTAAAGCCATAAATGTCAATAAAAGAGCAGAACAAAGTTTTTTTTTTTTGTATAAATACGCATTAACATTTATATCCTTAAAAAAATGCAAAAAGCAGTCCTTAATTATTACTGCAAATTAATATAAATTAAGAACATATTTTTTTTACCAAACTCACATAATATATTATTTGAAACTTTATTCAACTGAGCTCACTGTGATAATGTTGTCAAAGGAAACGGAAATATCATGCACACATACAAAAACACTTTAACACTAGAAAGAAACTTTAGCAACATCTACTTAAATTTAAGTGTTACACTAACACTGAAGAACGTCCACATACGTTTTTCTTTTTGTTGTTATAAAGAGACCAAAACAATAAAAATAAGTTTTTTGACAGTTTTCTTACGTTTTTCTTTTAATGATATTATTCTAAAAACTTGCATAAAGAGACTTAACATTTTATTTAGAAAAAAAAAACTTTTCTCTTTCCTTTTAAAGAACAACAAAAAATATACAATTTATGATTACAAATTAATAAACACATTTATTTCTAAAGAATAACAAGTGGCCAAGATGGAAACGAAATAACAATTTATTAGAAAAATGGTAAACCAGACATACTGAAAAAAATTAAATATTTCAAACAGAAAAACAAGTGTATTTTGGTACTTGAATGTATAAAACTTAAAAATTTAAATTTAAGTAAATATTTGCATAATAAATGTTAATAATAAATCATAAATTCCTTTAAAATAAATTTGTGTGCTTTTCACTACACAAAATTTCTAAATAATAATTATGGCTTTAACTAGATGCTATGAATTATTCCCTTGATGCATGAGCATAGCACCACCTCATGGTGTTGAACAAATAAAAACAAATTTATGTTGTTTTTAAGGAAGTAAAATAAAAAATTTATGATTATTTTTGATAAAGTTTTTTTTTTGGCAAACTTTTAAGAAACAATATAAAACTGAGTGTTATAGAAAACAATAATAAATTATCTTCTCAAAATTTTATCGTTAGAAATTTTATTTGATAAACAATGTAAACGATAAAGTAAGAAAAGAAAATAACCAGTAATAAGATTTTATGGAATACTGTTCCTCTAAAGAGATCCTTTCTGTTATGGTAGTAAATTAGAAAAATTTGATTTGCATTTTAACCAGCTTAGGGATGATAAATATTTTTTATAATGAATAGTTCTACTGTAATTTATGCACTTAAGACTTCATGTAAATTATCCTCTCTGGAATAAGCATTGTTTAAGATACTGTCTTAAAAGGCCTGCCTATTTGAAACATGTATACATATGTAAATTCTTAGTAATTACAGTAACTTATTGTGTAGCTACTTTAATTGGTTCATAAAGAACATAGTTTCAATAGCAACCAATTTTCAGATTTAATCCACAATTAGTAAAAAAATAATACATCAATTCCTTTTTTTTTGTTTTCTTTTTTTTTTTTTTTGTGGACACAAGCGGGGTAAGCAATATCTCATGGCTTGATTTTTGAGGGCTTTGTGAACGTTCTTTGTATACGAAGTGATTTAATAAATTTCGATGAAACTCGCTAAAACTTCAAAAGAGATGTAAAAAAAAGTAAGAGTGAAATGATGCTGAAAAATTAGGAGCAGGCATGGTGTTTTGCCAGTTGCCTCAAAGGACATACTCCGATCTTGCTGATTTTCAAAAGCAAAAGTTTTTAAACTAAGTGTAATTTCATTTTTCTCTATCTTATCTAGAGCCTTGGCAAAGTTGGTTTCATTCCGAACACGGAAAGACAGAAGGACAAAGAGACATCACTCCATCGACTTCGCCATGCATAAGAGCTCAAAATATTTATGAGGCCGGATATTGGATATTGTAGAAATTACAAACGGAATGACAAACTTAGATATACCCTTTTTTCCGCCTGTGGTAAAGGGTATAAAAATGGCATGCAAAATAATATTCTGATCAAATAATAAACACCTGAAAATCATGGAATTATTGTTGTTGCTTACTTCTCCAATTCTCGATACTCATAGTTTTGTCGTTTTTTCCTTAGTCGTCGTGCACCATGTGCTTGAAAAACTAAAAGTTGACTAGCCAGCTTCATATTGCTCGTTCGACCAACAGCATTACTGCCTTTGCCGAGAGTGAATGGAGAGGAGACAATGCACTAAATTAGGCATGAGTAAACGTTGGTTAAAACTTCTGTTACTGAATAAGTTGAAGGTATTCCCACAAAGAGTGAGTTGATACCTGCTGACCGACAAACGAGATTAACCGTTCTCTGTTAACCATGGTGGAGGAAGAGGTTTCAAAAAAAAAAATAAATGGTTAGAACCCACATAAATCACAAAATGGAGCCGTTGCAAATAATCCTTCATTTTGGGTATTTATAAATGGCTTGAATTTGCGGTTTTTTTGAAATCTCGTGTACATTAACCACAAATCTTAAAAATGTAAAAAGCTAACATTAAAGAAAACATCGCCAGTATTCAGAAAAGCAATTGAAAAACTATTAAAATGAGCATAAATATTCATCAATGCCGATATAATTTTTTTATCTTAAAGTCATCTACACACTTTACATTTTTAAATAAATGTTTCTTGAAGACAGAGCTCAATTCAAATCGAAACAATCAAGGCTCCAACTAAGTTGTAGCCAATGCACATTATAACATTACTTTTACGCCACCTGATTATTAAGGAATAACATACGTGTTCTTTTAAAATCCAGACTATCTATAATACAATTTTTTGAACTAAAATTGAACCCAAAGGAAAAACAAGCTCTTGACAGCATTCTAGATAATACAGTGCATGCAGAAAAAAAACATAGTTGTAGTATAACCAATATATCGTTACGATGAATAAGTAATGGTTGCTTAAATAATATTTCAGTTACGACAAAACTCTTTTAATAAATTATAATTCTTGTGAAAAAATAAACAAAACAAGTAAGAGTGCTACATTCGGGTATACCGAATCTTCTATGTCCTTCACCATATATGTAAATCTAGTCTAAAGAAGTAATTGCAATCAAAAAAGCAAGTATTGGCGTGAGAAAGAATTAAACAAAAAGAAAAAAGTTCTACGTATAATTTGTCATAAATATGAGGAACAGAATAAATGGGCGAGCGCCAATTTTCTCACTATGTTTTCTTTTTATTTTCTAACTCTCTTTCGACCCATTTATTTTGTTTTTTTTTTTTTTTTTTTGCAAAATTAGAGGCAGGCGTAGGTTTTTGGTCGCTGTCTCCAAAAACATGCAATACTTTCAAAACTATGTCTGATAAAATGGCGTATTTAAATTTTTTCTAGCTCATCTAGTGCCACGGCAAAGTTGTTCTCAACTTTGTGTTGAAATGGACAAATGAACAGACGGACATCGCTCAATCGACTTTACTATGCATAAGAACTCAGAATGTACATACATTCTGAGGTCGGAAATGACTATTGTAGAAACTACAAACGGAATGACAAACTCAGATATACCTTTTTTACCTGTAGTGAAAGGTGTAAGAGTATCAAAACAAAATAAAAGTTAAGATTATGGTTACCTCAACTTTATTATTCTTTTCCTTACGTATGAACGGTGTCTACAAAGTATAAGGAAATCTTAAATATAAAATATGCGATTCAAAATTTCTAACATCTTTTTAAAAATAAAATACAACAGATGTGCAAAGAATGCATTTGCATAAGAATCTTGGTAGTTATTATTCAGACTTGAGTATAATTTTATTTGTTTTATGTAAAGTTCTACGTGGATAAACTTGCTTTCTTGAACTAAATATGATAAATCTGTGAGCCTCACAAGACACAAAAAAATAAATCTATGAGGAGATTTTTAATAAAAAAAAAGAAAAGCATCTAATTCTAGAAATCGTATTTCGGTAAGACTACGGAAGGTAAAAAAGCCTTATCCTCTTGAGAATAGATGACATTGTAATTTTTGCGCAACATTTAGAAGTGCTCAAGTAGGTAATGAAAAAGAACAGAAAATTAGCGAGAAATATGTACAATATTGAAAATCTCAAAAAAAAATTCTACTTAAACTATTATTGAATCAGATTTTTTGCTGGATGCTTCGTGTTTACATATGGACGGTAGCTATAGTTGTTTGATAACAAAAAACAGCTTAAAGTCTACAGTTATGAGAAAGAAGAGCGTAAATTTCTTTTCGACTGCCAGTAAACTATTTTCAAAAGCAAGTTGTATGATCACATGGGAGACGGTCTACGACAGGCTAACCACCCTACTCATTAGCAAGAAACGTAAAGATTAAAAAAGGACGCGACAAAAATGTTATTTTACCAGAACGTCTTATTGAACCAAATTCTTACCAACTTCGTAAAATTGATATAAAATTGCTTGTTGTTAATGTAATTAAAAATATTATAAATTAAATTAATATAATGCTAAGATAAATTTAGAATACGAACTTAAATAATGTTTTTTAGGCTTATATATTTCTTATAAAAAACTAATACTCTAATTCATACCGAAAAGTCATGGAAAAAATCCAGAAACTAAATGAACAGCTCTATAGATGCCTGTACTAATCTGAAAACACATTAAAGGAAAAAATCTGCATAAAACTGTAGCTGCAAGCAATTTTATAAAGCAAACAATTTACAGCATTCAAATTTAAAGTCTAAACAAAAACACACGTCCTTTTACTTATTTACACACACACGTATGGCAATGGCAAGAATAAACGACTTAAGATTGTAAGTTTTATCCAGACGAATAAAATGGCATAAAGAGCACCTCATATTCAATGTCAGATTATTACTTTATGTTTATATTTGTATACTCGTACATACATACCTGTTCTTCCTCAAGTTTACCAGTATTACTATCAAGTGTGCCCATGCATACGGCCGTACCACCAGAGCATCCTAAACTATATTTTGGCACTAATGGTCGACAAACATTCAGGAAAATCTAGAAATGATAAGAAAAACAGCATAAAGACAAAAATTTTATTGTATTTGTATTTGGAATTGAAAGTTAAGAGCATAATTTCAAAGGACTTCATGAGACTTTACTGTCTCAGGCAATAACAATAAACTTTAAAAGCTTTAAACAAAAAGTTAAGAGTTTTAGAGTACAGGCAGGGTTCGAAAATTGTAACAAAATCTTAACAAATTTTGTGAAACGTTAGAGAAGATATGAAAATTGCTTTGAAAATTAAAATTATTTCATGCAAGCTTAAGGTCTAGTTCGATATTTACTTTATTTTTTAAACATAAAATAAAACAGATTGGTTCTGGCTTATTTCTAATAAAATGTTTTAAAATACTGACCGAACTTACGACAGCGCTACTAAAATGCCTAGATGTACTTTAAAATACTGGTTGGAAGCTATTTCGATGTTTTATCGATTTTTTAATAAATAAAATAAAGAAAAGTGAAACCAATCCACAACAGACTTCATTTGGTGCGGTTTATACCCTGCTTTATCATTGAACCTTATATCTTAAAAATTAAGCTAAAGCTCGCGTTACTGTTAATTGAAATCATCAATTTTCCTTTTATTTTAAAATACGGATAACATTGATGCAAGCGAGATATAGTTCAACAGAAGAGTGCTACCATTGACTTGAAAAGAAAATTTGGCGACATGTTAATTTGGAACAAAAAGGAAATGTCTTTCGATTTTTCACCTTTCGATTATTTCCTGTAGGGCCAGATAAGGTCACTGATTTGTGCTAACAAACAAAAGACAATTGACGCTTACATTATTCGTGAATGCGGCCCACCAATGCTCGCAAAATTGGCCCGAAAGCACCAGAAAGCACTTCGTGAACAACATCCTCGGTTGCCATAAACCCCAAATTAATTTTAAATATACTAATTTTTTAACAAATACATTTTTACGAGGGCTGTTCTATATATTTCTGGCCTAATAGTGAAAATGCGAATATTTATAATCAAAAATGGTTATATTGTTTTTCAAAGTATGCTCCAGCATGATTTATACACTTTTGCACGCGCTCAAACCAGATGTCGAAGCACTTTCTCCACTCCGATTGAGACACCTCTAAAACATGGTTGTTGAACACTTCAACAGCTTCTTCTGGCGACGAAAATCGTTGACCACGCATTTTTTTCTTGATGTGCGGAAACAAGAAGAAGTCATTAGGTGCCAAATCAGGGCTGTACGGCAAATGACCCATTAATTCGACGTTTTGGCCGGTCAAAAACGCTCTGGTTTGAGCAGATGTGTGAGAGCTCGCATTGCCATGGTGAACAATGATTCGTCTTCTCTTGTTGGTTTTTCGAATTTCTCCAATGACTTCAGGCAAACAAATTGTAGTGTACCACTCATAAGTGACCGTCCTACGTTGCTCAAGCGGAACAGTCGCCACATGACCAGTTTTGTCGAAGAAACAGGCGACCATTTGCTTCGAAGTGCTTCTTCCACGAACAACTTTCGTTGGATTTTGCTTGTCTTTAGAAGCACCGCAATCGTATTCTTACAACATTTCTTTGCACCAATCGACACGAGCCTTTTTTTGAGCGACTTTCAAATTGTGCGGGATCCAACGAGAACAAACCTTTTTTACGGCCAGGTGTTCATGCAGTATCGAATGTATGCTGGTGGAAGAAATGTCCAAGGATGTCTCTATCTCTCGGTATGTCACATGTCGATCTTGCATTATGAGTTCACGCACGGCATCAATGTTCTCTGGCACAACAGCCGTTTTTGGACGACCTTCACGGAATTCGTCTTTGGCGAGCTTCGACCACGATTAAATTCATTATACCAATTTTTCACAGTGCTATAGGATGGTGCTTCATTGCCATACAAAGATTTAAGTTCATCAATGCACTCTTGTCGTGATGATCCACGTCGAAAGTTGTGAAAAATGATGGCACGAAAATGGTCACGAGATAATTACATTTTTTCTATATTAATTTTTTCAAGTCACTGTAAACAACACAAATAATGGTCGTACGTCGAAACGTTTTGAGTACGATTATGCTTAAAAATGACAAACTTTCCAATGGAAATGTCAGATTGCACTTGGCAGCACTCTGTGTTGTCAGGCCAGAAATATATATAGCAGCCCTCGTATTAAAAATTCTAACAAGCTTAAAAAACACGCTTTACAAAAATCATCTGTCAGCTGTGAAATCGCTGGTCTTACAAACAACAGTGTTGCCAGCTTAAAAATTTTTACATCTAAAAAGCACGATTTAAGTTGTGTTAAAAAATTAAAACAAAAACCTAGAACTTTAGATATTTTTTTAAAATAATTATTTTAATTCGTAAAAAATATTCACAAGTCCAAACAGTTTCTAAACTACTTATAAGCCAACAGAACTTTCGAACCCTGTCTTTTTCCTTCAATTAAACTAAATTTTTTAACTGATACAAACATAAACAAGATTAAAAAAATATTTTGTATTCATTTTTTTCAATTTTGCATTTTGCCAATTTACCTTTGTCGATTTGTTCAATTGTTGTGAAGTAATTAAATTTGAATCTAATTCAGCTTCATAGTTATCGGTTGAATTTATCAGTGGTGTTAAGTCGATTACCTCCATGTCGGCAACATCTTCCGAATGTTCTACATAGACTTTGGCTTTGCATTCAATCTGTTCCTGACAGGCCAACTCAGTTTGATAGTTTATTAAGAGTTGACAATGAGAATTTTCAATTATTTTTGGACCTTCGCTGCTTTTATTGTTCGTTTTGCCACCGCTACTGCTGCTGCTATTGTTAGCACAAACAAATTCAATTTTTGTTGACCATTTTGTATTATCTTTGTCACTGCATATGATACCATTTTCATACAACAAATACGGTGTTCCAGTTTGATTGATGCGCAGATTTGTGTTAAAAGCACCCAGACCATTCGATTGATTATTGAAGAGACAGGCTCCTATAAATAAAAAAAAATTAACAAATCAATTTAAAGTAGCAACGATGTTTTAAAGAAATAAGTATGCTTCAACTTGGCCAAAAGGTATTATCGCAGCAAACGTGTACTTTCATAAGTTTTATTATTATTTTATTTATAAGTATCCTCTTTATCTTGGTATTTTTTTTTTTTGTTGTTCATTGAAGTTTAAAATATTTTCAACATAATCGCAATCAATTTGAAGAATTTATTTCAGTAACAAAATAGATTCAACAAAAGTACTTTTAGAAGAAAGTAAATTTTCTTAATGCTAGCACTGCATCTTAAATGCAATCAAGTAGAAAAAATTAGCTCAATAGTTTTGAAATTGCTTAAAATATATAAGACATGGCCAAGAAACTTTAATACACTTTAATTTATGGTATTCCCATAATCTGAAGCACATTTATAGTAGATAGTCTATTGACAAGACTGGAATAATAATAATAATAATTTTGCTTTAGCTCTACTCGTTAGTTGCGGTCGCTTAAGTTTTAACCGACTTTACATTTTTCTTGCTAGATTCGACATCTGTCTGCCAGCCTTTCTACATTTATGTAAACCGTTGTAAAACTGAGTAAAGGTTTTGCTAATGATTTCTTATTGTAGAAAAAGTTTAAAAGTTAAAAAATTTCAAATTTTTTCTTGAAGTTACATCTTTCTTCTTAATAGCTTTTTTTAAAGTTTTTTAACCTTTAAGTGAAACTTTCAAAGGCTTTATTAAAAGTCTTTGCTATCTTCCATTAAGGCTTATGTCAAAGCTTTTTAAATGCTTACTTTATACCTTACAAGGAACTACTTTTACTTGAAGATGCTTCAATTAACAAAAAAAAAAGAATATTTTTTAAAATTAATCAAAATATTTTTAGAATTTAACTTAAAGCTTTACTAAAATATTTTTTAAAGTTTAATGTTTAAAAAAATTTTTTTCGATACTTTTAAAACAGTGGCTTCAGTTAGTTGTTTTTTTTTTTTTTTAAGTCAAACACATATCCGTCTTATTAAGATTCCACTTTAAACAAAAATATACTGCAAACAAAATAATGCCAGGAGAAAATGTACTCTTTCAGCCAGACAACAAAGTGGCTAAAAATAAATGATTTTTATTACTTAACAGATGAATGATTTTATTTGAGTCAACACACAGAGTTACACTTACGGAAAGAAGCAACAACATTATACGAGTCTTACAATCACATTTATATTCCATGGTATCGTTACAAATCATAGTAAATTGCCTAAAATGTTAGTGCTGTTGACCATTTTATTCAGTCGTATAGTTGTTGAATCAACAACCAACAACGTACGACAATAAAAACAATATTAGGCTGACTGGTAAAGAGAAGATGAAAAGGATTGTCCATATAAAACACAAGTCAACACAAGCAAAACATCTGTGTACATTTATGGTCCGCATAATCACACTTGCACGCAACTATAAACCAGATACATACATGTTGTTCATTTAAAGGAGATCTCATGTTGGATAATGGTATAAAAATTGATTTGTATTAATAAATTATTTGTAGTATAAAATCGTGTTCAAATATTTAGAAAATTTATTTATTGCCGTTTATGGCAACATAGATTTATAATTAAATTTACATTATTTTTAACTTAAAATAAATGTCATTTCAAAGCTATAAAGGTTCGGTGAGATTTAATGTTTTTTTATATATGTAAGTATTTAAGAGACAAAAAAATTTTTTTGGGGCTGTCTTTTTGATCAAATATTTCACTAATCTGGCCGTGCCTTAGGATTATGTTTTTATATATGTTTGTAAATATTTTATGATTGGCAGAAAACTAATTGATTTATAAACATGCAATTTAAAATGACATGAAACCAAGCAAAGGCCTAATTGATAACAAAATAAAATAATAATTTACTTTAATCGTGTTTGATTCCTTCAAATATAAATATTCATTATATTTTCATGAAATATTTATTATTTAAGACTACAAAATGAAATGTATTACTGCGGAGAAAGCATATCCATATGGCCATTTCACCACTGGTCATATAGCTCATCAGTGGATTTTACCCAAATTCTATATACAAAACTAGAAAGTCTTACATCATAAAAAAATCCACGAAAACAAAAAATAAATAAAAAATAAATAAAAAAATGAAAAAATAAAATCCACTGATGAGTTATATGAGTAACAGTGAAATGGCCATATGGATATGCTTTCTCCGCAGTAATACATTTCATTTTGTAATTTTAAATAATAAACATTTCATAAGAATATCATGAAATATTTATATTTATTTGATTCCTTTCCACGATTAAAGTAAATTATTATAAAAAAGATTTCGAATAATAAATTTTCATAAAAATTAAAATAAATTCTTATTTTTAAATACAAATATTGATGCAGTTCTACCTGAATTTCTGGTTTGAAATTTTAAATTTAAATCTATACGAAAAAAAATAATCGTACAGGATTTAAAAAAATGTAAATAAAATAAGAACTTTATCACAAGACGCAAAAAGATAAATAAAAAATTTAACTAATGACAACGCACAAAGAAAACATGATATTTTAAAAATTCCGTTGCCGAATTCTATCTAATTTAAGCTACTCTCTTTACAATGAATCACAGTTAAAGACAAATTTAGGCCTTACTAAAGAATAACTATACATTTCCCAAAAAAAATTTGAAAAAAAATATAAGAGTTATTAAATTAAAACTAATTCAAATGCAGTAAGCTGCACCTGTATCGAGCTATTATTTTGGATCGTGGAGCATTACCTCATCACCTCGTTAATGTAAAAAAAGTTGTACCCGTTATATTATTTCATATTCCTTGGTGTTCTACTTTGAGCCAATTTGGCACTTTTTATATGGACTCTTAGTCCCCAGGTAGATATGACTTGTTAAATAAATCTTATAAGCTGAGTGTAATATGTTTCGAGTACAAAAGCTTGTTCAGCCTAACAAAGATTTAAATTGTTGCGGATCAGTGTAATGTATAGGCTTTATATAATTTAACCGAAAAATTATCACATCTAACATGAAAATCGATAGTAGAGCTAAACAACTATTTTTATTTGTCTACTCGTTAACTAGTCACACTTTAAAATTGTGATTTTGCATTGCGTGTATTGTTGCTGCTATTGGACTTACTCCCCTAAGTCAAATTAAGATGAAATTTATATTCAACTTGCTTGGAAAATAAACACAATACAAAAGTTAGTAGTGCAGAGAAAACACGAAATGTAAATTAAAAAGCAGAAACAAAAAAGAAGAATTTATGAAAAAAAAAATAATGGCAATATTGATGGACTAAATTTTACACTACAAGTGAAGCCTAGAAATTGAAGAGAGATATTCAATTAAATGGACGCAAGAGTTAATTGATTCACTTATAACTTAATGAACTGAAGATAAAACAGGAAGGCAGAGAGAGAAAGAGAGAGAGAGAGGGAGAGAGAGAAGGAGAGAGAGAGAGAGAGACAGATAAAATATTTTGAAAATATTTTGCGGGAAAAATTTGCAGTATTTTCTTTCTATTAGTTTAAAGGAAGAATCTTTTTTGCTATTAGAAACGAGGTCAGGTTCGAGACTTGCTTATGACGTGGGCATTTAAACATCGATGTATATACAAATAGTCGGATTGGTTTTTTTTATGATGAAAAAATGAGCACTGGAAATAGTTTTGTTTAAACACAGGAGTAAGCTGTTTTGCAGTCAACATTTTATGCGCCTGGAATTAACTGAATTAACTAAAAGTACGGTTACAAGCTTTTACCTCCCAATGATGGCTCCTAGTTATATTTCTTCTCTGCTAAGGATCTGGCTAAATAAAGTAAGGCGAACTTTAAAAACCTGTCTATTTATATTACGAGTATTTATATAGATTCTTCTACCCCTATAAAGCCCTTTATAAGTGAACGTCTTTTCTCCACAACTGGACGAGTAGCCCCGCAAGACTGAAAAGGTTAGTCCCTAAAAGAACTGTTGACTGGCCAACGAATCTAAAAATATGGCAATATTTAAAAAAAACCGACTACTTTTTGAAATTAAATTGGTTTTAAAGAAGGAGTGTCAACGCTGTATTTTTAATTTATTTTTTCACTTTTAATGAAACTAATGTGTTGATTCTCTATTACAGGCGATTAACCTGTCTGAAAGATTTTTATGAAAAGCACTCAGTTTTTTGAGTTATTTTCATATAAATTTTTCAGATGAGTTGATCGCCTTTAATACAGAAACAGCACATAAGAATAATGATTTGGTATTGGCTGTGTTCCTCAAATAAATTGTTTAATTTGAAAGCGTTTACAATTAAAAAAATTTTGTAAATAAATGTGAAACTGCTGACTCAATGCAGATGTAGGGACCCAGAATCCTGAAACATTTTAAAAGCATTACACACTGCTTAAGCGTTAAGTAAAAAATAGCCTTTACTGCTACGAAAAATTTCTGCGTTATTTTTTCCCGGGGGTTGAATACGAATGAAGGTCCAATCAATAGGTCTGTTAACTTTTGGAAATTTTGAAATTTCAAAGGAATCAGATGTTGTTTGCTGCATCCCTTGTACATCGGAAGAGAAATTAATATATTATTTTAACAAAGCACATAAAAAAGCGATGTTTCTCTAACTATTCGTCCTGCTGCAGTGACGCTTACACCACAAAGAAAACTGCCGCTTAAATAAAACCTTAGCGCTATAGGTAACTTAGTCTAAGTTAACATAAAATATTTTATTTAACGATAAAACAAATTGTTTTTACTAAAAGAATATAAAAGATGAATAAAAGATATAAGCAGAAAACAGGTTAGTAAGAACTTCCATCACAAGCCATTACAACCAACATAACAACCAACAATGACAACAACAACAAAATTGTATTTGCCTTACAAATGAAACGTTTTTGACGGTATTTGCATCGTTGTTATTGTTTGCATAATTTGTACAGCCACAACGAAACGTAAGGGATTAGAAAAAAACAAAGCAGCAGGAAAAAATAGCATTAACTGTAACGGAAAAAATAGCAAAACAACAGCCAGTGTTTCGTAGCAATTCGAAATGATGCAGATATTGCTGTGGAATACAATCGCATACACTTTCCGATTCCCACATACATACATGTGTACATACACATTTAAACACAAACTTTAGTTTATCCAAGCAAACGCATTTATATGTTGTTGCATAAACGATAACGTTTGATATTAAACAACATGTTAGCCGTTAGTGGTGGTAGGTAGTAAAATCCACCGGAGCTTTGTATGCACACTATTTCAAGATCAGTGACATCGAATAGGATCATGAAAACATGTGATCCCCAAGCATGCATCTTGTTAGTCTAATTCCCCTTTTAATTTTTTGACAGGAGACACAAAAAACATTATAGTTTTAAAAATTTGCATACCTCCTTAAGCAATTATTACTGCAAAATAGCTTTCTTTAAATGACCTAGATCAAAATTCCATTTTTACAAAATCTTGGGAGAAAAATTCGCACTTTTTGGACGTAGCATTTTTGATTTGTTAACTTATTCTTTTTATTGTGGACGTAGCACATTTTCCTACCATCAGTTATAATTTTAAAAATAAGCTTGATTTAATTTTCTATATTAATTTTATTAAAAAGAAAAAAAAGAAATAAAAGACAAGCTCAATTCATTTCTATTAAAAATATGCATTTTTCATTTTATTTCTTATTGTAAAACTTAAAATATAAATAGTTTAAGGGTAAGGTGAACCATCGTAAAATTTGTGGTGTTCATTGGATTTGAGAAATTGTAAGTCTTCATACCTTCTTGCAGTAATTTTTCTTTCTGCAGTAACTTTAAAATACATTTCTTTGCTTTGGGTGTACTTTATGATCTGAATACATAGGGTCTAGGAATTTTTTGAGAATCTATGTATTCTGAAAAAAATTACAACAACTTTTAACTACATAATGACATTTTTGCTGTCGTATAATACTCGTATGTATTTTGTATATTATTAAAATTCCTAAATTAAAATTTTTTTTATGATAAATTAAGATTTTTCTCTCTTTCATTTTACTACTCTTTTTTTACTCTATCATTGTTAGCTTTTTGAGTAGATGAACACGTGATCGTAACAATTAGTAAAAATTTTCAGTCACTGAACGGACCTATTATGATTTATGTTTTCTAGCTTTACGAGTAACAATAACAAATTTGTATTATCTAAACGGAAGAAGACTGCTTATTTAGCTTTTAGTACAAACAATCAAATATGAAAAAATGAATTAAATTTAAACAAGGGGTCATTAAACTCACCATCATTTTCTAGGCAGGGATTGCCAGCTGCTGAACATATAGAGAATATATAAGTGTTATTATCCTGCTGCAATTGAAATGGTTTATTCATCAACGAACTCATATTAATGCTGATTTTTTTTTAACATTTAAGGTCCGAGGAAGAGCATAAATAAAGCAAGAGAAAAAGAAGAATTATTTTTTAATAATACATACAAGTAATCACAAAAAAAAACAAATTGTATAGTAAAAGAGTGACTTAACTTACATTTCATTATCGTGTCTAAAGGCAGTACATGGTGGTAAATCATTGCAGGCCAACGGAGTAAGGAATGAAAATTCATATGAACATCCAAGCAGACCCATTAATTCTGGATGGCCATTCTTTATTAAAAAAAAAATAAAATTTCAATAAGTGTTAAAGAAAAACCATATCTAATTATGAGCCATTTTCTTAAAAAGTGGTGTAAGTCCATTTAATAAAATGTGAATATATTTAAGGTTTTGTATTTAAATAGTTTTAATTGCGTGCTTCTGTATTTTTTAAATATTAAATTGATTCAATTTTATAACGTGATTGTTTTTAAAATTTTAGTTAATACAAGTTCATAATTTTATGACCTAAATGGACTTTTACCATTTTAAAAATTATTAAGTCAACTACGTATGAAAATTATAAAAATTTATACATGGATGAAAAACTAAATATGGGATTTTAAATTAATCAAATAAGTTTTTTTATATGAAATTCTATATGATATTTAAACAAAATAAGAAGGCTTTTCTTTTATACGTCACATTTTTTTCGTTACGGGATAGAAAATTTGTTAAAAATATTTATGATAAATTAAAAAATTTTAGAGGTTATAGATTACTTATATCGTTGAATTTTTCGAATACGACGCACCTGACCCAAAGATGTATACTGTAATGAAGTAGTGTACTTACACCACATTCAATGTAATTGTTTTATTTATTTGTGATTTATTTTCGATAACAGTATTAAATTTAAATTAAATGAAAATAATAAAATTAATGGCAATAGAAATATAAATAAAAACAAGTAATAGTGCCATATTCGGCTATGCCAAGTCTTATATGCCCTACACCATTTATCTAAATCTAGTTTTGTGAAGTAACTCCAATCAAAAAAACAAATATAGAGTTGACAGAGAAATAAAAAGTTAAAAAAATTTACATAAAAATGCCATCGGCGCTTAATGGGTAAAGCATTTTTTTTAATTTTAGAATTTCCTTAAGGATCTCTTCAAAAGCTTTAATGTTAAAAAAAATTTTGAAAATTTTAAAGGCCCGCAACTCGGAAAATATGGTCTAGTGCCAATTTTTTCACTTGGTGTTTTTTTTTTTCTTATTTTTTAATTCTCTATCGCTCCATATTGTATCAAAAGTTATAGAAAAAATACAGGTAGGCGTGGTATTTTGTCCGCTTCGTCGAAGGACATGGGCCGATGTTGCTGATTTCAAATAGCACCTCTTTCGACACTGTCTGATCGATCGACGTATTTCAATTTTTTCTAGCGCCTCAGTGAACTTGATTTTAACACTAATACGGACCGACAGTCGGACAAGGCTAAATCGACTTCGCTATGCAATGAAATTCGGAAATGGATATTGTAGAAATTACAAACGGAATGACAAACTAAGTTATATGCTTTTTCCGCTTTTTGTGATAAATAGTATAATAATTATAATAAAAATCAGATTACAAAATTGCTCCAATTGAACCAAAAATTTCAAAACTCTATCCCATAGCATAATTAAATGATTATTTTCCAAACATAAAAATAATGAACTTATTTGTGGATGTTTTTTCTTGTTTTTGAGCTGTTTTAATAATAAAAACTTCTCGGTCCGTTAATTTTTTTTTTTTTAGATAATAGACTTAGGCATGAAAACTTATGACTATCATTGCAACATTTTACCAAAAAAGGAGCTAAAATTTATGGAAGATTCCTTCCAAAGTTATTTACTATATCAAAAGCTACGAGAGTTCTTTTAAAAAAGATTTAAAAAATATCTTACCTTAACATCTTTATCGCAATAGAAATAAATGGTTGAAGAATAGTTTGTGGTTGCATTACAGGCTGTCGGCGAGTTATGGCGCATTATTAAATGGCCATCTTCTAATACAGGTTTGGATTGAGCTGTGCCATAATTAATATATCTTAAATTAAAGTAAGAGAAGTTTGTTATTTAAAACGTTTTTTTTTTTTTTTGTATTTGTTAACTCAGTAGCTTACTTATTTTTGTAATTTGTTTCTGTAAGGTTCAAAAAACATACACTGCTGTCCGCTGGACACATGGCGTTTTCCCCATACAACACTGGTTTGCAAATATTTATGATAAAGGCATTGCCTTGACGGTCGATGGTTCTAGTAGAATGCAAATTATACAACATTAAACGTTTAACATAAAGTTATTATGAGTGATATTTAATACCTGTAATTATTATCACTTAGTGGCATAAGGTCGAATGTGTGACCTGTACTGCTGTCGCGAACATTACATATGTTGCCGATGTCTGGTTCTGGCAAACAAGCCAGCGGTGTCTCATACGTTATGTAAAAGGAACATGCATCTGGAGCCTAAAAGAAAAAAATGGAATGAAAAAATTAATATGAATAATATTGTCTTTGAAATATTTAAAATAACAATGTTGAAGTTGATCTTCTGAAAAACTTCCATAACAGATTGAAGCAGAAGTGGAAAAATCTTATGGAAATAAAACTTGAGAACAGGACAATTCATATGAAGTGTCAACATTCGTAAATAGCAAAGAGTTATTTAAAAAAAAATTGAGTTAAAACTACAGAGGCTCTAGTTTATAAAATATATAGTAATACAAATGAATAGTTATTTAATATTAATTTTAAAATTATGTGATATTTTTTTTTAAATATTCTGATCGATCCAATTGTATAATCGATTGCAATAACAAAAGCAGTTTGATGTTAATGTAAATTATGCAGGGTAATGCATCACATGCCTTCTCTAAAAATAATTGCTTTAGTTATAATTTTTCAAAGATGTTTATTTGCAAGAAAAGTAAGTTATGTTCTTCTAGTTTTAATTTAAGAAATGAGTAATTCCTTAAACTTTTTTTATAGTTTTAAGCTATAGATGCTAAATAGAGGTAAATTAATTGTTTTGTCTTTTATTTCGAAATTAAAACTTAATGTCGAAATTTTTATATTAAAAGATAAATTTTTTATAGTACAATTTTAATATCAAAAAATATTATCTATTTATATAATTTGCAGCATGTTAGAACACTTTCTTATTAGAATTAGAATTAAAAGCTAAGGTTTGTTATGCCTTGTTTTTTATGCAATATTTTTAACTAGCATGAGTGCAACTAGCATAAAGTGCATAATCTTAATATTAATAATAAGTGTTGAGAATTAAAATTAAAAAAAAAATCTGATATTTTGGCAAAACTATTTTAATATCTAATGCATTTATTAATAGCTAAGTTACACAGTAATTAGGTCAGTAAAGTTTTTAAAACAAAAACTTTTCATAATTTTGTTCATAGCTGATTCATAATTTCAACTCTTTGGAGAAAAAGCACTGTTGCAAAACAGCCTAAGAGAAAAAACAGTTTTTTGCTAGAGAATGTAAAATTTATCATTAACAGTAAAAAACAAATAATTGGTTTAATTATTACTTTTACTGAAAAAAACACACACACTTACATAAGATGTTACTCGTGATTGATATTTATCCAGCGTATAATCACAGCCCAAGAATACATGCAGTTGATACTTTTCATCCTTTTTAGTGGAACTAGAACATTTTTCACCATTTAAAAAACTAAAGTACATTTTACCATTATGATAGTTCAATCGATGTTGAGTACCTGTATCAAAAAAAAAATCATATTTTGAAAAATTTTTAAGTTAACTTATTAAAATACTCAACCCAAAACGTATTCTTTTTGATTGTTTCTCTTTAGACAAGCAGCAACATCAGAGCGACCATTACAATTACGTGTTATATTACCACATATATTAAATTCGAAAGTATCACCCAAGTCACTACGGGTAAGGTGGGCAAAATCAGAGTGTAAGGCACTAAAATCGAATTTATGTCCGTAGACAGGTTCGGTTATGAAGCACTCATTTGTAGTTAGAATCTGTAAGCAAAGTTAAAAATATGTTTGTTGTATTTATTTTTAACAAGAATATCTATGTAAATAAGAATAAATAAACAATTTATTTTGGCATTTCCTACGCAAGGATATAGAGAGAGAGAAAGAGAGAGAGAGAGAGAAATGTAGAGCAAATGGTTAAAGTCCGTCATACGTTAAACTTTGACGTATTCAACTGAAAAGTCAGTTGAAAAAAATGTTCTCTTATGAGCGATGTCGCAATCAGTACATGTCCGTCAACGCCAAGTACGAAAGTTGGTCAACTTTTGACGTGCGTTGAATATTTTGGCAGCTTTCAATTGCTTCTTCTTCTATGTGTTCTTTTAACTGTTGCTCTGTTTTATTGTACGCTGTGATTTTAATAATATAACTTTGGTGGCAAAAAATTATATGCAAATTAAATTAAATTAACAAGTGAATAAAATACAAATTTAATTTAAAGTGATTAAAAATAGAGAGCACACTTTGATTTAATATCCGTCAGTAAAGTACTCATTGTGCCAACCTCATCCGCAGTTACTTAGACTTTGACGGATCCTATGTGCCCTGGCCTTAACAAGTTAATAACTATACACATAACTGTATTTAATCTAGTTTTTTTTTTATTTTATTGAAATAGGCTGAGGCAGACTCAAAATGTTGATATTACGGCGAATTATTGCTCTATGTGTAAAATAAAAACTATTGTTTTTATTCATAAAAATGTGGGATAGTGCCTTAAAAAAAAAAAAAACAAAAAAAACAGAGCAGAAAAAGTTATCACTTTCTGTTCTAACAAGTGTTAGCAGCCGCGGTTGCTGTTAGTATAGGTGTCTGCGTTTTTGAAAACCAGAAGATCACGAGTTCAAATCCCAACAGAGCCTTAAATATAAAGAAAAATATAAAGTTAAAACCAGCCGAAGTCTAGATAAAAGGAAAATATTTTGTAGCATTACACTTTTGTAGCCTGTATTAAAAAAATTATGGACTTAACCTTGAGTCGATACTGTTTTAAACAGGGTGAGCTACAGTTAATAATGTTTTCGTAATATTAGATAATAAAGAAAATCATGAATTAGTCCAGCTTACTCTGTATAAAACTAAATGATTACAATATTTCATGTGAAAATTTTTTTTTCTTTTTTTAATTATGATGTTGTCGTAGATAATAATCGATATGAAATACAAACCGCCTATATTTCGAATTTTTGCTTGTCTGTGTTCGCATCACGTAAAAACTGCTAGATGGGTTTGAATAAAATTTTGTGACGAGATCCCTTAGAACCTTGGATTCTATACCATTTTTAGTAAAAGTATGTCATTTTGTAGAAAAAACTAGAGATATAAATGTAAAAGCCGGTAAAATGGTACTAAAACAGTTGCCAACGCATTTTATTTTTGTAAATGGAAAGTTTTTAACACTGCACAAACACATGAGTATAGCAGAGGAGTAATTAAACTTGACTTCCCAAGGATGGCGATATGTTGTCTTAGTATTTCTTAAATTTTTGTCTGATCTTTAAAAATTATACATGGTCTTAGGGGCCTAGTTCATGCCTACAAAATAGTGCCTGAATCTTCGTATTTATGTTTTAAAATGATCGAGTCGTAAGTATTTTAAAATAAAATTTTTGGTTTTTCGATGCCTTGGTCCTTTTTTACAAAAAATTGGGTACAATTTTCAGTAAATTTTTACTCGTAGTTAGTGAGCAAAAATTTAAATATTTTGGAAAAATAATAAATAATAAAAAATTATACGAATTTTAAGTTAAAAATTCCATAATTATTGCATTTTTGTATATTTTAGCATAAAAGTGGCCATCAATCTTTTTATTTCATTTATTTTTTTTTTTTAAGGCTAACTATATGTGTGTACGTTTAAACCAAATTTCGTATAAAACTGATAGATACGAAGAATGCTGATGAAGGTTGTAACGATCCAGAAAATGCTGCATTTTATTTTGCTAGTGTATAGTTTTTCTTGTTTTCTTTGGAAAAGTCCGCATACATTTGTCAAACTAATTTTTCTTTCTAAAAAAAGGTTTAGAATAAAAACAAATTTTAATCATTCATATCAAGAGTTCAACTCCTAATTTTTACAAAAAAAAAAATTAAACTGATTATTCTTGAAGAAGATGGAAGTCCTTCTTTAGCATTTATGTTCTAAAATTAAAAGGTGGGATTGGAAAAGACTGCTGTAAAAAAGCTATGTATGTATACTCCAAATTGTTGCTTGAAGTATTTCGCGAGCTCTAGTCCATGTGTGGACATTATAGCAAAAGAGTAAAAAACTGCAATTTTGTGATTTTTTTAAGAAATAGCACTTCAGGCAACAATGTCTATTTAATTAGTGTGTAGTCGCGCTACATTATTTAGGAAAGGGATAGAGGAGAAAAAAGAACAGGTGGGGAAAGGCGAATGTGCTATGTGGAAGTACCGACGAATGAGGCTGCGTGCTGTATTGTTTAATTCTGAGTATGTATTTATACCACTAAACAGAAAAAAATCATATTTTAATTTTTTGGTTCCGCAGGGGTTGAACCCTGGCCAGCCAGATTTGTAGTCAACATGGTTACCACCTTGACTACAGCAGCCTCAGGCCTTTTCACAGGTCTTTATTTTGGAATTGTAGGATTTCCTTCAATTTAATGTTAGAGATTTTTTGGGTTTGTACCGATTGCCAAAAAAAAAACTTTGATTATATTTAGATATTTATGCAAAGGTTAGAATATTCTATTTATTTTGAAAAATAGGTAGGGGGAGTAGAAGAGAGGACAAATGCACAATTTTATGCATTTTAAATTATCTTAACAAAATTTAATTTCGAAGATATTTGAAATTTAAGTATGTCCTGATCTATAAAATGCAAACTAATTTGATAGATTGGACATAATAGGTGGCGCCTCTTCTAAAATTTTTAATATTTTATCACCGAAATTACTTTTTCGATAACAAAATATTGAAGTGGAGCCCCGCAGCAAACAAGCCTAAAATATATTATACAGTACCTAGAAAGGCCCTAAAATTAGACCCTCGCAACGTATTAACTTGGAAATAAAAAAAAAACAACCCAAGTTTTTCCAATATTAAAAAATAATATAATTTTAGAACATGTATCCTAAAGGATACGCATATTAATTATTTAGTTAATGAAATAGATATAGAGAAGTATTGATATTAGATCATTCTATACTAATCTTAAAAAAGGAGGCCAAGACAACATTGTTGAAATTGACAAAAGAAAATCGGCAAAAGAAAAAAATCACAGAGGCCATAATGTGGAACGACAATGAGTCTTTGGAGGAGTTCAAAGAGGGCAAGGCTCCTGCGAAAAGCAGAAGCCATTTATCTAAAATATGAAGATGAAAAATATGAAGATGAAATTTTTAAATAAGATTATGTCATTAATTACTTTTTGTATTTTCCGTCCTAAGATACTTGAAAAAATTCATTCATTCAATCAAAAATTCATATAAGAGTGCTAAATTCGGCCATGCCGAATCTTACATATCTTTCATTATATATGTATGTACATATGTAATTCCAATAAAAAAAACAGAAATTGGGGTGACAGAGAAATAAAAAAATAAGAAAAAATGAAGTACTAAACCTGATTTTGCATAAAAAAATGTATCGGCACCTAATGCGTTAAGCAATTTTAAAAATTTTAGTATTTCCTGATAGATCTCTTCAAAAGCCTTTAAATGATACCCATATTGCTCAAATTGACAATAGAATTTTTTTAAAAAAAGTTCGGAGATCCATAACTCGAAAAAATAGAAGAGCGCCGATTTTTCAATTGATGTTTTTTTCTTATTTTTTTAATTCTCTGTCGCCCATATATTTTATGAAAATTTTGATGTTGATGTGGATAGTAATCGATATGAAATACAAAACACCTATTTTTGGAATTTTTGTCTGTCTGTGTTCGCATAACGTAAAAACTTCTTGGTGGATTTGAATAAAATTTTGTAAGGAGGTCCGTTAGATCCTTGGTTTAAATACAGAATACTTTTTATTTCATAAAAAATATGTAATTTCTTAGAGAAACTATAGATACAAATGTGAAAGTACCTAATTCTACCGGTGCAATGGTACTAGAACAGTTGTCAGTACATTTTATTTTTGCAGATGGGAAGTTTTTAACACTGTTTACAAAACTCTACAACAAATGTTTAAAAACGCATTATTCTAAATTTTAATTTTAGGAAAATTAGAAATTAGAAAAAAGAAATGCGCGGACGAAGTCGTGGGCACTGCTAGTTAAATAATAAAATAAACTGGAAAAAATTAACGCTCGCACATATTTTTCTTCTTTTTTTAATTATCTATATATGTATATATATATATATATATATATATATATATATATATATATATATATATATTTATATATTTTATATGTTAACACGTCCCTAATGATATCCTCCAAAGCTTTTATATCAGGGGTTCTCATTTTTTTCGCGGACACCTCTGAAGCCCATTTTCATAATAAAACTTTTATTATTTTTGAAAACACTGTTTTTTCGGTTCTACAAGCGGACCCCTTGGATGGTTGCTACGGACCCCCATTTGAGAACCGTTGTTTTATATGATACCCATATTGACTTGAAAAATCACTATTGGTACTTTTTTTGAGATTATAGTAGCTTCACTAATCTACATATATTTAAGGCAATACCTTTGAATCTTGTTACGTTTTTTTTAGCTATTTTTTACATGAAATTGACGATTTTATGTAAATTTTCCCAGACATTTAAAATATATGTAGTTTGACATCTTAAATTAAAAAACTGTAAGAATACCAAAAAAAAAAAAAAACAAGCACCTGTTCAACTGCTCTCACCTGATAAATTATTTCGCAGTGGTAGCTTGAGATAAAATAAAACAGAACAAAACAAAAAAGCAAAATGTCAAAAACATATGATTGAGCTTAACAACAAATAATGATGAATGTTAGATTTTCCTTTTTTCATCCACACGTTCAAAAAACTTGTTGGGAAGACTTACCACTAAATAATTATAAAAACAAACATGCTTTCTTAACTAAATTATACTCGGTGAACTAAATGTCAATCAACTTTATATTTTCAATGACACATTTTAACATTGTATACAAACTTTTATCTCAACACTTACCAAAGGATTATCATTATCAACACTGTCCGCATGCATGACCTTGAATTGGATGCATCCTGTTAAAAGAAGGCACCAAATAGGCGGCGACAAGTCTTTAAACATGATGTGTTCAAAATAAAAACAAAGTATTTAATCAGATGTTTTGCTGCTGATACAACACTTATTCAAACGTATAAAAGAGGTGGTTTGGTAGATTGTTGTTGCTTTTAATTGGTAAAAAACATTAAAGTTTGTGTACATGCATGTATATTTACATATGTACATACATATATTCTGTCGTATTATATCTTTTATTAAAAGTTGCTCAACAAAGACTTTTTTAATTTCGCTAATCATTTGTTATCAATAAATATTTGAGTTCTAATTACATTTTCTACTTTTTTATTAACGATATTCAATTAGAAAACAACATTTAGCCTTAACAATAATCGACGCAATCTGCCGGTAATAAAAACAAGATAGTGATAGGCAAAGGTATTGTTATCTTAATTTCTTTAATAAAATTCAAAATAATATTGATATACTTCGTATTGTGTTTAGCTGAATGTTTATGTTTTAAGAATATAACACAATAATAATCTAATAAGAACTGCCAAGTACAAACCGCGTAGTTAGAGATTCACGACAAAACTGGCGCAGGTGCAAAAAAAAACAATAACAAATAATTGTCAATGTTTTGTTCTGCTTTTTAATATGCAGAGCTGTATTTAGTAGACCGCTATTAAATATTGCACTAAAATAATTCAATTTAAATTGCATTTCGCATTCTAGCAGTAAAAAAGTATAAAACATTTTTAAATTTTTATCTGTTTTTAACTTAACAATTACATTTTTTTTCTATTCATTCCTTTAATAAAAAGTACGGTAAAATTAAATAACACGGTCTTATGTTGACACTGTCCATTATTTTTCACTGGAAAAATCTCAATTTTAACAACAAAATGTAACAAAGATTTTATTTTCTTTCATTAATTAAGCCCTAGTAGTAAAATATAAAGTGCAAAAAAACGTACTTATTTAATTTAGATTCTACATTACATTATTAAATATTTAAAAAAAATAAGGAAAAATGTCCGAAGAAATTTTTAATCTCTTGGACGAGAATAACGAATTGTTTATCGCCATGGCACAAAAAAAATTCGTAGAGGATTTAAAAAGCAATTGTAGTTTCTCAAAAAAAAAAATAAATTAGAAACTAAAATATAACAAATTTAATGCTTTAGCAAACACTAGCAGATTTGCCTAAAGTCGAAAATTAAAAAAAAAGTTTAAATCGAACTAAGAAAAACTATAGTTGGAAAAAAAATACAAATTGATAATCAAGTCTTGATTTTCGCCAAAAGTTGCGACTCTAGAAAAACGAATAAAATCACAAAATGATAAATTTAGCATAATTGTGCATATTAAAATATCAAAAACAGAAGAAACATTATTAAAAAAAAAAACATAACCAGAAAACTTAAAATAAAAAAATTGCATTTGGAAATTAGAGTACATCCGAAAAATTTTTATTTTCATAAACAAAAAAAAAATATAGTTTTAATACCTATTTGGTATTTTTAATTCTTCTTTTTAAGGGCTCAAATCGAATTGGAAACATAACAATGCAAATACCACGAATAACTGTAATAAACTTAGTTTCCGTTTGTGGGAATTTATATACCTAATTAAAGCTGCTTTAAAATAAAAAATTCTTATTATTCAAGAACTCTAACAACCAAGGACCCTAAAAATAGTGTTTATTAATAACACCAAAAATGTCCATCGCAAATGTCAACAAAAATAACTTTCAGTTCTACCTGATGATTTTATTTAAAAATAAATGCATTTAAAAAAAATCCTTTTATTTAAAAATTTTTATTTACTGGATTTCCTTTTGCTATCATGGTGTTTTGAAGATGATTTCGATTTACCTGAAGATGATGACGAGGAATGTTTTTTAGATGAAGTTAAAGGTATAGCTGAACTTAATGCCGATACTTTACTACTAGCGGAAGATATACGGTCCTCGCGATGCGTCTTTGATCCAGTTGATTTTCCTGCTACAGGATTTGATACTTGCGCCTGTTCCAGCTTATGGTATGGCGAAGAAGAATTCGATGATGATGATGATCTGGAAGATGTTGCCGATGACTTTGATTTAATAGAAGTAACCGAGGAAGTGGTTATTAGTGGCATGGGCCCGTCTGCTATAACTACGAGTCCTGAACCACAACTACCAGACAGTTTTGCTGTTTCAGTAGCTGTTGTTGGCTTACTTATGCAACTATCACACTGCCAATTATGACCCTGGTCTTCAGATGCTTCCTCATCGCTAATTGGCGGCTTGTGACATTCCTGATGATAAAGACCACCACATTTAGAACATTCAATTAAACGATTTGTTGCCGTAAATCTAATCTCTCCACAAATACAACAATTTAAGTCGCCAAACTCCTTCAGATTAGTTTCTTCTTCAGCAGTCGTTGACAATAAGCCGCCAGCTACACCTGCACCACTTACTGCATCATCCGAATCTGCTACGGTGTCTGGAGAATCCGATATAGTTTTAGTCGGCGAATTTGTGAGATTTATAACTTCTTCCGCCTCCACTGGTTGAGGTGGTGGCGTTGCAGCTCTTCCTGGAAAATTCGTTTCCTCCTCCAGTTGTTTTTTGCTCAAAGTATTTGTAATGGTTTTTTCGGTGCCATATCGTTTTTTGATTTCCTCATCTAATAGTAAACGTAGTTCTGTGGCAGAATTCGCATGCGAAGAATGTAAAAGTGTGACAGCTTTTTTAAGTAATATTTCTATTTCGTTGGTGCTGGACATGTTCATCACTTTGCGTTTTTAAATACTATCATCTTTGCAAACAAAACAAAAGCTTTTTGTAAGTCAGCTGATGTATTATTAAAGATGCCAGATCGTCAAAAGCCTGCATATTCTTATTTCAGAATGTAGATGCTCAAATTTCGGTTTGTTTAAATATAAGAATAAAGGAAGCTGTTAAAACTTAAAACCGAGAGGATTAGAAATCAACGGCCGTACGCATAACATAAAACTTTTAATGAGGTTGGTACGCGTGACAAAATTTAGCTGCGTCGTATAGAGCCAATCCACACAATTTGACACTAAAAAGCCTTAATTTATAACTTTTGGCGACGACAATGATTTTAAGTTTGAAGATTAGTGAGAAAATACCTTAAACTCTTACGTTACGTTACGTTTTTGATGGACAGACGGCCCAAAGTTTACCTAAATTATTAAATCAAAATTAAATGAACAATTATACCGAGCTTCCAGAATTCAATTTTTCTTGCAGCAGTTCTAAATTTTGTGGGTGAGAAAACGAGAAAAAGATGATTCTGCACACTTTCCCTTTCACAAAATTCAGAATTGCTGCAAGAAAATTACATTCGTAAGCATACATAAGTTTTTCCAATTGTGTAAAACATAAACGCAGAAGATAAAGTAAAAAATGCCAAAATTAAGCAACATTAAAAACTTTATTTGATAACAAATATTTACTTATGTATGTATGTAAGTACATTTTTAGTTGAACTTTTTATTTTGAAAGAAATAATATTTTAGGGCACTAGAGAAAAAAAAAATAATGCCAGATACAAACGAGGCAATATTTAAGGAAACATGTGTATGTTCCACTTAATGTTTCCTCGTGTGTAGAAAAGTTTCTTTTCGAAACAAAATGTCTGAAATATCACGATGTTCCTTCATCTATATCAATTTTTACAGTTTTTCTTGTGTTGTTTCGTTAAACGGATCGTGGTGCTAAAGTTGCTTTATGATTTGCGAGTAATCGTATCTTTTTTTCGTTGTTATATGTTTTTCTCAATACTAGCAACTTTTAAAACGTTTTTCGTCTAATCATATGTAATCATATCATATAACTTAAAGTTTTCGGTAGCCTTTTTTCTTTTAATATCTCTACATTTGAAAATTCCCCTTTTTTAATATCTTTTTTTTTTCTGAATAGAATATTTCGTTAATAATGGTAAAGGCCGGGGCACATAGAATCCGTCATACGTTAAACTTTGACAAATTCAACTGACAAGTAAGTTAAAATACATGTTTTCTTATGAGCGTTGTCACAATCAATACGTGTCCGTCAACGCAAAGTACGAAAGTTGGTCAACTTTTAACTTTTGAATACTTTGACAACTATCAACTGCTTCCTCTTCTCTGTTTTCTTTTAACTCTTGTTGTGTTTCAATTGTGTTTTGTGATTTTAATAAAACAATTTTGGTGGCAAACAATAAAATACAAATTTAATTAATTTAAAAAGTGAATAAAATACAAATTAAATTTAAAAGTGAATAAAAATAGAGAGCAAGCTTTGGTATAACATCCGTCAGCAAAGTATTCAATGTGCCAACCTCATCCGTCGTTACTTTGACTTTAGTTGAATTTGTCAAAGTTTAACGTATGACGGATTCTATGTGCCCCGGCCTTAACTACTTATAATTATTTTGCGTCGCTTATTTTATTTTTTTTGCGAATATGTTCAAAGCTTTTAATGTTTCTTGCGTGGTTGCATCGTATGTACTAAAAAAAAGAAACATTATTTTTGAAACACGTTCCATTTGATATTGACGCGTGTTTATCTAACATAATCCATTTTCCCGATCTCTACATTGGTCGTATTCTTCTTCTTATATATTCTAAATAGTGTCGTTGTAAGCATCATTTATTAAATCAATTAATTTAAGTGAAGACATGAGAAAAATTTCATTGTCAACCAACTAATACCTTTTTTCTGCTTTCCTTTCGCCATAACACGCTTTTGTATTCGTTGTAATATTATTGCTACTTCATCTATTATTATAATTTTTACTTAATTCAAAAAAAGTTTTTAGGTTCGTTTTTATTATGATAAAAATAAATTACAAATAATTTATAATGTTCAGACGAGTCTATCGTGTAAGTGATAGCGATTAAAAAAAGATGAACTTGTTTTCGTTGTTAAAAATTGTATTTATACTTTTTAAAAATATTTTTTTTCAATTTGTGTTTAAAAACCATTTGAGGTTTATTATATATTTTTCACATACTTATGTATCAAGGTACATTTATTTTACTAGGTAGTGTCGTCCGCCCAGCTGGTTTGTAGTTGGACATGTCAAAAGTTGTTTATATTTTCCTACTTTTGTTTACGAATTTCAAAAAACACTAACAACAAGCATATGTAGAACAAAGAGAGCGTTTGTTTTTAGACCAATTTTCTTTTATTCTCTGTTTCTATTTTTGACATTTCCACTCACAAAGCAACAATAAAATGCCATGTTGTTTTTACAAATGTTGTATTTGTTGTAGAACCGCTTTTACCTAGTAAAATAAATGTACCTTGCTTATGTATATTATGATTTCAAAAAAAAGAATTAATAAAAGATAATTCATGCATTTTTATGGAATGAAATTAAACATATTTTATTGTAATAAAATAACGTGTACAAAAAGAAATACTTTAAATACATTTATAGCAAAAAAAATATTAATCTACTGTGCAAATAATAAAAAACTAATAATTTTTCAATTTTAGGAATAATAAAAACATGTCTTAAATACTTCTTAATAATATGAATTTTTGTTTTTAAAGAAATACGTTTTCGTTTATCCAGAATATCCAAAACCATCAGTATATCAAAGAAATAATTAAATTAAGTTAAGGAAAAATGTTTTGCGGATCTATTAAGAAAAATGTACCACCCCATTTTTATTTTAATTAAAAGAAATATTTTTGAAAAATCTATTTTCAGTTAATCGATAGTCAATTTTTTATTTAACTTTTGCCGAGCTCTTATTAAATGTAACTTTCAGTCATAATAAGAACAAAATATATTGTATGTATGTCCCAATTCTAATTATTGAAATGAGGCACTCCGCAACAGATATTATAAGTCACCAATAGTTGGAGTTAGGATACTGCGGCAAAACTTCAAATATAGATCTCTCGGCATTGGTTTCTTTACTTTTTTTTAACACACTAATATTCCACTTTACTATTTATTTTTTTTTTAATTATTAGCTGTAAGAGCATTTAGCTTTCTGAAAAATAATTATAAATGAGTAATGAATTTTGTAAAAAAAAATCTTCCACAATGCCTCACTTGGAGCTTTATTTTTGTTGTATTTAAGAAATAAAGCAACGAGGATCAACCAATTTTTAATGTTTAGATAAAGCGTTATTAATAAACATACCTCTAGGCTAAATGAAATATTATAAATAAAGATAAAAATAATTACTTCTTCATGTGCAAATAAATTTAAATGTGCGCAAGTAATTTAATTTTAAAAATAAAACAATTATTAAAACAAAAACCAAAACTTGCTTAAAATTAAACAAATAATAATTACTGAGTGTTTAGTTACGCAGTGTATTGATAATTTTAAGTAGGTGTTTGTTGGATTCTACGTGATTTTTTCACTGTCACTGCTGGCGTACGTGGACTATCTAAGCCGTCTTCGCCACCTTCAACTTTACGAACTTTTACTCTAGTAGCGGGTGTGGAACTTGAAGTACCAGAAGAGATTTTTTCCGAAGGCGTATTGCTGCTGGATGAATTTTGAAGATCCTGTGATGGATGTAAGGGTTTCTTTTTACGTTTAACATTAACTATAACATTGGCATCCATACTAACATCGAGTTCAAAGTTGAACTCATAAGTTTTGCTGGGCTTTTTATTAGGCGTAATACGATCATTTATTATAGTTTTTCCTGATCGTGATGAAGACATTGTTACAGCTGGTGACATTCGTACATTAGCTTTGGCGTTTAGAGGAGTATGTCGTGATTTTTTGGAGGATAAATTTAATGGTGTTGTTTTCAATGGCGTATGTTTTTGTTTGCTTGGGGAGATTTTTGTTCGTATAGGTGATTTTATAGCATTCGATTTGCAACGTTTAGAGGGTGAAGGTGATGATTCTGAATTAGATGAAGTGTTTTTAGTTCTTTTTAGTGAAGAGTTTGCCAAAACTCTTTGTTTCGGCGTTAGTTTGGTTTTTTTAGATTCCTTTTGAATGGTTTTCTTATGATTGAGAAAAACAACATCATTATCATCATCATCGCTGGCATTTATTGTTTCGTCTTCAGAATCTTTTTCATCTTCCGAAAAAGAAATATTATTACTATTAAATTTCTTCTTCGAATCTATTTTTTCTGTCTTAGTGGTCATGGGTAGAATATTATTATTGGTCCCAGATTTTAATTTAAAATCTAAGTCGCCAGTTAAAGGTACCTTGAGGGCCTTTAAAGCTGACGTAAAAATTTTGCGGCATTTTTCATAGTTGGGTTTTTCATTGTATTCCAATGTTGCCACATACTTAAAAAACTCGCCTAAAGCTGTAGGAACGCCCTTGTGAAAAAGTTTTTTTAGGTTTCCAGAGACATCGGACATAAAGTTTTCTTTAGCTTTTTGCACTTTAACTGGCATTGTCAACAGTTTATCTTTAACCCATGGCAAATCAGAACCCAACCATTCTATCAAATTATAGCCTAGAATCTCTAAGTCTGCCCTCATTGTAGGTACTCCCAGATGAGCATCACGCGATGTATACTCTATGGTACCATTATGCATTTTCTTTGGATCTGGTTTAAATTCCTTTGTTGTATAATGAGATGCCAATCCGAAATCTACAAGGTATGCCTGATGCTGTTGTTTTCCACAGCCCAGTAATATATTGGCTGCCTTTAAATCAGCGTGTACGTAGCCGCAACCATGTATAAACTCATAAACATCTAACATTTGCAAGGCTAAACGATAGCATGTTGCTTCAGGCAATTTTCGTCCATTAGCTATAAAATGTTTGGATACATCAGAACCATAGCGTGGCATTACAATGAAGCGATGTTTTACACCATTTATATCTGCTGATCCATTTCCAATCATATAAGGCATGCCTAAGCTTTTAATACCACGATCCTTTTGAAAGTTGGATATATCATCCAATCTAGCATTGCGCATATAAAAATGCATTTCAACAAAAAGTGGGCCATTATCGTGTGGTTCCTAAGCAAAAAAAAAAACTACTAAATTATAATTTTAAGAAGGTCCCTCTAACTTACGCATTTAACAACATAGTCATATTTATTTTCTCCTCTTTTGGAAGCCGAATAAATTTCCCCAAAGCCACCAGTTCCAATGGATGGACCAATTTTCCATTCTGTTTTCATAAGGTCCTTTAAAATTGTTCCTTCTCTTATTTTTTCTGGCATATTATACAGCTTCGATTTTTTGGCTCCAGATGCAGCCTTTTTGGCGCCTCCGATACCACCACCGGCAACATTTCTTTTTACCGAAACTTTTGGCATTTTTAAATAGATTATCTGCAGTTTCTGTTTTTTTTTAATATTTTAATGAGGTGGTACGATAATACGTTATATATTTTGCAGTCTGCGTGTGTAGTTATTTATTTCAATAAATCCGCAGACTTTCATTTTTTGTTTTAAAACATTTTTGACATTATTTGTGGTGCATAATTTCGCAGTGTTGTATTTAATTTTCGATAACAAAATTATACTTGGAGCTACCAGACGCATATAACAATAAAACAAT
Organism: Cistogaster globosa; assembly: GCA_937654795.1. Taxonomy (NCBI): domain Eukaryota; kingdom Metazoa; phylum Arthropoda; class Insecta; order Diptera; family Tachinidae; genus Cistogaster; species Cistogaster globosa. The sequence goes on along the minus strand of OW569403.1, from coordinate 45,463,531 downwards.
AAAAATTTATTCGAAATCAGTATATGTATATGTTTTATATACGATAATAAATCGAGACATGCTTTTACCCTTAATAATCAATATCAGTTATTTATTAATTAAATCGGGATAAAAATAGGCACGATTTTTTAAAATTAATAATTTATTTTCCTGTGGCTTAATTTAAACCAAAATAAAGCTTATAATTTGCATTCTTAAAAATTTATTAATATTCTTGTATTGCAAGTATTTCCTAACAAATATTTAAATATTTCAAGAAAATAATTTCTCTTTACCTTAAAATTGTCATCTTTTTCAATCTATATTTGGCCTGCAGGCTATGTTACAAGTATTAATATATTTACGCAGCCCGACATACCTCGTAAAGCATTAATTCTTTGATACAAAAAATCAAATAAATATTTATTAATGGATAATAAATGTATATACTATAGACATGTGTGATTTTGTTTCTATATTGCTGAATACTAATTAATAACTATCAATCTGTACACATAAAATTTCTTTTTGAAAGAGCTATACATTTTAAGCAGTAGTTTATTATAATCTGGCATCACTTATCTAAACGAATAATCGAAAGTAATGCCAAGTTCTATAATAATTGGCGGCCATCACATTTTACTTTATTTGCATCTTCCGCGTCTCTCTTTCGACATTCGTAAAAAGAAACTCGTATCGTTCGGTAGTGTAAGTGAAGAAAAATAATTTTGTTTGGAAACATCAAGACAAGAAATATAATTTTAAATATTCATTCCAAATATTAATAACTCGATAAAGCATTTATAACAAACAATGGTAAAGTTTATAACATGATTTTTAAGAAAAGACAACATTCTGTACAAGAAGCAAACGAAAATGTCATTGTGAATGAAGCTAATTGGTTAAAATGATTGGAGCGTGCGTGCGTGTAAATTCAAAAGGAAAGGAATATATAATAGTAATATATCTATAGGCTATTTAGAGCAACGTATCTAAGTTTAGGAAATAGTTTAACTTGAAAAATATCAAAGCAATTTAAATGTTATTAAATATAATATAACCTCACTTTTTGTGTAAGAAAAAACGGTTTAACATGGTGTCACGATGACTATTTTCTATTGCTTCGTTTGTTTTGTGTTTTAATAAACGATAATATTTAATATTTGTTTTTATTGAAGGCTGGTGGTAAAGCTGGTAAAGATTCAGGAAAAGCAAAAGCCAAAGCAGTTTCACGCTCCGCCAGAGCTGGTCTTCAGGTAAGATAAATATATGATAACATTGAAATATCTTGTCAACAAGCTGCATCGGAGCTTGCTATTTTCCCGCCCTTTTCTTCATAATTGTAAACAGGGTGAATTCTCACACTGATGCTAGCTTCAACAGATTAAAAAATATTTGTTTTATAAAAAATTTTTGTAATGAAATATTTTTTATTATAGTTTCCTGTGGGTCGTATCCATCGTCATTTGAAAAGTCGTACTACATCCCATGGTCGTGTTGGTGCCACCGCTGCTGTTTATTCTGCTGCTATCTTGGAATATTTAACCGCTGAAGTAAGTTATATTTATTTTTGTGTAAATATGAAATTCTTAATTTCATAATTTCATTTATGTATATGGATTAAGGCGCCAAATATGTTCTCTTTAATTGCTATCTCTTTTACTCTTGTTGCAAAATTATGTTTCAAATAATGCTATGCAATGTTTTTAGTGTTTATCGTCGTGGTGTTGTTTTATTTTCTATTTCATGTTGTATGTGCTGTACTAAATACTTTTTAGTGTTGTTTTTTATGTTGTGGCTGTCAAATATTTGTTTTCTTAAGTTTGTTTTGTAGCGTCATTTGCCCGCCATTTTTTTATTTGTGTTTTCATATACAAATGTAAATTTTTTATTTTGAAGGGCTGTCGATAAAGTTAGACTCCGTACTATTTTTAAATCGATTTATTACCATTTATGAGCTTGTTGGCTACATTTTTGCATTTGAATAAAATAATTAAAAGCAGATTATTTCTTTATAGGTATTTTTTTATTTTCTTTTGAGCGTAAAAATTTTTAAAAAGTTGAATTTAATGTTTATTTATTTAAACCAAATTATATAGCCACATTTACGGTTACAAACATGCAAACAAAAATTAGTATTTTCATAATGTTAAATTACAATACATTCTTTTAAAATCTGATTTTTTAGTCATTGCATTTTTATTTTCTGTAATAAATTTTTTATGTTTATTTATCATTAAAGAAATGTGCAAAATTTCTATGATATATTTTTTTCTTATATTTTATAGGTACTTGAATTAGCTGGAAATGCTTCCAAAGATTTAAAAGTTAAACGTATCACACCCCGTCATTTACAATTAGCCATCCGTGGTGACGAAGAATTGGATAGTCTTATTAAGGCAACTATTGCTGGAGGTGGTGTCATTCCACACATTCACAAATCTCTGATTGGCAAGAAAGAAGACAACGTGCAAGACCCGCAAAGAAAAAATACTGTCATTCTGTCGCAAGGGTATTAATTTTAATAAATATAAAACTTTTTTTTTTAATTTTTAATAATAATTATATAAAACATTAAATAAATTTTATAAAACGTATTTTCATTATATTTTTAAAAACGTCTTAACAACTGTAACCGTTAATATTAAAAAAAAAAAAAAATCGTATATTTTGTTTTACAAAACAATCTGCCATTTTCGCATTCTTATTTAATGGTTTGAAAATATTTCAATATAATGATAAATAGTTTTGATTATTTTTTTTTAATGAAAATGGTCGACAAAACACAAGTAATAAATATAAACAAGTATATATGTTTAATATTAAATAAATTGAAAAAATAAATACAACATTGACAAAATTTAAATAAAACTACTTATAAGTACATTTTTGTGATTATAATTGGACAATATTTTTAAAAGGTTTGTAATAAAATGTTTTTTATTTCGATTTTCAAACAAAAACTACTCCCACACAATTAGCGGTATTTCGAGCAGAAACTAGGCCTAAATCTTGACCCTTGCAGCGGTGTTGAAGAGAAAAAAATACAATAAATAATTTACCTTAAAGTAGTCCTTGTCCTGGTAAAGTGCGAGTTGGCTTCACATGCAGCGTGCCGTATCAGGTATGGTTTTTTTTTTAATTTCTATTTTTGAGTTTTAGAAAGCAGACAATTGGCTCTGTTCCTTATTCCTCTCGAAGCTGAAGCGTATAAATAGATTTGAAAGTTCCGAAGGTTTTGATTTCTAGTAAAATGTGGGCAAACGAGCGTTTTCGAACCGTAAAACGTTGCTTTATTTGAACATGTTGGAAATTATCGCCTCAAGTTTGACAGATTTTTAGCCATAGTGATCTACGCGACATTTTAAGACATGCGTTTGTCGAAACAGGAAAAATATGTCAAAAGCAGGCATGCAGAAATACCCTTTCATTTTTTAGCCTTTTATAGAGAACACGGCTCTTTACGGAAGATTTGACGTGGAATTCTGTACTATTTTCTTTGTTGCCCTCGGTTAATGAAAAAGTAACAAGTTCACATACGCTGTAAGCGCCAAGTGTCTGTCTACAACAGTTGAAAAGATAAAGAGCACTTTAAACTTTTGTTGTAACAGCCATAGTTTAAATGTTGAGTGTCTGGTTATGATATAGCGAAAAAAAGGTTAACGGTGTATCTTTTTTTTGTATGAGAGCCAAGAAAATTAATTTTTCGTTGTGAAAGTAAAAAATTGTCTTTGTTTTTTTTTAAGATGTATGCAGCTATACTAAAAATGCACTTCTTTCGGCTAGAATCTAACTCACAAATTATCGCATGTAATATTGAATTCAGGCGTATTTTGATTTTTTTCGTTACTTAATTTGTTCTTCCGTTTGCTGAGATAAGCGTGACTGCTCGCTTATCCATAGCAAATGGCAAGTTGTATGTGTAAAATGATTTACTTTTTTTTACCTACAAAATCAACAATACCTTAGCAAGAAAAAAGGCAAAAAAGCGAAAGGCGGTGATTAAGTAGAAACATTTTTTGCTACAAAAAAAAAAAAAAAAAAAATCATTTCATTAGTTGAAATTGGCTCGCGAAACCGAACTTTCGAAAGAAGAGCAGGGTTGCATCAGCGAATGTGTGAAGGCGGAATGAAAATAATTTAAATTGCTGATCACATAAATCGGCACCGAAATAAAATTTCGAAAGTTTCAAAAGATCCTGATAGTTACCGCATAATTAATCGTATTGGACCAATATATCCACCATCAGTAAGCGAACTAAGCGACATATTTGGCAGTTATCGACTCAGGACATGATAAGTCGCAAACAAAATAAAGCGAAATTGGACATGAATAAAACCAGTCGTCGACTGCACCATATTTAACAAGTTAATTACTTAATCAATTAGGCCAATAGGCTTTTCGATTATGTTAAAGAAATAAAAAACATTTTGCAAGAAGACTTAAATCTCAAGCATCAAGCAAAAGATCCAAAACCGTTCCTAACCAAACGGCACAAAAGATATAATTCTGGGACAAGGAACTTGAAAACGTGATTAATTTGGACAGTATGTCGATACACGGTTTCTACGGAAAACATGATAAAAGTGTTTAATGTATAGGGTTTCGAGGAAAATTAAAGAATTTACCATCGCGACCATCTGGTAATTGAATCACCTTGGTGCGAGTTATATGAACAGCAGAGCTGTAAGTGAAATATTAATTTTTTAATTAATTTGCGAATAATTAATGTACTGAATTAGCAAATTTTGATTTAAATCTTTTCACACAAAGCAAAAAATGAACTGAACTGAACTGAAAAAATTTTGATTCAATTTAAGTTAATTTGTTAAAAATGAATTTACCAAAGTTAATTGCAATTTATTAGAATTTAATTAATTGTTAATTAATTTAAATACATTATAAAACACAATAAACAATTCATTACGAACTCATTTAAATTGAACTAATTTTGTAAGTAAATATGAAATAAGCGTCTCCATTATTTTTTTTTTTTTTTTGATCTTTGATTATTGAATTTTTTTTAGTTTGGTAGAAAAAATTTCCATTTTTTATTTCTCCTAAATCTGCTTTTGAATTTGATTGATTGCAAATAAATTATTAATTTTATGCATTTGAATTGCAATTCATTGTTCCAACTCATTTCAATGAATTCAAAATGAATTCAATTCAAACGAATTGGAAATGAATTGCATTTCCCTTTAACAAATTCATTGGAATTGGAAACGAATTGAAATTCATTTCTACCGCATTCGTTTGTATTGATTCAAATTTCATTTCATTCTTTTTTATTGTACAAATAACTGATTCAAAATTTAGTTGATTCACAACGAATTAAAATGTACTTTAATGAACAGGAACGGTCATGACTATAGTTCTTGAAATGTTTAAAATTCGACAAATCCAATTTTATTTTTTGATACAAATTTAAAGTTTAACGGCTAAGGTTATAGTTACAACTAAACTACTGATCTAATATAATTAAAATATTAGTTTTTACTGAATCTTATAGACGTCATCTATTAATTAATTTATTTATATTTTTTGTTTTAAAAAAAGAATAGAAATAGCACGAAATCTCTGTACGATTCACGCATTAACTTAAAATGCTTAATTGTTTTTTGAGAGTATTTGCAACAGGAAAAGATTAGCGACAGCATTAAAGACATATCCATTTTAGTAAAAAAAAAATTCAAGTCGAATTTCAATGTCGCAAGTTATCTATGGCTTGGAAGTCATTTCTGGGACGGCTGCATTTCTTATTGCAAGACTTAAACGTTTTATTAATTCTATTGTTAGGTTTGTTTATAAAGTAAGGCGTAGTGACCATATTTCGGGATTTGTTAAAAGCGTTCTAGGTTGTTCATTTGAACATTTTATTCAATTTCGTTGTCTACTTACTTTTTATGAAATTGTGCATGGTGGAAAACTCTCATTAATTTGCAATGCTTGTTTATTCTTGTCTCGCACTAGAAACCCTCACTTGATATTTCCCAGAGTTTTTAAATCTAGTTTTTTTCAGATCTTTTCTTATTAGAATTATTCGTAGCTGGAATACGTTACCATAAGAGTTACGTACTTTTACCCATTCTAATAATGTTTTTAGACGTAAACTCATTCAGCATTTCACCTATGATAGGATTTAATCAATTAGGATAATTACGGTATTCTCCCTAACTTGGACATTCTCCTTTATTCCTTCCTTAATGATTGCTGTCTCTATGTAACTTTAATTGGTGACTTGGCGAGTGGAGTGGGGATATACTAGGAATTCATATATATACATGAAGGCTTTTTTATTACAAACTTTACAATAAATAAATAAACAAATAATTGCAAGCGTCCACAATTATGCATTTTATTTCAATGCTGTTGGGGTCTTTTTTTATTTAAGAAGAAAAAAAAATTGCCAAATAAAAAAATAATAATTTTATTACATTTACACTTTATTATTATGAAAATAATTATACAGATTAAATATTTGGCATTTAATATTGCATTCAGAATTGTGTTATACAGTAGATATTAAATTTACATACATAATTTATTTTTTAAAGTTTTGCCTTTAAAAAAAAAACAACGAAGAAATGTATTTTAAAATATGTGATTCAACCATTTCCGTTGCGTTGACAAAATTAACCCTTCAAATGAGGCACAGTTTTATGTACATCATCACAGCGTTCATTAAGGTCAGACTGTGATAAGAAAGAAAAAAAGTTACTGTATCAAACAGTAAAATACAAATTGAAAAACAAAAAACAACTTACGACATCTAAACCAAGGCAGGCACCCCACTCAATCAGTGTGATACGATGGTCGTCATTTGAGTCACATGACTCCAAGAAGGGAGCAATACAATGTTCCAAACTAACTAAGGGAGCTCGTATGGGGAAAAGTTCATGGCGAGACACGGAGCGATCAGTATCGCTATCCAAATCACACCATTTCCAAACGGCAGCATTTGCCCAACGACGTGTCATATTAGTTTCAGCTTCCAATTCCATTTGCATGTAATGCTCGGTAAGTTCATCACGTTCGGCCAAATCACGCATAACATTAAAAAGCCAATCACGCATGCGACGAGGAAAATCTTTCATTTCTTCTTCGCTACAATCCTTTTGCTCATGACACTCACCATAGTAGTCAATGTGTAAATGTGTATTATCGGGATTTTGACAACCTGGAGCTTTAGTATCGCACAAACAACGCTGTTGATACACCGAACAGTCAGAAGACCAAGTTTCATTTTTATTTGTACAAACACGTCGACGTTCGTCAACTTCTTCGGGACATTCAGGAATGCACACACATTTGGCTTCAACACCTTCCAACTGGCAAACACGACCTGCACCGCAGTGCATTTTTTCACAGGGATCAACTAAAAGAAAAATTAACAATTTTTCAAGTAAAAAGGGTAAAAATTAAAATTTTAATATTGTGAAAAAATTATTAGGAAAAAAATATAGTTGTGCTAAATTTTCACAGCAATGACAAGGCATTGATAAAGATTTTAATTATAAAAAAAATGTAAAAATTTATTATTTTTCCATATTTTGAACTTTATTATTTTTCCATATTTATAACTGCAGAATAAAATTTAGTGTTTTTTATTCGCTTGAACTCAATCACCCTTATCGTGGTGGTTGGTGTTTTCGTAGCAAAAACTCAGCGCTTTTAAAAAGTTTTGTAATAGACTAAAGATAGCTCGTAACCGTTATCATTAATCTATTACAAAAATCGTCTAAGTCGAAATAGGCCTACGCCAAATACGATAGGGATGAATATGCGGTCTCAAATGAGTTTAACAATATATATTTATTTTCATTAAACTTACTTTCAATAACCGGATTTGTCAATTGGTTACTTTCGGCCGCCAATTTTTTAGCAATTTCATTTTCACGTTCAATATCTTTATTCTGCGAATTAAAAAAAGAAAAACATATAAGAACTCTTTAATAATTTAATTTTAATTATGAAAAATTTCAAAATACCAACAAGATATTTTTCTTCCAATTGTCTCAATAGTTCTTCATCACTTTCATCCAAATCGAATAGATCCAGGTCATCCAAATCGCCTGCTTCTTCGCCATCAGCTTTAATATGAGCAAAGGCCAACAGGCCAACAATCACTAGCATAAGCCACTTCATGATTCTAAAATTCAAATCGTTTTGAATGCTTGAGTTATTAAATTTGTTTCATTAAGTCGAAAACTTAAAAATACTTTAAACAACAAAATTGCTTCATACATGTACTTTTATACAAAACACTTGATGATAACAGAAGAGAGAAAATTCTTTCTGTTCTCTTGTTCTCTAGAATAATAAATTGTGATTTTAACGTTGGCTTTAAATGAATGAATTTTTTATTTCGCAATTATTAGCTTAAGAAAATGTATCATTATAAGGAAATGTTAAAGAATAAAGTTTAAGGAGGTTTTTATATGTTTTTTGCTTGTTGATCTGTGCTAAAAATTTAAGAATTTGTTTTCTATGATATATTTTGCTTGTGTTTATATTTTTAAATGATTCATTTCTGTAATATATTTTTGCGCTCTTTTGTAAATGCATATCCGTATGTTTTAATTTAAAATATATCGCTGGTCTCATGTAGAGAAGCCCTAACTCGAATTTTTACGAAATTAAGTCTTTCAAGATTCCAATACATTTCACGGAGATACCCCTCGTCAATGCAATAGTATCAAGAATACCGAATTTACAAGCATTTTCATTTTAAATATTACATTGTGATAAATACAGTTTTTATAATGTTTTTACCTCCTCCTGTAAAATCACGATTATGCGATTAGGGCCTTTCTACATGAGACCAGCGATATGAAAAAACATATGTTGCAAGAAAGTCATTGCACAAAATTTAATATTTCAGAGTTATGCATGCAAAAACGAATTTGATTTTGGACTTTGAAAATTCTTTGACACTAAAAATTTTTTTTTCTGGATTCTAAATAGTTCAAACAATTTAAAGCTTCAAGTTTGTGTTTTTTGTTTATTTTTAATTGAGTCTTTTGCAGTAAAAGCGCGATATGTTTTTATTTAAAATAAGTAAGAGTGCTACATTCTGCTATGCCGAATCTTATATACCATGTATGCATGTAAATCTAGTTTAGTGAAGTAGCTCCTATCAAAAAAAAAAAAAAAAAAAAAAAAAAAATTAAGATGACAGATATATGATTTTACATAAAAATGTCATCGGCTTTTAATGGGTTAACCATTTTTAATAAATTATAGTATTTCCTGAAAGATCTCTTTAAAAGCTTTGAAATGATATCCATATTGACAATCTTACATAAAAAAGCATTTCAGAGGCCGATAACTCGGAAAATATGGGCTAGCGGCAATTTCTTCATTTGATGTATTTATCTTATTTTTTAATTCTTATCGCCCCGTATATCTTACTGATTTTTAATAGCAAAGTTTTCGAAACTATGTCTGATCGATTGGCGTATATAAATTTTCTCTAGCTCATCTAGTGGTAAAGTTTATTTCAACATTAACACTAGCACGGAAATCGCTTTATAGACATCGCTATGCATAAGAATTCGGAACTTCAAAAGAGTTGAGTAAGTTGTCCAATTTATCCTATACGCCATTTACAATAAAACATCTTCGCCATACTGCGCTTCAAACTGGTCTTTCAGCGTGAAAAAAATTTGAAAAAGACTTTTAGCATAAGCAACAAAAAAATTATCGAAAATAAAATCGTGATATTAGTTGATGATGTGGTAACGACAGGATCAACTGTAAGATCTTGCTCTCAAGAAATTTTATAGAGTCGGAAATTGATATTGTGAAATTATAAACGGAATGACAAACTTAATTAAATATGTGATGAAGGGTGTAAAAAGGAACGCTAGAGAGAATGTACAGATGATAACGTTGCTTTTATAGCAGCGAAATAATTGATAAAACAAGTTCAAGCAAAGATTAATGTCTTTTAGTGCTTGATCAACATGGTCAGCGATCTTATTTAGCAAAGAAAATACACAAATAACACGAATTTCAAGTAAAACCTATTAAATACATCGTCGCTTATGTGGTTTATTTTGTTTTTTTATAGTTAACAAAACTATTAAATACAGGAATGTTCTGACACTTGGAGTTTGACAGTCGTGTATACCAGCAAAAAATACTGAATTCGCCTACGCTGCCACCTGGTAATTTATTCGCCTTGCTCTCTACCACATAAAATCAAAACTTTGCAAAGTAAACTTTCCTTGTGTAAATGCACTCTAAGAAATATTTTGGAATTTCCATTAGTGATGTTGCATTTAGCAACTTTAAAGAAAAAGATTACTTACATTGTGAGTAATTAGTACTAAAAAAGTATTTTTGTTTATTTTGTTAGCTATAACATACACGAACAGCTGTTTTTATGAAATCGCCAGTACTCAGGAAAAAAAAACCAACACAAACAATTGATTAAACAAAGGACATATTTTAAATTTGTTATTTAATACTTTGTGTAAAAATGAAAATGTTTTTTGATAAAAATAAAAGAAAACATATTAATTGTTTTAAAGTTTATTTTAAGTAAAATTTACAACTTCACTTGAGTATGTGTGCTTGCGAACACCTTTCTTGCGATTTCAAACCGCATCGCAAGTTTTAAGCGATTTGCGATTGTCAGAACATGCCTGATAATATATCAGTTAAAGAGTGCTTTTATTATTATAAGTTAAAAACTTTTAAAGGTAATTATCCGAATATTTTTGTAAATATTGAATTAATTAAAAAAACATGATATTTTTTCTTTATAGTCTTTGTATGGATTATCGCAACGTTTTTGTTTCTTTTAAAGCAAAAATATATTTATATTACAATTGTTAATCCAAAGTTTATATATGGTCCCTGGCTGGTACTGTAGAAAAATTTTTTAAAACACATAATTTTAAAACAACTTTGCCTCTTTTAATTATATTTCGCTTTTCAAAGTTTAAATCCGAAATTCTAGTTCTTTAATTGAACTAATTAACAACACTGACTGTTACCAAATCGAAAAAAAATATTTTTTTTTTTAATTATTTCCATAGAGGCACTTTAGAAAAGAAAATTATGAAATTTTTAAAGTTTTAAGTTTTAAATGTTTCTATTCTAATTTATCAACTTAAAAAAAATATATCTTACTTTATTTAGCATGAAGGGAAATATTAACATATTGTTTTTGTTTCGAATAAATAATGACAACCCTTATTCGTCGTTTTGTACCTTTTGTCTGGGGAGTATTACATAAAGCCCTTTACTATGGAAAATAATATTTTACTTTACATACTTTATTCATTAGTGTTTAAATTCATACAGTATTGATTCAATAAACGCTTTACGATATTCTAAAAATATTTATTTAAAAAAAAAAAAAATCACCTACTGGATAGAAAGTTATATCCATATGGCCATTTCGGTAGTGCTAACCAATCTTATCAGTACATTTGTCGCAATTTTGAATAACAAATTTAGCTTCTTATATTTTGAACTTAATTGATCAAATGAGAATTCCATTCAGTACATAAATATAAAAAACCACAGTAAATACAAAATTAGTTTTTATTTTTTTTTATGAAAATATAAGTTGTGAAACAATTAGACAAAAATACAAATTATTAGCAAAATGTACTTCGACATATTTAGATTTGTATCTACTGTGCGCTTGTGAAAAACTTTGTAATTTTGCTAGTATTTTCAATAGCACTTTAATGATGTGCCTTGGATTTAGAAAGTATTTGGAAATTTGCAAATTTTGTCCACAACACCAATTTGGAGTTTTAAGACTTTTCTTAATACGAGATAACAAAACAGCCAAAGTGTGGTTACTTTTTTTAATAATAAAAATGCGTTATTCTTTCGTACAGTTCTTCATTTTTACTAGAACTGTGTTTTTTTCTTGTCCCCGTCCACACTTTGCAAATTTTGTTGGGCAATTCATACGTTTGCTATTGAGAAAGGAAAGACGAATAGAAAGGAGTACACTGTTTCATGTACTTGTAAATACTCTTTTGTTTTGTCATTAGTAATTTAAAGAAAAAACAAAATTGCAGCAATTGCAGAAACAAAGTTTTAATATGTGGACACGAATGCAATTTCAAAACAGAATTAAAGAAAATTGCAAAAACTAAAATTGCATGTCTGGACGTTCTGCTTGTTATGATATTTTTCACATTAATCAATTTTTTATTTTATTAAAGTGTTAGGTTGTTCAGTTAACGAATTCATTAATTTAAACAACTCAAATATATTGTTTTGCGTTGTGCATAGTTTAGCAACCGAATACATCTGTTTAACATCATTTTTTGTAATTAATATTTACGTTTGAAATACATTTATGTATATTTTACATGAGAACTTGTGTGCTCATATGCCAGTAGTAGCCAGCCATCAACATCATCATTATGTCTATTAAAGATACTAAATTCCATGAAGACGGGAAAAAATTGCATCATTAAATATAAAGAAATCTTGCAAATCTTGCAATACGATTTATTTTTATGTACATATTTCCAAAAAGAACAAAATTATTTGAGAACAACAGCCATTTTATCTAATTTTGCAATGAAGAGAGAAAAACAAATTGAAATAAATTCTTGAAAATTAAGAAAAAAAAAAATCCCCGCTATTTAAAAAAATGAGAACATTTCATTAAGAGATAAAAGTTTATATACATATTAATTGCCTTATATTGTATTAAAGTGAGAATATAATATTGAAATATTTAAATAAAATATTTGTTACGTGTGTGGCAATAACTAATTTAAACTAAAAGCCGACTTAGATAAATTTAACAACATTTCCTTTAAAAACTTTTTTGCTTTTAATAAAATATTTTATAAATCTTTGACAAATTCATCAACGGAAATATAAGACTAAGTTTGTGGGTATAAATAGAGCGATAAGGATTCGATGATAAGCCGCCCGTTATTTAAAACAAAACAATGCTGAATTTATTAAAAATATTAAATATGTTGCTTAAAATTTTTTGACGCTTTTGTTAGTTTTTAATTTTTCGACTATTTAAAATAAAACTTAGTTTTCAGCATAACAGGTCAAGTCTTATCTTTTTGTAGCCATTTAAATTTCAGGGACATGACACACATACCCGTTGTTTTTAAATTAATATTGCTTTTTTCAATTAAAATTAGAGGCCTTGTGTTTACAAATGGTGTCCCAAAATTAAGTTAAAATTTGAAATCAGTTTTTTTTGTTTTTGGAAATTGTTTTTCGCAGAAAAAATGAAGTAGACGGCTGCTAAATGGAGATCAAGACGTGCTCTCATATCCAATGACCATTATCAGTGAATTTTAATCCAGAACTTAAAACGTTTTAATATAATTTTAATTAACGTTACTCTATATTACAGTGTTTTTTATATTTTTTAAAAAACTTATTTTTTTTTTTAGAAGTTTAAATATTTTATATTGGACTTCAAAAATAATTCTCATTTAGTTAATTTTGACTTCCTGAAAGTGTGTATGAAGGTGGTCTGATAACTAAGCTTAAGTCATTAATAAAAATACGTACATATGCAAGATTGCAAGAATAACCTTACGACGAACACTCTTCCAAGCCAGTTTTTTTTTATTTGATTATGTCCATTAATATGAAATTTACAACAGATTTTCTCCTGCCTATTGGACCTAATGGATCAATTATCTATATTTTATATATCTTTAAGATAGCCTTCTGTTAAAATCGATTCAGCGAGTTTTTCCTCTTCCCTACCTATCCTTCCTGTTCCTTATTTCAAAAATGAGCATAGCCTTTTGTAACCTTTAAATTAATATCTATTTCTGTTTTAATTTTTTTTAAACCGGAGCAGCCGTAAGTGTTCGTTTTCCCCTTTTCTCTTATTTAAATTCTAACTTTGGAAACAGATATTGCGTATTGGACCTTTAACTTTGAATTTCGTTAAAATCGATTTAGGTTTTTAAATCGGCTCGGAAGTAGAAAAATTCCCGAAAAGGAGAAATTTTCTTTCCCCTCCTGCTTCGCTATTTTAAGATATAAATATCCTAATTCATTAGAACAAATATCTACACGCGTTTCAAATTTCATTCATTGACGCACCACAAACAAACTTACAAAGAGATTTATAAAATATAAAGATGTTATAAGTTAATATTTGTAGTAATTTTTCTTTTATTTATTAGTCATGAAATGCACAGAACAGGATCATCGAGTCATAAATCGGTAAATTTATTTTGACGGCTTCTTACTCCTGTTAAATTGTTCCTTATCATCTGCATAAACTTGGCTGACGAGTTAATTTGCTTACTTTAAAGCACTGCTAGTTTTTAGGTTTATTGGCATTGATCGTGGACTTTAAATAAGACCAGAAAATGTTGCAACGTAGTATTTGATTTCTTTCAAGGGCACCGGTTTTTAAAATCATATATCGTGCACATCTGCATTCCCGGAAATTCCCGGGAAAAACTATCCACAATGGCTAAGTTCCCGGGAAATGGGAAGTTTAAAATCATAACACTTTCAAAAATTATACTAATAGTTTTTCAAATATTTTTGTTGTGACCGTTCGAACAACGAATATGGAAAATCTTCTAATTCTACCTTAGTATAAAGTGAAAAGTTTTGGAACATTTGCAACGATAACAAGAAGCAGAATGTCTAGTGAAGTGTTTTACGCACTAACAGCTCTAAAATCATATAATCAAAAAATTAATTAATAAGATACTTTTCTAGTATTTTTAAACTATGTTATCTCTCGTTGCGTAGTACAAATATACATATGTAGCTCTTGTCACATGAATTGTTAAGTTATTGTTAGTTTATATATTTTAATAAAACTAAAAAGTGTTTAATGTTATTTCATTAAGTAAAATTATTTTCCTCAAGAATTGCATCTGCTGGGAATACCAGAAATTCAAGGGAATGTAATTAATTTTCCGGTTTCCTGGGAAATAAAAAAATTCCGAAAAATCCTAAGCATTAGTTTTGAACGTACATATTTGTTTTTCGATTATTAATTACATGTGGTTTTTCTGAAACCCAAGTGCAGCAATTTTGAAAAGTAACGAACTGAAAATGGGGCTTCACGTCTTTGAATGATTTTGCTCGATTTTGCTATAAATATCTGGAAACGCGTGTAATGTTAGGCTTTTAATAACCCTCAGCTGTCGCTATTAGTTCTTTTTTAATTGCAAACGCTTTGCCGCATAAATTTAAGACTTATGTAAATTTTAGAATACCCTTTACAAAAAATCCCCCTATTTTTAATAATCGTGTATCATGATATCTAAAACAATTTTTGATTAATTAAGCAAGCATCTGTTTGTGCTTGAACCTAAATATAATTATCATTATTATAAAAAACAGTTCGTATTTTAAGATACATTGATGTAGTGGCCAACATTTTATTTACAAGTGTTTTTAATCACTAAGAAAATATAAAATTAAAATTGAAGTGCCAACTCTGATGTTGAGTAGTTGTCACCTATATTTGTTCCGATTAAAAAGAGGGATAAACAAAAAATAATGCGTTATGATATTGAAAATCCTTTGCAAGAAATGAAAAAATACGATCGCTAAGGTTATTTTTTTGCCTATGAAGTTTACTGTAGTTTAAATGATTTATCTTATTTTTATTGTCAAAACCTTCCTGTTAAATATTTTTTATAATTTAAAAATTATGGCAATGCCACAGCAAAAAAGACTACTCTTTTAGGACAAGAATTGACTATCATACTCAGTCGTACGATCTGTCAAAAAACTGAATGTGCGCTCAAAAAGTATGATAGTGTGGATTAAAATTGTATGTGTGTGGCAGACTTTTTGACAGATCTGTATGATTTTATAATCTTGTGAAATAATTCATAAAAATTTTTTTTCTATGCGATCAGAGTTGATTTTTTTAAGATGAGTAGAAAAACCAACAAAATATTGAAAGCATATGTTTTTCGCATATTTTTTGTATAATAGTGTGGAGCCTACGACGCAATTTTGAAACGATTTTTAAAGTAGGACAAAATTCTGTCAGATTTTTGTGTGATTAAATCGTACGATTGCATATGATAGTAAATCCTGGCCTTTAGCAAATTAACATTGAAGGTAATGTCAACATGAAATACGATATGTATTCCACTTGAGGCTAAGAACGTTGATAATCATCTTTATAGTGAGAAAATATTGCAACTCAAAATAAATAAATCTTACGTTAAAAGTTAACGGTTCGGTAGCCTATCAAAAACTTTTTGCGTATTATTTACTTGTAATAACCAAAAAGTGTTTATCCGTCAGATAAATTTTATCTTTACTCATCGGTAAGTTACGAAAACGGTTCTAAATTAAAATAAAACAAAACAAAACAAAATGTTTTTAATGTCAACAAAACTGGCTCTTTCTTATCAATACCATCTTGTGCTTTAAATGTTTCTGTAATGTGGCCATTTTCCGCAGGAATTGCGTTCCTATTTTGCCTATAGTTCGTGGAATGTTTTAAGACGAGTATTCAATTGTCCCTGGATTATCAGCATCGTCAAATAACTTGAATATTTCTAGATAAAATAATCTCAAGTTGGATTGCAGGTTCTTGGTCGCAAAATAGCAAGTCTGTTACTTTTATTTAATCGTTTATTAAATATTTAAGTAAATTATTTATACCGCACGCTTTTAGGCATAAAGTTTTGTCCTGTTGGAATCGCATGTCATCAAGATTAATGTCAGATAACTAAGGTACGACAAAGTTAATTATAGTGTCTCTACACAACATTCAAAATGTTTCTTTAAGCTTAAGAATTACCTACTTTCATTTCAAAAAGTTCATTCCTAATTGTATTGTAATAAAGCTTGCAATTATCTTGTTTTAAAACACAATTGTAAATGGTGTGGTACTTTTTGCAATCCTTTTCTAAAATCATTGTGAAATAAAAACTAAATATTTAAATTCGTTTCGTTTCGTGCTGATAAATATTTAATATTAATTTTAGTTTTTCGTAGATAAATTTTTTTTCAGTAATCGTGACTAGAATGTTAATAAAAAGGAGTAAAACGATTATTTTTTTAATTACTGGATGTGAATAATATAAACAAAATAGGTTTGCTATTATAATGGTAATTATATACAACATTACAACTTAAAAGAAAGTGTAAAATAATAATTTATTATAAATTGATTTCAAACTTTTATTAAGGAATACTTTAAATGAAATTTCATAACAAAAGCCTACGTTTAGTTGCTTAAAAATTTTTCCAAGGCATAAAGTAGAATGTTTTTTTTCGATTTCTTTTAAGGGTTGTTTAATTTTTATTTATAATGTTTTTATAGTTTTGTTGTAATTTTTGTAAGGACAGCTGACAGTTACAAAATTGTGTAAATCGAATATTTGGTGGTTATTTAAAGATAAGAAATAGTTTTTTTGTGGAATAAAAAAGAAATATTTGTTGTCTACATACCTACAAAAAAAAAAAAAAATGAAACATCTGCCAATTTGTTATTGCCGACATTACTTCTAGACGAACTTTCAAGTATGTATGTAAGTACACTTGTATACTTATTTGTTTCCCAAGTTTCACACTGCCATATGAACCTTACAGGAAATTCGTGAAAAACATTTAAAAAGTTTTCGTCTCCCTTGACTTGTTTAAATGTTAAAAATTTAAAGTTCTTAAACGTCTGTCAAGGGTCTCGAAAATTCTGAGTTGGAGTTTCATAATTATTTTTGTTACATGTTTATTTGGGATTGTTTGCAAATAGAATTTATTAAGTAAAATTATAAGAAAAATAACTAGAACTATTACGTATGTCACATGTAATCTCGAAAGAGATAACAATTCTGACAATTCTTTCTTTAGAAAACAAAAAGAACAAAATTTCTTCGGAACCAACCTTTTAAATTTAAAATTGAAATTTTGTTTCTTTAAATTGTTTTTTTGGGTCTTATTGAGTTAAGTACTGAAATAAAAAACAAATTAAAATGCTTTATTTGGTTGTGCCGATACTTATATGCACCTTTCACTATAACGAAAAAAATTGAGTTTGAGTTAAAACAGTTTTTATAGATTTTTTTAATATTTATTATTCGGTAAATTTGGAATTTTGTTTTTGGTAAATTTTCAATTCAATGTATTTTTATTTCCTCTATTAAAAAGCCAATTCAAAATGAGTTATAAGCTGTGTCAACAGTTAACCTATTTTAACCTGTAGAATTCGGGGTTCTCAGAAAATCCAATTAAAAAAAATTATGTAACGCCATAACATAACCTTGAAATGCTTACAATAGAAGAAAAGAACACACTTTGGTAGGTACAGGGATTTTTTCAGAATGGAATAAATTCTGCACACATAAAATCACCCGACATATATTAAGAACGTTATGTTCTATTTATAGAGCACTATATTTGAAAAAAAAAAAAAATTAAGTGCATTCCATTCATTACAGTCCTATAAATAAGAATATATTGTACATCACACAAAACGGGGGTGATTTTAAGATAAAACGGAAGTGATTTTGAGATCAGTTACGCACGATATCGTGACATACCGTGCGCTACAATTTTTTTCTTACTGCCATCCCTAAATTAGCGCGTAAAGCGCAAGATATCTGTCAAAATTTCTCATGTACATACAAAATATATGAAGCATCCCTAAATAGCACGGCGTCAACGCTTAGCAATTGGAAAATCCAATTTTGACAGCGCGTAAGGTAATGCAGTTGCCTGCAAGCTACTGTTGTTTACATATTTTTTTGAAGTATTTAGAAAACGTTACAAAACAGTAATGGCATTTTTACTTTTTTCGGGTTTATCTAGCGTTTTTATCACTGTTTTGCATTTCATTTTATAGGGTTTTATTAAAAGTGATAGGTTAACATTACTGTTCACAACAAAACGTTGCGCTTTTATTTAGGTATGCCATGCGTTATTTTGCGTCGCGACTTACGCGCTAATTTAGGTATGGCTGTTATAGTTCTTTGAGCTCTAGTTTCGGAACACTCGCCGCCGATCAAATACATACAGAGCCGGACAAAAATATTCACACAGTAACTTATTCTGTTTTCAACCTTCTATATTATTAAAATAAACAGATGTAATAATCTGGTTTCCTACAAAATTATTTATTCACTTGTTAGTTAACTAAGTATAAATACTAGGACTAAATTCAACAAAAAGTGTAAATAAAAACCATAAGTATTTCATACTAAGGCACTAATAGAGGCAGACAAAAGTATTCACACATTATGTGAAGCTTGCATAAATATTCAAACTGAAATTAATTTAATGCTTTGTAGAGTATCCTTTATTTTTGATAACTTCTTTTAAACGTTTTGGCATGGAATGCACAAGTTTTTTCGAGACGTCGCTACCAATATTACTCCATTCTTCCATTAGGATATCCATAAGTTGGCTTTTGCTCGTTATGTTGCGCTTTTCTACCCGTCTGCCCAATTCATCCCAAAGATGCTCAATAGGATTCATGTCCGGAGATTGCGGTGGAGTGGCTAGGATATGGGGAACATTATAAGCCATCCACTTACGAACATCAAACGCAGTATGTTTCGGATCATTGTCCTGTTGAAAATAGAAATTTTCCCTTATGCCAAGCTTTTTGGCGCTTTGCAGCAAATTTTCTTTTAATATATTTAAATAAACGGTCTTGTCCATTGTACCGTCGATTAAAACTAGGTTTCCGATCCCATTTGCAGACATACAACCCCACACCATAACCCCTCCACCGCCGTATTTTACAGTGGAAACAAGGTTGTTTTTTTCCAATTCGGTATTAGGCTTCCTCCAAACTCGTGTTCTTCCGTCGGATTGAAAAATGTTAAATTTGCTTTCGTCAGAAAACACCACGCTATCCCAGAAGCTTTCATTTTTGTTTTCGTACTCCTTCGCGAAGTTTAAACGTTTTCTTTTATTCACTGTACTAATTGCTGGTTTTTTTCTGGCGACTCTAGAGCTGTAACCGGCACGGTGCAGGGTTCGTCGCACAGTTTTTGAATGAATTTGTTTTCCTGTTTCTTCTAAACATTCCGTAGCCAATTCAGTTGTTGTAAGTTTAGGATTTTTTTTAATTTTTCTAACTATTTTCATTTCTTCTCTTGCTGTAAGCTTCCGTGGCCGGCCAATACGATGCATATTCTTAAAGTTAGTAGATTCCTTAAACCTTTTTACTATGCTGGCTACAGTAAATCGGCTTCTTTTTACTATTTGGCCGATTTCTGCATACGATTTGTTATCCCTATGTAGCTCTAATATATTTTTCCTTTCAGACTCTGTTGTTTTCTTTTGCTTACGGGCCATTGTAGACAAAAAATTCTTAAATAAAAACCAACAAGCAAATATTTTAACAGCAAATATTTTGTAACGGCACTTTTACATATTCCATTGCAAAAAGTATTTCCAGCACAAAAAAAATTTGCTAAGTTAGTAGATTAAACACCAAGATATGCAACTGTGTTAATACTTTTGTCCACCTAAAAAAACACTTTAAATTAAAAATTAATTTATTTTTTTTAATTTACATGGTAAGCAATCCCTTTTTTTCTACGTATAAATAGGAAAGAAATAAACAAATAGGTTTGTTGAAAACTATACCATTTTACTCCTTTATTAAAAAAATATAGAAGATTAAAAAGAAAGTTGACTGCTGTGTGAATATTTTTGTCCGGCTCTGTATATGTATATGACTTAGATAAAAAATATTTTTCACGACGTACTCAATATTATAATAAAAACCGAGAAAAATAAAAGAACACCGATAATCGAACTCTATATTTTCCTTCTTTCTTTTTCTATGAATCCACTTCATTATTGTTGTAACGTGCACTTGAAATCAATTAAACTATTAATTTTATCATTTAATATTCTAAAAAGCTAAAAATATAATCACATATAATGTTCTTCCTCTTTACTCAGTTCGAAAAAGTTTCAATGGTTTTATTTTTTCAGGTTGACATATTCATTGAATTGTCCATATGACATATAAAAAACGCACATTCTATGCATTTGTTATATGACGAAATTATAATAATAAAAGTAAAAAACTGATACCATTATTATTTAAAAAATAATAAAAAATTTTACTATAAACATTTATAAAAAAAAATTAAAACAATTAAACAGAACGTTTTTTAAGAGATTTTAATATTTTAAAATTGTGAACAGCTTTCACTTAAGTTCAAGTTTCCATTGTGCTAAGATTTTGATTAATAATTTTCAATTAAATTGCATTTAAATTTTATATCAAGACACAAATCAAGATGTTGCATCATATTGATATGTAAACGAAAAAAAAAAGAAAACAATTGCTTGCATACAAATATTAATGTTGGTTATTTCAAATTGATGCGATAGTTGGCCTTGTTAATTAAAATTATTTTATAAACTCGCTTTCAAGCGTTTTAAAATACTACGATTTCGTCCACGTAGCATTTCTAATTTTCTTAAAATTGAAATTTAGAAAAATGCGTTTTTAAACATTTATTGTAGAGTTCTTTAGCTTCGCTAGGAAATGACATATTTCTATAAAAAAAATCATCTTTATTTGAACCAAGGTTCTAAGGGACCTCCTCACAAAATTTTATTCAAATCCATTCAGCAGTTTTTACGTGATAGAAACACAGACAGACAGACGAACAGAAAGAAATTCAAAAATAGGTGGTTTGTATTCCATATTCGTTGCTATCTACAACAACATCAAAATTTTCAAAAAATATGACGATAAATATCTTATAAATATTTGTATTTTATACATAAAGCATTAAGGAAGCAAATTTTGTATAATATGGTTTTAAAAACACAACAACATTGGACCGATCTAATTAAAATTTTAAGACTATAAGCAAGTAGCAGCCTAAAAGGGCAAATTACCCAGAGCTGTGTTAGTTGTAATTTTTACATGTGCAACTTATTATAATTTGATTTAAATAGTCAATAATTAAAGCAGAAGGCATGGCACTTCCAACACAAAGTAAACATTCACATGCATGAAAAGAGTAACGTTTTAAGTAATGAATATAAATCGACCGACTCATAGTTGGTTAGAGCAAGTCCATACATAACTCAAAGCTTTTTTTCCTTGTTCTATTTATTAATCGTTGTTCTCACTTTTGCCTAACCGTCTGTTAAGCATCGAATGAAATTTTATTTTATTTTCTTTATACTTTTTTCTTTACATCACAGAAGATGCTGTTCCGTTATCATACTAACTGTTGTGCAGAAAGAATGAATGCGTAGGTAATTTTAAAATTAATTATTACTCGAACTATTTTAATACAGGTGAACTTCTCTTTAATGACCTTCGATACAATAAGCTCTTCTTATTATTAATTTATTTCAAAAACAATGTTAATGTATTTTCATATCCTCATAGTGATTTTCAATGCAGTGAACTTGAAGCCATTTTTAGATGTAAATTTAACTTTCTTGCGTTTTTCCCACCATATAATGAAATTTTTAAAGAAAAACTTCTAATGTGCATTCTACATTGTCAATACCCATATTGGGATATAAAGAAGTTTCTATATAATGAACTAAACAGAAATTCTGTGGGACTTTTCTCACTTTTCCTTTTTCTACTATTATAAATTTGTTCCCCTTTTTATTAGTTGCGGAAAGTAAAAAACATTCGAGGAAATAAAGTAGGAATTATGAAGGAAAACTTATATGTGAAGAAGCAAAATAGCTTCAAATTACGATGATGCCACTTTTTAATTTTTTTGATCCCACGGAATTAATAGTTGGAGGAATTTTTCTCGAGAAAGTTTTTTTTCCATGAGAATATTTATGATTGGGCTGATTAATGTGGTTCAAATTCACGCTTGTTTTAATATATTTTAATACTTAAATAGTTCAACTAATAATTCATTTTTAAAGCAAAAGTATTAAAGTTCTTTTTAATATCTATCTTAAGTAATGAAACGTCATTCGTTTAAGCTTCGTCTATTGTATTAATCGTAATATAACGTTTTGAAATAATATAACCCTTCACCGACTTTGAAACCCCCTTATGTAAATAGTGTGAATGAAAAAACAATTAAAATAAACTTTCTGATAATTTAGTTGTGACACTCGTTATAGAATTTTTTTAATTAAAAGTTTTGAAATCAAGTTCATTGAAATTAATAAAAATATAATAATTCATGAATAAATGAATTGTTACTTGGTTGGAAACTAATTATTAAATGATGAAAAATGTGTTTGTTTTTTAAGCTTGTTCCTTATTGAGGCAAGTTCTATGTTCTAAGTTCGTTTTTGCTGTTATCTTTTTATGCTTTGTATGGTTTTCTTAGTCAATCTGCAACCCATTTATTTATTTATATTTTATTTCTTTTAAACATATGAAAAGAGTTTAAAATATTTTAAATAACACAGGAAATGAGATCATTTTAAACTAAAAGAAGACGAAAAACAAGGAAAATAAGTTTACTATTGATAATTTAAGCTCGAGTACTTCTATTATTAATATTTTTCTTATTTTCTCAAATAAAGTTGTTTACTACTTGATTTCCCATTTACTTTTCATGCTACCAAAATCACTTGAATTATTTTAAAACATGTAAAAAATGTGTTTTTTCGAACTCCGTGCTATCATTAATATTGGAGGTTTTTATCGAAAAACAAGTAAAAGTGCTATATTCGCCTATGCCGAATCTTATATACCCTTCACCATGTATGTAAATCTTGTTTATTGAAAAACTCTAATAAAAAGCAAATATTAGTGACAGAGAATTAAAAAAATAAGAAAAAAAAAAAATTAATAATTAGTGTATATAATTTTACACAAAAATGTTATCGGCTCTTAATGGGTTAAACATTTTTAAGAAATTTTTGTACTTTCTGGAAGATCTCTTTGAAGCTTTTAAATTATACCCATATTGATGTCGTAAAAAAATATGGTACACAATCTGTGAAAAGTTTCGACGTCCATAACTCGGAAAATTTGGGAGCGCCAATTTTTTTACTCGATGTTTGTTATTATTTTTTAGTTCTCTATCAATGATATGGAAAAATTAGAGGCCCCTATAGCGAATTAATTTCCACATAAATTTTTTTCACATTTCACTGAATATCAAATTCACCTTAACATGAATGTTTTAGTTTTGCTGGAAATGTGGAATTTTATCATTGTTTTGTTCACTTTGATTTTAATAGTAGAATTTTCTTATAAGTATTTTTCATCCAATAAGAAGTTTTAGGTTGATAAAAAGTAACTTTAGGGTAAAATCGGTAAATAAATTTTAAAGTGGCATTCTTCTTAACACTTAACGGACGGGCCCCGTAGATTTGCGTTTTTCCATTCTGACTTCCTAGGACGGGCCACGTAGATCTACGTTTTTGTATGAATTTTTAGTATTTTGCATTAGGGTGTTTCTTTTGTGCACATTGTTATTTTTTATATTATTATATAAATACAATACAAAATAAATACAAAAGCATATACAAAAAGCAGTGCAAAGTCTGCAGTTCACATTGAAAAAGGAGTAAAACTAGATATGTTTGTTTTTTTGTCAGGTGCCACTGCATAAAGGTGAATGTTTAACAGCATATCACACGCTTAAAAGATGGTAAATAATAATAAATTTAATAAATACTTTTTGAAATATCACAAGAAATATAATTGATAAAATAAAGTTTTATTGTAGTTACAACGCTTTAAATCCATACATTTTTGTTTGTTTAATTCCCCTGGAAAATGCCCGGAAACAAGGAAAGACAGAGCAGATTCGACCCGTCCGTTAAGTGTTAACAAGATGCAAGGTAACAGGTTAATTGCCTCAATATATGCCATATTATACATGCAAGCTTTATAGGTCCGTAAAGCCGAATCGAAGGATCAGTCCAAAATTTTTCACTTAACATTTTGTTTCAATTTGTAATTTATACCCCGTAAGCAATTTTTTTTTTTAATTTTCAGTTCGGTTGGAATAAAAATTTCACGTGAACAAAAATTTTACTTTTTATTCATGATAGGGGTGATGGTGTTTTGCGCGTTGCCTCGAGAAATATGGACCGATCTTATTGATTTTTAATAGCAAAATTTTCGAAACTATTAATACGTTTATACGCACGTCTTATTCACAAATAAAAATATTGTGAATAGAAAATTTTGCGCATAAACGGTGAATTAATTTTTTTTTTATTTGTAAATAGGTTACTCACAAAATCAATTCCTGATTAATTTCACTATTTGCAAATAAAGTGTGAAATGCTGCCACATTTTTTAAAGTGTTTTTGCCTATTAGACTTAAAAAATTTAAAAAAGTAACTTTTTGAGGAAAAATTATTGTTTGAAACAAAAAATTGTTCATAATTTTGGAGGGTATAATTACAAAATGCTCAATGTTTTCTGTCGACATTTTACCAGTTAAATATAAAATTGCTATCCGGTACCAATAAAATGTCAAAATTATTCTTGCCTTATAAACAGTGAGTTAAATAATTAAAAATAATTTTTATTTGCAAATAGAGTAAGTATAAACGTAGTATATATCTAATCGATTGGCGTATTGAAATTTTCTCTAGCTCATCTAGCGTCCTGGCAAAGTTGATGTTAACACTAACACGGACAATCAGACGGACATCGCTCAATCGACTTCGTTATGGATAAGAACTCATGGGGTCGGAAATGGATATTGTAAAAATTACAAACGGAATGAAAAACTTAGATATACCCTTCTGCTACCTGTGTTTAAGGGTATAAAAATAAACGAAAATCCAAATTACATTCAGCTCAATCACAAAGAAAAAATTCAGTGCGAGTTTTTTTTTACTTTTTTCTTCTCTTCTATTATAATTTTTTCCCCTTTTTTAATGAATGTGGAAAGTGAAACAAATTCGAAAAAAAAAACGTGTAAATAAGCACTACAGCTCCCTTCTAGTAACGGTGATTTCATTTTTATTTATTTAATATTTTTTTTTGTTCCCACGGAATACACAATTGGAGGAATTTTTTTCTTGACACATTTTTAATGAAAATTAGCAAATTTACACTATTGTATTAATATACAATATTACAAACGATGTTATTTATAGACACAAATTTTTTAAGGCGTCAAACATATAACATAGCCGTTTATTTTAAAAGTGACATATGTAAGTCACTTAAAAAAAAATATAATCATCCTGAGATATTAAGTGCAAGTATGACTTCTTCTTTTAAAACCTTTAAAACTCAATCCTTTCAATATGTGCATCAGCTTAAAAGCAATGTAACTTATGTCATTTTTAAAATTAACGGCTCATATAAAAAGTCTGTTTTTCCTTTGATGAGTATGATGTTTGTCCGACAACTGTTTTTTCATGGGGCAATAATTTTCAATACTTTTCTTATATAAAATAATATTGCTTTAACAATATAAATGTAAAAAAACACTTCATTTGTTTACATCGTCTTGATTGTTAATACATTTTTAATGTTTTATTTATGTTTCCTTTGTTGTTGATAAAAAAAATTATGTTTTAGGACTTGATTTTCTCTTTGTTAATCACGAAAATAAAAAATGGACTAAGTTGTGGTATATAGTTTTAAAAATATCTGATATCAGTTTCGCGAAGCTGTAACAATTTTACGCTTGCAATTTGACCTAAATAAATAAAAACTTATAAAATTATGGAAACAAATTAAAAAAAAAATTGAATTAAAAAAAATATTGAATAATTAATTTCATACTTCATTTCATGTTTTGTTTACAACTCACATTTATGTTAAAAATAAATTTCTTTGTTTCGTTTCTAGTTAAATCAATAAACAGATGTTGATAATGTTGCAGCCTTAAAAAAAAAATTTAAAAGGAAACAAACACACACATACACAAACACCGAAAAGCTTGAATGTTGAAAACAACGGACGATCTGATCTAATAAACTTAACGATCAGACATTCAGAATGAAACTAATTTTAAAATGACCATTTGCCCAGAGTTATAGTAAATGCAAAAAATGTACTATAATCAAAGAATGGATAATGTTTATTAAATGTTTGTATGAAAAATATTCCAGTAGATTTTAAGAGAAAAATGTAAAGAGAAAAAGACGTGATGTGGTGTTCGCTCAACATACATATTGATAAAAAACCAACTAAGTTAAAAATAAAAAACTACGAGTTCACTTAAACTATTAGACTTTGGTTTACGAATGGATGCAGAATAATTTTACAAAAATATATGTATATTTGGCCTAAGATCAGCAGCAATAAAGGTATTCATGTCACCAGATTTACTGTTGTAAAACTTAATTTGTTTTTTAACATAACAACAACCACATAAAAATTTTGATCAAAATATATGTTCATCATAAGTTTCACAGTGTTGCCCTTGAATAGTTGAAACAAAAATCGGCATAAGAAATTCTCTTCCTTTTCAAATACAATATTATAGCTTTTTGACCTTTATAATTAATTTTAATTATATCTCCGGGAAACAAAATTATTAAAAATTAATTTTTTTTCAAAAACAATAAATTAATTAAATATTTGTCAAACTATGTAACTCAAAAAATTTCCAAAAAACGAATAAAAAATATTTACAGTATGTCAATAATGTATTTATTGCTTTTTATTTTATAGGGAGTCCACCTGATGAATTTTTAACTTGATAAAAGTTAAATTTATATCATGATGAAAATTCATCCTGTGTAGACTTCAGCTATTAGTATTATATCATTATATCAGAGCTTATAGACTAATAAATTCATCATGATATGAAAAACCATTTTATATGTATGTAATTTTATTTTTGACGTATAATTTTGTTAATAAAATTTTAAATTATTATAGCTTAGGTATTTTTTTTATTGTATTTTTATTAGGTCTGTTTCTTTACTTTTTGGGTAAAGTTCGTGAAAATGAGAGCAAGTTAAATTTTCTCTCATAAAGAGACAAAATTGTATAAAAGTACGGGAACACAAAATTTATATTTTAAACACAAATTAAAACGTCATAGTGTTTTGACTGTTTCAATAAAAGAATCAATTTAAAGAAAAAATTAAAAAAAAAAAAAAAAAAAAAAACAAATAGGAACAGTTCTTACAAATTTGTTGCGTTTGTCAGCTCGCAAAGAAGCATATGTGAAACTTTCTACAAATTTTGCTAATATATTTAAATATAACTCTCTTGATTTGTGGAAGCGTTGTTTGGATTCTTTGTCCTTATATGATGGAACAATTTCATTCAAATAATTTGGAATGCTATTCCTCTTTAGGCATTTAAAAATTTCAAAAAGAAACTACAAAACTTATTCTTCTAAGTCGAAATCATGTTCAATAAGATCTAGGATGTCGTCACAATCACTAGAATCACTTGAACTCTCTCTACCAAATTTGCAACAATGTTTTTAAACTCGTCTTCATTTGCCATTGCAAATTGTCTTTTATATTAGAATAACTATTTTATTCTGTTTTAAATATTGCGAGTGACTTTTTTATTTGTTTTTATTTTGTTTATGTTTTACAGCTGTTTCACAAATAAAAATAACTTGCACGAAGAAAAAGTTTGGGCTGTTTCGTGCAAAAAGAAGAAGAACTTTATTCTCTCAAAACCGCTCTCATTACCCAATCTTTAAGTACGGGAACGCTTTTCGTGCAAATTGGGATCCCACGGGATTCCAAAGTAGAGTAAAGAAACAGACCTATTATGAAAACCAACCGAAAGTTCAAAAAATAACATTTAGACAAAATTATTTGAACATATTGCCTTAACAATGACCAATAAAGAATTATTCATCATAATATTAAATCATCAACGTCTACCCCTTTGAACTGATATTAATATAAACTTGACATTTGTTCTGCCGGCATTTTATTAGGCATTATGATGAAAATTCGTCTCGTGTGGACATAGTGTTATGAAATGTAAAGTTGTTTTTATCTATTTTGAAAGTATAAAACAAAACAAAACAAACAAAAAAAAGCAATTTTTACAAAAACATAACAAAAACAAACACTTTTCCATTTTTTTGATGTCACGAAACTTTTTACACAATTGTTGACGTTTTTGTTAAAACTGAATAATTAAAAAAAATACATTAGAAAATTTTAGTATTTTGTATGGCCCCCGTTTGCATTTATCACGCATTGCAATCTCTTTTTCGTAGAACTGATCTGCCATTCTTTAAACTTGCTTTCTTTAAACCAGTCATATTAGATGGCCGGCGTTTAGCAACCCTTTTTTTAAATAAACTCACAAATTTTCGATAGGATTTAAATCCGGAGGTGGTTCAATGACCTTGACGCAATTGTAAAGCAACCACATCCGTACCATGTGACTTATGTTTGGGATCGTCTTCTTGATAAAATTTAAATACAGACTTATTTTCTCTTACAAATCCAAATTTCTTAGCACTATTAACTAAATATGGGTCTGGTCTGCAAAATGCTTAAATATTGTCGCGCATCCATTGTTGTTTCTATGAAAGCCAAATCACCAACTCCTTTGATGGATATGCACCCGCAAATCATCACAGGCATTCTTCAAAATTTGACTGTAAGAATGACGTTGCGGTTTTCTGCGAGCCTTTGCAAGTGCTTTGTAGAAATTTGAGGGTTCTGTTCGTTTATTTATTTTAACTGCAATCTACCTTCGTTTTCAGCTCGAAAATCTGACAGTTCCTGAGCAGTTACATCCAATTGGTGGTTGTAGTAAATTAGTTGAATCACGTCGTACGATAATCTTTTGTCTGGCATTATTTACTCACAATAAGTTTTAAAATGACACGAGCTTTGAAAATTTTTATCGTCAACTGACATCAAATATTACAGATATATAACAACGTACGTGATGGATAACGGTAAATAGAAGTTGAGCGTAAAGTAAGTGCAAAAACGAAAGAATATGTGTTTTGTGTAAAGAGTTTCTTAACATCAGAAAAATGGAGTAGTGTTTGTTCATGTTTTAATTTTTTGTTATTTTTGTAAAAATTGCGTTTTTTTATTTTTTACTTTTACAAATAGTGTAAATAATTATAATAAATAAAAAAACTTTATATTTCATAAAACAAAAAGAGTTTTTTCCTACAAAATATGAAAAAACTAAAGTTTTTTTACGTGTGTAAAGATATTATTGACATACTGTTATTGAGGACTTTTTTAAATTACTTTCTCCCTTAAAGTTTTGAGCCGGTTAACAAGTCCTCCCATTTGCCGATTTTTTTTTTAATATTATAACTCATCATTATATCACTTCTGCGTGCTCACTTTTTTAATATAATATAGTTTTTTTGACCTTAATAATTAGTTTTATTTTCTTATCGTTTAAGCACCAGGTCAGTTTTTTTTTAATAAAATACTGTTTGTTCTTTTATTTATTTTTTTTAAATATTTTAATAATTTTATTTCCTGTTTCCTTAAGATGCCACCCAACGGTGTGGCAAAATATTGAAAAAAATAAAGTTACTTAGATGTTTAAAATGATATGGAAAAATTAGAGGCGGGCGTGGTGTTTTGTCCACTGTCTATATAGACATGGACCGATCTTGTTGATTTTGAATAGCAAAATTTTCGAAACTATGTCTGATTGACTGGCGTATTTAAATTTTATCTAGCCTTTGCAAAGCTGATTTAAACACGTACGGACGGACGATCCTCGCTTAATCGACTTCGCTATGCATAAAGCTTTAATCAAACCATATTAAACAGCTGTTCAAACCAAACTTATGGAAAACTCTATATTTGATTATTGGTGACATGCTATAATGCGATTTCCATAACCGTAACCATAGATATCGATTAAATTTAGATTTTTTCCATAGCAATATACAGTTGACTACAGAATTTAAGTATTAACTGTTTATTAATGTATTAGTGAGTTACACCACCATTCGCCGGCAGTAAACATGAATACGGTTATAGCCATGGTTCCGGCTATGGCGTTATGCAAGGTACATTTATTTTACTAGGTAGTGTCGTCCGCCCAGCTGGTTTGTAGTTGGACATGTCAAAAGTTGTTTATATTTTCCTACTTTTGTTTACGAATTTCAAAAAACACTAACAACAAGCAAATGTAGAACAAAGAGAGCGTTTGTTTTTAAACCAATTTTCTTTTATTTTCTGTTTCTATTTTTGACATTTCCACTCACAAAGCAACAATAAAATGCCATGTTGTTTTTACAAATGTTGTATTTGTTGTAGAACCGCTTTTACCTAGTAAAATAAATGTACCTTAGCGTTATGGTATGACAAACCTAATTGAAACTTAAGAAATAAGCATTATAGAAATTACAAACTTAATTATATGTAACCTTTTTCACCTGTGGCGAATATTATAAAAAGTAGCACAGTGAGCAATTATTATAAAAGTCAAACGATTTTTTTAATGAAAGGGCGATTTTTATCTAAAAACTAAAGAGAAAATGTTTAACACTTTGATTTTGTATGTTAAAATAAGCATTTTTAGTTTACTCTAACAAAATTTTGTTTTTTGCATTATTATAACTGGTGACGTGAATACCTTTATTATTTCATCTAATTATAAAATTAATCTTAATAAACATGAAATCTAGTTTTTTAATGAAATATATTGCATTGTTCCTTACCTTAGTTTATTTCTTTGGAAGATCCCAAACTGAAACTGTAAAGAAATCAATAGAAGTATAGAAAAGCAAAAGGAAAACAAATTTCAAGTATGTATTGATTAAAAGTAAAAAAGAAGAAGAGGAAATATACATATATGGAGAAAATGCAAAAAAACATATAAAAATTATAATTTAATTTTATAAAAAAATAAATAATTTATAAATATTGACTTGCTCGGAAGTGATCAGTTTGCGATGCAGATGAATAAACATAAAAATTATTATGTCTTTTTTCATGTATAGAAGAATCTAAAGAATTATTATTATCCATTGTTTTAAAAAACTTTCGTTTTATAATACGTCAATTCAAATCGTTTTTCCAATTATTTTCTTAATATATTTTTTTTCTAAATTTGGTATTTTTCAAAACGAAGCAAATAACACGTATTTGATTTTAAAGGGTTCATTTATTACTTTAGTTTCTAAAAATTAATAGAAAGAAAAATTATTTCCAAATGTATGCTGATTGAATTTTGTGTACTGAGTTATTTATTGATTTCAAAACTCAAACCAAAAACAAAATTTTCTGAAAAGAATGAATTTTTTAACGATATCAAATTTAATAGTGCTATATTCGGCTTTGTAGAATCTTATATACCCTTTATAATATATGAAAATAAAAAGACAAATATTAAGGGTGACGGAGAAATTAAAAGATAGAAAACAAAAAATAAGTACTGTATAAATTTTACATAAAAATATTATCGGCTCTTAATGGGTTAAGATTTTGAAAAAATTTGAGTTTTTTCTGAAAGATCTTTAATATGATACCCATATTGGCATCTTGAAAGCTATGAAGCACAATTGTACTTTTCTATGAAAAGTTCAGAGGCCCATAATTCGGAAAATATGGGCGAAGTTAATTTTTTTCACTTTTAGTTTTTTCTTATATTTTCAAATATTTGTTTTTTTTTTATTGAAGTTATTTCATTGTTCCAAATGATATGTTTTATCCGTTGCGTTGAAGGACATGGACCGATCTTGCTGGTTTTCAATAGCACCTCTTTCGACACTATGTCTGATCGATTGGCGTATTTAATTTTTTTTTGCTGGTCTAGTACGTCGGCAAACTTGATTTCAACACTAACACAGACGGATAGACGCACATCGCTCAATCGACTTCGCTATGAATAAGAACTCAGAATGTATATACTTTATAGTTTCCTTTACCATTTTCCCACTTTTTTTGATGAAGGGTATAAAAATAATACTTTATAAGTACATCAACTTCCTTTGCATGCTTGTATATTTATTAGAACGCACATCGTTATTTAAAACGCAAAACTCAATAACTAAGATTTTCTTAATTTAACACGAAAGAAAAAAAAATGTAATAAAATAAATAAAGTCTTTATTATCTTTATTTTTAGGTAAAGATTTGTTCAATCCACTACCTCCCCTGTGTATATTTTTCGTTCATATGTTTGTAAAAATTAAATTTTTTTAAATTAGTTTTTAAACGTCAAAAAACAAAAAAATAAATCATAAATTTTTCGATACGTTTTTGTTGTTTTATTTTATGTTTAAATAAATATTTAATTTTCTTGATGATGGATGCTACACGAAAGAATAGAGAAATTTTAAAATATAAATAAAAAATAAGGACCTAATGTTAAAAAATTAAATAAAATATAAGCTAAAACTTTTTCGATAATATCTTTCGAATTTCGGATTGTAAGTTGGCAGAAATGCTATTTTAAACGTTTTTTTTTTTTTGTTTTTTATTAAACATTGAAGATAACGCGACTACTTTTACTTACAAAACAAACTAAATTTTAATACCTAATAACTTTTAAAAGTAATTAAGTTTAAATTTATTTATCAGCTGGAAATTTATTTGAATAAATGTAATAATTTTTGTCATACATGGAACTACGTATTATAAGTCTAATGAGCAACTAAATACCATAAAAAGACACATAACTTCGAAAGCTGAAAAGTTCTTGTTTGAAAAATATTTAAAATACTTAACGCAATATTGCAATGATTAAAAATTAAAAAATATATCTATATGTAATTAAAGAAACGAAAATTTTAATGGTTACATTATTTTTGAATATACATAACTAAAAAATTAGTTTAAAAAAGTATATATCGTTAGCTTAACTGAAAATCCTTGTAACTAACAAATTTAGACCTTTTTGTTTGTTAAATAGTTTAACATTTTAGCAAACAATATATTTTTAAAACCTTTGGAATTGTTGTCTTATAGGAAATAAAATTATTTATACTTAACTGTTTCTGGAGGTACTAATTATTATTTACACGAAATACATACCATTTATTTTAAGATTTATTCATATTTTAATGTGTTACAATAAAATTTGTGTATTTATTTAACTTTAATAATGTACTATTTTAAAATATTTTAATTCAAAGCTGCGTAGATACGATATTTCATAATAATTATATTGTTTAAAATAATAATAAAAATCCATAGTTTTAAATTGTAAATATAAAAGAATTACATCACTCTTAACAATTCATATACATATATTTTTTTAATATATTTATCTGTTATATTTTAAATTAAAATCTAAGTTTAACTTTACAAAGTCAAAAAAGCAGAATATATACGGTAGTAATAATGTCATAAATTTAGATTAAAAAAAAAAAAAAAGCATTGCACATAAAATATCAACCCGCAATTATTAGTCAAGTGTGCGATTTAAATCATGGAAAAATTCAAAAGTTTCTCTTAATTAATAATTTTATAAGCCCGAAAAGAATTATGCGTTAAACATTTTATGCATGTCATAGAAACTATTTTTAACTTTGTACTGAAAAAGAAACAAATGAATGCAGCATGTATGACTTTGTAAGCATAATAAAATAATATATATTTGTGATATTAATATATCATTGCAAAAAGAACATTAAAATATAATAATAAACTTTGTTGTCTTTATTTTTGTATATGTAAATATTAATATATTTCTATTTTTATTAAATTAAAGTTACGGTTAGATTAGTCAAATATTTGACCAACAAAAACGTAACCACCAAATTATTGAAAACAATTTTAGCTCTCCCCAACACTTACTAAGAAATATAAGATGCTACTCAATGTAAAAGTTAAGATATAACATTTGTTTTATTATAAATCATCATTCGTATTGATGCATGTCAAAAAAGATTAAATTAACATTTGAAAAAATAGTGGTTACGCTTTTTTGATCAAATATTTGAGTAATTTGACTGTACCTTAAGAAGAGCTTTGAATTAATGCAAATATGTTTTATGTGTTTCATGTAGTGCATATTTAATATTCCAATAAAAACGTTTTGGTAAAATTGATAAAAACCAAAAACTTTGGTTCGTCAAAAGTGAGATAAAAAAAAAATTATGAAATGTTTAAGATTTAAATTCATTTTAGAATATTTTTAAATAATAATGCATTAACCATTATTAGTCGTCATAAATTATAGTTATTAATTAATAATGGTATTGTATAAATTTTTTTTTTAAATATAGTTCTAAGAGTCTTATATTATTGTTAAATGAGGTTATTTTGCAGCTAGACAAAATAAGATAGTTTCTTATGTGCATAAAATTTTTGAAGTTTCCAATTATTAAAAATTATTCCTTTTTATTTTTGTATTTTAAAAATAAAAATTATTGCTTTTTATTTCAAGATATTTTTTAAATATTTATTTAATGAAAATTACCTTTTTATATTTTAGCGTCTAGACCTTGCATAGTTTGACGTTGGTCTATAACTAAGTCATACAAATGTGATTATTTTTATTATTATTTTGGTAATTTTTTGTACAATTTTTGTTTTCTTTTTTTTAATATTGATTGAATCTTGAATCTATTATAATATAATATTAGTTTTTTACTACAAATCTCCGCGTCACATTTTTTTTTTGACGTTTCATAGTGACCTAAACTAAACACATCATCTGTCAAAAGTTTTTAAATTACCTCCTTACTGCTATGTAATATGACGTCCGTACAAATCGCAATACAAAAATCTAAAATTTCCAAAGGGTTCAAAAATACTTTATGAAACCCTTGCCATAGGAACTGAAGAATATATGCATTAAGGTAAGGCCGTATCCAATAATGGTCTTACAGACAAGTATAACAGTTTCTTGCCTGAACTTGAAATTTGTAAAAAAGAAAAAATAGAACTCAAGTTAGAGTTTAAAGAAACTTTTCAGCAAAAAAAGAAAAAAAAATGAAAAACGCTAGACCACCGCAATCCTTTTGCAAATATTAGAAAATAATTATGCGTTGCGAAAAGTATGGGTAATTCGAATTAAAAATTAGAAAAGTTGAAAACATGTCTGGTGGCCTAATTCCGTAAAAAAAAAAATTACACTGTTATAATCTTTCTTGAAAAAAAGAAAAAATGAAACGAGTAAAACTAACAATTAATTTTACACAGTCAATCACTATTAATTGTTTAATGTAACCAAAGTTTCTATTGGAATATAAATATAAAAAAGTATGCATTTAAATAAAGTATTAAATTAATTAAGGCTTTATTTTGTTAATAAACTTAAAACTGCTTATTTCTTTTTAAGTGTATCTATTATTAAAGTTTACTTCAATAAGTATAGTATATTAATTATAATATAATAATATTTTATCCCATACCTGTCTCTGTGACCTAAGTTTATTTGTTTTACATATTTTAATTTATGTTTAAAATTAGGTAAAATTATTTATTAATTATTTTAACTTCTTTTAATGAATTTTATTGATCATGTAACACACATACCTAGATTAAGAAGAGAATGTAATAAAATATAAATTATTTACATATTAATAAGGTAATAATATAATCAAAGTATTAGTATAGCAAGAATAAAATTATGTACTAAATGAGCAATTGTCATCAATAAGATAAAAACTTACAAAAAGTGAATGAAAAAAAACGTAAATTAACTACTTTTTTATTCAATGTAAAACTTTTATCGATAGCCTTATGCATTTTAATAGTTAATTTAAGATTATATTAAACTTCGAACTTAATTGTTTATATTTTTAAATGTACAGAATACATAAAAAATAATTAAGGTATTTTTGAAGGCTATGCAAACTTATGATAGTAAAGAACAGGACTTAATCCAAAATGATTTGTAACTATAATTCCTAACTTTAAAATCGTTCATATTAGGGGTGTTCAATTCTAATGAACATTTAAAATAGAAATATTTGAATATAATTTATACTATTTCCTTTTATTTTCTTTTATTTTAAATATTTTATATGAATATTTTATTTTCTTTAAGATGTTTGCCAAAATTCATGTTGTTATATTTTAATTGTGAAAAGAGCTTGGAAAGTGCTCTAGCTTTTACATGTTTTACTACCAAACTACAATATCTACTTTTAATCTTTCATGAGGCTAGGAGACTAAGTTTTCGCAAAGAAAATAAATAAATAAAATTGTATCCTACCTGTCACTCAGTATGTTGTTCTTTCGTATTTATAATTTAACGTCGATATTTGCCTCCTGAAGAACCACTACCATTACTCATCGGCTTGGACACAGGACCTGCATTATTATTATTCAAAGAAGATTTATTGTTGGGTGGTCCTGAATTATAACCTCCATAGCCAGTACCAGGTGGTACTTGTATATTATCTGTATAAGAACAAAATGTATTAATAATTTATTCAAGACAAAGAAGATATTTGTGTTAATAACAATTACGATCAATGAATTTAAATATGTTTTACCTAATAATTTATTTAAAATACCTAAATTTGTTTACTTTTTATTTTTAATGTAAGCTTTTTCTATTTGGTTTCTATTTTTTCACGTTTAATTTACTATGCTAGTCTGTAAGGATTTAATTTATCTGTAGACATATAACAATAAACTTTGTCCTTTCTGCTATGAAACAAAAGATATAACTCTCGTGATAATAGTACTTACTATAAGAATTATGTTGGTTTGGAGGTGCACCGTATGGATTCATTCGGTTTGAGCTCATGTTACTTTGATGTTTGGTAGGCCCTCCACTATAACCTTGTTGGTAGCCTGTACCAAAATTTGGTGGTGGTGCTTGAGGTTGAACTGGCGGTTGTGGATGATGTGGTGGCGGCGGTCCACTAACTGGTGGGGGCACACCGGGTGGTACTATTGCTGGCTGTTGCCAGTTTGGTGGTGGTTGAGTACCAGGGGGAGGCATTTGATTTGGTGGTGGCATAGGTCCAGGTGGACCTGCTGGTCCAGGCGGACCAGGAGGACAAGGAGGACCCGCGGGAGGGGGGCAACCCCATTGATTGTTATTCCACGCTGGTGGAGGTGGTTGGGGACCTCCCGGAGGATGTGGCGGTGCATTCCACGCATTTGGTGCTGGGGGATAATTCCAATTAGGCATTTGTTGATGATGCGGTGTTGCCGGAGGCATGGGTGGTTGTTGATAGCCGCCATAATTTTGTGGAGGCATCACTGGTGCGGGTGGGCCCCACTGATTGTAATTTGGAGGTGGGCCTTCATGATAAGGTGGCATGGGATGACGTGGCGGCTGTTGAGGTGGCATATTATTTCTAATATTACCCTTCGGATTATTTTTCATGTCCTGTTGTCCCATATTGTCACCACCAC
Source organism: Cistogaster globosa (assembly GCA_937654795.1). NCBI lineage: Eukaryota > Metazoa > Arthropoda > Insecta > Diptera > Tachinidae > Cistogaster > Cistogaster globosa. The sequence goes on along the minus strand of OW569403.1, from coordinate 45,425,454 downwards.
CGCTATGCATCATGGCATTTTTCCTTTGTAATTCTTTACTGTAAATTGATTTTTTTACATCCACCACAACATACTTAATAGAATGCGACTTTTGTACTAAAAGAGAATAAAAAATTTATGTAAATTTAAAGTGTCCTAGAAATGTAAACTTGAAATTTGCAAATAAACAAACACAAACAAAACAGCGAAGGAAACAATAATTTAAAAGAAACAATATTACACAAGTTTTCAGCAACAATTAAGTCGTAATGTTATCAACCTGTTCAAAAAACCTTCATTCTTCAAAATCGATGATAAATGACATTTCAATACGAAGTCAAAAACTGTCCCTATATTTAAATTATCGTCTACAACAAAAACTAACTGATAAAGACAAAGGTACAATAAATACTATAGACTCACTGGAGAATCTTATCAATATTATCGAAGAATATCAAGTAAATGTGTCTAATTTAAAAGCTCAGATGTTATCGAACAAATATACACTGCGCTACAATATTATAACCAAACATCGTTCTTGTTCTTCTTTATAATCAAAGCAAAATTAGAGCTTAACTTATATATTGTTTTTATATGCCAAGCAAAATATTGTAGCTTTAAGCATTATAATAAGAAAAAAAATTTCAGAGTAAAAATAATATCTACAAATGCCAGTTTCTAATATCTTAATATAATTTATTATTATGTATCTTCTTTCGATAATTTAAAAACTTTGCTTTTCTTTTTTTGCACTTTTTAATAGATATTTCATTTATCTGATCACACTTTATTAAATAAAGTGTGATACAGGCATTTAATATTCCCAACTTTCGATTTAATGTAATATTTGTTAGCATTCGTGAGCTATTGCTATTTTGTTCCCATATTCATAATCAGTAAATACATTTATTAATGGTTTTTTGATTATTTTGTGGCATCCAATAATTATTAACTGAAATTTTCTTTTTTGAATTGTGAGCATGGGTGGTAGAATAAAATTCAGTTCACTGTTAATTGTTTTTAAATCGAAAGTAGATCATTCCATGTTATGGAAAGAACATAGCCTGAAACGATCCCGGGAACTTGGTGATTAGTAATTACTAGGTACACATATTGTAAATAGTTTAGCCTGCCATTGTACAAAATTTCTTCATATTTTTTTTTTATTATTGTATATTTTTATATTATTAACTGAATTATTTTTATTTATTTATTTATTTATTTATTTATTTATTTATTTTATACATACTTTATAAACTAAATTCACAAAGTATACTGTAAAGGCGCCGGGTAGCTAGACCATATGCGCACAGGAAAAATAAAGTTTAATTACAATTTAAAAATATAAATTTAAATGATTTAAGTTAGATATTAAAATTAGAATTTGGTTAATACAAATCAAAAGTACATAAAAAATAATAGCAAAATGGATAATGAAAATAAGTTATTGTGTGATGGAAAACTTAGGTCCATTTATCAGGGATAACATTATCTTAAAAATTTCAAATTAAACAATAAAAATCGGTTGAAAATAGGACATATAAATATAAGGAGTTTAAACCCTTCAGTTCGTACAGTAAAATTTGATGAATTTAAATATATATTAAGTGATTCCACCTTAGATATTGTAGCAGTTTCCGAAACATGGTTAAAATCTCACATTTTGGACAGATCTATAGATATATCCGATTATTATTTAATTAGAAATGATCGTCCTGATAGTAGGAGAGGTGGTGGTGTGGCGTTGTACATTCGAAACGGTCTGTGTGTAAGGGAAATATATCGCATTTCTGATTCTGAATGTTATGATGGTCTATTTATTGAAGTTCTGTGTGGTAATACGAAAATTCTTGTAGGTGTTGTTTACTCACCACGGGGTAATTTGAATGGTCTAGAAGGTACATTACGCGATTTATGTAGTCGATACATCAACTCCTTAATTATTGGCGACTTCAACCGTAATCTTTTTAACGAAGAGGAAGTCAATTTAATTAGAAGTATATGTGAAAGTACTACCTTAACTTATCTACATAACAAACTTCCTACTCATTATGATAGTCGTATCAACAGTACTTCTTTAATAGATTTCGCTCTTCTTAGTAACATTAACTTAGTAGTTGAATCTGGCCAGTTCATGACATCGCTTTCAGATCATGCATTTATATATCATGGTATTAATTTGGATACTAAAATTGAGAACCGAATGATTGAATACATGGATTATGACGCTATAGATTTAAATATAGTTTCTAATATTGTTTCTTCCGAATATTGGAATGCATTATACTGTACAAATAATGTTAATAATCAGCTCGATTTATTTTATGACTTAATCAATACGATACATAATATAATTCCGATCAAGAAATTTAAAGTTAAAGATGATAAGAATTTTTGTGAATCATTTGATGTCAAGGTTGCTCGAAATTTAAGGGATTTGGCCTACAAAGCCTTTATGGAAGACAGGAATGATAGCTCATGGAAAACATTCTGTAAATACCGAAATAGGGTAAAGAGCTTGATTAAAAAGCATAAAACTAGATATTGAAGGTGTCAATATCAAATTTGTAGAGACAATATGTTGTTTAGGGGTTACTTTAGATGCAAACTTAAGCTTTGGTCCACATATATCAGAAGTCTCTAATAAAATATGTCATACTCTGCGCACTTTATACAATTAAGATTGCTATCTACCGTTTAGAATAGGACTTAATCTGGCTCAATCTCTTTTAATGACGCATATTCGATACTGTCTGGAGGTTTTTAGCGGGACAACTAAAATTCAGTTGAGTGTTTAAACTCAAGTTTAGAGATCATGTTTCAAACTATACGATAAGTTTTTTATCGTGTTCATTTAAAAATTTTATTAATATAAGTAATCTTACAGCCCTGTACCGGATAATTACTAGTAGATCGCCGCTTTGCCTATTTCAATTATTTCATCTCTCTCATTCGACAAGAAATCCACATTTTATTCTTCCTAGAATTCAAAATTCTACGTTTGAAAGATCATTCTTAACAAGGACTTGCAGGATATGGAATGCACTCCCAATAAATTTAAGGACGTTTACTTATTCTATTTCAACCATCAAACTCAAATATTTGTTAAACTATAGTTAAAAGAGAATTATGCTTTCCACCGATAAACTTAATAAATAATAAACTTATGTTAGAATTAATGTTAAAATTTCATAATTGTTAACCATTACATATGAAAGTTACTGTATTAATCATATATGGCCCAAATTAGGGCTTGATTAAGGAAATAAAAATGAAATTAAAAAAAAAAAAAAAAAATTAAATAGTCCTTTACAACAAAAATTTGGTATCAAGAAATAAAACTTACATATAGCTTTATCCACAGCATCGTAATCGTCATATTCAATAAATGCAAAGCCCCGACGTTTACCGGTAGTTTTATCTGTAAGTATTTTTACAGAAACAACTTTACCAAATTGCGAGAAGTATTCCTCTAGGCAAGATTCATCATGATTGTCTTTAAGTCCACCTACAAAAAGTTTTTTAACTGAAGCACTTTTGTTTTCTTGTGCTTCACGTTCCGGGCGCGGAAGAGCACGTTTCGCTTCAACAGATCTGAAAATTTAATTTCAAAATTCAACACATACATACATACATGCATACATAGATGATTATGATGATAACACTTACTTTCCATCAATTATATGTGGACGATTTTCTTGGGCCTTGTCTACCATAGAAGATTTCGTGTAAGTTATAAAACCGAAACCTCTAGACCTCTTGGTGTTTTGATCTTTCATTACCACTACATCTACAACTTTTCCCCATTGGCTGTAGAAGTTTCTGAGACTATCCTCTGTTGTGTACGGAGCTAGGCCTCCTATAAATAGTTTTCGCAAGTGTTCCAATTCACAAATATCCTAAAACAATATTAAACATAGATAATATTGATTAAGAACGACTCCACGCTAATTTCTTTTAAAAATTTGTTTTAACTTACATCATCTACTGGATTTTCAATTATTTCAACAGAGTTGTTACTACCATTACTGTCATAATTTCTTTCTTCCTTAACCACCGGCATTTTTGGAAGTATTTCGGATTTAAATGTTATTATTTTTGAACCTGTTAGTATTAAATTAAAACACGATTTTCATCTGGCGAAAATTCTGTATCGATTTTCTTCACGTAGAAGCGATTGCTGGTTAAATGGCGGCTAATACAGTGATGCCACAAGTGATACATAAAACTTGAAAAAAAGAAAACAGTGGTCTGGCAGCGTAATGCTTAATATAAAATCATTTTAAAATGTTTTATGAAAAAATTGCTGTAAGAAAATAAACCTTTTTTAAAAAAATTAGTACACGCCTTTCTTTTAAATGTGCTTATTTACATTTGCTGAAATCTTTTAACTCTAGACTCAATACAAATGTCGATAAAACAGTTTACAATATTATTCGATCTGGTTACACAATTTGCGCAGCTGTTGTTGTTGCTATACTATGTTACGCGGATAGAGTGTATTACATTTAGAAATTGTAAATAACTAAAATAAACTGGTTGTATTGATATTTGAACAAATTGATAGTCATAAAAATAAAATAATAGGGGTAAGCTACTTTTATTTTTAGTAGGTTTAGTTTTTCTGTATTATAATATTTGTGTAGAATGTGCCTTTAATTAACTAAAAGCCAGACATGGAAAACCTGAATTTGTGTGTTATCTTATGACAGTACTTTTTACAGCATGAAAGTACTGAATTGAAAATTTTTATAATAAACTAAAAAACTTCATAAAGCATTTGCACTACAGCAATTTTCACCCGATTATTGAAATATCTGAATTGTTTTTTTAATTGTGGTTGATTTTATAACACTCCATCGCATTTTTTCACATCACCCGTTTATGTTTTCTTAACTAGTAATCTTTGCAAATCCTTAGTATGTCTATCATATTTTAAGAGACAGAACTAAAAAAGTATTTGATGTTTTTTAATAATATGTACAATACATTGAATTTTTTACTAAACTAATTAGTCGTTGCTAAAAAAATCATAATATTTAAGTTAAGGCATCAAGCCGAATCAATTACAAGGTGGTAGCGATGGCGAATTTATACATTTTTGCGCGCAACTGCTATTCGATTCGTCTTGCAAAGCCTTAACAGCTCAGGTGACTTTTTAATTTTTCCTTCTTTGAATTTCAAAAGTTATATTCTCCTATTGTACTTCTTTTTTTTTTTTGACAGCCGAAGACAGTTTTTACAAAAACAAAATGTACATATTTCTTTCGCAGTGTTGTATTCATTTTTGCCGTGAGTATACCTGTTATTAATTTGCCTTGCATAATTAGCAAAGTATGTGCAAGGCGAATTCACTGTTTGTTGCTGGAATGAGTATATCAAAAAGGCACATAAAAAAAAAAAAAAACAAGTAAGACTATGCCGAATGCCGGTAACATTTTTATGTAAAATTATGTATAAAGCAAGTTCTGAAATCTTAACGAATTTTTCACTTTTTATTTTTTAAAGCATTGTTGCTATAAAATTATTTTTTTACAAAAACAATGCCTTAAAAAATACAAAAGTTAAAATTTCGTGTGAATTTCAGAACATGCCTAATAGTACATATTTTTTTTTATTATTTAATTTTCTGACGCCCCAAAATTTGTTTTTTTGATAGGAGCTACTTCACTAAGCTAGATTTACGTTCATGGTGAAGGGTATATAAAATTCGGCTTAACCGAATATAGCGCTCATACTTATTAAAACTCTAGTTAGTGAACTAATAATATTTGGAATTAAATAAAATTGGCGTTATTTGGCTCGTCTATCATTAGAAAGCCTTTTACTCAAGGCGTGTACAATTGTAAAAGCGTTTATCGCATCTTAATGAAAATAAATAAACGAACTTTTTTATTTTCGGTGCTTGTCATTAAAAAAATATTAGTTTTTCATTATATGTAATTAATATTTTCTAGGTTTAATTAGTCGCACGATTCATTAACCGATTTTTTTTGTCACCACTAAGAAGCTATAACTAAATCGAAAATCCGTTATTTTATTTCTTTCTTAAGCGTTATTTACAAGTTTTTTAATTTTTATTAAAGCTTTTTTTACCTTAAATCTTAAGAATTCTTAGTCTTGAATTAGAAATATTCTTTCAACCATAAAAGATTAATGAAAAAAGAACCAACCACTCTCACTATTCATTTTATTTTTATCCTTGAATAACCTTTAGAAAAACATTTTTCCTTTTTCTTGTTAGAACAAATTTTTGATTACTTTTTTTATTGTTATAAAAATTTAATCCTAAATACAAATAATATGTTTGTGTGAATGAATGTTTTTATTCTTTTATATTTTAATTTAAACCTTAACACAAACAAGTATTATGAGTATTAATTACAAATGATACATAATTTCTTAACACGAATTAATAAGTTTGCTAAAGTTACAATTGCTACCACTGGTACCGTCACTGCCATATAAACTGTTGGAAGCTGCCGAGCCGTTCACAGTGTCTTTCTTGTGAAAACTACTATCCGTGTTAATGTTGACATAATTGCTGCTAGAATTAACCATCTCATTTATTTTTCTGCCTGATAAGTTGAGTTGTGTAAGTTGGTTATAATGAAGCTGTGATTGTTGTAAAGGAGGTGATACCATCGATGTAGCTTTTGAAGCAATATGACAAGTGTTAATGTGAGCCGGTATTGTTGTGTTTAAGTGTGGTGGTTGCTGTTGTTGCTGTTGCTGTGGGTAAAAATTTGGTTGAATTGCGGTTGGTGTATAAGTTGAGCCATGTCCCATTATTGAATTCATAAAACCATTGGCCACCACAAAATTTCTAAAAATTACAGCAATAAAATAATTGTAAAATTAAATAATTAGGTTTAGATCAAGCACAGATAAGACGACATTTATATGTCTTTTTTAATTTTTGTTTCTTTTTTATGTATTTCTTTGTTTATAGTTTAATGGTAAATTTGTGCTTGTAAATGTCGTTAAATTTCCAACTCGTGTTTATTTAATTACTTCAGGTAATCATATTATAAACAGTTTTTTGCTTCCGTTTTCTGCTTTATTGGTTAAAAAAATAGACTAAAAAAATCGACAGGTCGAAAATTAAAAAAGGAACATCGTTAATTGATATTCTTATTAGCTGGCGGTCACTCTATCAAACCAAATAGTTTTGTTTTAAATAGGAATGTAAAAGAATTAGTTCGCTTAAGCTATTTCAAATTTTTTCCTAAACTTACACAACAATTATGTTTAGGTGCTTATATACGAGGGTAATCCTGCAGCCACAGGATCAAATTCATTTAAGTTAACAGCGGTGACGTAGGCTACACGCAACTGGAAAGCAATTTTTTTTATCAAGATGGCAAAAACCTATGTCGGCAAAATACTTGTAAAAAAAAAAACGAAAAAAAAGTTCAAAAGAATTGTAATCAGCTGCTTTGAAAGTAAATTAAAAGACCCAGTTCACACACTTCAAGTTTTCTTGCAGCAATTCTGAATTCTGTGGAGGAGAAAGGAGTGCAGAATCATTTGATTCCTCGTTTTCTCACCTACAAAATTCAGAATTGCTGCAAGAAAACTTGACGTGTGTAAATTGGATAAAACACTCAACTTGAAAGAAAAATTAAAAAGAATTTCGTTTAAATCTTTAAAAGTATAAGTGTATTAATAAAAAAATCTGAATGTATTAAAACTTGAAAAGCAAACCTTGATTGTGTAACCCTCAAGTTAGTCACGAATAGCAAAAAAATAAAGCTTTCTAAAGAATATAAAAATTATGTCATTAATTTTTTTTAAAGACAACTGCCCGTCGAATCCGAAACATGCTTAAGTTTTTTATTGTGTAAGTTGGGTCTATGTTTTTAAATGCAGCGTTTATTTCACTTCTATAGTTTATTTGGAGTTTCTGATTTTTTATATTTCAATTTTAGCGGTTTGTTTTTTAGAATTTAAGTTTTTTTTCACTGCATTTTACGGTTTTTCATTTCTTATTTCTGTTTTATAGAGATTGCTTCTAAAATCATGGCACTATTTTTCCCCTTTTGTTGTTTAGATGTGATTTCAGCCGTTCTTTCCTAGTTACGATCTTTTCACACTTGAACTGTTGTTAGCCATTTTTGCTTAAAATTTAATTTTCTAACTTAAGTGGTTTTTAATTTATTTTAGCGATTATAATCTCGAGTTAATATTTTAGAGTTTAAGCTGTATTTTTAGAATTTCGTAGTCCTTTTTAAAAATGTTCTCTTTTTCTTACGAACTTTATGTTTTAGAGATTCTTGGATTTTTCCGAATTAAGATTTTTTTTTCGCTTCGATTTCTAGTTTTTTTTTTTCTAATTCAAAACCTTTCTTTCAATTATGACTGCTTGTTTTGTATAACACTATTTTATATTATTGATAATTAAAATCAATACAATAATAATAACAACTTACCTATATTGTTGATCAATTTGAGCCTTTTCAATTCGTTTATCCTTAGCTCTGCGATTTTGAAACCATATTTTAATTTGTGTTTCAGAAAGTGCTAACGCCTCGGCTAATTCAAAGCGTTTGCTACGTGATATATATTCATTACGATGAAATTCTACTTCTAAACGTAAGGTCTGTTCATTGCTGAATGTTGTGCGTTGTCGCCGTTGTCTGCCCTCCTTACGTCGGCGTCGAGCCACTAAAATGATCAGGATAAATAAAAAACATTCTAATTAAAATTAAAATTAAAATAAAAAACTGTAACAGTTAATAACAAAATACATGCAATTAATTGTGTAATAGTAATTTTAATAAAAAAAAAAAAAATACTTAAATTTTTTTTATTCGAAATTTTTAATGCTTTCTAAACACGCATTAAATTGTTCCCTAATGAAGTTGTTAAACAGAAATTAATCTTCTATTTTTTACACGACCACTTAGTAATAAATCTTAAAAAAAAATAAAACATTTGAATTGTTTTTCATTGTTGTTGTAAAATTTATTATTGAGAGATGAGACAATGTAAAATAACCCTCTTGTTAAACTGCCACACAGAGTTGCGTGTAAATAAGAAATGGTTAAAAAGTGATTAACAACCACAAACAAACAAACTTAGAAAATAAAACTTGAAAATTATTTGTTGATATTTCAATTATTATAACAATTCACATGTATACATTCCGTTTAACACTTTTAAATCAAATACAATTAAATCAACAGAGGGAGAGAGAAAGAAAGATATAGACAGAACAAACAACCGCCCACTCGTTCTTTACTCCCAAAGCCAAACAATTTGAATTCTTTTACTGATCCGGGAATTTTCACACAATACTAACATCTGTGTGTGATTGCAATAACGTTCTATTGTTTGCATAACATTTTATTTTTTTTATATTTTGGTCAGGCAATTTAAAGTTATTTGAAAGAAGGATGTTTTACATGAGTATTGTGATGGGTATAATTTTTACTTCTTTGTCAAGAAACGTTAATAGAACTTTTCAAGCATAAAATATAAATCAAAAAATTATGCTAAGGATTATTATTTTGGTAATTAGTCATAATCCGCATGTTTGAATTTGTATGAATATGTTTATAAAGGATAAAAGAGAAAATGTTTTTTTGTAGATGTATTTAAGTCATCAATGAAACACCAATAGTTTTTTAAGTCTGATAAAACTAATGAAGAAGCTAACTGCCCGACAATCTCTTATTATGCGTCCACTATTCGATATTTATAATCAGAATACTCGCGCAAATCATCATGAATAGACAGACGCTTAAACAGTGCTACCGAATTATCCACATTTACTTTGAAAATTAGTCATTGACTGATTCATTAAGCAAGAGTTTAGCGATAGGGTCGTTTTTACTTTAACGTGACATTCAACCAAGCGATATATAGTTTCAACAAGATGGGACTAACTGCCATACAGCGACCGTAACTTATTGAAATAAAAATTTGGCGATTAGTTGATTTCTATAAATTCACCTGTCAGTTGAATTTCAAGGTCGTGCGATCGGACACCTCACGATTATTTTCTGTAGGACCACATAAACTCACTGCTTTGTGCTAATAATCAATCCAGCAACAATTAGCACCTTATTTGGTTATTCCTGGCATACGGCCAACAATGCTCGAAAATGCGGTTGAGAATTGGATGTCAATAATAAACCCGGCGGTCATATTTTTTACCCTTCACCACAAATAGTGGAAAAAGGGTGTAAATTATTTTGTTGAAAATTTGTGTTTCATAAAAACAATTACATATTTTAGATTCAGTTGTAATTATTAATTCAAAGATTTCATTTAAATTTTATTAGCATTAAATAGTAGTTAAATTTCTTTCATTGTCATAATTTCAAACGATGCCATGAAATTTCAATGGTGATGAAAAAATCCCAAGTATGAGTTTTACACATTTTAAAAAGATGATTCTTTTCCAATTTCAAATATATATATATATATATATATATATATATATATATATATATATATATATATATATATATATATATATATATATATATATATATATATATATATATATAATTTTCCTTGACCATATTAGCCATTTTATGCCTGCGGCTATATTCAAAGTCTGAAAATCTTTTTTATGATGTGCCCTACCTACTGATTATAGTGCTTTGTGGCCTGGGCTTCACCAACGAAAACACAATCGAACAGGAGTCTTAAGCGTGTATGTAGTTACCGCGACTATCCAGCTATTGCTAATAGAAAGCAACTTAACTTTTTAAACTTAAACAAAATTTTATATTAGTTCACTAAAACTAATCCGTTTTACGTCTAAAAAACATGTATTTTTAATTTGCAAAACGCTAAACTCAAAGATTTTCGCCTCAAAGTTCTAGTTCAGTTTGCATCCGTACTGACTTTAAATAGGCCAGAATTTCAGTAATTGCGATTTTTAGCCTTTTTTTTGCTATTTCAAATTTAAGCGAGTGCCTCTTTTAAGGTCACTTCGAGTCTTCGGAAGCAAGTTGTTCTCGTTACAGTTAGAAAGTTTTAGAGGACATATACGGACATATGTCAAAAGGTTAGACGTTTCCCATGATGAAAACTGAATGAGCGGTTTTAACCGGAAAGTCGGATCGGGGAAAAAAAGTTTTCTGCGGGTGTTTAGTTCTACAATTATGCGGGCTTAGATACTCTTAGAAACGTTTGTATCATAAACTGGGACACGTTGCTTAAAAGTAAGTGGTTCTTAGGGCGTTCGAGGGATAGATGAAATGTAAACAGATTCTAAGAATTTTATGGTCAATTAGTCTCCAAGTGAATTCGCTGGACATTACCTGCTCTTAAGCTATACAAAAAATAAAGCCCAAGACTTAAAATTTACAAAAATAAGAGATTTCTAAAATGTATAAAATTCGCTGCAAAGCTCTACATACAATATAAAAAAATTAAAACCAAAGTTATTTTTATATGAAGTTTGTTGGACATTTAGGAAAACGTCTATCACCTGAATTAATTCGCTTTGATATAGAGCTTGACTTTCTGGGCAACGGCGAAAATGAATGAATTCGCCGTCGCTATCCCCTGTCAGCTCTTTTTTATATAAATTTGAAGTTAAATTCTGTACAACAATTTGTTGTAGAAGTGATCAATAAATCAATAAAATAGTTTTTGAAAACTTAGAAGGCTGGGATCAAGACTGATCAGACAGTTTCAGTAGTAATAAACATAACGCTAGTTGAAATGATAGTTAAAAAGCTTTCGGATGCTCATGAAATATGCAATTACCAGTTTCACAGCTCTGTGTTCGATGAAACAAGTAAATTGTTTGATTGAACATAAATTTGATTGTTACAACTGCGTTCTAAAATTTAAAACAATCAGGTTGTTATTTTAATTAAAAATTCCGCTCTAAATATAAATTTCATTTAAATCACCATATAATAGTAATAAAAAAAGATACTCATTAACCCTCAGGTGTTCAAACTTCAGATTTTGTAAACTGCTTTATACATATTTTATATTGACAAAAAACCAACATGTAACATAATACTCAAGTTAGTTTTTTTTTCGTGACTAATGTAATATTTGTTTGCACATAAATTACAAATCCTAAAAGTTTAAGTTTTTTAGGTTTCCTTTTCAGATCAATTACAATGTTAATTTTTTCCTAATGGCTTTCTTACTTTTTGGTTAATTTTTTTTCTAAATCCTTTTTCATTACAAGTCTTGCTGGACTAACAGGTTTTACCACAAGTTTTTGCTGTTATGTTAAATGAAAAAACCAAAATGGAAAAAATGTTTAATACTTTTGGAAATCCATGCTAATTTTTTTATCTTTTCCGATTATTTTGTTTTTTTGAACACACTTTTTGTTTTGTAATTTGATATCGTAACATAAAAATTGTATGCATTTTAAGATTTTTTTATGATAATTGTTCTTACTTTGCCTGCCGGAACTAAGTTTTTTTTTTTTTTAATTTTTAATTTTTTAATCATTTTTAAGTGTTTAACACCTGTGTGTTTTGTGAGAAATTTTATTATAAACTTTTATTAAAAAAAGACATATTTTTATGTTTTGAATTTCTTTAAGAAATGAATACTATTTTGACTAAAACTGGTTCGAAGAAAGTTATTTTACAAACTGGCAAAACTATCTGTTCAAATATTTATCGTGAGTTAACAAATGAAATTGAGGTAAGTTTAAGGTCAAGTCTATATATTTATATTCAGATATCGACTAAAACAATTGTGATCAAAATCATTTCGAACTGATATGCCGTCTTGAAATTGAAAACCTTTTTTGATTCTTTTATTATGTCTTACGAGTTTATGGTTGCATTTAGAGTTAACATGTTACTAATTAAATGTACAGAAAAGCAAGTAAAAGTGGTATATTCGGCTATGCCGAATCTAAGATACCCTCACCGTCTATGTAATCTAGTTTAGTGAAGTAACTCCAATCAAAGAAGAAAATATTGACAGAGATTTTCAAAATACGAAAAAAATTACTGCATGTTTATAATTTTACATAAAAATGCCATTGGCTTTAAATGGGTTAAGCATTTTTATAAAATTTTAGTATTTCCTTAAAGATCTCTTCAAAAGCTTTAAAATGATACCCATATTGATATTAAAAAAAAAATTGAAAATTTCAAAGGCCCGTAACTCGAAATATATGAGCGAGCGCAAAATTTTTCACTTGATATTTTATTTTTACTTTTTGATTCTCTATCGCCCAATATATATATATATATATATATATATATATATATATTTTTAATTGGAGTTACTTCAATGTTCCAAATGATTTGTAAAAATTAGTGGCAGTGGCGGCGTTTTGCCGCTGCCTCATAGGACATGGACCGATCTTGTTGAGTATCATTTTTTTTTTATTTTTTTTATTGAAAACTTTCTAAGCTTTGCGTGAACGATTAGCGTATTTAAATTTTCTCTAGCTTATCTAGTGCATTGGCAATGTTGATTACAACCCGAACACGGACGGACATCGTTCAATCGACTTCACTATGCGTACGAACTCAGAATATATATATTATATGGGGTCAGAAATGGATATTGTAGAAATTGAAAACGGAGTGACGAACTTATATATAACCTCATTTCATCTGTGATGACGGGTATAACAAGCAACTTCCTAACGCTTAGCACTGACTCCAAGCTATTTCGTATTGCTTTATATTATAAAGTTTATACATTTTGTGTGTACATGAGAATTTTTAACAGATTGGTTGCGTTTAGCGCCCTCATTAAGGTTCGACTGTTCGTATGATTTTTTTTTCAAAATATATAAATGCAATAAATTAATTTACCTACAATTTTTGTGTGTTACAAACGATCAATTCGTATAAAAACTTTGTAAAAAAATAACTCATAATACTGAGTGCACTGACAATTTTTAAACCCTGACATTTTCTAAACCGAATTTATTTTTTCCAAATTAAAAAAAAGTAAATGTTAATCTGAATAAGTCGTGTACATACGATCAGAATAAATCGTATACGTGAATAATCTCGACATACATAATGTTTAACTTTTTATATAAAATTAATTATTCTGACTTTTAATATCTGTAGCTACCTCCGGAACCAACTACATGCTGTATGTCTGGATGTACAAATTGTGTTTGGGTAAAATATGCTGAAGAGGTAGCCAAACTAATGGATGGAAATAGCGAGCAAGTGCAACAAATAGTTCTAAGTAAAATTACGGATCCCACTCTAAAAATGTTTTTAACTGTCGAACTAAAAACAATTCAGTATAATGTGGAACAAAGTAAAAATAGCAATTCAGAACTCGAAAAGGAGAATTTTAAATAGTTTTTTTCCTAATTGTTTTTAGTACAAACTTATAAAATTATTTTTTTAAAATTAGTTTTAAGATTAAAATGATAGAAAAATGTGTAAAATATAATTAATAAATTATAATGAAAAAATTATAAAATCTGTACCTACGTTTATGTTAATAATAATTATATAACAACCCTGTATTATGGAATCTAATTGCTGTCTAATGCTCGAAACACATAGACCACAGCAAACTACACAGCTTCATGGCTACAAATGCACTTGATTTCATATGTCGCCGTGTAGTCAGCTACTTAATTTTTTTGAAGGTGGCAGCTACGTCATAAGCAGCTGATAGGAAGATTGGCAGTGTTGCCACTTTAACTTTTTTTGCCTTAACGCAAAATCACTCATTTAAGAAACTAAAACATTGAAGAAACTGAATGTGGTCAAAAAGAAAATCATATGAATAAAACAAAATTTATTTTAACAGGACTGACCTAAAAATACTTGTTTCGAACCTTCCATGTGGTATTTCAAATAAAATAACTGGTTTTTAATGTATATAAATATAATTGTTCCAAATATTTAAGCAGATTTTTTCTACGCGTTCTTCGTAAATTGCCAACACTTTTTTTTGTCGATTATCGTAACTAAAAATAGAAAATAGTTCAAATTGGCGACAGCGACAATTGTAGTGTAGTAGTCATGTAGCTGAGGTGTCTTCAAAAAATCGCCTTTATATGAGCGTGTGTAGTCTGTAGCTCGCTGTGGACTATGTGTTTAGAGCATAAATCAGAATTTAAATCTTTACATATCACTCATTTACTAGAACAACGGCAAAACTCCAAAAATACGATTTTTGAGAAAATCATGCAAAATTATTCGCTATACAGTAATTCATATTGTAAAAAAAATTCAGATTAATATCTCTTATAATCTCCACATACGAACGAAAATACTGCCAAGTCGTGCATAGGACCTACATATGAATTAAAAACTTTGAACTCGTTTTTCTCGAAATCAATTTTTTGGAGTTATGACGTTGTTCTAGTAAATGAGCGATATGATAAAACAGTAACAACGGGGTCATTTCTGTAAATGAAATACATATTTTGTGAAAGTTTTGATGTTGGTGTAGATAGTAAACAAAATACAATAAAACACATTTTTGGAATTCTTGTCTGTCTGTCTGTTTGTGTTTGCATCACGTAAAAACAGCTGGAGGGATTTAAATAAAATTTTGTGAGGAGGTCCCTTTGGATCTTGATTCAAATATATAATACTTTTATTTTTCGTAAAAATAGATAATTTCTTAGAGAAAATAAAGATATAAATGTGAAACTACCCAATTTTACCAGTATAATGGGGCTAGAATATTTGTCAGTACGTTTTATTTTCATAAATGGACAATTTTTAACACTGTTTATAGAACGAAGTCGTGAGATCTGCTAGTCGACAATAAAATGCTGTTGGTGTTGCAAAAATCAATATTATCTATGTTCGAATCAGAATTATGTCAGAATTAGGTGTTAGAGAATCCAATGTTTTTAACTTTTTTGTCTTAAAATAATTCGATCAGCTGGCAGCCGACGGCTGTTAAAATTTGAAAACATTATAAATAAAATTAAATAAACGTTGTTTTATTTTTATTTTTGCTTCAAGCTTTTAAAGATCGGTGCACATGACATTCAGGCTTAAAAAAATTTTTCTATTAAAAAACAACTGTTTGTCTACGGAAGGTATTATTATTATTTTTATGTGTGTCTCATCGATATAATCCAAGATAAAAGGGAGTTTACATTAAAACAAGTAAGAGACCTAATATATAAATTTACATCAAGTTTAGTGAAGTAACACCATTTAAAAAACAAATACTTGGGTGAACGAGAATTTAAAATATGAAAAAAAAAAAAATTAAGTACAATAAAAAATTTTACAAAAAAATGTCACCGGCTCTTAATGGTTTAAGCATTTTTGAAAAAAAGGTGCAAAATTGTTCAAAGGCCCATAACTCGGAATATATAGGCGAGCGCCTATTTTTTTACTTGATATCTTTTTTTTCTAATTCTCTATCGCCCTATATACTTATTTATTTGTTTTTTTTTTATTACTTCACTAAATTAGATTTGTTTCGAATGATACATATATAAAATAGGCAATATCAATAGCAAAATTTTGGAAACTATCTCTGATCGATTTAGGTATTTAAACTTTCTCTAGCTTGCCTTTTTTTATTTCACCTTTTGCTTAAAAGCCACTATAACACGTTACTTTTCTTTTATTACTTTTGTCAAAAGTTGTACCGACTTTTTATTTTACTAAAAAATTACAATAGCTGTCAATAATAACTATTATTCGGAGTAAAAATGAACCAAGTCGTTTTTTTAATTTGCTGGAAAAGTTTTCAAACGCAGTTTTTAAAATTTATATCCTTAAACAGTTTTTTGAGAATAAACTTAAAAACTTTTTATTACTTTAGTACGAGGACTGCTCTATATATTTCTGGCCTAATAGTTAAAATGCGAATATTTATAATCAAAAATGGTTTTATTGTTTTTCAAAGTATTCTCCAGCATGATTTATACACTTTTGCATGCGCTCAAACCAGTTGTCGAAGCACTTTTTCCACTCCGATTAAGACACCTCTAAAACATGGCTTTTGAACACTTCAACAGCTTCTTCTGGCGAAGAAAATCGTTGACCACACATTTTTTTCTTGATGTGCGGAAACAAGAAGAAGTCATTAGGTGCCAAATCAGGGCTGTACGGCGGATGACTCATTAATTCGACGTTTTGGCCGGTCAAAACGCTCTGGTTTAAGCCGATGTGTGAGAGCTCGCATTGTCATGGTGAACAATGATTCATCTTCTCTTGTTTGTTTTTCGAATTTCTCCGATGACTTCAGGCAAACAAATTTTAGTGTACCACTCAGAAGTGACCGTCCTACGTTGCTCAAGCGGAACAGTCGCCACATGACCAGTTTTGCCGAAAAAACAGGCGACCATTTGCTTCGAAGTGTTTCTTCCACGAACAACTTTCATTGGATTTTGCTCGTCTTTGAAGACCCACACGGTCGATTGTTGTTTCGTTTCGGGCTCATACGCATAGATCCATGATTCGTCACCTGTGACGATCTTATAAACGTCTTTTAAAGCACCGCAATCGTATTTTTGCATCATTTCTTTGCACCAATCGACACGAGCCTTTTTTTGAGCGACTTTCAAATTGTGCGGGATCCAACGAGAACAAACCTTTTTTACGGCCAGGTGTTCATGCAGTATCGAATGTGTGCTGGTGGAAGAAATGTCCAAGGATGTCTCTATCTCTCGGTATGTCGTATGTCGATCTTGCATTATGAGTTCACGCACGGCATCAATGTTCTCTGGCACAACAGCCGCTTTTGGACGACCTTCACGGAATTTGTCTTTGAGCGAGCTTCGGGCACGATTAAATTATTATACCAATTTTCCACAGTGCTATAGGATGGTGCTTCATCGCCATACAAAGATTTAAGTTCATCAATGCACTCTTGTCGAGATAATCCACGTCGAAAGTTGTGAAAAATGATGGCACGAAAATGTTCACGAGTTAATTCCATTTTTTTCTATAATAATTTTTTCAAGTCACTGTAAACAACACAAATAATGGTCGTACGTCAAAACGTTTTGAGTACGATTATGCTTAAAAATGACAAACTTTCCAATGGAAATGCCAGATTTCACTTGGCAGCACTCAGTGTTGCCAGGCCAGAAATATATATAAATGTATATAGCAGCCCTCGTATAACTGAAATATTCATTCCAGGAATTAATGGCAGTTAATTTACTTTGATTGATTGATCGATTGAAAATATTTGCGCTCGCCCATATTTTCCGAGTAATGGGACTCTGAAATTTTCATAGAAAAGTAAAACCGTGCACTTTATTTTTTTAAAGTATTAAGATCTTTCAGGAAATACTGAAATTTTTATGGAAATTTTAATAATTTTTTTTACGTTGAATTGCTTTTAATTAAAGTCTAAAGAATTTTTTTTTTTTTTTGACATATTAATAGAGTGAACTTCAAACTTTTTTCGTAACTCTTAACGCTTTCGTTTTTCCTTCTAATCCTGTACTTTCCTTATCGGATGGCTATTAAACGTTATTCCTTATTGGAAATTGACATCAGCGATAGTTTTTGTATTTTAAATATTAAAAAGTGGATCGTAACGCAATTCTAATTCAAGATTTTAGGCCTAAATTTATTTCTTGCTTGACATTTATTTTGTATAGATTTATTTACTTATAAAATATATTTTTATCTTAAAATTATTAATACATTATTTGTTCATAAAATACATTTGAAGTGTATCTGAATGCCATAATTTAAAATTCTGACACAACTTATTCGATGAAGAATGCGAGGTTCACAAAAAAATTAATTTCGAATAATTGCATTCGATCACGAAATCGACCAGTTTTTTATTTTTAGCTTTTATGCGGACTGGTGTCAAACTAAATGCATACATAAAAAGTTTATGTATATAAAAAACCATATGAAATGTTTTTGACAACATTTTATTAAAGCTGTTAAATAATGCAATTGGGTTTTATATCACAAGGTATTTTTTAAACAACAACTGATCACCTGTTCATTTTGCATTTTTGGTTGTAAAATAAAATTGAGAGCTGCCGTTAAATTAGTGGCTTTTTCTTTTTGTGAAACATTGTAGAGAAAAAAAAAATTGCAAAATAGTCTCCTTATTTTTAAAGTCAAATAAGGTATTTTTCAAATTCTAAAAGAATACCGGGCCTAATGCCTGAAAGTGTGCAAAAATAAATTTCTTTACTATTATAGTCTCCTACAGGTTCTGAGTGCTGTGATTTAAATTTCATTAGAATTGGTGTGGCCCTTTAAGCGTGATTAAGCAACAAACACAGAAACTTTCACATGTATAATATAAGTAAGATTCATACGGAAGTTGTAAACTTTTACTTTAGAGTAAGTTATTGTACACACAAATTCAATAATTATCACAAATTCTGTCATTTATCCCTGACGGAAATTTGTGTCACAAATGTTTTGTCATCATATTTTATATTATTACAAATAATAGTCGACTTTAAATATTTTCAACTAAAAATTGTACTTACAAAACGCCGTTAAGCCAGCAGAAAATGGAGCTTCGCTAGGAAACCCAAATGGCAGACCAACAAATGTAGAAGTCAGCACACTGTTTAAGTCCGGTTTATTATAATCCTGGGATGTATAAGATGTATTGAAAGCGGAACAATTATTATCCACTCTAAAGAAAATATAGGATGTGAAAAACTTCTTAGAAATTTCTTAAAGGCACAGAAAAAAAACATACACACAAACACACCTTTCGTCACTTATTAAGATATCAGGAGATGAAGTACTACCGCCGTCACTTTGATAACTTGTGTCACAGAGCGGAGAAGCCGATTGTGGCAAATGTGGAAAGGCAGCACTATTTGTTGTCGTCGTAATAGGTGTTAAATTTTCACTAACACTATTATTAGTGTTACCGTTATTTTCAAGATGACCGTAAATTCGAGCAAAAAATTGACGCGGCGACGAGGGACGCATTTGAGTTTTGTTGACAACACTTTTAGTGTTGCTATTTATCAAATTTCTATTACTTATTGAACTTTGTGTATTTAAAGGCAACATTTTAGTTAAACTTATTTATTTTTATTACTTTTTTTAATTTTCTGACTGGACACGCGTCCGTTCTGTTGTAGCTATCGACATTGAATGATTGTAGGAGTTGTTCTTAGTTAAAGGCTTAACAAAATAGTTTGACTAAAAAGCAATTTGTTGTTTTTTTAAAGGATTATTTTCACAAAAACATATCTTTTTTCGTTTTAATTACGTACTCCTTTAATTTCCGTTTGACACATGTACGCACCTCTCTCTTACGAAATTTAAAATTAACAATTATAACCAAAGCCGAGCTAATAGTGTTTGAAACACCCTCCTTCAATAATATCTGATGCAACAATGCGTAAGTTATCCTTATTATCCTTGTTATTAGAGTGGTCAGCCAATGTTTTTCAATACAACCACAACTATCACTATTGGTGAACATTATTCATTCTTCGACTTTGTGATGGCTTTTGTAAATTCCCTTCCCTTTTTTTTTTGTTTTTGGCATAAACAAAAACAACTCGCTTTGTAATTTTTTTTGTGCTTTAATTTTACACACAAAAAAAGTAAAAAGCTCTGCAGAGTAAAGTTAAGTGAAATATGTATCAAATTTCATGCCTTATCAAAATATATTTTAAAATAAAAATTTACACAGATAAATTTACAAATTCGAGTCGATAGGAGTATATGGTGGAGGTGCTTTTTATTTGTTTTGTTTTTTGATTTTTTCTTAATGCTAAATATCTCATCACCTGTTAGTTTTCAAGCGAGAGTGAGAGCTTAATAAGGATGTTGTTTTGTATGATTTCCTATTGGCCAATTACACGTTTTAGGAGTAAACTACCCCTAACGCGTGTCATAAATATATTAACACTGACAGAAATAAATGAGTCGATTTGTACTCATTTAGTTTTGTACATGTAATCTTAATAATTCTATATAATAATAGTAAAATGTTAAAATTTTAATAATATTTACTGTATAAAAAATATGACATGATTTTTTTTGTTTTAAACGTTTAACGATTTAAACAGCTAAAAATGACATGATGCCGATTTGGCGTTTTTTTTTTCTTTAAATTTAAAGATTTTTTTATACATGTTTTGTTTAGTTTTAGTGTAAGGCTTTAAACACTTAGACTACGGCAGACTACAAGACTTTACAAATGGTAATTATTATCAAAAGCTCAGCTACATTGTGCATTTATTTTTCAGTGGTGCCACTTCAGTTTTTTTTTTGATTTCTTAAGTTCCGTTTTTAGCGCTAATGTTATCCTTAAAAAAAATATATAATATGTAAATATTCTAAAAGTCAATAAACTTTTATTTGCCGTTTTGTAGGGTAGTGTAGGTTAAAAATAAAAAAAATATTAATTGAATAATTTAATCGGTTTTTGAAACAAAAATCTCAACGATTTTCTACCTTCTAGAATTTTGAACAACAAGAGGCCGTTGTACACGTATAATTTTTGCACTCCTTTTAGGGAGTTTCTCTTCTATGGTATTTCAATCTCCGACTTCGCTAACGAAGTTTTTTTTTTATATTAAAGTAACAAAGCCTAACAACTTAGAAATGCACGAAATACCTCGTTGAAACGCTAATATTCTGTATTTTTTATTTATTTAAATTTATTTTTATTCAGGAATAATAAGAAAACACTAGAAAAAAACGATTCATTAATAATCAACAGCGATAAAATCGAATTTGTTTCATCGTCGTTAAATTTAACGTTAAACTTTCATGCTCCAATCATATTTATAAAACAGCAGGAAAGGTGCGGAAAGGTGCACGGAATGCTGAGAAACTTTGGTCTGTTCAGATTTTTACTCCATTGAAAATACGAACGCTGTAAGCAAAAGCTGTTTTATAGTTAATACCAATTTTATTATATGGATGTGAAATGTTTGCCAACTGTGACACTACTGACGTTCGTAAACTTAAAGTACATACGAAAATATAGCCAGATATGTGTTTAATCGAAGCAGAAGTGATAACATTTCGACATATTCTTTTCAGCTGTTTTCAGCAGTTAAACTAAATATGATTTTTTTCTGTTGGTAATATTTTAGTTTGTTAATGGTGATTTTTTTTATTGCTGAGTTGAACATTTGAAAGAGCTCCTTCGTAGAAATTTTAGGTGAATTTTCTTCACTTTGCTCCGTGTTTTTTTTTACAGAAACATTAAATCGAACAGGCACAATACGATAGACTAATCAAACAACTTATTACTGCTAGAAATACATAAAATACATTCCTAGAAGTTTTTTTAATTAAAAATTTCACCAGATTTATATCAAAGATATTATCTGGAGAGAATTTTTTTCTATTATCTACTCTTCACATTTTTTAACTGTGTAAATCATAGTGTCAAGTTTTGTAACGAATTTAGTTAAATTCACTTTAAGGGTTGTAATAATGATTTCAATTATTGTTCACCACTTTATATGGCCGTTTTGTTCTTGCAACTCCGCCTTGTTTTATAAACAATAAAGCTACAATTACAATTGTTTTGTCAGCTTATTATCATGCTCCTTAATATTTAAAACACATTTTTGTACAAATGCAGTACTGAGCATAACAAAAGCAATGGCATAAGTCAGAAGCATTTTTTTTAAATTTATTATTTGGAAACTTTTTTATGACAATCTATGTTGATTGTGTTTAATTGCTTCAAATGTAAATATCTCATTATATTCTTATGAATATTTATTTTTTTAAAAACTAAAAAATAAAATTTAATATTGCGGAAAAGGCATATCCATAGAGTCATTTTGGTGCAGCTCAAATAGCTCATCAGGGAATTTTACCCCAATTTTGTTATTCTCATGAAGTATTTAACGTAGAAACAACGCTTGTTATTCTGTGGTACACTTCGAGGAAGTGAAATATAGAAAACAAAAACAACAACAATAAGAATTTTATCACAAAGTGTGTCAAATAGGGCTTTCATACAATATCAACAACTAGGGGTCTGTTGCCAGCCGCCTAGCAATGGTTTAAGTTAAACATCTGACTCTACACTCAGTAACGGGAATCCATACTCTTCTAACTGTCAGCCGGCAGCCTATAAATAAATATAAAAAAAATCTGAGTGATGTTTAGGGTTTTGCCAAATTTTCGGGTTTTTATTAAAGATCCTTTCAGTTTAGCCAAATTGGGCCCATAGTTTTAAAGTAATTAAAACAATTTATTTGCAACTTCACACGACGTTTCGTCGCCTTTTTGTCGACTTAATAATTTAAATTTAAATACATCATTAATATTGTACTACTTACTCGTACAAATTAAAAAACGTTAAAACAAAAAAAAAACATATTACCAATTTTACAATTAAAAAAAAAAAACAATAAACACATTGAAGCTTAATTCCAAAGAAAATAGAAGATAAAATTAATTTGAAAGAGGACACTGACAACATTATTGCAAGCTATAGAGTCGCCATTAGCTAATCTTTGGAATTAAGCTAATTAATGCTAATGAAACTGACAACTAATAAATCCATCTAATTAATTAACCCAATGTATGGCAAATCTAAATTAAATGGTTTTAAATATTATTAACGACTTGGCAAAATGTTTTTGTGTTAGTGTTGTATAGCGAATGTTTTTAATTATATTCTTATTAATTTTGTCATAACAAACCCAATTTGCGTTTTGGAAAAGTGTCACAGCCATTCCTGCAGCGAATTCAGACTTTTATGATGTATTAATTCTAGATACAGCAAACTGGATCCCTCTGCTTAAATACAAACCCTGATAAATTTGAACAAATAAAAAAGATTTATTTTCTGGTTATACAAATTTATTTCAAAAATTTTCTGTTTTTAATTTAAGATGATAAGATGATAAAAATTTCGTCTTTTAGATTTAATTTTTTTATTATCCTAAAACATGGTTCCTCTTTTGCTCAATCTAGTAAGTATTTTCACAACAAAACTGTATTCTATTTAAATTAAATTAACGGAAATAAAATTTTATTTCTATATGAGTCTTACTCTTAGTCATACATATTTATAAAATACTTGAACCACACTGTTCTTAAAGCTAAAATTTCTCTTTGTTTAGACTCTCTTTATAAAATTATAACAGCTAAATATAAGTGAAGAATATACACTAAAGAAAACTAAGTAACGTCTTAACATGGCTTTAGTAGCTGCGGTACTTTGGATACGAAATCAACGAAATGGTAAAAAGACGGGTTGTTTAAGTGTTGTTAGATACAAAAGCAAATGAAA
Organism: Cistogaster globosa; assembly: GCA_937654795.1. NCBI lineage: Eukaryota > Metazoa > Arthropoda > Insecta > Diptera > Tachinidae > Cistogaster > Cistogaster globosa. Next base: position 45,401,343 of record OW569403.1, on the reverse strand, counting down.
GAAAAAAATACCATTGTGTAATTTCAAATTATAAATTTTTAACAAAAAAAAAAAAAAAAAATAGTCACGTGTGCTAAATTTTAAAGTAAAATAAGGTAAAAAATTTAATTTATAGAAATTAAATTAATCCACGTTTATCAAAAATATCTAAAACAAAAAATTTAAAAAATGTCGAGTGTTCGAAGAAAATTACGTGTTTGGCCAAATGATTTCGTTTCATTACGTAGCAGTCAAGAAAATATACAACAAAACAATGAAGAAAGTGATAACAATTTAATTACTACCACAGATAGCAGCAGTTCTACTAACAACACTGTCACCACTTGTTTTGATAGTAAACTTAACACAAATGTTTCAATGGCGGCAGCTAACAATAAAATACACGTTGCGGCAACAAAATCTTTAGATTTAACCGGTCTTCAAGATGATTTAAATAATGTTTGCAGGAATGATGGCAACATAAATGATGAAGACGTTGTAAGGTGAGTTATTTTGTTTACTTTTATAAATAAAGGTTTTTTTTTCTCACTGTGTTTGTTTGTTGTTGCGTTCTGTAACAAAAATATAAATAAAGATAAAAATCAGATTTAATTTCTTGTGACTAAATTGTGTGTTAAATAGAAGCAATTAAAAAACACTAAAATGTTGTCAATTTAGCGATTTTTTTATGGAATTAAAAATTGTTAGAAAGGGTAGTTTACACTCTTAATTGGCTATTTACTTATTGGATTTACTTTATTATTTAAAGGCTTTAATTGAAAATGAATGTTAACGTAAAATTACAAAATATAAGATTTAATTTACACTTTTTTTTAACATTAAATGCTTCGTGATGATTGTAGTTGGCCAATAGTTCTAATTGTAGATTTTGATTATTTTAAATTAAGCTATTAAGGCCTACAGTTGGCAAGTAATTAAAAAAAACAATTTAATTACTGATTCACCCGACGTTTCGTCGATATTTGTCGACTTTTTCAAGGGCATCTATTTTTTTATTAAATAAATTATTAAAATAAAATACAATTACATTATGATTCAAACAAAAAACTTTAAACATATAATTCTGACAGGAATTTAGATACAATATCCATTTCTGACCCCATAAAGTAAATATTTTAAGTTCTTATGTATAGCGAAGTGGATTACGCGATGTCTGACTGTCCGTCCGTGCTCCGGTTAAAATCAAATTTTCCAAAACATTAGATGAGACAGAGGCAATTTAAATACGCCAGTCGATTAGATAAAATTTCGAAAAAAATTTATTGAAAGTCAGCAAGATTGCTCTATGTCCTTGTGGGCAGCGGGCAAAACACGACGTCTGTCTTTAATTTTTTCATATCATTTGGAACACAAAAACATGGGGCGATAGAGAATAAGGAAAAAATATCAAGTAAAAAAAAAATTGGCACTCGCCTGTATTTCCCGAGTTATGGGTTTCGGAACTTTTCATAGATTGTGCACGATAAGATATCAAGATGGGTATCATTTAAAAGCTTTTGAACAGATCTTTCAAAAAATACAAAAATTTGTGTTTGACGAGTAGTATTTTTTGTGCTCAAATAAAATGTGTGACAGAGTTTTTGATATATATGTCCGATTTGTTGATATTTAAAAAAATCACAGTATAATAGTTTCGGGACGATCAGAGTGGCTTTTTGTAATGCATCTTTCCTCTGTGACAGTGTGGCGCCTTAACACAGTTGCGATCTTTTAAGTCGATTTTCTTTTGATCTCTTTTTTTTGTGAATAAATCGTACGATTGTGTAGGATAGTTAGTAGTTTCAGCACTGTCTTCTATTGCAATTAAATAAAAAATCTTTCCTTAAAATATTTCCAGATTAAATAATAAATTTAATTTTTTGTCTGTGACTTGCAGACTGTTTGCAGAACACAATTTCCCCGTATTACGTATAAAACACGTTAGCGTTTTTGTTTTTGCAGATGCCAAATTTTTTTGAAAGAAAAAAAACGTTACTGTGGCAGTTTCTTGCCTTCACGTTTTGTTGTGTTAGAAATGTTAAAGCCAGGCGAATGAAAAATTGCAATTTTTATGATAAAAGCACTATTATTACTGCTATTTAATACACCCGCAATAAACTTAATTTACTTGGATTTGGAAAATACCGCTAAATGCCATTTATGAACACATATAAAATTATTGCAAATTATTGTGATTCTAAATACTGTTCAGTCTTTCTGCAAAATTTTTCTTTAACAATTTTGTTTGGTTTGCTAAGTCAGCTGTATTCTTGCCTACAGTTGGCAAGTAAAGTTGCTCTTTCACGATAAAAATATAATTTTATATAAAAGTAAAAAAAAGATATAAATGTAAAAGAACCCTGATTAACAATTTCCAATACTGTGGTTTCGCACAATTTTTACGTAGCAACGTAATTCAAACGAAATATTAAAAGGCATCGTGCAGATCCGTGTAGTTTGTTTTATTTAAGAGTGTTCTATAAGCTAAATGTTAGGTTTGCGTTTTTTAATAGCGTTTTGCTTAATCTGTTGTCCAGCTTTTCTGTAATTTTTGGCGAAATATAAAAATTTGTTTTCCCGTGCTGTTCTGAACAGTTTGACAATAAGAATTATTATGGAATGTAGTCATGACCAGGCACTATATTCTATGGCTTTTTTTGGTACCAAACGGTGTGGAGGAATTACTTATCCTAAATATTTGTCATAATCGTATTAAACAATTTTGTGTGAAAATTAAATATATAACTTTACAAGCAGTGACGACTTAAATGTTTGAAGTTCCTGTTTTAGCTTTTATCCCACCATGAAATAGTTGCTTGAAAGAAAAGTGGAAAAATACCATTTTATCACAAGTTTAAAGCAGTTATGTGTTGACCACACACAATTTAGAAAACTCATGTGCTTTCGTTGGATTTATAGTTCGTTATCTCCCTTCATTGATAAATGCTTCATAAATTTTTGATAACATTTTTGAAAGGGATCTTCAGGTTTAGTTTTTTTAATTTTTGTTTTTTGTGTGCATTCTTAAGGTTATATAAAATTTATTAGAAATTTTGTATGATATTTTTGTTGCTGTACTTTTGCACTTACTCAATAAATTGTTTTCGTCTGATTGCTCTTTCAAGTTTATAATTTGTTTTAACTCTTCTCTTAAGCCGGTTTTTTTAATGCTTTTTTTTTATAAATTAAGAAACGCATAGAAATTAAAAACTGGTATTTTCAAATTAAAATTTGCTTCATTAACTAATCAAGTCAATAAATTTTTGTTTGGGTTTACATATTTTAATAAACAATTATATTTATTTATTTTTATATTGAAAATTTTACAGTGCCATTTTAATTTTGTTTGTTGTCTTTATACCCTTCACCACAGATAAAAGCAGTGTAAAGCTTTACATTATTTTTAAGCAAAAATATTTTCCATATAATTACTGGTTCTGGAATAACGTTAACAAAATTCGAGTTCGGCCTGAAAAAAATTCTAAAAAAATACTTAAAAACAAAATAGTTTAATAGAAAAGGCTAAAAGAGCTCATATTTTAAAATGTTAAATAAAGTAATTTAATATGTGCTACGAAGCCTGACAGTCGAATTTTAAATTTAAAGCAGTTAACTAAAAAAAGAAGGGGAAAATCCTACAAGACGAGAAGAACTGGTTGCCGTTGTTATCAAAAAGATACACTTAATCATCATTAGAGTCAACGTTGCATTACTTTGCTTATAACGGTATTTAAAAGATTGAGAAAAAAATAATAATAATTGTAAGAATGCATATATTAATTTTTTAATAGACGTGTATATCTTTGAGCATTTTTATAAAATATATTAAGAATGCATGCAGTCTCCTTTTTGTTTGGTATTTATTTTAAAGTAAAAGCTGTTCAAACTTTTAATTCTTATAAAATTTAAATTTTGTTATTTTAACTAATTTTAGAAAGTGAAGTGAAGATGTGTGATTAACATAAATTTTGTAGTTGACACATACCGCGTTAAAAAAAGAACAAAAGATTTTAATTTTAAATGTTTACTTATTATTGAATTAAAAAAAAAATAAATAATGCACAGTGGACCAGAAACAAACTATTAAAAAATAAACCGGGCGTTTTTAACGCTTAAACCATGAACCGGTTGAACATAAACAAAAGCGGTGGCGTGTTTGAGCTTTATCGACATTTCAGGAGCGTTGTGTCCCAAAAGTTGGTAAATTACACTGATCACACTGTGCTGTAGAATAATATTTTTTTTAAACAAAAAAAGGATGAGTATAAAGGATTTAGATACATCATTATCATAACGTTTCGAAAGGCTCTTGAAGCGAAGCGATATTTGTTTTTGTATACTTCGTGAGTGACATTAATCTTTAAAATTAAGTCTAAAATTATCAAGCAAAACATTTTAACTTGTTTCGACACTCAACAATTGAAAAATTTTTTAATGAAAAAAGTATTTGCTACGATATCATCAGTATGCTACATCTTACGCTTTTACATATGTACACTTCTGTAATGCGGATTTTGTCTTTTAAGTCTAGTCTAATAAGAGAAGTATCAAGAGATGCCAATAGAGATAGATTTTTAAAATCTCGTTCCCGATTTCGCAGGATTTTTCGGGATCCCAAAATCTCCAAAAATCCCGAAATTCCCAGGTTTTTTGGGGTATCTTAATCTTTGTTATTTTAATACCCTTTACTACAAAAAATAAGAAAAGGGTTTAACTAATTATTCATCCCGTTCGTAATTTCTACAATATCCATTTCCGATCCCATGATTTCTTATGGATAGCGAAGTCCATTGAGCGATGTCCGTCCATGTTAGTGTTAAAATAAAGCTTGCCAAAGTACTAGATCAGCCAGAAAAAATACGCCAATCGATCAGACATAGTGACAAACGAGGTGATATTGGAAATCAGCAAATTTTTCAAATTTTTTCACATCATTTGAAACAATGAAGTAACTCCAATCAAAAAACAAATACATATATGGGGCGATAGAGAATTAAAAAATAAGAAAAAAACATCAAATGAAAAAATTTGCGCTCGCCCATATTTTCCGATATATTTTTTTTCAAATATTTTAAAATATCAATATGAGTATCAAGAGCTGATGACATTTTCATGTAAAATTATATATCCTACTTATTTTTTTCTTATTTTTTAATTCCCTGTCACCCCAATGTTTGCTTTTTGGTTAGAGTTACTTTACTAAACTAGATTCGGTATAGCCGAATATAGCTCTCTTACTTGTTTTAATAACATTTGTGTAAGAGACATATTTTAAATAAACAATATCCTATTATTTAAGTATTAATAAAAAAAATTGAAAAACTTAAATTTATATTGGGAATTTTCAATTATTTTAGAAGCAAGAAATTAATAACGAAAGAGCAAGCCAGAAATTCTCAAAATTTTTGAAACTATCTCTGACCGATTGACGAGCTTAAATTTTCTTTAGCTCAGCAAAATTAAATTTAACACTAAAACAAACAGACAGACAATTTTTTTTTTTGTAAACAAAAGTAAAAAAGCTGTTTGACTAATTTTTTCCAGTAAAAATGTCATTAGCAAAAACTAGCAACCAAATTTTTCTCTCACATTTTTACGTTCTTTTATCACTCTCTCGTTGCTAGTTATTTGAGTACGTAAATATTGCAACAATTATAACAATTTTAAGCTAATGAACATAATATTAATTATAATTTATTTATTAGTTATTCTTCATACATATTTATATTAATAAATTCTGGGATTTGCAATCTATGCATCCCGATGCCAAACGGGAACTCGGGAATTTCTGTTTGGCCTGCCTCGTATTATTTTATTATCAAAAATGACTATGAAACTTAATAAATTAGAAATGTGTGTTTTAAGTCTGCGTAACGTGATCAGTCATTGTGCCTTAAATGGGCGTTTTAGGTTTTAAACTTAAAAGTTATTTGGTTTATGTTTAAAAATTTTTAAGCAGAAATCAGTTTTCTGTTTTATTTTACATAAAACACAAGCAACAAAACGTTAGGAGCGAACGTAAACAAAGCAAAAGTAAAAATATCTCCTCAAAAATCAAGTAATGCAATTTTGCCGGTTGCTTCTCCACAACTCTTGCCTACAAACAAAATTCTTATAAAACTAGTTTCATGAAAAATGTCGTGGTGTAAAATGGGTCTTATATTAATCGAAAAAAGGAGAGCATTTCTTTCAAAGATAATTAATAATTTAGTAATAGATATTGAGATGAAATTGAAGTACCCAGTCATAGTTGCCAGATATAATAGAGGTGTAGAATCGTTAAAATGGTTAAGAAAAATCGTCAAGATAAATAAAAAGTAACTTAAGGCTAATACTTCTTTTCTGACCTATAGATAGTTATTTTACAAGATAATAATTATAAATGTAATAATAAATAAAAGATAATTATTTATGTAGTCTTAAGTATCTGTATTTTAATATATTTTTTTGCACGTTTGCAAATGCTCTACTTTTAGAAACAATGATATTTAATAAGGTAAAAATGTATAGGATGCAAAAGCTGATGTCACTATGCCCTTTATGTCAGTGTATTCAAGTATAAAAACTAATAATTTAGAACGAAAATCGTAAAATCTTAAAAAAGAGATAGCACTTAATAGTCAAGACAAATCATGAAATATGGCTGTTGCCTATATCCCAGTATTAAGCACTTTTACTCCGATAAATACGCATGTACAGTCTCGATCAGATGAAAAGAGAAATTTAACAAAATAGAAATAACAAAAAATAAAGTTTGTTTGGTTTGTTTCATTTTTTGATAAAAATACCCAATTCCGGGAAAAAATTACATTCCGGTTTTTATCCGGCTTATAAATTCCCAAAATTGACGCCATCTTGGCGCATATTTTATTTTATTTTATTTTATGTTATTATATTGAAAACATCCTTTGTTGATATTTTTGATCAGTAAGGATGTCAAGAGTTGATTATTAAATTAAATTAGTAAGAGCGATATATCCGAATCTTATGTACCATTCTTCAAAAGAATTGGTGTATTTTTTTTTGCGAGAGTGGAGTTGTTTAGAAAACTTTCATATTGTTAATTGTGTTTCGGTATTTGTTGTGCGTTTTCGCTTTTTAAAAATTTCAAATTTTTTTTTTTTTGGAAAAATTTCAATTTTTTTTTTTTTTTTTTGGAAAAATTGAAATTTTTTGTTTTTTTGAAATTGTATTTAATACTCTTAAAACTTTTTTTAATCTTTAAGTGGTGCATTAAATATTATTTATCAAAATATGTATAAAACTTAAACTAAAAAAAACGAGTAACGAGTAACGGGTAACGATATATACTTTAGGGGACCGGAAGCAAATATTAAAGACATTACAAACTCATATATACCCTTCTACCTGCGGCTACAAAAAGTTGTCAATGCTGTAGAAGCGAGCGACAGACGGACACACAGATATTGTACCGATAAAAAATAAAAGTTATGCTTTTACCTTTTTTTGATTGAAACCTAAGAAATTTTTAAACTTATTCGACAAATGTTAAGAGTTTTTATGTTTTTAATTCCTTTTTCTGTATTGTTGGACATTATTGACTTAAAAATAAGGGAAAATAATTTTTTTTATTAAATATTTCCTGATATAAATGTTTTATTAGAACAAAGGTTACCACCTCTTCCACAAAGTTCAATTAACAGCAGATTTGATTCGGGAATATTCTTATTATTGTTTTTTAATTCTTTTTATACTCTTCACTACAAAAAGTGAAAAAGGGTGTTAAGGGCTTGTCATTCCGTTCGTGGTTTCAACAATATCTATTTCCGACCCCATAAAGTATATATATTCTGAGTCCTTATACAAAGCGAAGTCGATTGAACGATGTCCGCCTGTCGGTCCATGCTAGTGTTGAAATCAACTTTACAAAGGCACTTAATGAGCTATAGAAAATTTGAATACGCCAATCGATCAGACATAGCCTCTAATTTTACCATATCATTTTGAACAATAAAGTAACTCCATTAAAAAACAAATGTAAGAAGCGACAGAGAATAAAAAATTAAAAAGAAAAAAAAACATCAAGTGAAAATGCTAAAAATTTTTTAAAAAAGCTTAACCCATTACGAATTGGTGACACTTTTATGTAAAATTGTAAATAGTATTTAATGTTTTTTTTTATTTTTTTATTTTCTGACACTCTAATATTTATTTTTATGACAGAAGCTCTTACTTGTTTAAAGTATTTTCGGTTTGGACGGATATAATTTATGAGAAAATATAATACAAATTACAAGACAAAAAAAAAACATAATAAACAAAAAAAGAAACTCTCCTTTTTTCTTGCTCTCTGTGTAACGCTATACATTTTTCTCTTCTCTTTGGTTAAACAAATTACCCATAAATTTCCAATTAACTTTTAGTTGTCGGTATAAACTCGGTGTATGTAGTTCACACAAAATAAATATTTAAATTTATTTTCATTACGTTAACTTGTGCGATAGTTATTAAAATATCGCACTTTTGTATGCAAAAGTGTAACGAAAACAAAAATCAAATTTTTAAATAAATTAAATAAACGAAAACCAAAACACCGCACATATATAAAAAAATAAAATATTTTAATATTTTATAAAATAAACTACACAAATTGTTATACAAATGTATCTGCATTTGTATCTGTTTTAAATGTAGAGGAGAAAAATGTAAAATATATACACATGTGCATATGTATGTACGTATGTGCATTTTGTAGATATTTATTTAAAATGAAATTCAATTTTACTAATTTAAAAGTGTTTGTTTTTTCTCCAAATTATTGCGGTTAAAAAATGTCTACTATTTCGCTTGACAATTAACTAAGTTATTGCACAATAAATGTGTTGTAAATCAATTTAAAATATTTGGAGAGAAAATAATTAAATACTATTACGTCGCCACAAAAAAACAAAAAACTTAAAATATAAAACTAATACTCGTAAATTAAACTAAATACTTATGCAATTTTAATTCTATTAACAGAGATAAAAAACAAAACTCGTAAACTGATTAGAGCTCTTATATGCTAAAGTAAACGTATTAACCCTTTAAATTCATAATTTATACTTTTTGCATTAAGTTTTAATTTTATTTACTTTTATAACTTTTATTCACAATAACGGTTTAAAATGTATTTTCTCTTTGCAAATAATTGGAGGAACATCTAGTGATGATTTTATCTATAAAAAATGTCATGTGTGTCCAAAACAAAGGGCATTTTATTTAAAATAAAATATTTAATTTATTTAAAGAACCAAATAAAATAACAGAGTTTGTACGAGCGGGTTTTCATTTTGAGTTGCATCGTTTTTGTCTGACAGTGCGGCATCTAAAATTAATTTTTCTTGTAATTTTTGTTAAGAAGTACAGAATTCCATCAGATTTTTCTTGTAAATGAATCGTACGATTGCGCAGGATTGTGATTCGTGATCAAAAAGTAAAAAAATAGGGTCTTATTAAAACTAATAATATTTTCATGGTCATTAACCTCATGGGAGCGTGACCCAGCTTGAAAATCTTTAGAACGATACAAAGATACAAAAAGAAAAACGTTTCAAATGGCGGCCATGCTAAAAATTTTTATTTCAGACTTTTTGTCGAGCTTATTTTTGGCTAAGGTATGGGATTAACTCCTTCATCAAGCATAATTTGACCACATTTTTTGAAAAGCGTACTTTTTTTCTTCTGTGTGTTTTACTGAAGCTGCAAGGCTTCAACCAGTCTTTCATGAGTAGGGCCAACAATATATGGATTACAACGTTTTAGTTTATACTTAAGCGACTACAAAGCTCTTTAAAAGAGCGCGCCTGTGACACCCATCATCTATAGATTTTGTATATTACCCTACGTCTTCACTAGCCTTCAAGTTGCTATGAACATCATATCGCCCATAAATTCGGACAATATAGACTCTCAACGTTCATGTTTCGTTCATGTAAAACCATCGTTGGCCGAACATTTGTCTGAGCAATTGTGTTTGCCTTCAAATATGACTTTCAGTATGATTTCTCCATTTCGAATTAACGCCATCCTTTAATCAACAGTTTGAGTACTCTTTTCCTAGTTAAAAACATTAATACAACCCTGATGAAATTAAGAAAATTAGGCTCAGACAGAACATTAACATCAACACGTACAAGAACATGGAAAATTAATACTGTTCTTTTGCCGGCGTTATGTGCATGTCGTGTTCGTTAAATTCAAACTTGACGATTTTTAAAATCTCTCTTATACTAATTTGATCATCCCTGGTCTATTTTCTTTTAATAGGTGCGTTCCCGTACTCAACATCATGCACGCAAATGTCTGCCAGAAGTGTTATATAAAAATTTTATCCCAATATAAAAATTTTATAAAAAAAAAAAAATAAATAAATAAATAAATAAAATAAACATAAGAACATACAAAATATTTGTGTTTTTATGTTTACTTTGAAGAACTGCATGTTTATTTTGTTTGACATCTTGTTTTGGGATAAAACTTTGGTTTTTTGTGTTCCCGTACTTCTGGGCATTTTTGTCTTCAATTGAGAATAATTTATGTTTACTCTTATTTTACCAAACTTTACCCAAAAAGTACGGGAACGGAACTAATATTTTCGTTTTGAATTACACAAGTTGAGAATGGATCTTTAATGAAAGAGTATACGTAAATGAAAACGAAAGAGTGTGAATTTTATAATATTCGTTAGAATTTTTACCGGTCTGCTTGTTTTTATTTTTTAACTTCTTATTTTGCTTCTGTTATATTCTTTTGCGGTCATTAACATTATTCATATGTATTTTGTTTCGTTGTTATTATTGTGTCTTGTTGTTATTTTTTGTATTTAGCACAATATTTTATAACAATAAAAACGACTGTAGTTTCTTTATTTTGTTGTTTTAAGTTTAGTATTTTTTTCTCTCTTTATGCAACATGTGGTTGTGCTGTGAACGTTGTACCTATACACCACATTTGCAAACCCCCACTTAAAAGTTTGAACAATTTTAAGACATAAAGTCAACTTATTATAGTAATTTTTTTATAATAAATATTATAAATAATAAAAGTAATTTAGTGCTATCTTTTCAATTTCTTTTGCTTTTACTAAAATCTAGACCCCTTTAGCTTGCAGTTTCTCTTGCACCTTAGGGCATGTATTAGACTCGCTGCCTCAGTTTTTTGCTTATTAGCTTTTGAAGCCTAACTAATTCAATTCGACTTAGCTTATTTTAATCTAAAGCAGACTTTGTTTTTGTTGCACCCCAAGTTCGTGGCAGATCAAAAAATTATGAAATTCGGAAAAAGTAAATAAGTGATTGCAAGTAGCGCTTCTAGAAAAAAAAGTTTTTCAACATGAACATTGTTTTCAATTGTGACAACACCAACAACATAATAGTTTTGACGAACTCATAGTAGATGCGTTGACAATTGTTACAACATTTTCCATATTGCTTTAGAATCAATATTGCTTTACTTTAAATAATTAAAATCCACTATGAAAATTCATTTAAGAAGAACCCGCTGGTTTTTCTGAAAACAAAAAACATTTTTTCAAACGAAGCCCATTTTCACTTGTCAGGGGATGTCAGCAAGCGAAATTTCCGCATTTGGGCTTCTGAAAATCCTAGAGCGATTATTGAGAAACTTTTGCATGCTCAACTTGTCACTGTATGGTGCGCTATGTGGTCTGGAGGCTTGATTGAGCCGTTCTTTTCGAACACAAGGCTGAAAATGACGTAACGTGATTAAAGTGACTTAAAACTTGGATAGAAGAATCGATATTTGTTAGCGAAGTCGTAGTGAGCATTTAACAGATATCATTTTTCATTCATAGTTGCCGAATTTTTCTCTTTGTAATACAATAAAAATTTGAATTTTCTTTATTAAAATTTTTTGTTTTAGAAAACAAAATTCTTCTTAAAAAACAGTTAACTTATTTTAAAATCAATTAAACTCAATTCTGATTTAAAGCATTAAAAGTAATTAGAAGTCATAAGCTGGCTTGAAAGATCAAAACTATAAAAGGAAATAGGCAAAGCTTTTGCTATCGGGCGGATGAACAGATGTACATATGTATGTAAATTCGGTATTCTAGTGGAGAAAGGCTTCTTTCGTCTTTGTTTCTGTCTTGAATACTTTGTGTAAATTTTCAAGCTATAACCCTTGTATGATAAAAGGACACCCTCTAATTTTAGATTTGTTTTTTGCAGCGGATACTTTTTTTGTGCAAATTACAAGTGTCTCTCTACTAAAAAAAAGATCGGAAAATGCCCGTCTCTTAGGTACACCCTTTAATTTCCCATTTTTTTATTGTTGCAATTTATTACTAGGGGCCATTCTTATAAACACTTTATGAAAATTTAGTGTCTGCTAATTTTCAGAAAATATGTAAAAATTACGAGTGTTGTATGGGGACACCCTTTAAGTTTTAACTCTATTAATTTATTTTTACAAAGTACCTAATACGATTTCTCTGTTATTTCTAATCGTTTCAAAAAAAGGTCAATATTTCTTGATAATTAGAATATCCAATATTACAAAAAACGCAACCAAATCTCCACTGGGTATCCGAGAAGCTTTTCGTGTATCTGGAATTTCTCAGCCAGTTGGAACAAAATACCTAAGTTAACTCTAGACCATAATCATGATATAAAATAAACAGTAGGCTTAAAAGGTGCAACAAAATATATTAAGCAGGAATTGCTTTAAGCTTTTCAAATCAGTTGGCCTTTTGGTGCTGCTTGCTGTACGGCTCTTTTGGCTCTTATAATATTGCACCGTATCCGAAGCACTTGCTTTTTTCCGATTACAGAGCTGCTCGTCTCCGCAGTCTCTTCTTGCTTAATAAAATGCTAATCGAAATAAAATCTTGAAGTGGAAAAAATAAAAAATAAAATTGCGATGATTTTTGCTCTTTACTTTGATAGGCGTCGTGTGTTTTATAAACTTTATATTTATTTTAATTTTGAATATAAGAATATTTATTATTTCCGCTTGGCTAGTGAATTCATATGAAAATGATTAATTGCAAACACTGCCCAGCAGTTTTCAATTTTGATTTGTCCTCCGTTTGATAGGTGGGCTGTTAGTGCTTACATGCGTATGGTGAACAGAGCTGAGTAAGTAGTTAGTTCTACGATCTTGAGATCAAATCTCAATTGCGATACAGCTTTGTAGGGTGTGTTTCTGCTTGTTAAATTAAAAATAATCATAAGTTCAAATCCCATGAAAACCTTGAGTATTTTTTTATCAGCCGTGTTAGAATAAGTTTTAGGGGCAAATAAATGAAAAACAGTAGTTACAACCTCCTGAACATCACATAAAAAGTTGGTTAAGGCGGTTGTATAACAAGTTAAGAAAATCATGGTCCAATCTTGACGGAGCCTTAGTTTGAGAGGAATGCTTATCAGTACGAGGTTTAAGGGCCTGGTTGGTTAAACAACATATTGTGGGTTCGATTGTCGCATTAGCGTATGTCTGGATTGCTGCGCTGGAAAATGCGCAGGTTTGCTAAACCACACATCGAATAGTTCGAGTCTTGCAGCAATAACATAATGTTGTGGTGTATATGGCTGCATTAAAGCGCATGTTAGTAAGCAAGAATAAATCTAGCCAGAGACATAGACTCTGCCGATTATGAGGCCAAGCTGTGAGCTTGATCATATTCTCCTTTGACAATCGATCATGTGACATTGAAAGCTATGAAATGACAACTCTTTTGCTGCTGTAGTCGAAGTGGTAAACACGTTGGCTACAAGCCTGGTTGACCAGGGTTCAATCCCTGCGGCAACCAAAAATAAAAAATGTTTTTTTCTGTTTAATGGTATAAATACATATTCAGAATTAACATTAAACATGCAGCCTCCTTCGTGGGTACTTCTTCATAGTATATTCGCCGGCAAAGTAAAATAACTGATAAAATGGCTATGTCTAACTTTCTTTTTCCACCACCTGTCTTATCTCTCATCTATCCCTTTCCTAAAGAATGTAGCACGGTTACGAAAATAACTAAATATACATTATTGACTGAAGTTCTACTTCTCTTTAAAAAAAATAATATTTTCTCTTCTCTATATCTGATCGTTATATTCTGTTTAGTTTTATATCTTCCTTTAAGCATAAGAAGAACTTAATTGACTCTTCTATAAAACCTAATGACCTTCTATCTTATCACATGCGAATCTTTACAGAAGTCAACTAGTTTAAATAAATTTTTTAAAACTGTTTTTCAAAATTGTAGGGCATTTATTAACATTCACCAAGTACATGTTTTGTGGTGTGTGTATGTATATAAGAGCCAACACATGTGCAAACACTTCCATTTTTATGTTAATTCTTTTTTTTATAGTAAAATAAAATTCATTCACTTTTTATTTTAAAAGCAGGTATGATTCGCATTAGTTTAACATAAGTTTGATGGTGAAATTTACGAGTATTTATTTTGTTTTAAAAAATTTATTAAGTGCCTTTGGTGTTTTCTTATGAACTAAACAAATTATTTTAATTAAGTGAACATTTTGGAAAACACTTTGAAAACCAAATGAAACACATTTGAAAAATTTCAATATGAGGCGCAAAAAGTAAGTAGATCTTTTCTTAATTTTAATTTTTAATGCATTTGTCTTTAGGAATGTTTTAAGCATTTAGTTTTTAAAACAATAATTAAGTCTAGTTGAGGCAAAAAATATGTATAAATTTATAGTTTTCCTAAAATAATATACATTACAGACAGACATATTTTTTATTATTATTTTCTCTTATTAACAATCTATTTTGCAATATTTAGCAAATCTAATAACTAAAAGATAAACTTAGAATACATTTTACTTTAAATACATTAAACTTTAATAGGATTATTATACTATTTCTACAACTTATGCATGAGAGTTTTATTTTCTATATGGGAAAACTAATACGTGAAATCTATTCAGTCTTTTAATTTCGTCTGTTTCGTTTAATAGGGAAATAGCTAATACAATGCAATGAATACTTAACCGATTAATGTATCGGAAGTTAAACCTATTTATTTAATTCATTATATAAGGTTTTAGAGGTATCTGTGAATCTGTGAATTCTTTGTTTGTCATGTACTATAGAGCAGCGATTATATTTCTTAGAGTTTTTGACTGATAATGCTGCAATATCTCAACATTTGAGTGACAGTTGTATACCATAGTTTTACACTGGCTTTAGGATTACCTTATACATACAGTTTAAATTTATTTTGTAAACTAAGCTGAGATTTTCTTCCTAGTAACAATACATTTTTTTTTTTTTTAATATTAAGATGCTCCCTTTTAGACTTTATGGGATCTTTCCATGTTAGTCACTTGTCAAGATGCATTCCCAAGACGAAATTTGTGTATAGGAAATTTTGTGCTTAAATAGATTCGTGTAATTTTTATTGTTTCATGCTATTCAGAAAAACGTATTTTCAATGCGACTTGACTTAATAAAGTCCTCTTGAGACGAACAAATAAACACCTCAAATTTTTGCAGATGTATGTGAGTATTCTTTACTTGTAACCTGCCGCAGAGGTACAAAAATAGACGTCAATCATCACTCTTTATCAGGTGATGATTAATGTTACTGACTTGTTGTACAATTTTAATTAAGAAAAGGGAAAATATGAAAAATAAATTTTGGATGAAAAGTTGTTACAGACATTATTTATTTATTTAATTTATTTTATTTTATCCTACATTTAAACAGTATTTGAGTTTGTTTTTGTTAATTACAATTGGAGACGATCAAATAATCATTATCGAATTAAAAAATCAAAAACGTTCTTGCCGTGTAGCCATAAAAGTACGATTACACGTACGAATTCAGCTTATTTGACTATCTCCAGGGCACTTAAATTAAGAAAAATTTAAAAGTAGGTTTTTTGGAAATTCTTATATAGAATTATTTTTGCGATATTATTTTCCACACTTTTTTCTTTTTATTTAAAAATAGTCTCTACAAGAACAGTGACCATCATTTGATCCAACAAATGACAATCACTGATGATGCAAATATTCATCACTAAGTTATACAAAGTTTCTATCACATTCTTAATATGAAACTGAAGAAAATGGTGTAAACATTTGTATACGTGTGATGTGTGTAGCAAACAGCGTTGCCAGTGAACAGATTTAATTACAAAACTTTTTATAATCTTCATTTTGAACTTTTTTAATTAAGTTTGTATAAACATAAGTTAAAATTTAGATTTAAATTACAAGTAAAAGTGCTATATAGTTTAGTGAAGTTACTCCGATCAAAAAAGCAAATATTGGGGTGACAGAGAACTAGATAATTAAAAAAAATTGGGTACTGAATATATGTATATAGTTTTACACACGGAAGAACAAACTTAGTTATACCCTGTTACCACTGTTTGTGGTGAAGAGTATAAAAAAAAAATCATATACATTTAATACGAAAAGCCGTACAACGGCAACGCCGTTTCAGTATTAAATTGTTACAAATGTGTTAGTAGATAATTGTGGATGTATAAGTTTCCCTCACTCATTCCTTGCTGGAGTGTTAGAAATAAACATTAGTAAAAAATAATATGTTAAGTGAGTCACGTGTTTTTTTTTTATTTACAAAATCTGTTACATACTTTCATTTGTAAACTCGTGACTTTTGGTTAATGACAATCAAGCGTGAACTAAAACTTTACAACAAACACGTCAATTGCTCCTGTCAATTGTGTTTACCCAAGATATTTTTATTTTTAAGCAAACTTAAAAAATTAAATATGGAACTATTTAATAAAAAAAAATTATTTAGAACTTTTTTAAAAATTTTTTAAGAAAAAAAATGTAGAAGTTATCAAAATGTCGACCGCTACATCCTTAATCAGCACTCCTTATATCTATCCACTTTAGGCTTCAGTTAGTGTACCCTTTAATTATCATCTATTTAAAAGACAAAGTTGAATGATAACCTAATACCGGTTACTGATACAAATTTTGTATCAAAATACATTTATTTTACTAGTGTCGTCCGCACGGCTGATTTTTCTCCTATGATATATTGCAAAAACAACATGGCTTTTTACTGTTGCCTTGTAGTTCGAAATATCAAAATTGTTTATGTTTTACAAATTCATCGCATCTTAAGATTTTTCTGCAATTATCTCTTATTTCTCTTAGTTTTTTGACATTTCCAACCTCAAAGCAATAATAAACAGCCATGTTTTTTTTTTTTGTGACGTTGTATTTGCTGTAGAGATGCAACGTTTTAGAGCCATTTTACAACATGCCATTTTTATATTTTCAATTCTTTTCAAAAGTTTTAGCGAGTTTCATTGCGTCCCTAAAATATGATATTTTTTATGGCCTTTAATTTAGAATTCGTTACTGTAGTTGTTTGTGTTATTTCAATTCTGCCGTCGTGTAAATTGGGTCTTGGTTCCGTATGCAAATTAATTATCATCTGATTGCGAACCATAATGTTACCAAAATATTATTTATTTTATTTTTCTGGTTCTCTTAGGTGATACTCTCTTTTTGATAACGCCATGAAAAAGCGTTGCCATACGTTTGAAAAAAAGGGAGATGTGGCTTACCTATATCGGTTAAAATTATAATTATACTGTTAATAATATATCATGTTAATGAGCATGTAAACTAACGTGTAGATTCACTATCAAAAATATATAACTATTAGCAGTGACCACGACTTCGTTCGCGTGTCATTTATAATTTTCTAAAAATTCAAATTTAGACAAATGTATTCTTAAATATATATTGTGAAAATCTGTAAACAGTTTTAAAAAATTTTTCATCTATAAAAATAAATTTTGCAGACAACTGCTTAAGTACTGATAAAATTTATTGGTTTTACATTGGTATCTCTATTATCTTTGAAATAACTTATTTTTACGAAACAAAAAGTATTCTATATTTGAACCAAGGTTCTAAGGGACCTCTACACAAACTTTTATTTAAATCCATCCAGCAGTTTTGACGTGATGCAAACACAAACAGACAGACAGACAAAAAATTCCAAAGATAGGTGTTTTGTATTTCATTTTGATTACTATCTACACCAACATTAAAATTTTCAAAAAGTATTTCCTGCCGGTTTTTCTACATATATTTATATTGAAAACAAAAACAACTTTTTATATTTTGTTTTTGTTTTCAATACAAATATGCCAAAGAAGAAGTCGTTCGCATGTATATAAATCGGCTATTCATGTACAGAAATGACCCCATTACTGTTTTATTATATGTATAGATAAGTACTTCTGAATTTTTAAGCAACACTCGCGTTATCAAAAGTTACCGGTCTGTTTTTATGTTTTATCTCGTTTTCATAAATTTGATTTATTGGAGTGCCGTGACATATTAATGCTAATGAAAAAATTGTTAACAACCCCACTTTAGTAAAAATTAATACAATTCTTATTTATTCTCTGATGTTACATAAAATAGTACCGGACATTTAAATCGTAAGGTACGGCCAGATTAATCAAATTTTTGACAAAAAATACGTAACCACTAATTTATGGAAATAACTTTCTATCATTTTTAAATACTTAATAATAATTATAAGATCCTACTTAGTACAGAAGGTAAGATAATACATTTATTATATTTTAAATCGCCATTCGTAATAATACGTGCCAGAAAAGATTGAATAAAAATTTGTAAAAATAGTGGTTACGCTTTTCGGTCAAATATGTGAATAATCTGACCGCACCTTTAGGATTCTGCATTTTTTAAAAATAAAAAGAGAGAGCTCACAACAAATTGATTTGAAGATGTTAAATTGATGACTTCAAGTCAAAAATTGAAGGCGGGTTAATCGCCGATTTCTCACATTCGAAAGCCAGCTTATTGTATAGTACTTCGTAATTTGTGTCATCATTTCTGATAACAAAACTCTCCTACTGTATGTTACAGATCCGAGCAGTATATATGACCGTGAGTTTTAAAAAGTCTTCAAAGTCATACTGTTACCACACAGGAGACAAGAACTCAGTAAATAAATAAAGAATGAGGTCGCAAGTAGACTTGTGTAGTTTATAAACGAACTAGTTTATTTAAACGATTTCATCGATTGTACTAAGTAAACTAGTTCATACTTTTAAGTACACCTGGTTAATTTTTGAACTATACTTTGTATTTGAACTACCAGACAAGAAAAACTAGAATCCATGTCTTTTTTTTCTTGTTGACTATTTCCGACATTTAATTTAACATTCGTTATGGCAATGCTACAGTATTGTTGCCATCATATTTTAAAAAGAACATTTGAACTAAAAGAGCTTTGAACGAAAGAAAGCGTTTGAACTAGAAGTTGAAAGTTGAGAGATTTTGAACTGAAGACAGAGAGCCTTTGAACTAAATTTTGAACTAGTTCATTTTCAAACTGTGAACTAAAAAGAGCGGTCACTAAATTGAACTATATGGCACAAGTCTAGTCGCAAGTTAGAAATTAAATGAGAATCTTATATACATATGTGTGTACATGCACTCATACATACATACAAACATATGTATATAATAACAAATAAAAAAAGTAACCCGTTTATTTTACTCACCCTTTCATATTTTGTTTAGAAAGATAAAAAAAACTTTATTATAATTGGCTTATTTATTTGGCTTTAATAAATTATAATTTGATGATTGACATTCATAACCAGATAAATAAGTTAAAATACGATAGATTTTTTTTATTTTTGTTATATTTAGTATAAGAAATTGCAATATTTAAATATATTATAAATTGGTTGCATCAGAAATGTAAAACACATGTGTGATTAAGTCAATTGTCAGTATGAAAATACTGAGAATTAAGCTTTTGCCTCGCGTTGTGCGAGTGGCGTGATATTTTGGTGTTATGTGTGTGATTGTCACGTTAGTAAGCTGGTTTCCGTGTCATGGATCCCAACATGGCACCATTTAATTACTTATTTTATAATTTTATTTCTTTTTGTCTAACTATTACACTTTAAAAGAGAAAAAAATTCGGAAAAATCAGGTTTTGTTTGGGGGAATCCTTTTAAGTTTCACTTTATTCCTTATACTTGCGGTTGAAGCAAGCACGCAGATTGTGTGAAATTAAAAGGCCTGCTCATTGCGATTCAAAGGGTAAGCGTATACTGATACACATAAGTCACGTCTTGTATGGTACCTCCTTTAATTTTGATCCTTATGCTTTTGTATTTCTTGCTACAACGGATCTGCTTTAATATCAAGTGTTTCCCTATAACGGTTTAAAAGATAATTCCATATGGTTGAAGATAGCGTTATTGGCGATCTCTTTAACTTCTAACATTTTATTATTTGTTGTAGAATCGATAAATAAACATCTTCTGTTAAAAATTAAGTGTACAACAAACGGACAGACATTGCAGTGTCTGTCATAAGCGCGCTGGAGTTGAGAAATTTTACTTGTAAGCTTTCACAAAAGTTTTTATTACAAAAGGTGTGGAAGAGTTTTTCTCTTTTTGAACCAGAGGTTTTTTAATACATTTTTTGATCCTTCGTGCAATTATAAAGGATTTTTTCAATGCCCAATTAAACTTACGAATTTATTAACTGTCTAAGGACGCCATACTGCGCTTAAGGCTGAGGCACATAGAATCCGTCATACGTCAAACTTTGAAGTGTTCAACTTAAGTCAAAGTATTGACGGATGGGGTTGGTAAAATGGGTACTTTGCTGACGGATATTAAATCAGCTGTTTTTGTTCACGTTTATTTGCAAAAAAAAAAATATTAAAGTACACATTTAAAATGGAATTGGACGATATTTTAGACTTTATTTTAATTGTAATCTTAATGTATAAAGCTCGGGGATGTCTTAATTTAATAAGCAGAGGTCGAAGATTTTAGGTCAGGCCGCTTTATAAATATCAAGACAATAACGGATTTTTCCTGAACAACTTAAGTAAACTGTAAGAATGGAGAAACAAGTATTCGACATGCTTTTTAACTTAGTAAAGGAAGATCTTACTAAGAACTCCAACAGACTCCAATACCTGCAAATTGACATACCTGTCTCGTAGCGATCGCCATCGGCTTTGACAATGTTCAACTGAAAATAGATAAGCTTAAAGAAAGCAATTTAATGTATAAAAACATTTCTTACCTGTTGTGCCTGTTGCAGCAGCTACAGCTGTCATACAAGCAAGGAAACATTTCCACCGCTTCAATCATCTTGACCTCCATTTTTTGCCCCAGCCTTGAGTATTTTGCTGATGGATATTAAATCAAAGTTTGCTCTCTATTTTTATTCACTTTTAAATTTAATTTGTATTTTATTCACTTGTTAATTTAATTAAATTTGCACTTTATTGTTTGCCACAAAAATTGTTTTATTAAAATCACAAAACACAATTGAAACACAGCAAGAGTTAAAAGAAAACAAAGAAGAAGATGCAGTTGATAGTTATCAAAGTATTCAAGATACGTCAAAAGTTCAAAATTGACCAACTTTCGTACTTTTCCTTGACGGACACGTATTGATTGTAGCAACGCT
This sequence comes from Cistogaster globosa, assembly GCA_937654795.1. NCBI lineage: Eukaryota > Metazoa > Arthropoda > Insecta > Diptera > Tachinidae > Cistogaster > Cistogaster globosa. The sequence goes on along the minus strand of OW569403.1, from coordinate 45,379,896 downwards.
CATAAGAAAACGTGTATTTTAACTGACTTATCAGTTGAATTTGTCAAAGTTTAACGTATGACGGATTCTATGTGCCCCGGCCTTTACTTTTTGATAGTTATGATCAGCAAAATCTGCAACTTACAATAAATCGGTTGATGCTTAAACAACGCTACGAAATTAGTTAACATTTATAGACGAAAAATAAATCAGTAATGGGGTTCATTTTTGGCATAAGGCGTTTATAAAAAATTAAAATTTCCGCATTTGGAATGAATCTAATTCACAGCAAACTCTACCTGAAAGTAGACTGTTTAATAAAGTTTACACGCTGGTGGCATCGTTGTTTCTTATTTCTTGAAAAATGAATCCAAAACTCTTGTTACAATCGTTGGAGATTGTTGCCGCTACGTATTATTTTGCGACCATTACCACCGACTTGTTCAAGTAAAAACTTGGCGATAAGCTAATTTGGAGAAATTGACCTATTATTTTGCCTTCAGGGTGGTGCCATTTTACAATTCCCGATTATTTTCGGTGAAGCGATGTTATGTCGCTATTTTGTGCTGATAAATTGACAAATCATAAATATTTGCGCCTTAGAGGCTAACATTTTCCAACGCTTGAAGTGTAAGTTTCGAATGACGTCCATTCGTTCGAAAATATTAAAAAAAAAATTTTTTTTTATCAAAATTTAATTTTTTTAATGTTTTTAATACTTAGTAGGATTTGTAAAAATGTCTTCTTACGCTGAAAATTAGAACGAATTTTCGCATTAAAAAACACCTTGAATGACAATAAAAGGACTGTGAGTTTAAAGGTAGTTTAAGGGATTGTGCGGTTTGATTTAAATAACAGTAGCAGTTATCACCCCTATTCTGCGTTTCGATTCGAATTGAAATTTTCTGTCTGAAAACTTTGGTGTTCTGCGTTTCGATTTCGCTCAGTTTCTTTCGATTATATGTATTCTGCATTACGATCGGAGCCCCGTTTTTCTCAGTTTTTTTTTTTTTTTTTTTGTTATCGGAGGGGTTTTCTTTATTTGGGTTTTTTTTAGTTAAAAATTTAAAAAATGTAAGTAGAAAATGAAATAAAATGTTCAAAAACGGTTTAAAAAAACACTTAAAATTATTTTTAATTAATTTATTTAATTAAATTAATTTTCTTTTATCTTAAATTTTTAATTTTTGTACCCGAATCTGATTTGTTTTATTATTTATTACGGGTCAAAAACAACAACACAAGAGCAGTATGAAAAACTGGCAAATTTTAATGGCATCTAAAGCAGACATTGCATGTGGATACCACCAGCGATCAAAGGAAGAAGTAGCAGTGTTCTGAGAGGACGTTGCAGGAATTCCCAACAAAAAATGCCATGAACAACTAATTTTTATTTTGTTTTTATTTATTTATTTATCAGTAATATATTTTATAAAGTAAATTTACAAAATATAGAAAAAACAAAAGCGCCGGGTAACAGGACCAAATGCGCATGTATCGAAAATCAAATTTAAAGTAATAATACTACATTTATGGAACTACTAAACAGTGGAACATGTGTCGCTTTAAATTGAATTAGCAAGAAAATTTAAAAGAGTAAAATTCAAGTGGCAAAATGATTATGTGATTAACGTTAATCGAAATAAATTAAATCTCTAAAATATTGTGTTTCTGCAGACTTCTTTTGATCGTTCTTAAGTTCCCTTCACTGCTGCAATCAAGCAATTTATCCAAAGGTATGTTAGTTTTAGACAAGTGACATTCTGACAGTATGTGTGAGACTGTGAGACCAACATTGCAGTTGCTACATACAGGTGGCTCAGTCCTCTCGTAGTAGTGCCTGGAGTTAAATAAAGCTTTACCTACTCTCAAACGAGCGAGTAATATGCAGTTATACCTAGACAGGTTCGTATTGTAATCGGGCCTTTTTATTGTTGTAAGCGTCGCTATGAATGGTGCTGTTATTGTTTTAGGCTGACATGGAATTTCTGTTACTTGCGGTTACTTTGCTGCTGAGTCTGCGTGTTCATTACCTGCGATTCCGATATGCGAAGGTATCCATAGGACCCTGATTTTGTTTCTACTATTTTCCAGCCACAATATTTCGTTGTAAGCCCCATTTTGATTTTTGATTAGGGCTTTGATAGCACTTAAGCTGTCGCTGCATATTAAACATTTTTTGCCACTTTCAAGAATTTACTTTTAATTATGTAAACATACAACTTTTTGTATTTAATTTGACATTTGTTTATGAAAATGATAACAAACGTGCTTATTTTGCTATTTCATTTCCACATTCCACAGTGATGCTATTAATTTTGTAAACATAGTTATCTTCTTTTTCTTTCGATTCCGTTTTTTTCACAATAACAATTTTCGATTGCAATAATCTAAACGCAGAAAAGGGTAAAGGCCGTGTCAGATAAAACTTTTGCTTTGCGTTGCAAATTCGCTTTGACATTTAAGATAAAATGTATGAACTTATATGAAACATGTCACATAAAGCACTTTTAACGCAAAGCAAAGCGCAAAGTTGGTCAACACTCATCTTTTGGCGCGCTTTGACAATTAGCTGCTATACATTTGTATATTATTTTTTGCAAAATCTAAAGTAAAAGAGGTAAGTATTTTAAAATGTAATTTTTTTATTAAATATTATTCCTTTATTATTTTTGAAAAAGGCTTCTAGTATTAATTTGTAACAAATTATTTTAACTATAGGAAATAGTTTATTTTAATATTCTTATGTATACATGTAGTTATATAAAAATGCTTCATTCATTAAGATTAGGATTAGAACCAATTCCAATATGTCCTCCAATAACATTTTTTAATATTATTTTAATGAAAATATAAAAACTACTATGCACTTTTAACGTAAACAAACAATAATTAAGCGCTGTCAAAGTTTTTATTGTGACATACCTCTTGCGTTTTACACTTTTTTTTTCAAAGTTTGAAACGTCACGCAAAGCGAAAAAGTTCTATCTGACACGGCCTTAAGTGTTATGTGTTACTTACGGTGCGGTCAGATAAGTCAAATATTTGACCAAAAAAGCGTAACCACTATTTTTACAACTGTTTATTTAATCCTTCTGGACATGTATTATTACAAATGACGTCTTAAAATGTTGTATCTTACTTTTTTTAGACGGATCTTATATTTCTTAAGAAGTATTTAAGAAGGACAAAAATATTTTTTCATAATTTAGTGGTTACGTCTTTTTGGTCAAATATTTCACTAATCTGACCCTTAGACGAAAGACCCCTTTCCGTGGGTTTCTTTTACTACTTATTTTATTCGGCCAATTTTTTATTCAAGAAGGTAAACATTTCCTAAGCAGACCAGTGTTATTTATTTTAGTTAAATAGATAACAGAACGTTAATGTATCTAAAATTACAAATTAATGAAATTTTATATAATTTAAAAAGAAAATCAAATCTAGGAGGGTTTTTATTTTAAATAGATATTTAATTTATAAAAATAAATGATAAGGCAATATTTGCATAAAGCAATCATGTGCAAAAACAAACATGCAAACGAACAAACACTTGTATTAAAAAAGGGGTGTTTGGTTAACAAGTTTTTAAAATTTTAATGAAAAGAAATATCTTTCTTTTTCTTATATTTTTAAGCAGAGTTGAAATCAGGGTTAAACAGACACCCTCAAAAGAAATTAATCATCGTCATGCGACTGTGGATGATGATTTCAGCTCAACTCATCCAGACGATTTGCTGGCGGCACGTTTTGAAGAATATGGCACAACACCGCCAAGAACACGTCTGAAAAACAAAACAAGAGACTGGGAGAGGAGGCAAAGATCTCAAGCTGTAACATCTGTAGGAGGGTAAGTTCCTTAAAATATTTAAATGAATTAAAAAAGGAAAGCACAATATATTTTTAATTTTTTTTAAAACTTTTTAGATGTGCAGAATCAATAGTAGTACCAAAAAAAGGTATGACACGTATGGCACGATGCCGTGTGTTGCGCCGTAATACCATGGACTGTGCTCTGCTTAATGAAATGTTTGTAAATGAGGATAGTGGGTCCGCCAAGCGAACCGATAAACGAGCCCAAGCTTTATTACGTGAATCCGAACGTGAGTTAAAAAATTCTTTAGCTACAGTAAGCACAAATGCCGTGTTGTGTAGTTATAATGCTCGTGTTAATAGCTTCAGTGAGAGTGTTTACAATTCGGAAGCTCAAGATAAGTTTTCTCCGCTTAATGCTGAGGTGTCGCTAAGGTATCAACAGCCTAAGGTAGTGGAATCATGCAATCGTTATATGAGTGTCTCATCGCGACCTATTGGATGTCGTTCTTCAGCGCCTCCTCTTGCCTTTGCTCATCAGTCGCAAATGGGCTTTCAAGCTACACCAGGTTATAAAATACGCAAAGAGTTCCATGAAACGTTTGCTAATCTAATTAAATTGGGAAGTGTTGATAGACAGGATGCCAAGGTAAAATTTAAAAAAAAAAAGTTTTTCCTACATAACTTTTTTTCAAATTATTTTGTTTAGATATCGCATGAGGAACACAATTGGCAGACAGAAGTTAAAGATCTTATTTGGTTAGAACTGCAGGCATGGCAAGCCGATCGTACTCCTGAGCAACAGGATAAATATTTATTTGTCGCACGCAAAGATGTATCAGATCTTTTAACTCAAATTATCAACTATAAATTTCAACCGCGTTATAGCCGCCAAGAAAGTGATCTTAGTATGGATAGTGGCTTGGGTTCGGACAGTAATGCCAGCTGTATGTAAATACATGATTAAGAAACTAAAAACAAAAAATTATAAATATCATTTCTAGCACCCCAACCTCAAAAACAGTGCACTGGCTGTTTATCTCTTTATTGTAAAGACTGTGTTGATCAACAGGAAATAGCCATGAAAGAAGTGGAGGAGTTATTAACCCGTCTGGAAACCGCTGAAGCTTTATATCCCTCATCACAAGCCATGGGTGCATTTCATCCCATCTATAGAAGCGAATCGTTTGTCGGCCGCATTAAGACTATGTGTTTGTGGTATAACATAACAAAGCAGGCAAAATTGAAACTAACAATTTTGGGTAAAATTCTGGCTCGCCTGCAGGGCGAACGCTTTTCTTGGCCCGTACAGACTTCCTATACGGCGGCTACCGACACCAGTAGTGGTAACTCCACAGCATCTGGCTTAGAGTATGATGATACTGCTATAAATTCAACAGACTCCATAAGATCTTCTGGCTCTGCAAATAGGAAACTTTCGGGACACACAAGTCATAAGGTGCAATTTTTGCTCAATGATGTAGCGCATATACCTAGTGATACCACTAGTAGTAATGAGTAAGTAAAGTCTAAAAGTTTAGAGATAAAAAATATCTTTTCTTTTTTCTCTTTGTTAGTTCATGTTCAACGGAAATTAGTCAGATATCGGAGGGAACTTCCGTACCATTTCGTAAAATATCAATGCAGGACATAAATATATTTAGCGTTGAACCCTTATGTAATGGCAGCGGTACCAATCCCGAACAATCATCTGTTTTATATCGTAAATTTATAGAAAACGTTCTAAAGTCCCGTGGTCTAGCAAAATCATTGGCCTTTCTACACAAACTTCACAATGTGGTTATGTGCAAAGCCCAGATTTCATTGGAAAAACCCGGCACTGAAGATTATGACTTTGAGACTGAAAAAATCGAAGATGATTTTCCACGCTTAGAACCGGATATAAGTCGCGAGCAAATTGAAGAGCTTAGACGTTATGGTTACTGGAGTGAAGAATACAAGTCGATTAACTTACCAACCTACATTCCAACATTTGTATTTTTAAGCGGAGTGCCTTTACAATTTATGCACGAATTTTTACGTATGCGTTTAGAAACCCGACCACCAAAACCCAATCCTCTTAGTCTAGAACAACTTATGAAGGAACTGCGAGAAGGTCTTACCTTGGCCTTGACCCATCGCGAGAGATATCAAAGACATATTACTACAGCTTTGGTAGAGAATGAAAATGAACTGGAACGTTATATGAGCATCCTTAATCAATATGATGCTACAGTCCGTAAGGTTTTCGAATTGTATTTGGATTATATAGACCAGTTGGTACTAGTTGCTTGTCCAGAAGCGAATCAAAAATCTGCTTTGGAGAAGGAGTGGATGTTTACCAAACTTATTTCGCCCATGATAACTGGAATGCATACATTGGCGGCCAAAAAATTCTGCACAATTATACGCAACCTACTTAAGGGTATATCAGAACGTCTAATCAGTCGTTTTGAGGAGTTAGATATACAAATCGATGGCACTGCCCAGAATGCAGAGACTGAATTAAAGTGGCAAGTTTTGACCATTTGTCGGGAAACACAGTCGTTGTTTACCGTCGAAAAGGAATCATCGGTAAAAGTATTATTCTTTGCAAAAACCTTTTGCCGGGATGTCGAATCGGCCGATTTTCATCGTGAACACTATGAGAATGATGTGGATGCTGGTCATCCTGAGGAGTTTGTATGTGATGAAATCAAAGAGTCATTTAGACTACTGCAAAAAGATGTCCTTGATGTTAGAAATAAACTTACAACAATTATAGAAAGAGTGCAGGACAGATGTTCGCCAGTGTATGTCATGGATATGGAAGTGAGTACGCTAAGCTAAGCAAATTCTTAGCATAAATATTTTTTTTTTGTCTTTTAGGAACAGGATCGTCAGGCTGTGCTGTCTCGTACTCGGGAAATCTTGCATCAAGGTTACAAATTTGGTTTTGAATATCACAAGGATGTCATACGTCTATTTGAACATCGTATTATTGCTAACAAAAACCAGGACTGTGAAACAGATCTGGCCTTAGGCATAATAACTTTTGCCAAAATGTGGATGCAGTTTGTAACCGAACGTTGTGAACGTGGTAGAGGTATGAGGCCACGATGGGCCTCTCAAGGTTTAGAATTTTTAATTTTAGCCTGTGATCCTCAAATAACGCGACATTTGGATGAGACACAATTTGAAAATCTTAAGAAGAAAATGGACTGTTGTATTTCACATGTCATTGGCATAACTTCAGAGCCGGAAAAAATTGCACGAAAAAAAGCTTCGCCAAGAACAAGAAAAACCTCATCCCCGGCAACTAGTCGTTCACGTACACCTACGAGATCACCAATGTCGGCAGGCATAATTGTCAATCAATCGAGCCAACAATCGCCCCAATATAATAAATTTTTACATCCCCAATTTAGTCATAAGGAAGAACTTTTTCAGCGTACGGAATCTCTAGATTCCACTGACTCAGCAATGTGTGCTAGTGGCAGTAGTACGCAGGGCGAAGACTTACGTATAATTGTGCCAGCCCTTATTGCTAAAACTTCGCCCACATCCTTACCCCAATCATCTCAAGCTGGGACTAATGCTAATACAGATACTTCATTGGCACTACGACAAATACGCATACGTGACGCTGTAAATCGTCTCGACATGGACCTAGATGAACGTCTGAGAGAACGTAACCTAATCGGTCATATAAAGACGTTAAATACCTGTGATAAAGTACAAATACGTGCACGTAGTGTTAATTTCCGCTGGCATCGTGGCATCAAAATTGGCCAAGGACGTTTTGGCAAAGTCTATACTGCTGTTAACAATAATACGGGTGAATTAATGGCTATGAAAGAAATTGCCATACATCCGGGTGAGACTAGAGTACTGAAAAATGTGGCAGAAGAATTGAAAATTTTAGAGGGCATTAAACATGAAAACTTAGTTCGCTACTATGGCATCGAAGTACATCGCGAGGAATTACTGATTTTTATGGAACTTTGCTCTGAGGGTACTCTAGAGTCATTAGTAGAGCTTACCGGAGGTTTGCCTGAGGGTCTTACAAGACGTTTTACCGCTCAATTGTTGTCAGGTGTAGCAGAACTGCACAAGCATGGCATTGTCCACAGGGATATAAAAACGGCGAACATATTTCTAGTGGCTGGCGGCAATAGTTTGAAGTTGGGCGATTTTGGCTCGGCTGTAAAAATCCAAGCTCACACAACTGTGCCAGGCGAATTGCAAGGATATGTAGGCACACAAGGTCAGTACTAATGAATGTTTCTCTTTTAAATAACCTGTTATAGTTAACTAAAAAATTTGGGGTCCCCAGGATTAATTAGATTAGCTTTGGTGTATATGACCTTATAAATATTTTGAACGGTGAAGTTTTTTTTTTTGCTTGCATAAGTTACATATTATTCCCATTTATTTTGGGCGTCAGGCCGTGTTTGTATTTGAAACTCACTAAAAAGTAGGAGAAATCGAAATTTCATCAAAAAAAAATATTTAAAAAAAATTGCAATTTTAGTGAAAATAAAGTCGAAATTTCAAGGAAACCCGAAATAACAGTTTAAAATTAGGAAAGTTTAAAATTAGGAAATTGATAACAGGTATTAAAATTTGATTTGTTTGAAGCGACTTTTACAGACATAATGGTAAACATTCATATAATTTTTCCAAAAAATATCTTCAAGCAAATTTTAGTTAAATTATTGTTCAACCATTATGCAAGTTTAAACAAAATTGGAGGTCATTGAATAATTGTCCGTTCTTTCAAACTGTATTTATTCTAAAGACTGTTTAAATTAAAAAGCCTTAAACAACATAATTAAAAAAAATAATATTTTGTTTCATTTCTAGCGTACATGGCTCCTGAAGTCTTTACAAAAACTAATAGTGATGGCCATGGCAGGGCAGCTGATATTTGGTCAGTGGGTTGTGTTGTTGTCGAAATGGCCTCAGGAAAGGTTTGATATAACATGTGATCAAAAATATTTCACAGTAAAATAAAATTTGAATCTTTACACTTTCTTAATAAACAGCGTCCTTGGGCTCAATTTGATTCCAATTTCCAAATTATGTTTAAAGTTGGCATGGGCGAAAAACCCGAAGCACCTGAAACACTATCACAAGAAGGTCATGATTTTATAGATCATTGCTTGCAACATGATCCAAGGGATCGTATGGCAGCTACTGAATTATTGGAACAGCATTTTTGCAAAGTAAGTTATAAAGTGCATAAGAAAAAGTTATTTAATAAATAAAATGATTTATTTTTTAAATATTTTTAGTATGGCCGTGATGAAGATTTTAATACCGAACAATTGGCTGAACAAGGTCGTCGTTCGTTTAGAAGAAATTTTAAAATAAAATAAATGAATTTCTTTGTATAATTTAGAGAAACAAGCATTTTAATAATATTTAACATACATACATACAAACATACATATACCTCGCATAATGCAAAACAGTATGTTAATGAATTTTTATTTTATTTTTTTCAGTCAATTGCATTATGCTTAAAATTAAGTTACTTTTTTCTTGTTTTAAGGTTGCTTGGTATATTTTATAAACAAAGTAGTATTTATTTTTAGTTAATGACTAAATTAAAAATTACAATAAATTATTAATTATCTATTAATTATGATGTAAATAGTTTCATTCTTGAATTGATACAATTTTAAAAAACCTGTTGAGGGTTATTTTTTAAAATAAATATTAATTTTATTAAGTTCTTTAAGATTACAACAAGTAAATTGCAAAAATCATATGTGAATAAAACCAAGGCGAATTAATTTTACCAGGTGGCATTGTTGCGGCAGCTAACAATTTTTTTGTTCAATTTTGTTATGTGTAGAATAGCTGTCAAAAGTGAATCATTTTATAACACAAAATTTCCTTTATTTACTATTCTTTAAAAAAGAATTGTAAGAAGAGCTTTAAATCAATTTAAAAAACGAATCTTAGTAAAAATGTTATTGAAAAGGGTAAGAAAAAAGTGCAGTAATTATTTGTGTTCTAAAGTTTATCATACACTTAAGTGCCTGTTTTTCTTTTTATTGTTGTATTGTTGCAGCCGCGCTGCCACCTTATGAATTCGCCTTGAATAAAACATTTGTGAGTAAAACTAACAGACATAACCTTAATTCAACGATACAAGTGTCTTAAGGTTCAGTCAGATTAGTCAAATATTTGATCAAAAAAGCGTAACCACTATTTTTACAAACGTTTATTCAATCTTTTCTAGCACGTATCAGTATGAATTATGATTTATAATATAAAAAACGTGATATCTTAGCTCTTATATCAAGCAGGATCTCATATTTTTGAATAAGTATTTGAGAAGGACATAAAAATTTTTCCAATAAAATTAGTGGTTACGTCTTTATGGTAAAATATTTGACTAATCTGACCGTACCTTTAGTAAGAGCCCCAGAGAAAAGTGCATGACAGAAACTAAGTCATATACAAATTTTGCACTTACACATATGAAATAATTTTATAATAACGGCATTGCCGTTGTAGCGCTTTTGCTACTGAATTGGGATAAATTTTCTAGTAGACATAGTTCTGCTCTCAGACTCGCATCAGCACATACAACAGGAATCGATAAAGGTTGACCTAAAATATAAACGAAACTAATTCGTTGCGAATAAAATCACATAAACGTAACAGACATTAATAGTTTCAACGAACGGAGGAGCTAGGCAAGATGTCTTTTGTCATATACAAAATACTCATGCGGCATTCACCAAGCTGCAAAATGTATGGCGTATAGACAACATAAGCACTGCAACCAAATACCGAAGAGACATGGTGAGTTACCGAAGAAACGAAAGCAAAACTTTAGAGCTTTATAAATCGTCAACTACCACAGAACCATATCGAAGAAATATTTGTAGAGAACTACTCGCCAGTAGAATATCAACGCTGAGAAAAGAAAGAGAAGATATGGATGGATGGGGCACTCCCTGCGAAAGCCGTACGATTAGGTTCCCCATGCTGCTGTAACTTGGAACCCGCCAGTTTGTGACTCTGTGGAAGGCCACAAACCACATGGAGTAGAATTGTCGTAAGTGAAACCGGTAAATCGGTTAACGAATTAAGACTACTAGCGAGCAACAGAAACTAATGGAAACTTTTTGTGTATACTTTAAGTTCAACAACTCAACTACATAATACTACCTTTCAAAAATATATATTTTTTGTTTGTTGGTTTTTTGATTCGCGATCGCTCTGTTTTAAAAGTATTTCTTTCTTAAATATCGAACTACATATGCGGGTTATAGAAGTTAATATTTTTAGAAAAAATATAAACAACAAGTTTTTTAATTGCAAATCTGATTCAAATTTTATTTATTAATAAAAATTATTTGTTTATTGTTGTTTAACAACTTTAAAACTACATTCCTTGTGTTTTGGGTCCTTTAGTTGGATAAATATTAGTCACAGTAGATACTGGTGGTGGTGGAAGTTTAGGAGTTGGTGGAGAAGTTGGCATAGTTGGCGGTCCATCATAAGTTGTACGGCTACCGCTACCAACAGGTGGTGTAGGTGGTGCTGTTGGCACAGTTGGTACAGGTCCTGCCATTGTTATTGTACTCATGCACAAAAACACCATGCAAAGGCTTAGAAGAAAATACAGGACTAGAACAAAATTGAAATTAAAGGAATAATTGAAAATTAAAATTTTAATTAAAAACTTACATTTCATTTTCAAGAAATGTTTACTTTCAGACGAACTCTTCCGCTAGAATACTTTTTCTTGTAAACGTCTTAGCTTTTTATACGATTTTATTATGTTTATCTATTGCATATTAAATTATTTTCATATAATCAATTAATTAAAATTATTCTTGAATAAAAGATAAATAATTATTTAATAAAGTGCTATCACAGATTATTCATTATCTTAATTAAATTTTTTAAGCTCAACCTTTTCCACAAAATTTTAACTTTTGTGATAAGATATGACTTTATTATAATTAGCGGGTAGGTATTTTTTTAACTACAGAAAACTAGCTTTCAATGTCCAAAAAATAAAGCAAAATTATTTTAAAATATTATATGTTTCAGCAATTATGGTTTGGCAATATGACAGGATATTAATAAATTATTAGCGCGATCGAAAACTAAAGTATTAAATTAATGGTGTAAACTTGTACTTCTCCTGGAGATCTTAGAGAAAATTAAATATTACACAGTTGCGAAACCTGGAAAATGCATTCACCACAGGTGGGAAGGGCTTGTAATTTCTAAAATATTCATTTCCGACCCCATAAAGTTAACATTTTCTTGATCTTAATAATAAATAGGCACGTCCATTTAGGGATGTCTGTCTGTCAGTAATCGGGATTGAATTCAGTTATGCACACGTCGCCAGAGGAGCTAAAGAAAATTTATGAAAAAAATTAATGAAAATTTTCATTTTATGTTATATTCATTTAAGATTTATAACGCTTAGTTTATGGGAAAATCAAGTTTTAAGGTTTTCAGAACAAAAAGAAATCAAATTTTATAAATTCTGTATCTTTTGTTATAAAAATTCACTTTTATAAAATTGGTAGGTGATCACGGATTTTTTTATATTCTAACTCTAAGACGTATAGCTACGAAAAAATTCGGTTTTAAAATTTTCAATATAAAAATTATTTTTGTGGGGTCAAAAAAAATTTTTGATCAGAGTTGATTTTTTTGTAGATGAGGAGAAAGCAACAACAAAGTATTAAACGCATCTGTTTTTTGCATCTTTTTTGTATAATAGTGTGGCACCGTACGACGCCATTTTGAAACGATTTTTAAAGTAGGACAGAATTCTGTCAGATTTTTGTGTGATTAAATCGTACGATTGTGTATGATAGTGAATCCTGGCCTTAAACCAGCTGCATTTGCGAAAATGGAAATTTCGTTAACAACCGAAAATTCAATAAAATGCTCTAAAAAATTGGAATTTCACTAAAGGATTAAAATTTTAACAAAATATGAATTTCCACAAAAATTTCACCAAAACTTGCAATAAAAAACACCTAAAGGCGCCATATTCGCAAGAAAAGAAACAGTAGGTGCGTTCACGTACTCAAATTTGGGATCCCGCGGTATCCCAATGTTACCGAAAACTGTTCCCGTACTACAAGTTTAAGTAGAAGAGAGAGCATATGAGAGAATGAAATTCTTCTTATTTCTGCACAAAACAGCCCAGACTTTTTCTTTGGGTAAATTTGTGTAAACTGAAAAACAATCAGCTGATTGAAAAGTAAACAGTAGCAAATTCAAAAAATTCTATGTTTCATGCACGCAAATGTTTTCCAAAAGTGTTCTTTGTAAGTTTTATTCCTATAAATATTAAAATAAATTTAAAAACATACAAAATTATTGCCAGATTAGGTCATTTATCTCCAAAACAGGATTTTTTTAAACAAAATTCTTGCAAAAAAAAAAAAAAAATTGACTTCAAAGCAAACTTAAAATCGTGTATCTTTTTAAATTCTTGAAGTTTGTCTATAAATGTTTAAAAATTGGACATATACATCAAATCACATCAATTATAATGAAGCCCTTTAATTTCGAATTTAAATATTTATACTATTTAATATAGTGGATACAGTTATGCGTATTTTATCTAATTTTCTAGTGTTTTTCCATAACGGTATCAAAGATGTAGTTAAAATCACATCAATAATAAAGACTTGTGCTACTTTTAATAACGGACTTAGCAATGAAAGAACTTTGTAAATTTCAACTATCTGGCAATTACAATTTAAAAGTTTGGCTACATATATTAAATTACATAAACTATAGGAACACCCTTTAATTTCCAAATTCGCTTTTCTTGCTTGCCACTGTAGCGCACTTAGATATACAGGTTTTTTGTAAAAATTTAATCATCTGTCTATAATGATTTAACAGTTTGGTCATATACATCATATTACATCAACTGTAGTAACTCCCTTTAATTTATATATTAGAATATTTATACTTCTTGCTATATCAGGCAAAGTAGTGGACCTTTTTTGTATTTACAAGTGTTTGTATACAACAGTTCAAAAGATAGGTCCATATATGTAGGTCAAATTATATCAATTATTGGAACACCCTTTAATTTCTCAATTCAAATTGTTTAGTTACTTGTTGTGCAAGAGCCTTAGCAATAAAGGATCCTTGTAAATATCAGCTGATGTCTATAACGGTTCAGAAGTTTGGCCACATTCATTAAATTAAATGAAGTATTGTGGCATCCTTTAATTTATAATTTTGAATATTTGTACTTGTTGTTATAACAGTCATAGTAATCGATATTCTGTCCAATTTTTAAGTGCTTGTATATAACGGTTTAATATAAAGATAGGCCCATTTAGGTCAATTAACATCATTTATGGGGACTCCTTTTAGTTTTAAGATTTATTTTTCTATTACTTTTTGCTATTGGGATCTATAGTGATACACAGTTTTTTCAAATTGTTAAAAGGTGCTTCTTACATTTCATAATATACACGTAAAAACATGTATGTTTTATAGGGAAACCCTCTAATTTTGTAAAAAATTTGAACTGTTTTCAAATTAGGGGCCAATCTGCGAGCATAGCCTTTCAAGTAAAGAAAAATTTTAAAATCAGTCTAGAAACACACAAACATAAAAAAGCAATATTCTATTTTGAAGTCGGTTGAAAATGGGGATACAAACTCTGTTTGGGAATTTTTTATAGGAAATTTAAATGCTTTTGGGATTTTTCGGTTGTGTTCTTATTTTATCATTATTGTATTGGTTACGAAAGACGCTATAAAAATTATAAACCGTTAAAACGCCAAACCGGTTCGTTGAATAAAGTTCTTCTTTAGTCAAGACTAAACCCAATTTAGTACTTTGTAATATATAGTATTTAGCATGACTTAAAACCTAATTGAAGGGATATGGCAATAACGTTTTAGAGACAAATAATTAAAAACAAAATCAAATGCTGGCAAAGCTACAGTATTGCGATTACTAAATTATATCATTTGCCATCTATAATGCGTAGACCGTGTGGCCTAATGGATAAGGCGTCGGACTTCGGATCCGAAGATTGCAGGTTCGAGTCCTGTCACGGTCGAGATTGTATTTTGAAAATTTTTTATTATGATTTACTTTTAGATTATAAAAGTGATGCCGCTTAACATATAAAATATAAAGTTATTTTTTTTGCCCGTGTTATATGGTGATGGTATAGTTTTTAGGCATAATCGAGAAGGAGGAAGGAAGGGTCGTTTAGTTGACACACCAAATAGTAAATCATTATTTCTGTAATATATCTTTTAAAATATTTGGTTCCATGAGGTAGGCCACCTGGGGTCTTTTTTGTTTTGTTTAAAAAGGAACACAAACACGTAATAAATGCCAAATATATTCAACAATTTCGTTAAAAAAGAACTTACCTGTTTTTTATAAAATCAAATGAAAATGTAAATAGATTCACTAACGGGTGTTTAACACATTTATTTGAAAGTATACAACATACATTAATAGGATTTTTTAATAACTAAATCAAAATTTAACAATTTTACATTTTATAACTGTAATTAAGGCCCTTTTACACTATAATACTTGTTTGTGGACTTTGTAGGAACAAATTCAAATAATACTTGGTCTGGCTGGTAAAAAAAATTAAAAGAAAAGAATGATCATTACATTTCGTGTCTACACGATTTCTTTTGATTCTCTTTTGATAAAAATGCAACTCTGCTAGAATGATTAATATGATAGAAACCATTAAACAGACAAAATTATATACGTATTTATTAAATATTTTTAATATTTAATTAATAATTATATGTATTGCTTTTACACTATGACACTTTTTCATTTATTTGATTTTGACTTGCCTTAGTACCCAGTATTATAGTCTGAAAGGACCTTTAACAATACACATAAATAACATTTCTTATTCTTAGAAAGGTACAATTTTAACAGCAAGTGAAAAGAAATAAACTTAACGACAATTTTTATATAAATATTTTAATTTATTCTTTTGGATTATTTTGTAAACAAGAATCGTTCAAAAGGCATAACTTAAACTACAGACAACAATGAACACAGTTTATAATTTGTTTTCTTTTTTTTAATCTTAAGCAAATAGATTGAAACACAGTAACATTTGTTGGATAATAATTATAACTTCGTTTTGTTTTTTTTAATTTCTCTTAATTTTTCTACAATACATTTTGCCAATAACTTTTCTTTTTCTTAAATATTTTGTATTAAATGTATAATTATTATTTTTATTTATATATATTTTGTATATCTTGAATTATAATTGAGTTTGTGTAAATATAGTAGGGTTTGTTTTTGTTTGTATGTTTTCTTCTCTTGTTGTAAGTGTAAATATTCTCTATTATTAATAATTTGTATGCGTGAGTGTCACACACTGTGTGATATAATTGTCTATTCCCTAATAAAATGCCTCTAATTAAAATGAGCTAATGTTGATATCTCCAAATTTCAAACAATTTTATTTTTATTTATTTAGCACTAAAAATATTAAACATCTAACAAGACATATTGTAAAGTGTTATACTGAGTATAAATGCTTGTGTAAAATAAGTATAACACTTTTAATTTCTTTGTTTATTTTTACTAATGTTCTTATGTAACATTTAGGAGATAATTGGAATCAAGACCGTGTGGCCTAATGGATAAGGCGTCGGACTTCGGATCCGAAGATTGCAGGTTCGAGTCCTGTCACGGTCGAAGAAGCCATTTGCACTTTTTTGTCTAACACATGTTTTTAGCATATTTAATATTAATTTAGCTAAAATTAGGCCTATGTCAGGGATGGGTAATTGAGTATATTATTTTATATTTGCTGAAACTTGCTTTTTACTTGTTATATTTTTGCACTTTTTTGTCTAACACATGTTTTTAGCATATTTAATATTAATTTAGCTAAAATTAGGCCTATGTCAGGGATGGGTAATTGAGTATATTATTTTATATTTGCTGAAACTTGCTTTTTACTTGTTATATTTATTTTAAGCATATTTTAGTTAAATTAATTTTCTAAATATTATATTCTTTTTTCATTACTTTGTGCAAAAATACGTATATCCATATCTTCCCGCTTGCCAAAAATTGTGCTTTGAAAAATTTAAACAAAGTCAAAGTAACGACGGATGAGGTTGGCACAATGAATACTTTGCTGACGGATGTTACATCAAAGTCTCAATTTTTTTCACTTTAAAATTTAATTTGTATTTTATTCACTTGTAAACTTAAATTAATTTGTATTTTATTGTTTGCCACCAAAATTGTCGTATTAAAATCGCAAAACACAATTGAAACACAGCAAGAGTTAAAAGAAAACAGAGAAGAAGAAGCAGTTGATAGTTGTCAAAGTATACAACATACGTCGAAAGTGAAAAGTTTACCAACTTTCGTACTTTGCGTTGACGGACACGTATTGATTGTGACAACGCTTATAAGAAAACATGTATTTTAACTGACTTGTCAGTTGAATTTGTCAAAGTTTAACGTATGACGAATTCTATGTGCCCCGGCCTTTAGTTGTCAAGTAACCTCAAATTCAAGCAATACCGCCTTTTGTGCGGTTAAGTGTTGCCATACTATAATATAACTCTTGACAATTTGTTGGAACTGTGTTAGCTATTACAACGCAAGTGACATGTGAAAAACATTGAAAAATGCTTTAATTATTAAGTTTAAAAAATACTCTTAGTATGGTACTGCAAATTTAAATACCCAGATTAAAAAATTGAACCATTTTTATAAAAAAGATTTTCGAGAATTTCAAAAACAACTGGCTATAATTTTTTTGATCTGGTCATCGGAAGCTGATACTGGATTATTTTGTTGTAAAGCCCAAAAACGGTCTGTCATAAGGAGGAAATTTACTCTTTCTTTCTGTAAGTGCCAACTAACACTTCCTTTGCATTTACAGAAATTCATATCAATACAAAGTACTATTGATCATATCGAATTTTGCTAGCAAAATTTCGGGTTAGTTTGCGAAGACCTTTTGAACACGCGAAGTTTAGCAGAAATAATTTTGGCAACTGCAGAGAATTTTAATTTCTCAAACATGTTATTAAATTAATTTTTCCTAAAGACAAGCAAGATATTATGGGAAATTAACATGAAAAGCTATAAAGTAGTTTTGAGACTCTTTAGAATAAAATTACTAAGAAACAAGAATTTTATAAAATGTTTACTTTCTTAATCGTTAAACGATATTTTTATTTTAAGAAATCGGAAAATCTGGCAACTCTATCTGGTAGTTATTTAAAAGCAGAATTCCCATTTAAAAAGCCATGTGATGTTGAAAAAATATTTTTTTTAAAGTAATAATTGCTAAGTATATGAACATGTTCTTTTAAGTTCAATAGTCTAGCTCTTTCTCCTCTCTCCTTTTTTTCCATTTGTAAACGAAAAAGTAATGAAAAAGATATTTTTTTAAATTTTTTTCTGAAACATTCAATTCCAAGAACAGAAAGCTGTGTTATTAAACTTTTAACATTTTTTAATTAAGAAAAAACACGTTATAAGAAAACAAAAAGGTAACCCGTACTTTTTTTTTAATAAAAACTTATTCTAAAATTAGTCTAAATATCGATATGCAATAAATTTATAACATTGAAAAAAATAAACGTTTTTTTAAAGAGTTAAAAATTAAATTGATTTCGAGAATGTTTTCCAAGAAATTTTAAATAAATTTTTTTTCGTAGAGTTTTTTTTTGACATTTTGTCAGGATATTTAAATGCTTCATTTGTTATAAATATTATTTTTTAATTTTGTTTTATAGTTGGGATCTCATTTTTTATTTACCCATGAAAGAAATTAAATTCTGTATTTTTCCATAAAAAAAATTTTTTGTAGACGATTTAAAAAAATTTAAACGAAGTTACACTTTTAAAATATTAATAAATGTTAATGTTAGAGTTCAGGTTGACGAACTTTTCAACAAACCTTAAAATGACAATGAAGTCAAATGCAAACGTTTTTTGAAATTCTACTAAAAAAAAAACTCATGAGATCGCTTGACAATCTTTAATTGTAAAGTTTGGCCATGACAATTATTAAATTTTTATCTGTATTTTTATTTTTGTTGTTTTTAATTTTTCTTGATTTTAAATAGAAATTATTATCAAATTGTTTTTATATCAGAAGTATTTTACGTAGAAATAGTTTTTGGAGTATACTTCTTCATTTCCTCTATTTAATAAATATGTATTTTTGACACACAAAATAATTTTGTTAATAATTTTTATCTCCAGGAAGTAATTTTTAACAAAACTGCTAAAAGGCAAAAAATTGTAAATGATAACAAAAACAAAATATAAAATAATATAGAAACTATAAACTTTTAATGGCATCTGTTTTTAAAAGGTGCGTTAATGGGAGAAGTTCTAACGTATAAAGATCTAAAACATTTTTAAATTACAGTTTTTTCGGTAGGGCAGCATATTAACTTTGTTTTTCGGGCTTCGTTCACTATAATTTACACAGGGTTTCTATTACTATGTCTGTCTATTACTATGCCTTTAGCTGTTCCTTAAGGTTACTTGCATTAGAGAAAGAAATCCAGAAGATAAGGAAAAGAAGAAACATAGGAAAGTCAGGACGTAGAGGAAAACATAGAGATGAGAGATAAAGAAAAACCAAGAGAGAGAAATGTGGGTGCGATTAGAAGAAGGGAGGAACCTACCGAACGAAGCCTGCTGGCCAAAATGTGCGCTCAAACCTTTTATTGAATCTCAATATCCGAGGGTGGGTTAGTAAATCACCAATTACACTTTAAAAAGAAATTGATCCATCCTGGTCCTAATGAAGATACATCAGACAAGCCCTCATAATAATGTTGACCGAAATGTCTTGGTCGTGTGTATTCTAGCGTGAGGCTCAGACATAGCAGGTGTTCGACCGTCTCCTCTTCATCGCCTTGACAACTTTTAGAGAAGTTACTTAGTGGGAGACCCATTTTCCTAGCACGGAGCCCAAACAGACAGTGCTCAGCTACCACAGCTACCAAGCCCTCGGTAATCGCAGTAGTACAGCCGCCCTGCATCAATCAAAAGCGGGCTAGATTGTCCCAGCGGTCAATCCCGGTGGCCAGGCTTAAGAGAGGAGCGTCAATACTCTGTCCGCAGGCAGGGAAGAGTATGTCACAGAATGTATCAACCGCACCCTCTTAACACAGGAATGCCCGACGTTCTAAGACAATAATGACAGCTATAAAAAAAATATAAGGGTATTCCCATCAGAGACTAAGTTTGTTGTAGTTGTTTGTAGACTTTTTGAAATTTTAAGCACAAATTTATTCAAAAATGGCTCATTCATTTTACGAAATCCTTTATATAATGAGTCCTTAAATTAACAACCTTTTGTTAAATGTTTTGCCCGCCTAGAGTAAAATGCTAAAATAGCTTTGCAAAAAATTAGAATAACAACTGTAAATAAGAAGCTTGCCAGACTTTTAAAATTATTTTTTATCTACTATTATATTTCTTAGAGGTCAAAGTTAGGGGTGCCAGATGATTTTTATAAGTAATCGGCATATTTTCACAAAAAAACGGCATTATCGGCAATTTAGTTTTATAAAATCGGCAAATTAAAAATAGCTATTTTAAATACAATCAAAATTAATTCTATTAAAAAAAATGCAAATAATAGCAATATTGTGTTAAATAATATTTACAACATATAAAATAAAAAAAATCAATAAAAATAATCTTTTTAAAAATATGTACTAAATGGCTTTCGTTATTCGTCTATATATTCGTCCATATATTTTTGGTCATTAGAGTCACTTAAAACAGTTTAACAAAACATCTAAAAATGTTAATTTTTCTTTTGCATTGGACTTGGAGACAAATTCATCAGCGTTTTTTTTTATTTTCTCGTTAATAAAATACTGCTGGGTCATTCGTTGTACGAAAAAATATTTCTTTCGTTGTACTAGTCAGGTTTGAATTTTCATTTCTATCATTTTAAAATCACGTTCATTTAGTGGAGGGGAATGTCTAGACATCTATCATTTTATAAATGTTTGACGGTTCTTACTAAACTAAGTTTTAAAATTTTCCTTGTTAATTTTTATTAATATAACGAAAATTACATAAAACTAATTTAGTTTAAAGAAATTGATTAATTAATGTTTTTTTATTTTGACTTACATCACTTTTATATTCAGGATACAACTTTTCAGGAAGCAAAGAACGTATTAACGGTATATTTTTAATGTAATAAGTGATGCCCAGAAGTAATTGAAACAAAGTTACCGTTTTTGAGAGTTTAACGAAAATTTTTGGAAAAAAATTGGCACTTTGATAATTTTTACGTTAAAAATCGGCAGAATGCCAATAAATGCAGATATGGCAGACCTGGTCGTACTATGAATTATAAGAAAAGGAAAATGTGTTATTCGGATAAATAAATAGCAGAGGTATAAACATCGGTTATACAGGATATTTTTCTGTTAATTATTTTACCTTAAAAAGCGTCGAAAAATCTGTTAATTTTTATGAAATTTTTATTCACACTTGTGAAATTCATTTATTGGGCACCGCCTGAATATAAAATTGGGACAAATATTTAAAAAAACTATAAAAAAAATATTAATAATAATATTCACAATTACTCGAACGTACTATGGGTTTAATTAAATATCGTAAGACACGCGAAAATGCATTAAAGACATCCAAACTCACTAGCCTGCAAAATCTTAAACGATGATTGAACTTAAAAGAGTGTAATTTTTAGATTGTTCGAAAAAAAAAACAAAAATACGATAATCAACTTTGCCGATGGATGCTGGAATCAAGTGAAAAAATCACGAGTGAATAATTGATTCGGGTAATATTTCGAAGAATAACGACAATACGACGAGAGCAACTTAAAAACACTAAAGTATAAAATCGAACTTAAGCCGGTGTATGTTGCTTTTGGTTATTACTTCTTTTAATAACTGTGAAGATAAGTGGATCGTCTCAAAAGACCAGCAGTTTTTTTTTTAAATCGAAATCCTTAAAGCTCTTTAGCGATGTTCCATAGTAAGAATAATATTTAATTAATTGGTGCTTAATATATTCAATATTTTTATAATTTTTGTAACAAGTCACACGACTTGTAAAATTAGAAGTTTTACACAAATTTCAGACACTAAATAATGAAAATAGGATACTAAAATTTAAACATTACAAGTGTTGAAATTTAAAAAAAATACTACAACGGATAATAATAATTTGAGTGTATACTTCGAAACACAAAGCAAATTTAAAAAAATCACTAACGCAATATTTTATTAGATAACTTAAAATCTTTACAAAGTTTTAATAATTAAAAGTTTTATTTTTTAACTTAAAAAAAAACCAATCATGTTAACGAAAACAAAATTATAATCACTAAAAATTTAGTCTGACGTGTTAAAAATAATTTTAAATAAATAAATAAAAAAATATGACTCACAAAGTGTTACGTTAGAAATTTTTTTTAATTATTGTAACTGTGTTAAAAAATATTATCAATGAAATGAAAGCGGCTAAAATTGATAACGCAAAATCTAATTTTTTGTTTAAGGTATTTTAGGAAAATTTCTGATTAGCCGCTTCATGATGTGAAATGTTAAGGTTTTTTTAAATACTTTTAGTCTTGGTTACATTGTTTAATTTATTAATTTAATTTTTTAAATAACATTTTCTAAAACATTTGTTTTTGTAACTTTTTAATGCATATTATATATTTATATTATATTTTTCTAAAATACAATAATATTTATTTATATATAATTCTTTTATTTATTTGCAATTATAACATACAATAATTTATTAACTTCTTTTATATTTAAATATAGTTTAATTATATTTTTAACTAATTGTTGTATAATTGTTCTAAAATTCTTAAGGTACATTTTATGATATGTTTTGTTTTGTTTGTGTTTTAATAGTTGTCATTTTCCTAAAACATTTTTTTATATAATTGTTTTTTCCTTTAATGTTTTTAGTTATTAATAATTTCATTTAATTTTGCAACAAATCTCTCATTATATCAAGAGAATCTTGTAAGGATTTGGCATAACGTGAAGCGCTTGTATCTTCACATGAATAAAATGCTGAAACACAGAAGACAATTTCTTCAGGATGTGGGTTATATGAACAACCATAACCTTTTGGAGTTACTGGTCCATAGCCCATAAAACTATCGGTGCTACAAGCCACCTAAGAGAGTTTAATTTTTTTTTCTCAATAACTTTTTTTTGTATAAGTTTTTTATTCTACACACTTACAAGGTGCAAAGGGTTTTTTCTCTCGGTGCTGGGAATGTTTTATGTTTTAAAAAGTGCTTTGTGTTGAAATAAATGTGCTGATAGAAGATATGAAGTGCTTTGGAATTAAAAACAAAAAACATTTTTTTTTTTAAACAGACCTATTACTCGTTATTTGTTAATTTTACAAAAATAGAAAAAAGTGCTGAAGAATTCAAAAAGTGCAACACTGAAAAAAATGTCTTTTACAGGGTGACTTTTTAGCTATTATATCTTTGGCAACACTGGCTTAAACAGTTGAAGCACGTTTCGTGTTTTGTTTCACTGTCAAACATCTTTAATTTGGTCTATAATTTAACCATGAATCGTCTTACAAACGAATAACGCTTGCAAATTATTGAATATTATTATCAAAATGCGTGCTTTGTTAAGAAAGTTCATTTACCGAAAAATTGTGTTCAGCTACAAAGCCCATTTTTGGCTTAATGGGTATGTAAATAAGCAGAATTTTCGATTTTGGAGTGAATATCAGCCAGAAGCATTGCAAGAGCTACCAATGCATTCAGAAAAAGTTATAGTTTGGTGCGGTTTATGGGCTGGTGGCATCATTGGACCGTTCTTTTTCAAAGATGATGCGAATCGTAACGTAACTGTGAATGGTAAGCGCTACCGTGAGATAATATCCAACTTTTTTTTTACCCAAAATGCAAGTGCTTGACTTGCATGATATGTGATTTCAACAAGACGGTGCCACATGCCACACAGCACGCGCAACAATGGACTTATTGAGAGGCGAGTTTAGAAGAACCAGACGTCTTAAGACTATTTTTTGTGGGGCTTTCTTAAAGCTCATGTCTGTACAAGCATTTATTCGTGAGACGCCGGCCGAAATATTGGAAAGAGTATGCCAAAATTAGATTAAGCGGATAGACCATTTGAGGCGCAGTCAAGATCAAAATTTGCATGAAATAATCTTCAAACATTAAATTATATGGACCGTAATATCGATACAAATAAAGATTTCATGCATTTTTGTGAATTTTATGTGTTTTTTTTTTTTTTTAAACTTTTCTATAGCTTTTAAAAAATCACCCTTTAGGACAAACAATAACTAAATAAACGTTAGCTTAACAACAAGTTTCCACAATTATTTAAAAAAACATAACAGAAATAAATAATTGTTATACATCTGCTGAGATAAACTTCACTTCGACAAGAACAAGTTTGTGAAAACTATTGTGATTTAAACAAAAGATTACGATCCGTTTGCAATCGCAATCGTAATCATAATGACATTTAGTTCATACGATTAACGTATCACGTAATTTTTTTCATACGATTGTCGATACGATTACGGATGTAACAACTCTACCCCAGATTTGTAAACTAAATTTTTAATTTTATTTATTTTCACAAAATTTATAATTTCGCTGTGACATAGATTTTTTCAAACAAAAGTTTATCATTTCATCATTTCGCCACTGCTAATAATCTAGTATGCACATAATTTTGAAATGATTATATAATGCTAATTATAAAATGCAAATTGCTGATTGATTTAGACTGTTTTTAAAAATAGGGAACGTTAATAACTTTTGTTTAATTTATGATAAAAGCCCACTTCATATAAAAAATCTGATCTCTATAAAGTTAAAGTCCTATAAAAAATACTTTGCTTATTAGCTTAGCAGTGCAATAAACATAGATATCTTAACATGCATTTGTGTGCTACATAGTGCCGTTGTGCAAAAATTATAAAAATAATTTTAAAAGAAATATACCTGACTGGTAGACAATAGGAAACACTGCGATATTTGGTACGATTCGTCCAAAAACAATTCATGCAAATCACCAGTAACTTCCCGGCTAGCTTCTCGTAGACCCAACAGTGGTATATCTATGCCATTGCCCAAAATATTTTGAACCATAACTTCGGTTTGTCGAGCCACTGCACAGCGAAACAGCTCACGTAAATGGTCTTTCTGTAATTGGAAAAATAACTAACAATTTTATTGAAATCTAAATATTTAACTTACACTGTATATGCTGAATTTAACTTTACGTGGATCTTCCTCTTCTTCACGGTCACTTTCTAAACCGATATTGGGTCCCTCACCCTGGCACATGGCTTTCGCCCACTCTAAAGCTTCGGTGCTGGCACTGCGTATACAATCTACACGACCCAATAGGAAACGTCTAGTTGAAGCACTTTCATAAGTGGCCACCAAATGACCGTATAACCTTCAAAATTAAAATAATAAACAAATTAACATTCCATATAGTGAATTATATTGTATATAAAAACACTCACTTGAAATAGGCCAACTGCAGCGATAATTGAATGAAAGCATCTGGGCTAACTTGGCAAGCTTTAATAAAGTTTTTGCCATAACCTTTATAGCGATAAACATAAAAGTCCAGATTGTCAATGGCTCTATTTTTTAATAAAAAATAAAATATTTGTAAATTAATTAAAAGAATTACAAAAATAAAATAAGATTTGAACTCACTTATCGACAGTCTGACAAGCTTGCCCAAAACGTCTTTGAACTTCCGGAGCTATTTCCCATTGCAAACGTTCGGGCGGTGGCAAATGATGTTGTGGAACTCCACCTTCATCCGGAGGACTATCCACAATTTTTTTATAGATTTTTTCCAGCAACTGAACTACTGCTATACCTTCGGAAGTAGAGTGTTCATAGCACAGGCCCCAGGTACCATCAGTGCAAACTATTATTTGCATGGTTTTATCAAACCAACGATTACAAGTATTATATTCACTACCACCACCATGAATCATTTCATGAGCCATATTCGTTTCGTCTCTTTGACCGGCATAGTGCTGTGATGGTGTTGCTCCCATAAAGCCACGAGCATTAAAGGTCAACGGTAAAGGTTCATCTAAACACAATACAATTAAGGCCGTCTCAATCAATTCAATGTTATGATGATTTTGTTCTTCTAATTGTAAGGTGGCACGATCCTCAGCCCATTGTGTTCGTGGCTCAGCCGTAAGAAGGCCTAATGGTGGTGGTTTCGTGGCCAGACATGGAGCATCACTTAATACATACAGAATTTGAGAAGCTATTTCGCTCTCCGACAATTTACCACGATCGGGAGCTTTTAAAATTATACAATACATTTGATTGCGACACATAACAATGACATGCTCAACTTCGGTCTTGTGCTTTGGCAAATATTGGGAGTCCCTTTGCAAGCCTGGTCGACGACATGAGCCTAATAAGCGATAATATTGAGCCATACACAATGGTTGATTCTTTTCGCGTGACGTTGCACGTTCTTGCGGTAAATTTCCACTATCAAGCATTTCCTTATGTGTCATTATACCATCTAAAATTCTTGCCGCAAATCTGGCAACATTGTGAACAGTGGTAAAACGTTGCGGTGGTAACACCATGCCCGGATTTGAATTAATTGGCAAAGGTAAACGTATATCCATGTACATGTCATTTAACCAGTAATAGTAGGCCTGAAAATTAAAGTGAATAAAATTAATTCTGAATGCAGTTCGGGGGAATTTAGATTTAGAGATTTCTTGAGAAAAGCTGTCGCCAAATTTGTTGTTGTTTGTATTTTTTCTATTATTTTTTGCTTAATATATAATTTTAATTTAATTGAAAACAAACAATAAAAAATAATAATAATTTTACATAAATAAATCTCTGTATGTAAAAACAAATGCGCTCATCACGGCCAACAGCTGACCAGACTTAATCTACTGGTGTAACAGGCTACAAAAGTTTTCAAAACTTGGACTCAGATAGACGGTAAAAGAAAAAATAGTAATGGGTTCATTTCTGCACATGAAAAAATTTTTAAAAATTTTAGTGGAATTTTTGTCTGTTTGTGTTCGCATCACGTAAAAACTGCTGAATAGATTTGAATTAAATTTTTGTATTGAGGTCCCTTAGAACCTTGGTTCAAATATAGAATACTTTTTGTTTCGTAAAAATAAGTAACTTCGCAAAGAAAATGGAGATACAAGTGTGAAGTCACCCAATTTTATCTGTATAATAGTACTAAAACAGTTTTCGGCATATTTTATTTTATATGTTAAAAATGTTTAACACTGTTTACAGAACTCTAAAGCAAATGTTTTAAAACACATTTTTCTAAATTTGAGTTTTAATAAAATTTTATATGACACGCGGACGAAGTCTGGGCACTGTTAGTTGAAAATAAAAATAGACGCTTGTTTATTTATCGCAATGGTCTATAGTTGAGTGCCACAGGGAGCGGTTTAATATAAGTTATAAGTTTTTAATATATTTTCATTTTGAATTTAATTAACTGAGAAGGGAATAAAAATATTAATAAACACGAGCATCAAAGTTTAAACAAAATACCAATAATCAACAGTGACTTTATTTTTGCTTATATTTCTTCATCTTTCTTATCTTGTTCTCAGTTGGTTAAAGAAATTTTTAGACGTAATAAGTAGCAATAGATTTGGAATTAATCCTTTTCTTCGACCTTTCTTTGGTTAACAAAATGAAATATTTTTTAAAGCTTAAAGTCAATTTTGATATTCAATATTCTTTTATTTATTTAAATATCCAACATTTCGCTATCCTCTGGATAACATCAGCAGGGATAATGAGTATCAATAACCAAATAAAAAACATTCTTGTTCATATATTCAATATTGCAGTTCAAGGGTTTTCTGATGTGTTGAGTTGACCAATCAACGAGATGGCTTACTCTACTACTAATAATCAATCTCAGTGATTTTATTTAAAAATAAAAAAAAAATAAAATTTGGGTATTAGCACGGTAAAAAGTGAAGAAAACAATTATTCTATTTTAGCGAGAAAACACCTGAAGAATCTTGATAAAATCCTCACAGCGTGTTGGAAGAATTTAAGAAATTTTTTCAAAACTGTACCACTTATAAATAATATAAAAACTCTGTTGATTAATTGAATCAATAAAATAATTAAAGGCTTTTGTTGATGATTTGATAACGTTAATTAAATTTAAAGAAAATATTTTACATGTGATAACAAAATAAAATAACATACAATTGTCAAAATATTTATGCTTCGCAAAGACGTTTGCATGACCTAAAAAGTACAAAGATGAAAATGTTGTAAATATTGCGATATGAAACTAACAAAAATCAATTAGTTAAAATAAAGATAAATATGTGTTTTAAAATTTTTATACAAGCACTTGAAATAAATTCACAAATTTTTTTTTTTTCTGAATGTTTGGTTGGTTATAGTATACGCCAAAAATATGGTCAGCAGAATCATAGCCACAACTATTGTCATTGTTTAAGAACTTTTATTCATTCTACTATTTGGAATGTTGGTCATGCAACAAATTTTAAATGGTATTAAAAACTGATTGCATCGTTTTATTTCCAAGCACGCATAACCTCATCTCTTTTTCTCTAATGTGACCGCTACTAGTCCCTAATTATAGATACAGATTAGGTATCTAACGGTTTTTTCTTTTTTCTCTTTAAACGCTTATCACATGTTAATTTCAGATGTAATCTACGGACACGTGTTTGCCTGTCTTTTCTTCTATTTCTTAAAAAGACACCTTGAGACACTTAAGTTTACTTGAGTAAATGTCAGTGGAATTTTAGGTTAGGTTAGGCGGCCGTGTTGCCACAGCCCACTTGGATCCATTGATTGGTCTCTTTGTTGTGAGAGAAGAAGAAATAGAGAGAGAAGATTAAGATAGAAATTATGGATGAAGAGAAAGAGAAGGAGAGAAGAAAGAACCTCGGGTCCGAGAATACGGAGAATGCCCAAGAAAAAATGCAGAGAAGAATCCGCTAAGTGGGTCCAGTCGACTAAAGTATGCGCTTATCCCCTGAATGTGTCAAGTTGTCCGGTTGTGGGCCGGTAAGCCACCTGCTGTACCTCAAAAGGGAGCTAATCCTGCTTGGACCCATTGACGAAATATCAGAAAGTCCCTCATAGTACCGCTGACTAAGATATCTCAGTCGTATACACTCCAGCGCAGGGCATTGACAGAGGAGGTGTTCCACCGTCTCCTCCTCCTCCTCGTCCTGGCAAATTTTAAGTACCCCTTGAAATTTTTCTTTTGGATCAGAGTGTCTAGAGTTATTCGCTTCATAAATCAACACATTACAGTGTTGTAACCCCAGCTATAACCCCAGCTATAACCCTCTCTAGGCCATGTTGCTAAAAAAAATTAAAACTACTTTCGCATTAAATGCTACTAAATTTATTAAGACTGGCTTTTTTTAGCCGGGTCTACTTTTAGGGTCTTTTTAGGTCAATCAATTAGGGTTATACAACCAATTAAAAAAAAAATATGTATGTGTACATGTATACATGAGTGATTATTTTATATATTTTTTGAAATATGCACAAAAATGTTAAAAAATTTACTTATACTCACGAAGATTGTGTAAATGCCTTACGTTCCTGTTTTTGCTACAATTAGCCCATGATTTGAAAATAAAGTTAGATCTTTCTGATACTAAAAAGAAAATCGAAATCAGGAGGCCAATTACGGCATTCAAAATCGATCGAAATTCTAATAAAATTCTAATATTAATTTAGAATGATATCTTGTGCCGTAATTTACCCCCAGAAAAGTATATTAAATTAAAATAATATTTTTAATTTGCCTCCTAATAGGTCAGCGTTTTAGTAAAAAATGGATGTATTTAAACTGACATACAATTTTGAAACGGCCATTTAAAACGGTGTTAACAATTTGGTGAACAATTTTTTTTATAAAGAACATAAATTATTTATTATGATAAAAATCAAATTTAATGTATTTTATTACAAAATGTCATTATCGAAACGCTTGTTTAGTTTTTTTTTTTTTTTTTGGGGAGTTTTTATCATGGTTATCATTAAAAAAAAATCTACTATTTTGGGTAAAAAGTCTGTACGAAATTTAAAATAAAATAAGTTAAAATTATAATGAGAAGGTATAAATAATGAATTTTATCAAATATCACATCAGTTCATATTTTTCATCTTTTGCAAACGGATACGGCAATTAAAACTTAAGATGAAAGGTAGAAGCTTTAAAATAAATATATTTTATTAATTTTTAATATTATTTTAATACTTATACTTTTAATACAATTATTTATTTATTTATTTATTTATTTATTTATTTATGAAAAAGCCGAGCTTTTACTTGCTACTTTGAGCATAATAGCTGCAGTTGCTCAAGCTAAATATGATTTGTCCTGTGCAACATCCGAGCTCAGCATACGTTGGCCCAGCTATGATAGTAACTCGGAATATTATGTGTGTTCTCGCTTATTTGGAAGACAAATGACTGTTACCTGCAATCCGGGTGAAGTGTTTACTTTCGCTTTACAATCGTGTACTGCTCCCAACAAATATATACCAGCTCCTGCCTTAGAAGTTTTGCCAACAGCTTCTCCTTTGTTAAGCAAGCCTAAGGAAGATGGTTATCTTACACCTATGGAAATTCCAGATCATCCACCGGTTAAAGTCAATCCTGGTTATCCATCAGTTATAGGCCCACCTGTTATCGATGTTGCTATTTCACAGCCTCTACTCACTCCACCAGCAATTCACTTGACGACTGTTGCCGCTTTTGAACAACCTAAGCAAGAAGAAATTGAATTCGATCAAAAGGAAGAAAATGTCGCCATCGTTGAAGAACCTGCTGACAACATGGTGCCATTGCCACCAACTCCACCACCAACCCCACCTGTAGTTGAAAAACACCATAAGAAACCAAGTTCAGTTTCAAACAAAAAACCATCTTCGTCTAAAAAGAAAAAGTCAACCACCTCTAGTTCAGCAGTTGTTGAAAATAAGCCCAACAAGAAACCAAGTAAAGCTTCAGGCAAAAAACCGGCTGCCAAGAAAAATGCCAAGCAAAGTTCTCAATCCCATAAGGCTCCCAAGAAGTCTGCTAAAAAACCCAAAGCTACAGATAAGAAATCGCAGAAGTCTTAAAATTAAATTTCAACATTTCAAAAGAATTTTATTAAGTTTTGTTTCTTCATAAAAATACAAGCGGAGGTGCAATATTATAATACTAGAATAATAAATAAAGTTATGTTAAGCTACACTTAAAAAAATTTTAAACGAGAACGCAATTTTATATTTCAATAAATAATAAAAAGGTAGCAATCATAATTAAAAATTAGTTTTAATAAACACTTAGCGCTTGTAAACACCTTTGTATAGTGGTTGCAATATTAATCGATTATTTTAGCATCTTTATCGATTCAATTTTAACGATTAATCGAACAAAAAATCAAATTTTTATTTATTTTATTTATTAGCGTAGAAAAATATAACACTTAACGGCAAGTTATTTTTTAGGCTGGTTTATCAGCATAAGGGTGCCCTACAGGAAATAATCTTGTAACATTTCTAGACGTGCCACCTTGGAGGTCAATTTAAAGATCCATTTTCCTAAATCAACTTATCGCCAAATTTTGATTTTAACCATCGGCTTGGTTGCGGTTCTGCTGTTAAAACCACAGCTCGCCTAGACCATTGTTACCCATATTTTGAAACAAAAATTTATTAATCATAGTGCGGTAATGATTTCCATCTATTGTAGCGCAAGCTCTAGTCTTATTTTTGAAGAAATTAGGTCTAATGATGACATCAGCGAGTAAAGCTAACCATACAATGTATTTTTCTTTGTGTAATAAATGCTGTAGGGTCTGTGGTGGATGGGTTTCACTCCATATGCGGCAGTTTTGTCATTTAACTTATTTTTAATGTCAAAAATTAAGACAGTTATCTCTTTTGTAACTTCCAGGAAAACATTTACCATCACAGTGCCTTTTATTCAAAGCGCATGAAAAATGTATTAAATTCTAAAAAAATATTTAATTAACTTTACTAGACAACTTGTGTTTTTTATTATAAAAATGGCATCCTTTTCTCGATTAATCGTTTATTCACTTACTATTAACTAAAATTAAAAGTTTTTTGATTTGTTATCACTACTCTAATTCACTGTAAATGCAAACGTACATACATATATATGTTTTTTAATGGAAACACAGTCGGAGATTTAACAGCAAAAAGCAAATAAATCTGTAACTTTAAAGGAATTTGTCTCATTTCATTGAAGCCACTCATGACCAGTGTTACCGCTGGAGATTTTTGAAAAGTCGCACAAAAATTCGTTTTAGAAAAATAAAGACGAACAAGAAAGTCGTTTGAGAAAAAAAGTCGCACATCTTTTTTTAGTATTTTTAATAGCAAAATAAAAAGCTCATTACAGAATCAATTTCTATCATATACCATAAGATGTACAGTTGCATTATACATATGCATCTATACATATTTTCATGTATACTAACAGCGTTAATAAAACTGGTTATCGTATGCTATTTATAATTTATAATTTAATAAAAATAATATGTTTTTTGTGAAGACTTTACAAAAAAAAGGGTAGAAAGTCCCAAAAATTAAAAAAGTTGCAAAAAAAAAAAGCCGCACAAAAAGTCGCAGACCGCTAAAAAAGGGCGATTTTAGTCGTACGAACGGCATTGTTATAACTCAACATTAATACAGATTTTTTAATAGCCAAATATAAATCAGTGCGACTCTCAACAATTTTCAATTAAAATTTCGACAGCGCATTAAGTTAAGAAAATACAAGAGATTTTTTAACTGTTGTTAAATAAATCTCGCTGTATTTATTTTAAAATAAGTTAAAATAAATAATCAGAGCACAGAGCCATTTCAGCATTAAAACAATGTGCATAACAACGCTACGCTTGACGCGCTGATTTGACTTAGTTTGTAAATCGACATTTAAAACTAAAATTAAGATTTTCCTAATTTATATTAAATTGTTAACAAAGACTTTAGTATTTAAAATAAGAAACTTATTTGGTTATAAAGTGACTTGTTGTGTGTTCATATCCTAAATAGATGACGAGAAAAATCGATATATATGCAGGTGCGAATGGTGCTCAAGAAGTCTTTAGGCAAAAAGGCAAAGACAGTACTTGTTATACAATGAACGTATCCCATGTTTCATAAGTGCCTTGGTATTTCAGATATCAACTGTAAATCGAGGTTAAATTGTTAGAGGCATCAGTGACTTTACTTTTAAGAATATGCTAGTAATTGCTTGGTACTACTATAAGTCACTAGCAATTTTCTCTCGGTTGGCAACTTACTGATAAGTGTATCGTGTACTATTTTACGTTAACGGGAAAACTAATTAAGCGGTCAGATCACAAAGATTATTCGTTTTTTAACGTCGAGTTTTAATTTTTTTTTTGGTTCCTGAAATTGATTATACACTGCTTCACATTAAGCTTTTAATCATTTTTATACAAAACTTGAAATTGTCGTTAATTTTTTTAAGACTTTTCAATTCATCCAGAAATTGTTTATTATATTCCTAATTTTACTGTGACTGTTGAGTAGCATTTAAAACTTAATTTTGTATTATTTTGAAAAACATTAGCACAACAATATAAAGCCATTAAGAAAAAAAATTTTTGATAAAAAAAATCTTATTTATTATTGTATTTGTTTCTCTAAAATGTGAAAAAGATATTCTAAGAAGATTTTAAAAGTATAACAAACAGCTTTCTTTGTATATGTGTGTAATAATGGTTGCTAATCAAATATTATCAACGCCACCCACAAACTTTGTATGTTTAGTTGTATGAAAGATTAAAAATTTTAACGACATATTTCTGATTAAAAATTAATTGACAATGAATAATATCGGCGATATCTTATGTGCAAGTGATTAAAATTAATAATGAAATGTACAAAAAAAATCGCTGTTACACAAATACAATCACGTTCAGTTTGTCAAATTAGTTTTTCAAGAACTTTTCTATATCCACAAAATGGTATAATCGAAAAAAGAAATTAAATAAATACACACTTGTTGGTAGGAAGTCGTCAGTGTTAACTTAATCGTCATAAGTGAACAACGTTTATAAAGGAGCTTTTTTCTGATCTATAATAATTATGAAATTGGGTAAGTGAATTCGTTTCCAATTATCCTTGAAATACAAGAGAAATGCAAAAAATCCTTATTAATCTTTTACATCTTTAATTAAATGAAAACAAAAAATTGAATGCAGTATTCGTTTATCCCTTGATATTGGCATATGTCCAATATGTTTCTGCCGTTACTGTTTGTAATATGGACGTATCGTCTAGTTCAACTTTAATAACAAAATGTAAAGGAAATGATGTTGCAGTTTTATGGCCAAACTATAATAATCCTGCAACCTACTACCGATGTGTTGATAGTGAAAAATCTGTACTCGAATATTGTCCACAAAATACATATTTCACTTATTATCAACAAACATGTACCGATTGCAGATCGTATATTCCACCTCCAACATGTGAAACTCTACAAGAAAGAGCTGGTGTTACCTGCGTAAAGAACACAAACCCTAGTATTACCACCAAATCTCCTACTGTTGCACCTCCTAGTACCACCAAAGCTGCAATTACTACTAAATCTCCACAGCCTACAAAAGTTCCTACTTCGACGAAAACTCCTCCATCCGTTCCCACTCCCCCATCTGAAGGCTCAACTCCTATACCTATGCCTCCAATAGTAGTAACACCACAAGTTGGCATTCCGACACCACCAAGTGAAAATGTAACACCACCAAGCATTCCAGGTACTCCTCCAATGCTTACAACAGTGCCCGCAGAATGATTTAACTAATGATTTTTGAATTGTATGGATAAATTAACTACAAAATAAAAATAAAAATATTTTTTTTTGGCAAAGCAAATAAACCCACTAATTAAATGCTATAAAAAATCAAATAAAAAATTCTTACAAATTTACTAACTGTTAGTTTAACCAGTTAAGGCAATTAAGGGTTATAGAAAATAATTTTCCATACAACGCTCTTAAAAAATATACGATAGTCTTGTATGAGGTAATTTTTTTTTTTTGTAGTGCAATTTTTTTATTTCGTGTGAAAATACGTAAAAAATTTAAAAATTTTATATTTTGTATTGACTCTCCAACTCTTACTTTAACTCGCACCAACTTCAGAAAGGCTACAAATATCTTATTTTTTTAACTAAATGAGAATTCCTAGAAGTCTTTAGAAAGTTTACTATCATGATTATGTCTTAAACACACAGTAATTGTTAAAAGAGCTTTAAAGGTCTTACAAAAATAACAAAATTATAAAATTCAAATTTCACTGCTACTGCACAACTCACATTGAGAAATTTTGCAAAAAGCTTGAACATTTTTTGTTTTCATATTTTAACCCGAACTTACCCAATTTTCTTCTCTTTCACGTCTGTCAATTAAATGTTGATGCAGTCTTGGACCCAAACCATTTGGTGCTGTAAATTCCTTTATAATAGCTTTAGTACGTTCTAATTGGGCCGGGGTTGTTATGGGCTCCAGTGCTCGTATATAATCGGCCATTGTTTGTTCCAGTGGTGGGACAGGTACCTTTGGCAGAGTCTTGAACGAAATGTTTAAATAAATTTTATTTTTTCTATTATTTTTCCTTAAACATTTTTGTTAATTTATTAAATTAAAATTAAATTTTTTTTTAGCAAATATCATCTTCCTTTACAAGTGAAAGCTATAAAATTATTTCACTTTCAATCATGTCTTAAGGTTTAAAAACGAGAAAAGAAAGAACTATGTTTTCTTTAATAGAAGAAATATTTGTTTTTTTGAAAACAAGAAAAATAAATTTTAAAAATATCGAAATCGTTTATAAAAAACTGAAGAGTTTTTTCAAATGCTCAAAATAACTATAATGTATCTCGCATTCGTGAAATGCTTTCTCCATATTTGTTTGTTTATATAAAGATATGTATGTATGTGTGTAATTCTTTCTTGTTGTAGTTTTATTTTTTCTTTTTTAAAAACCTTTTTTGTTTGAATTCTCTAGAGGTTACAAAAATTTTCTTTTTATTTATTTTTTTTTTTTTTTTTGTAACTATGTTTCGTGATGTCTGCATCCATGACAACCGGTAGTATAACTGTTGTTGTTTTTATTCAGGTGTTTACCGGGTATTGAATGCTGTGGATAAATTTTGTTTAAAATTACACACGCAGTGCTGACCAAGAGTAAATTCTTTTAAAGGTAAAGTAATTTTAAAAAATTTTATTCTTACTTTACATCAATAATGAATGTTTGATAGATACTTTGAATCTTTTCAAATAAAAGAGTAAATTATTTCAAAACAAAATCAACGATTTTTCTACTGATATTTTACAGCTTTTTTTTAAAGTTATTTTTTAACCAGCACCGTTGTTAATGTAACATACGCATTGTAATTTTGTGTGAGTCTTTAAACGAAATAGACTCCAAAAGGTAGGAAACAATTTAATTTATTTGATTGTTTTACATTTTTTTTGTATAAAAATGAATTGCTCTTCTCACTTAAACGCTTAACACAAACATAAAATAGAGACTTTTATTTCTAAAAAAAACTTTTGAAATATTTGAAATAAAAAAATTCTCATCATTTTGACAAAAAATTTTTTTTTTTACTTAACCTTCAAAAATTCCAATTGGGACTTTGGGCATACAAAGGTTAAAAAAATTCTCTTTACTAATTATTTCATCGTCTTACATCTGCATTTCCGACCCAATAAAGTTTATATATTCTAAAAGTACTTATGCATAGCAAGCCGATTGAGTGATGTCCATCTGTCCAAGGCACTAGATGAGCTAGAAAAAATAAAAATATGCCAATCCATCACACAAAGTTTCGAAATCAGCAAGATCGGTCCATGCCCTCCGAAGCAGCGGGCGAAACACCACGCCTGCCTTTAATTTTTCATATCATTTGAAACAAATCCAGTTTAGCTAAGTAACTCCAATCAAAAAACCAAATATATAGGGGAATAAAGAATTAAAAAATTAGAAAAAAACATCCCAAGACAAATTGGTGCTTGCCTATATTTTCCGAGTAATAGGCCTTTGAATTTTCTCAGGAAAGTACGAAATTGCAACATATTTTTAAAGATATCAATATGGGTATCATTTCAAAGCTTTTTAACAGAGCTTTCAGAAAATACTAGAATATTAAAAAAATAATAAGCCCATTAAGAGCCGATCACATTTTTATGTAAAATTATTCGTAATTCTCTATCGCCTAATATTTGGTTTTTTGATTGGAGTTACTTACACTTAACTAGATTTACATTTATGGTGAAGGGTATATCAGATTTGGCACAGTCGAATATAGAACACTTACTCGTTTTGCTATAACATCAAAATTTTTTATTTAAAAGCCTTTTTATTTAGGCTGTTAATAATTTCCGTCTCAACTTACCAGCGAGAGATCCGATTTTTTTTAATGGTATTAAAAAAATCTTTATTTTTTTTAAATAGGTTAACCAATTTTAATTGTTTTAAAGAGAGGGTTTAAAAATGTCATTCAAGCAGAGCGTGAGCATGCGTAATCAAAAAATCTATTAATGAAATCGAGTATTGTAAAATTTTAAAGAAACTTTGGAGGAAGTGTTTCTTAGCTAAATTTCTAGAAATCTACCAACCGTTTTCCACAAAATGTGGTAGAATTTAAAAAAATTTCAAGAAAAAAAACAAGGTTTTTACCCGCTGCAAGATATTTAAAAAAAAAATATTAATAAAATAAAGTCACAGAATTTTAATAAAACTCAAATAAATTTATGCCTGTTTGTGTTGAAGAAAACTCATGGCTTCTTTGTTAGCTCCAATAATAACAACAATGTTTTACCTTGAATTTTCATAAAATTTAATTTTCTTTGTTGTTTCTTAAGTTTAATTATTAAATTTAACTTATAGAAGACAAACAAAAACTTAAGAAACTTAAAGGCAAATTATCAAAAGGACCTTTAAAAGAATGAATTATTTTAAATTACTTAAAGTTGAACTAAACCTAACGCATTTACTTGTCATTGTTCTTTGTTACTACTTTCGTTTTGATGTTGTGAATTTAAAATAGAAAATTACATTTTACTTTTTATTTCTAAGGAAAAAGAATTCTATTTTATTGGGGGTCGAAAACATGGAATTGTTGTCTTGAAGTTGTCTTAAAAACTAAATTCCAAAAAAGCATGCGATTCACTAATACTGTCTCAACTCCGATAAATTAAATAAAACAGCTTTACGGCGAGATGGATGTGATGTATTCTGTACAATGAATGTGTGAATGATGATATAAAACAAGAAAATAAAATAATACTTTTGAAAAGTAACTTTTAGCTAAGCAAAGTACAACCAGGCAAAAATAAATTATGATCGTGTAAATTCTTATCGTCCGTACCAGGTTGAGGAAAAGTGCCTTTATTTTACATTTTGTTAAGTTCACTGTATTTGTATTGAAAACTAAAATAAAAAAAATAATATAAAAGCATACATTTTCATAATCAAAGAAATATATAGTTCTTTTGTATTATTTTTTAAACATCTTTGTTTGGTTTAAACTGTTTGCATTATTTTAGAGTCAGTAACCAAAAAATTATCAGTTTTGTAAAGTATAAATGACGACATCTATTTTCTTTCGATTCTTCAGTATCATTATTCCAATTGTCGTCAAGTTACTTACAAATGTATATCATAACAGCTAGTAATGTTAGCTTCAAATAATCTTTTTAGGATTTCATACCTAAAGGGTGAAAATGTAACCCTTATCTACTCGCAGAAGGCAGATAATTTTGATAGAAAAGGATGGCAACTCCTAAATTCCAGCGCAGTCCTTTTATGGAATTAAAAAAAAATTGTTAAATTTCGTTGGCATCAAGGCGAATCAATACTAGGTGGTCGCAATGGCGAATTCAACAGTTTTTGCCAAAATCTGAAATGTCAAACTCCATGTATAAAAAATGTGTATAATTTTTTTATATGGTGTTTAACACTAAGCGTTTCGGCAAAACCAATGAATTTGCTATCGACACCACCTAGTATTATTTCGCCATGGATGGCACATATTTTAAGTAGCATATGATAGGATTGTAAGAATGGAGATAGCTTCTTTCCGTATAACGGATGTCCACTACAAGTCTTTTGCGCACAAATAAAAAAGAAAAGCCAATGACAAACAAAGCTTTCTTCTTAAGGCTACAATAATAAAATAAAAACTGTATAACGTAAGCTTTATCTGCTTGTTTAAACATATTGTTTTTTAATTAGACAAATTCTACCATCAGAATGATTTAAGAATTCATGAAAACTTTTATATTTAAACTCTATATTAGGAATATAAATAAGAAAGATTTTTATATTCTGTTGTGATAGTAAATTTTTAAAAACTACATTTCACTGCAAATTCTTTGTTTTACTAAAAAATTAATCGCACGATTCATAATTTTTTTTTATATCATTCCGTTTGTAAATTCTATAATATCCATTTCCGACCCCATAAAGTATATTAACACTATGACTTTTTATGCATTGCAAAGTTGGTTGAGTAATGTCCGTCTGTCCGTCTATCAACTTTGCCAAAGCACTAGATGAGCTAGAGAAAATCGACCCGTTTCGGACATTTTGCTATTGAAAATCAGACAATATCTGTTAAGAATTATTTATTATTATGCTAAATAAAAGCTTTTTATATGAACAGAGTCACAGTCACCTTATAAATGTTTTCTTTGCATGCTTTCAGGCGTTAGTATTGAATTAAATTATACTTTATTGAGACTTCTTTTTTCATCAAATTAATAATACTAACATTCAGCGTTACAGGAAAACTCAAAACTATATCGTACTATTTAAATATCATAGAAAGATTTTAAGTATGGGACTTGCTTATCAATAGATCAAGCAAATCTTAAAAAGTTGTTAATTAACTGTACACAAGGCGTAAGTGTTGTGATTTGTAAAATCCGAATTTATAATGCATTCTTAGCAAGGTTGTCAATTAAGCATTTATCATCTAGATCTAGAGGTTCTTTTTATTATAACCTAACTATGAACAAGCGACTTAATGCTAAATGTAGCTAAATCTAGCCAAACTATTTAGCCATTTGCTTTACCCACTTCTTTTTCGTAATACCAAAAAAAAAAAAAATTGTTTTTAAGTCTATTTATTGTTCGAAACTTTAAAAATTAATGTGACAAAGAGAAAAGCAAACATTTTTGACCAATATAATAAATAAATTTAATATAACCCTTTAAAAGGGTGTCGT
Source organism: Cistogaster globosa (assembly GCA_937654795.1). NCBI lineage: Eukaryota > Metazoa > Arthropoda > Insecta > Diptera > Tachinidae > Cistogaster > Cistogaster globosa. The sequence goes on along the minus strand of OW569403.1, from coordinate 45,339,754 downwards.
ATTTTCCAAATAAACTTTGTTTGTTTTGTTTGTTTGTAAGGATAATAAATACACCAGAGCCCCAATTTTTGTCGTTAATGGGGCCCTGAGAATTGCGGCGCAAGTCAAATCAATTTTTTTCTATATAAATGGACTGAAATTTAATTTATCGGAGAAAATATTCAAAACAAAGCAAAAAAAAAAATGTATTTTTAATAAAAAAGAGGTATATTTTGTTTACTTCATTTACTTTAAAAAATGTTTATAAATTTTATAAAGAAATAACAAAACAATTCATTAAGAAAAAACTTATAAAAAATAGGGAATTCCCCTTATTGCACGCAATTTGAAAACTTTTTAACGCACAGGTCACGATCAGTGTTACTAGAGTTCGTACAAATTTTATAAGACAAAAAAGATGCTAAATCAGGCACTACAAATGCGAAATACAGTAATCCACAATGCTGTAGTAAAAAATTTAACCGTTTTTGGCAAGGCAAATCGGAAAAAACCAACGCTAATTGAAATCACAAGGATGCAAATCGGGGTAAAACGCAACTTGAAATTACAACGGCACAAATCCAATTTTTCCAGTTTTTTTTCTAGTGTATAGAAATTCTTAAAACCAAGCAACTCTATAACAAATACAACTTTTGTAAAAACAACATGGCATTTAGTTGCTTTGTGAGTGGAAATGTCAAAAATAGAAAAAGAAAATAAAAGAGAATTGGTCTAAAAACAAACGCTCCCTTTGTTCTGCATATGCTTGTTGTTAGTGTTATTTGAAATTCCTAGGCTAGAATTTTAAAGACAAATAGAGTCTTGTGCTTTATTTGATAAGCAGTAATAGAACGTGGGTGAATAGATTGACGACCTTCTGCGTAATATTTTAAATTGTTTTCTTTTACATATGCTTATTATCGAACTTTTTAAATTAATAATTAAGCTCGAGCTAAAGTTTGAATTTTAAATCCCAATTTTATATTAACACACAAATTTATTTGGAAATAATACTGACATTCTCAGGTTTATGAGAAGAAGTATAAGTTAAGTTATTAAATAATCCAAATTTTAAATATCTAGCGATTTAGGTTACATCAACCACTTTTATATTTGAATTTAGCCAAAATTGGCAACATCGATTATCAGTTTCATTTAATGTGCAGAAATTTTAAAACAGAGTTATTATTATGATCAAACTATTTATTATTTAGTCAAGGTACATTTTTTTTACTAGGTAAAAGCGGTTCTACAACAAATACAACATTTGTAAAAACAACATGGCATTTTATTGTTGCTTTGTGAGTGGAAATGTCAAAAATAGAAACAGAAAATAAAAGAAAATTGGTCTAAAAACAAACGCTCTCTTTGTTCTACATATGCTTGTTGTTAGTGTTTTTTGAAATTCGTAAACAAAAGTAGGAAAATATAAACAACTTTTGATATGTCCAACTACAAACCAGCTGGGCGGACGACACTACCTAGTAAAATAAATGTACCTTGTTATTTAGTATTAATTAATTAATTTGAGTTTTCTAAATTTTTTTATTTCTTTAGATTATTGGCTAAAATTATTTGTTTTCAAACAAATTAAATGTAACTTTTGCACTGTCAATGCCAAACTGAATTATTTCTTTTCTTTAAAGTGACAATTTAAGTTCTGTTCAAACTTACTTAAAATGTCATTTTATATTAAGCGTATGTCAATTAATTAATTAATTTTAACAAATATATCTTTTCTTATATTTCTCTTGATAATTTTTTAACTTTTTTACTTTTCGACCTTATTTTTTATTTACTTCTTTAGTGGCAATTTTTGTAATTGGAAACATTGTTTTTATTTTCATTTTGAAATTGACATTTGAGCAGGATATTTTTGTACGACAAACACATGCACGAAGGTAAATAAACTGTCATAGTGATAGCAAAAGCAGACACATACAGGGGTATAAAGTTAAAAAGTTAAGAATGAAAATATTATTGTATTTGTTGGATGAGAACGACATGTTTAACAAAAACTCTGTATTTATAATGCAGTTAAATCCAAGAGTGGGAAGACAAACATTAAATACAAGAACATAGCCTGTGTGTAACAATGATGGGATCTGACAATTAATAAATTTGAATCGTCCGAATTATATATTTGAGCAAAATTAAGAGTAATTGTACCAGATTTTGCAATCAATATAATATCAGTCATTATAAATAAAGCTTTTTTCGGTATCAGTTAAAGAAAAGAAATATTTACTTAAGAAAAAATCTATTGAAATGTGTGTAAATTTAAACTTATTTTCCTGCAGTAAAGATACTGATTTAAATTTGTTTGTTACAGACATACCTAAATTAGCGCGTAAGACGCGACGCAAAATAACGCATGGCTTTTACGCTGAAATGACATACCTAAATAAAAGCCCAACGTTTTGTTTTAAACAGTAATGTTAACTTATCATTTTTAATAAAACCCTATAAAACGGAATGCAAAACAGTGATAAAGATGCTAGATAATCCCGAAAAAAGCTAAAATGTCATTACTGTTTTATAACGTTCTCTAAATACTACAAAAAAAAGCAAACAACAGCAGCTTGCAGGCAACTGCATTACCTTAGGCTCTGTCAAAATTGGATTTTCCAAGTGCTAAGTGTTGACGCCGTACTATTTAGGGATGCTTCATACATTTTGTATGTTCATGAGAAATTTTGACAGATATCTTGCGCTTTACGCGCTAATTTACAGTGCACCCTAAATACGGGCGTTAGGCACGACGTAATTTAGCGTCTAGTTTTTACGCTGTAATGAGTAACTTGAATACGAGCGCCAACGTTGTGAAACGAACAGTATTGTTTACTTATCTTATTTGCTAAAAACCACAAAATTAAAATAATTAAGAGAGATAAAATCGCGAAATTGACCTTAAAGTAGCTGTAATGTCATTACTGTTGGAAATACTTTTGTATATACCATAAAAAATAAACAATAACAACACTTCTTTTGCAGCCAACTTCACTTTTTACGCGCGTCAAAATTGGATTTTTCAATTGTTCAACGTTAGCGTCGCGCTATTTGGGTTGGTCTCATACATTTTGTATGGGCATGAGAATTTTTGACAGTTAAATAACGTCTTACGCTTGTATTTAGGGTGGACTGTTAGGGATAACAGTTAGTTTTGATTTTTATTTCAGATGACTAAGTATTTGCTAGAATTTCTTTTTTTACCTTAGTTGAGCAAATTTTCTATAGAAAATATCCTCTCGACACGCGTGGTTAGAAATGAAAAATTTTGCAAAAAAATAAATAAAATAATAATAACCGACTGCAAAACAATTAGAGTTTGTAGTCAATGTGTCATCGAATATGAAATACAAATGGTAATAAACAGTTGGTTTAAATTTCAATTGTCTACATATAATGGTTTAAAAGACATGAACATAAAAACAAGTTAAATCACATGTGAGGACAGCACTTAAAGTTAACATTTATTTTCATTTTTATACCTCATGTTACATCGGATATAAAATTAGCATTTCAAAAGATAAGGCCATATATGTCAAACTACATCAGCTATGAGTAACGGAGATATATGACGTTGAAAAATGTTATTATTCACATAGTTATTTAAACATGTTATTGTTAACATATTGCATAAATGCCCTGCATATAGATGCCACAAATCTATAAAACAAAGAATCGTGCATGATTCAGGTCTTACAATATTTTTATATTTGTGGTTCTGGATACATTATATAAATTTAAAGTATCAGTTTAAAACGTTTTAGAAGATAAGACTAGATAAGAGGGACACCCTAAATATTCAATTCCAGCATGTATACTTGTTGTTAAGACGACTCAATAATACACGTTCTGTTTGATTATCTGTCTATAAATAATAATAATGCCTTATGAATAAAAATTTATCACTTATGAGTATACCCTTTACCCCACGTCTCCACTAGCCATCAAATTGAACAAGACATGCACATAACGTCGGCAGAACAACGGTATTATTTTGTTCATGCTCTTGTATGTGGCGAAAACGTGTCGATATTCATGTTCTGTTTGAGCATATTTTTTTGTTTATCGACAGGATTGTTTCAATGCTTTTAATAACAGTGCAGTCACACTGTCAAGTTTTTTCTCAATTCTCTTTTAAGAAACTTACACATACTGCTTGTCAAAATTCACGAAACTTGAAAGCTGTGACGTAGGCTGCACGCAATTTCAAAGCAAGTTTTTCAAGATGTCATTCATATGAAGGAATATTCATACATATTACACAGAACTTTATGACTTCTGTGTAGTTCTTTAAACCGCAAAACATCAGTGTATTTGTTTATTTTGTTTACAAACATATTTTCTTTGTTGTAAAGGCACTCTTATTATATATTTTATTAATTTCTTTGTTTTAAAGACACTTTTATTATTTATTTTATTAATTTCAAAGAAACAAAACAACACTGGCAGCAGAACATTTTTAAATAATAATGCAAATTTGGAGGAAAAACTTTAATCAGCTGCTTTCTTGTTTGTAATTTGAAACACTAAATTGAACGAAAATTTGAAAGCAAATTCTCAGCAAATTTCTAAAGTGTGAGTGTATTGGTGAAAAAGTTAGAAAAATTTTAAATTTGAAAGAAAACTTGATCGTCTGACACACAAGTAAGAAAGAGAGTGTTCGCATTGTTAAACAATAGATGGCGCTAATTCGAAATACAGAAATCATACTAAAAGTCATATTTGATGGCGAACATCATTGCTCAGACAAATGTTCGGCCAACATGAACGAAACATGGACATGTGCGACATGATGCTCACACCGAGTTGATGGCTCATGGAGACGTAGGGTTACCATTTCAGCGATTTTTATCGAGTCCCTAAATAAAGGAATTTTTAATGCCATCAGAATTCATTTTTAATTTAATGTTCGTTATTGTTGTTGGCTTTTTTAATGTTTCAAAATAATTATAGTTTTTAATTCACATAATTCGATGTTACAATTTTTGTTTAGTCTGGTTAAAAACTAAATAGAAATATTTACGTTATTATCAATATACTAAACTTGTACCAAAAAATCATAAAGTGTATCAACGTACCACTAACAATTCGAATGTACAAAATCTGGTACAATTGTACTACAGTGATGGGCAGATGCCAACCGTAAGAGAAATAAATATATAAATGGTAAAATTTAACATTATTTGTATTTCTAATTATAATGAACAGTATTAAAGTTTGTTTTATAGAAAAAAACACTGTTTATTTATTCTCTCTTATGTTCCTTCGTACCTTTATTTATTCCTTTGTACGTTATTATTTTCTTTAAAAGTTTGCTTTTCAAATACCTACTCACATACAAATACAAGTATGTACGTAAGTCTTAAAGTCATTTTAGAATATTGGGGATGTTTGTATGAATACATCTCACGAAAAAGTTCTTGTTTAATGCTTAACAGGATGCTATTTAAGAAATTAATGGGAAAGTTTTGAATCCTATATATATTATAAAAAAAACATCACCATACTTTTTTTTAGTGTATTCACGTGTTCACAAAGAGTTTTTTTGTGAACATTTTTGCCAATTTAAGAAACAAAAATAAATTAAATAATTAAATTTCTTGCAAAAACAACCGACTTCAAAACAGGTTTCATCTGTCTGTCTAAACAGCTTAAAAGTTTAGCCACGTAAATAAATTACATTAGGTGTTGGGACACTCTTATATTCTATCTGTCTGTCTACAAACGTTCAACAGCTTGACAATTTACATCAAGTTACATCAGAAATGCCCCCTTAAACTTCCAAATTCAAATTTTATACTTAGTATTGTAGTAGATTTAGTAATCAACTATTGTAAAACCCTTTAATTTATAATTGAAAATATTTATACTTCTTCTAATACCAAATTAAGTAGTGTACATCCTATTTAATTTTCAAATTCTTGTATATAGCGGTTTAAAAGATACAGTCATATAGGTCAAGTTATATTAATTTTGGGAACATCCTTTAATTTCTAAATTCAAATTTTGTGTTTGTTTTTATAAAAGGCCTAATATTACAGATCCACTGTATGCTTTAGCTGTCTGTATATAACGGTTTGAAAATTCGGCCACATACTTTAAATTTCATAAACTATTGGGAAGCCCTTTAATTTCCAAATCCAAATTTTATACCTGTGCCATTAATTAAATGAACTATTGGGGCACCCTTAAATTTATAATTTTGAATATGACGAGGGTTGCTTTATATATTTCTGGCCTAATAGTGAAAATGCGAATATTTATAATTAAAAATGGTTTTATTGTTTTTCAAAGTATTCTCCAGCATGATTTATACAATTTTGCATGCGCTCAAACCAGTTGTCGAAGCATTTTATCCACTCCGATTGAGACACCTCTAAAACATGGTTTTTGACAACTTCAACAGCTTCTTCTGGCGACGAAAATCGTTGACCACGCATTTTTTTCTTAATGTGCGGAAACAAGAAGAAGTCATTAGGTGCCAAGTCAGGGCTGTACGGCGGATGACCCATTAATTCGACGTTTTGGCCGGTCAAAAATGCTCTGGTTTGAACCGATGTGTGAGAGCTCGCATTGTCATGGCGAACAATGATTCGTCTTCTTTTGTTGTTGGTTTTTCGAATTTCTCCGATGACTTTAGGCAAACAAATTGTAGTGTACCACTCAGAAGTGACCGTCCTATGTTGCTCAAGCGGAACAGTCGCCACATGGCCAGTTTTGCCGAAGAAACAGGCGACCATTTGCTTCGAAGTGCTTTTTCCACGAACAACTTTCAGTGGATTTTGCTCGTCTTTGAAGACCCACACGGTCATACGCATAGATGCATGATTCGTCACCTGTGACGATCTTATAAACGTCTTTTGAAGCACCGCAATCGTATTTTTGCAACATTTCCTTGCACCAATCGACACGAGCCTTTTTTTTAGCGACTTTCAAATTGTGCGGGATCCAACGAGAACAAACATTTTTTACGGCCAGGTGTTCGTGCAGTATCGAATGTATGCTGGTGGAAGAAATGTCCAAGGATGTCTCTATCTCTCGGTATGTCGCATGTCGATTCTGCATTATGAATTCACGCACGGCATCAATGTTCTCTGGCACAATAGCCCTTTTTGGACGACCTTTACGGAATTCGTCTTTGAGCGAGCTTCGGCCACGATTAAATTCATTATACCAATTTTTCACAGTGCTATAGGATGGTGCTTCATCGCCATACAAAGATTTAAGTTCATCAATGCACTCTTGTCGTGATAATCCACGTCGAAAGTTGTGAAAAATTATGGCACGAAAATGTTCACGAGTTAACTCCATTTTTTTCTATATTAATTTTTTCAAGTCACTGTAAACAACACAAATAATGGTCGTACGTCAAAACTTTTTGAGTACGATTATGCTTAAAAGTGATAAACTTTCCAATGGAAATGTCAGATTGCACTTGGCAGCACTCAGTGTTGCCAGGCCAGAAATATGTATAGCAGCCCTCGTAATACTTGTAACAGTAACGGTCATATCAATTGATATCCTTTATAATTTTCAAGCGTTTGTCTATAACAGTTCAAAATATAGGCCCATATAACTCAATTTAAGTCATGTATGAGGACAACTTTAGATTTTTAGATTTAGTTTTGTATTTATTTTGACCTTTGGGTGTCATATACAATTTTTATGATAATAAACTGTTTTTTAAACGGCACTAGCTTGTGAGCATCACCTTTCAAGTAAAGAAATAATTTTCACAATCAAAAAAGAAACATTCAGACAAATTTATAACCTCCTTTTTTTAAGTCAGTTTATTATGTTTTAATTTATATTAACAAAATCTATTTATTTGTTTCAAGGTAGAAGTCATAAACTTAAATTTTTCTATTGCACAGTGGGGCAGAATCAGAATATTAAAAAAAAAAAAAAATAACTCAGCGACTTGTTAACGGTTTGGCCGATGGATCTAAAATTTTAGAAGAGCATAAAAGAGGAGTATTTGAACTTAAGTTTAAAAACTTGTTAAAGTTTGCTTAAATTCACAGCTGTGAAGTAGGCTGCGCCCAACTTAAAAGCAATTTTATTGTTAAGATGGCAAAAACTTTTGACGCCAAAATATTTATAGAAATAAAAACGAAAAAAAGTTTAAAAGAATTGTAATCAGCTGTTTTCTTGATCGCAAATAAAAACACTCCACTTAAAAGAAAAAAAAAAAAAAATAAAAGAAAGTTCGATTCAGTTTTTTATAGTATGAGTGCATTGGTAGAAAAGTGTAAATGTATTAAAACTACCAAGTTAAATTCACATTTCAATCAGTATTGTAATAATGTTTTATATCTTGTTTGTACTCGAACTTATAAAAATTTTTTAACCAGTTATAAAAATACATTTCACCTCAATATGAGTACTTGTCAAAATTTTTCGAATGGCTTTTTCCACCTGCAATAATTTTAAGTTTTAGTACCACTAAGGTCATAATCAGAACATAATAAAAATACTTGGAAGTATTCGAATAAAAGCAATATATATTTATCTACATCTGCATACTCTTATTTTCATCATTACAATATCGGAAAATAATACTAAAAACTCAGATAATATTGTTAATAACATAAATAACACAGGCGTTACTATCTTCTAAAAAAAAGTGAGTAGATAGTGAGTATCACAATTACTAGCTTTGAAGCCTACAGTCTACTAGATGAATCATAAAAATATTTATAAACTAAAAGAATTTAAATCCTTTAAAGTTATTAAATCAACTAAGAAAACTTAGAGCATCTTTTAATCACCCTTTAAGAGATACGTGAAAATAACTTTTCTTTTTAACTTTATTTCTTTCAATGGGATCAACATGCAAGCACAGTTTTTTAATAAAAAGAATATGCTTAAAATTAGTCCAAAAATGACGAAGGTACAAATAAATAACAACATAATCTTCTTCATATTTTAGTGATTAAAAAAGGCTTCTTTAAACTGCCGTAAAACTTTTTAATAATTTTTCTACTTACGTCAGGAAATCCAAATTCGTCTACCGATTCTGCAGTGGAAAGCCATTTTTTTGGTATCGACAAAATAGAATCTTTCCATCCTGAAAAACGAAAAAATAATAATTTACAAATTAGTTTTAAAAAACAAAATGTTATTCACAGTTGCGAGAAATCTTCAAATTTATAATTTGTTTTAAGATCCTAATGAAAAAAGCTTTAACGTTTTGTTTTTGTACACAAATGTCTTGGTAACTTAATATCTTCGATATTTATTTACTGCTGTTTAATTTACTTGTTTTATTTTCGTATTTATAATTTGTAACTTTGTTCAATGGTGCAATTTGTTTTGTTCGGGTTCAGACAAATTAATTGTTCTATGTTTGTTTTATTTATCTTCGCTTGTGGTTGTTTGTGGTTAGAAATATGCTTTGTTTGTTGATAGTTGGTCGCCTTGTGGTGACTACTGTGGTGACAATACGACACATACGCCAATTTAACATTTTTCCTATCAACTTCTGTGCTGGGGAGGGATTTTCTGTATTAAAAGGAATTAATTCACTATGCGATTTTAATTTCATAATATAAATAAATTAATAAGAGAAAATTTGTTGTTATAGATATTTTTTTAAGAAAACGAAACATTTTTTTGTTTAATTTAAATTTATTAAAATCTTTAACAAAGTTAAGGCCTGTTACTGGACTCGATTTTTTGCCTTCATTCCCCTTTTCATTATCAAATAATAGTGTCTTAAATGCTAGCTCCAACATTATTCTTTTAAATCGGTGTATTGTTAGCCAAATATTTTAAGGTTTTTCCAAGCGGTATGTAAAGATTGGATCAATATAAAATGCAGGCCATCCAGTTAAAAAAAAATCATAAATGTAAAAAATCCATTCAAACGATTGCGTTGAAGATTGTAACTGTAGAAAAACATACGCACTTGCACTGATGATCCTAAAGACTGCTTATAATTAATATTGGTGGTGGTTGAATACCATGATATGAGTTAACTGCATCTTAAATTGGTTGATTTTGAAATCATATGTTTATATCAATAGGTCCACAACCTTTTAAGGAAGAAAAGAATGTAAGAAAAAGTTAAAAGGCGGTTTGTTTGTTGCTAGTTTTTGTTAAACCTTTAATATTTTTGTATGGACTTCATAAACAACCCTCATGTATTTATACCCTTCACTACAAAGAGTGGAAAAAAGGTACATCTAAGTTTCTCATTCTGTTTATTATTTCTACAGTATCCATTTTCGACCCCATAAAGTATAAATATTTTGAATTCTTATGCAAAGCGAAGTCGATTGATCTATGTCCGTCTGTCCGTCCCTGTTAGTGTTGAAATTAATTTTGCGAAGGCACTAGATAAGCTATAGAAACACGAAGAACACGATGATCGATACGACATAGTTTCGAAAATTTCAGCAATTTCGGTCCATATCCTTGGAGACAGCAGGCAAAACACAACGCGCGCCTCAAAATTTTCCATGCCATTTGGAACAATGAATAACTCCAATAAAAAAGCAAATATACGGGGTAAAGGAGGATTAAAAAATAAAAAGAAAACATCAAGGAAAAAAATTGGCGCTCGCCTATACTTTACGAGTTACGGGTCTCTGAACTTTAAATAAAAAAGTCCGATTGTTCACAATTTTTTTTTAGCTTGTCAATACGGGTATCATTTAAAAGCTTTTGAAGTGATCTTTTAGAAAATGCTAAAAAATTGTAAGAATGCTTAACGTTAAGAGACGCTGATATTTTTATGTAATATTACATATAGTACTTAATTTTTGTTTTTTTTCATTTTTTTTTAATTCTCCCTTACCCCAAATTAGTTTTTTCATTTTTTTTTTTTGTGGAGTTACTTCACCGAACTATGTTCACATAAATTTTTTTCAATAATTCAATAATCAATATCGGTGAATTAAATTATTTGATCGGGATAATAGCACGATATTTAAAAAGTTTATTTTAATTTAATCTTTCTGAGCTTAAATTTAAACTATGAAAAATGATTTCGTTTTCCTAAAAGTTTCGATAAAAAATGATTTGGCTAAAGCTTTTCTAAGACACAAATAAATCAAATTTTTATTAGAAAATTTTTTGTATTTTGTATTTTGCAATTATGTCAAAATTTTCGTAATAATATCAATAAACCGAAAATAATTATATAAATAAAAAGAAAGAGATTCAAAACTGTATTATAAATATTTTGAGTCATTAAAGCTTTTAAGGTTAAGGTTTATTACATTTACTATAATACATATTCATCGAATATGCCTACATTTGGAAGCAATTTTGCATCACTTTCCGTCTAAGGCGATATAAGTTTTTTCCAAAATATAAGTAAAATTCGTCTAGTGTTTAACAGCATGCTTAAAAATAAAAAAATGCTTTTTGTTATTTGGCATTTATTTTTATGAACACTTCATTCTTTTACGTAACTGATTCACCGAATAAATAAATATGCAATGAAGCTGATAAATTTATCAATATAGGAAAGAATGTGAAATTAAGCCCACATAAATCTAAACGTGTATGTCAAAGTAACATAAACATAATTACTTTGATAAGACTGAAGAAAAATTGTCTACCTTCTCTTTAAAGATAATTTCTACAATGTTACGTAGTATTAAAAAAAAATTGTTTAGTTGTGGCAAATCCGTATAAAACGTAATTTAATTTTCTAACAATATTTTCGTGACAAGATGTGATAATTGATTATTTACAGTTGTGAGCTGTGTTGCAACTCTTCACATTTTTCTTTCCTTGAAATGTTATGTCTTCCCTTAAAAGGGAGGAGCCATGACTATTCCGCCTACTTTAACTCCCATAACTTTCACAAATTTTTCTTATTCTATCATTTTAAGGTCTCCAATAAAAATCATATTAAACTTTTCTCCCCGGCCTTGTACTGATTTTTTTAATGATTATAGAAATAATAAATATTGTTTGACTGATATATGTAAATAATTTTTTTTTAATGTTAAAATTTTGCAGGCATCATCAGCAGTTTTCTGCATGTTAAATTTAAAATTCGTTAAACACTTGCTATTTTATTCGATTAAAAAAAAGCTGATATAGCATTTGTTTGCAACTCGGAATATTAGTTTTAGCTTTCGTTTTCTCCGTTCTTAATTGAGACAAAAATTATTTTTATTCGGAGCTCCGTGATGCCATAATTTCTCTTCAATTTTAAATCTACTGAATTCTCCAATTGGAGACTCTCCATTATACATGAATAAGTAGATTCATTTCTAAAATATGATCAATCTACACATAAATATAATAGAAACGGGGTCATTTCTGTACATGAAATATTTTTTTAAAGTTTTGATGATGTTGTAAATAGTAATCGATTTTTTTTTTGGAATTTTTATTTTTCTGTCTGTGTTCGCATGACGTAAAGACTGCTGAAAAGACTTAAATAAAATTTCGTGAGGAGATCATTAAGAACTGTTATTCAAATACAAAAACCTTTTTTTATAGTAAAATATTTCATTTCATAGAGAAGCTAGAGATAAAAATGTGAAAGCAACCAATTACACCTGTATAATGGTACTAAAACGGTTGTCAGTACATTTTATTTTTTAAATGGGAAATTTTTAGCACTGTCTACAAAACTCTAGAATAAATATTTAAAAGCACATTTTCCTATATTTTAAATTTAGGAAAATTAGAAATGACACGCAGACGAAGCCGTGGGCACTGCTAGTAAAGAATAAAACAGTATCTGTCTAATTCATGTAAATGTTTTTATTTTTTTTTTGAAGAACTAGTTCATATAAAAATCAATTTTTTTCGGACGCCTAAATGTATACTTCGAATTATATGATGCCCAAATCAGGGCTGTCAACTTTAAAATTTTAAAAAGCACAGAATTATAGAAAATAACGACTATTTTTTTATTCAAAGCACAAACATTCAATTTTTTTTTAGTTTTATTTATTTACTTCAAATATCTATGTCCCAAGCCCCTAGGGCTAATGGACTAGTCTACAATATACTATAACATTAATATTTAAATGATATGTATGTAAGTAAATAGATAAGTTTACATCTATAAATTATAATTAATTTTTTAGTTAAACTTTAATAAAATCTAACGTATCCTAAAAATTTTTTATAATTTTTAATTTTAAAAATATCTGTTTAAGGTTTGCAGATGAACAAAGGAGACATATCAAATTAACTGCAAATTTCGACAAAGTTGAAAACCTTAACTCACTATCCGCTCTAGAAATATTTGACATTGTGTGCCAAAACTCTTTCACTGTAATATTTTCATTCTTAAAATATTTTTTTTTTTTATTTATCAAGCACTGAGTCAGATTTTAAAATAAAAATATTGTTTTTTATTTTTCCAATATCTCGCCACATCTTTGGGTGGCATCTTCAGGAAACAGGAAACAAAATTATTTATAATTATTTATTTTATAATTTTGTTCCCTCATTCTCTAAATTAGTCATTTAAATTTTGTATCTCAGTGTCTTCAACTTAATTTAAAAAAAGTTTCATTACACTTTCTAGTAAAGATACTTTTTTTATTAATAACGTTTTGAGGGTCAATATAAGAAACCTTTTGTAAGATTGCGTCGTTTAAGAGAAATTGTTGTGCTATTTGTTTACACACCTCTATGTAAAAGGCAATACAATTATCAATGAACTCATTTAATTCAAAAGCATTAAACTTTTTATTGGAAACATTAATTCTTATAACTGAACGGACCTGGCAAGCGTCATCATTATTTGTATATTTATTCATTAACGGCAGTGTTACAATTATTTAGTTTAGGGTGATAATTTACAATAAAATTGTTTTATATAAATTTTAACAAGAAGATACAATACGAATAATAATTTTTAAACAAGTAAATCAAAAAAAATCTTAATTTTGGAAAAAAGATTTTCAAATTTTATTTGGATTAAAATATCTTTTTAATTAGGGTAAAATCTTTGTTCTGGCATCGATGAACATATTTTTTACTGTTTATTTCTTTTTAATATACATATGCACATATTTGGAAACTAAAATACACGTGAAAGTTTTCGTTTGGTAATAACGCTTAATCGATTAAAAAGTTTAAGACTTAAAAGTATTATAACATGAATTAATTAATAATACTAATTTAAAGCAATTTCATCTTTAAGCATTCCCAATTAAAAAAACTTACTATTTTTACAAAAAGCTTTTTAAGCATTTAAATTATGTTGATTGGCTTTATTCATCTGTACATAGATACAATATGTATGTATGTATGTGTGTAAAATCTTACTCTTCAATTTAGGACCTCAAACCTGTAAGCTAACAAATGTAATTTTTGTTTAATTTAAATAAAATTCATAGCCTTTGGGTTGTTTTTTTTTTTTGTTATTTTTTTATATTGATGCCATTTTTTGGGGTGGTTTTTATTTTCAATTTCCCCTGGGAATTCTGTAGCAACATTTATGTCACGTGTTTTAATGCCTTAATTTATGCCACTTTCTGTAGCATCATTTTGGTTGGGAGAAGGTAGATTTTAATTCTTGTATGTTCGGCACCCCTTTTTATTGCTGTTTGCTGTAAACCTGTGTCCAAATTATAAAGTAAAATATTTATTTAATACTTAGCGGGGGACTATTCAATTATAAAAGTACATATAGACACTACACACATTTGTACATAAACATATATTTAATATATTTAAAATATTTCGTATATTTCCTCTTTTTTTTTGATGTGCGGTGTCATGGTTATTAAAGGTAAATTTTTAAATTTAGAAAACAACAAATAATTATTCAAAATACGTTTGTGTCACATAAAGTGGGTTTTGGTAAAAATTTCAATAAGTCGATAGTTTTAAAACATGTTGCTTGGTTACATTTTATAAGTTTATAGAACCTAAAATATTTCATTTAAATGAAATAGTTCTTAGGGAGATTACGCTACATATGGTTTTACCTAGTCCCCCACAGTGCGTCACTGGAAAAGAAACAAATTTACCTTTTAGTTGCTTTTTGTCATACATGTTCTCTACTTTTAATTTATGATACTCCCCTTAGGAAAAGAAGTAAATTTGAATTATAGCATTTATGTTTTCTTTTATATTGTTCAAGGCAGTAAGACCCAGGTGGCATCTAGTAGGCAGGGAACAAACCTACAAGAATAGAAACATTCAACTCTTTATTAAAAAAAAATCGATAACTTCTCTCTGGTTAAGGACATGCAAAATTCGACCACTGAGAAATTAAATACAGTAACCCGACTTCAAAGTTTAAGATTACGTTCTTTTGAGACGTAAACAGCATTATCTGTGTTTACAAAGTTATAATTCGACCAACGTAAAGAACAAATTAAAGAAGCCCCACATTTAGTACAAAATTATCGACCTTATAGTAAAATGCAATGTTATGAGTTATAAAAAATCTTCTTCGACAGGAAAATCCTATGCAAAGGTTAGTTATTAGCAAGACTGACAATGGCTTTAGAAAAAATAAATTCAAATATGAAAAATTTTTAATTATCCAAAATAGTTGTTTATAAAAAATGAAACCAACACCTAATTTAATTTGCAGCAGTACAAGTTACCAGATATTTTCATATTAGAGGGATCTTGACGGCTTAAGTCGCCTATAATTTGAAATTGCAGTTGCAAACTTAATGACAGTATTAAGCAAAACCTCGAATTGCGTACGTACAGTTTAACAGTGTTGTCAATTAAAATATACAAAGATGACTAAATAAAGGTGCGTGATATTTTAGTTCTTTCAAAAATGTATAAGATCAAGTATTTAATATAATGATGAAGAGAAATTGTAGTAAAATTCAAAATAATTCAATTAAACAACAAATTAATTTAAAGACCTCCGAACCTTCTTCTTAACAGAGTCTTAAAAAAAACCATGTCTTAATAAAAGAGTTGTATTCCCGGCAGAATAATTCGTCAGCTGAGTGCAGTACCTATTTTTGACATCTTAAATTAAAAAGTTTTTATATAAAAAAAAAATCAGCTGTCGTACCACACTCATATGATAAATATTTTGATTGTGTTAAAAAAATTATAATTTGATGGAAAAAATTAATTTAATTATACAAATTTTATACACTTAATACAACACAAAAATAGTATTTGTATTCTTAAAAGGTTTTTTTTTTGTGTGACAACCAAGGGCCTAAACTTATTAAATTAATATTTTAAATTTTAAACTTATTTTTTAATTGCGTTAAAAGCATAAAGTCTCCTCAAGTGAAGAAAATTTTTTTTAAAGAAACCTTTTCAAATTTATGCAATATTTTTCTACTCCATTTTTTTAAATAAATAATTAATTTTGCTCGATAATACCAGGGCAAGACTCAACAATTACGTGTAATTTTTTAATGTCATAAAAACAGCAGCAATAATTATAATTTCAATACTAAAATAATGAAATTAATAAAACTCAGTTTGCTTTTTATAATCATACCAAAGAACTTTAAAGGTTAAATACGAATGAAAAAAAGAACAAGTGCTTATATTTGACAATAAACAGAATGCAACAAAGACCACAATTACAACAACAAGTATTGCAAACGTCAAATTAAATTAAATATAATATATTATTTTTTTACTATTGTCTTTTATCGTGTATTGCAGTGTCTTCTGGTAAAATCATTGTCTATATCTTTTAACAAATAAAGTTTTTACATTCTATACTTGACTCTGGTTTATTTTTTCTTTATCCTTACAATAGCAAGCCACGTGGCGACAATTTGAACGTCCGTTTTTTTTTTTTTTTGTTTTCAAAAACTAAGCTGTGCCTTGAGGGCTCAAGGTAAAAGAGAGACATCAAAGACAAAAAAAAAAAAACTTAATAATTACAGGGAACTGGTAAATTGCAACTGGTTTCTTTGGCTTCATATTGTCGTTATCCTATAATGTAAATTAATGTTGTTAACCCATCAACCATAACAACTCTAACAAGGTTTGTCACAAGCATTTGTGTAGAGTGTGTAAATTAAAAAATAAGTAGACACACGACTATTCCAACCACCGCACCTGAATAAAATTCGAAAGTTTACTTAATAAATATTAAAAAAAAACAACAACAAAAACAAGGAAACTAAAAGCAACCATCTTGGAAAAATATTTGTAAAAGAACCACAAAAGAAAAAACAATGATCCCCACAATTCATAATCAGAACTTCAATCTCATTTATTTGCGTTGGGAATTAAATTGATGGAACAAAAGGGAAAATTAAACTAATTCTAATTAAGTAATTGAGAAATTGTGGTTAATTTATTTCTTAAGGAACGTTATTTCATTAAGATGGTTATTAATAATTGTTAAGGACCAATTGTGTAGGTTTAAGGCATAAAAAAATAAAAGAAAAAGAACAAAAAACAAAAAACAAAAAACATTAAACACAAAACAGAAGATATACCTGCATTAAACGATATTGATTTAAGTTCTGTTTCTTAATGGATGTTTAATATAAAAGAAACAAACAAATTATCATTCATTCATATCTTAATCGAATATTTTTTTGAGCCCAGCCAGAGTGCTGCTTTTATGTTCTAAGATTCTTGCACCTGATTTTAAACAACATTATCGAACGGCCCTCTATCGCTGAAGGTACTAGAAAGTTACTGTGATCATTCGTAAAACCTTATTTTGGCGACCTTAATTTTGCCTGTAGTTGTCCATTAAAATTTAACTTCTTTCTCTTGAGAAGTACAAAACACATGCTTATACTTGAAATGTGATTCTTAAAATATGGTGTCATCGAATCAATAAATAAATCTACTTAGTGATAATGATATTAAATGATCTGCCGTTCAGATGTTTTGCTTAATTTACCTGTTTGTTTGAAATGTTTGTTTTATTTTTGCGCAAGTAGCTCCCTAGGATGTTAACTATAGTCTTCATCTTAACTGTTAACCGACAGAAAACGCGTATTATAAGTATTAAAAAATTATTTTAGATTTCAAAATATGAAAATTGAATTTCCATAAATAGTTTTTTAAATTCTCCTAGAAAACCAATATTTCTTTCTTTCTTTCTTATATTCGATTTTAACATGAGACCACTTGTGTACATAAATACATGATGTGTACACGTACATATACATATATGTATGCATGTATGTATTTGGTTTAAATTAATCTAATAAATATAATCTTTTACAGAGACATGACAGGATAAAAAATACTTTGCACTGTGGTTGAATATATTTTATAAAGAAAATCAGAAAATAATTTTTATGGCAGAAAATAATTTTTATGGATAACGAATTTAAAGTTATGTTACTTATTTAAAATTAAATATTATGAACTCTTGGAGTCGAAGAATAAAAAAATCTATTATTATCTATCATGATCCAATATGGACTTTCTTAGTAATTTGCTAAAAGTAAATTTTTCTAAAAAGTTTGCACTTTATAAAAATTTGGTCTGTCTGAAAATTTTAGTAAAATATAAAGATACTTTTTAGTTTTGAACTTTTTTATTTATTTCTTATTTTTTTCACATTAAAACAAACCTGTGAACAAGATCTTTCCAGTATTTAAAGATATTTAAAATATTTCCACAAATAACGAAAAGAAATATGAATGTAAGTACAGGAAAATTTATAATCTTTTTCTTTTTTAGAAGACCATTAAAGATAAAAGACCTTATTCATAATTAATTTTTATTTTTATAATAGGTTTATAAAACAAAATTTTCATGCAAAATTGGTTTTATAAACCTGTAAAAAATTTAAAAATTGATTATGAATAAGGCCTTAAGTGTTTGTCGCTTTTAAAAATTAAAAAAAAAAGTTCTACGTCTCAAGTCCCCGAAAATAGAGCAAGCCTTCTTCCTGTAAAAACACGTCAAAAAAATTAAAGGCCAAGGTCTCACCCATTCAAAAAAAAAATGCTTATCAAGATTCAAATCTAATTAAACCTAACAGATTTTTGACAACCTCTTCGTGAAGTATTTCACTGTGCGTTTCCAAAATTAATAGAAAACATCAATTTAAACAATTTTTTGTTAAATTAACCTGACTGTCAAGGTCTGAGTAGTCTGGCAAATAAAAAAAAAGGTAAAACGAAATGTTACAAATACATAGAGATGATTATTTATAGTACAGACATAAATTAAAGTTGACATTGATGTGTTTATAACACACACACACAAACACATGAATGTTTTTTTTCAATGTGGTTGCATATATTCCTTTTTAAATTGAAAGGTTTTTCATACGAATATTTCCCCTTCTTAACTCATGAATATTTGATGTTTTATACTTAATCCAATATCTTAAAAATACTTTTCCTAATTTTTTTGTTAGTTTTAATTTTCTTGCTGTTTCCCCAATTATTTAGTAAATGTTTGATAAAAAAAGCGTAAAATGTACGATGCTGTTTCTTATTTTATGATAATTCCATGTCATGCCAAATCAAAATCAATATGATAGATCAATCACTATATTAGCTGTCTGTTGTTAATTTATTTGTTAGTTTCTATGCGAAAGTGTGCTACTTTCTACCTTTTTTTGACATGACATTATAATCACCGTGATAAAAACATGTTCGAAGTAATTTAATTTTTTTCTTCTCCAAAAATGTTTGATGGCTGGTGCTGATAAGGGAAATGATAAGATTTGAAGTTATATGGCCATTTACTTTTTAATTTTTCTACTTTTAAATTATGTTTTTACCTAAATATTTATTTACGGCGAGTAAATCATTTTAGTTAGTTTGTAATATTTATATGTAAATATATAAATTTAAAAAAGAATTAAAGAAATAAATATGTGCTGTAGTTTCAATACAGACATATATATATATATATATATATATATATATATATATATATATATATATATATATATATATATATATATGTATATGCATCTCTGATAATAAATATTAGTGAATAAATGTAGAAAAAAGGTGAGTGTATCCTCACAGTGTACGAGAATCCTTCGTTCTGAACCATTTAACTATTACCCTCAAGAAAAAATAATAATGAATGATTTATAGCAAATTAAAATTTAATTATTAATTGAATAATAGCTAACTTACAGACAGAAAGTTGCCAAAGCAGGTTAAAGCGATTAGAAAGATTTATTAAATTCTGATACAATCAAAGCTTTTCTATGTTCTGACAATTAATTACATATTATTAGAAACTTATAAACTGAAATAAACAGAAAATGTTGAATTCATTTCTGAATGTCGCACAGTGGGATATTTTATGCAATAAGTAATTTTTTCGACACATAAAATTTTAAAATGTAATAATGCAGTTTTGTAGAAATTTAATTCAGTACGAAGAATCAATAAATTTTATTCCAAAAAAGCGTTTATTTGTCTTTGAAATATTAAAATAAATTTCACATGTAAACTTCAGTTCAAAATATTGAAAACTGTTCACGCACTTCTATAGTGTTTGTACGTAAGATAATTTTATTGCTCTTTAAATAGTGATTTTTTTAAAAAAATTATAAAGTTCGCTCATATGTCGTAAAAGATATGATAGAATTATATTTTTTGTATAATGTGCGGTGATTGCAAACTTTCTTGGAAAAAAGGTTGCTCGGTCATGCTAGGTGCTCCAGCTATAATAAAATGAAAGGTAAGACTTCATACTATCAACTAAAAAATGTTTAATTTAACAAGAAAATAAAAATTAAAAAATAAAAATAAATTTGCTTAAAAAGTTTTAATAATGAATAATCTTTTACAAAATCATAAAATTTGTCTCCAAATTCATGAAATACTTAATCTTAAAAAATAACAAAAAAGATATGGCATAATTTTAGGCACGTGCGTTATTATAAAATAATATTATATTATTATTTTATATTATTGTTATTATTATAAATTATAGATTGAAAAAAGTGTGATAGAGTTTAAACCAGGGGTTCTCATCAAATTCCTGCTCACGGACCCCTAGTAAACTATTTTTTTTCCACGGACCCCTTTGAAAGCCAAGTTCAAAATAAAACTTTTATTATTTTTGAAAACACTGTTTCTTCGGTTCTTTATGCGGACCCCTTGGATGGTTGGTACGGACCCTCAGGGGTCCACGGACCCCCATTTGAGAACCGTTGGTTTAAACAAATATAGATGTTAGATGTCAAACCCCGTAAACAGGTTCTGGAACTTGATGATATAGTTACAGAGATGATAGATCACGAATAAAAGTTATATTTAAATGCCTGTATTGAAGTTTATTTAAAAAGTATTAAGTTTTGGCATGGAAACAAAAAATATATATATGGGCGGTGGGTAGTAGGCATGGGCAATTTTGATGAAACTATATATATTTTCTTAATTGAGCTCAGCAAAGGCTCAGAGCAAAATTTCAATATTCTACGAGCACTCCTTACATTTTTTGCCAAACATTGTATGAACAAATCCCACTTTCTTTACATTAATAAAATAGTAACGGGGTAATTTCTGTACATGAAATATTTTGTGGAAAATTTTAGTGTTTGTGTAGGTAGTAACTGATATGGAATACCAAACACTTTTCTTGGAATTTCTCCCTGTCTGTCCGTCTGTCTGCCTGTGTTCGTATCACGTTACAACTGCTGAATGGATATGAATAAATTTTTGCAGAAAAAATAGAGAAACAAATGTGAAAGCATCCAATTTAACTAGTATAATGGTACTAGGAGACTTATCAGCACTTTTGTTTTTTGTAAATGATGGGTAGTTTGATTGACACCTTAAACCGAATATCATTATTTTTCGTTATGTCTTTTAACTGTTTTATAAGATATTTTGCGTTTGTGATCTGGTTACTGCGAGACTCGTATTATATTCTGTAAACATTAATTTTTTAAACGCTTCCTCTGGCGTGTATAACATAAAACTTCTATCATTTTGCGGCATACTTATATGCCTGCGAAATGCATGAGCAGAATAAAAATAGAGGAAAGGATACAGCGGACACTCATTGCGAAAGGCGTTATACAAAACAACGTAAGCATTTTTACTGGTGGTTCTCTTATGGATGGTAGGACAGGAGTAAGCGTACACTCGGCTAAGTTAACTTGTTCTGTAGTCAGAGTCTGGGGGAAAACTTGCCATTTAGCCAGGCATGGGCTGCTGCATGCAGTTTATCTTTTGCTAGAAAGTATGGGAGAAAGCTACTTATGACAACTGACAATCAGTCAAGAATGTGTTCTAAAATTAAACTGATATGCCTCGATAAAGAGAACACGTAGGCGTAACAGGAAGTGAGGAAGTAGATATAGTGGCTTAAGAGTTAAGAACTGCGGTAAAAAAAAGCTTTAAAATCTGTGCAGCTTTGTTTGAAGTGAAAATTAGTGGAAAAAATTGCGTTATGGAATTATTAATATTAAAAAAAACCTAACATTTTTTTATGTTCACAATTAAAATGAGCAAAAGAGCCAGTTAATGTAGCAATTCGTTCAATTTTTCTTTTGCATGAGCGATCTAAGAATCATAGGAAATATTTCATAAAATCAGAATTACTCAAATTTTGAAATAACATGCGTCGTTGAAAGTCTTAAAGTAAAAAATTTCAACATCTCAAATTACAAATCATTAATAAAAATTAAATCTTTACAAAAAATTAAGCTTATATGTCAAAAGAAAAATGTCCTTATACAAGGTTTAAAGAAGGGATCTTAATTATTGTCGTCTCCAATCGACAGTAAAGTTGTGAGCAGAATGTAAAACAAATGACAGAAACCTGCTGCCGTCTGTCAAGCAAACGATAAAAATGTAATCTATCTGAAAAATATTGTTTTACACTTAATTCCTTGTAACCAAAATAAAAAAAGTTAAACAAAGAAAGAGGCAAAAAACAAAGGAAACAATTGTGTTTGAAAGAGATTTACAATTTCGGCAAACCGTCTGTCTCATTACAAGCAGCGAGCATTTAAGAAAGAAAAATCACAATTAAACATGAAAGAATGTCATGCACAGGCACAGTCACCAGCACAGTTACAGTCGCAGGAAAGGCGTCAAAGGCACGAAAACAAATCAACCAAAGCAAATGAAAAAGAAACATTTAAATGCCAAAACAAATCCGCCTGATATTATTTTTATAAACGTGTATAAATCCAAGTTTATTCTCATACAAGAATTTATCATTAACAACAATCTACAACATTATTAAACCATAAAAAAGGGCAAAAAGGAATACGAAGAAATACCAGCAACTAATAATTTTAAGCAACGAACAGTCAGTGAGGAGCAGCAGCATCACCATCATTAGCAAAACGAACATACTCTTTCTCACCACAGGCAGGCATATTTTTAAACTTCCTTTTCCTAGCAGTTGTTGTTGTTGTTCTTGTTGTTTTACAACACCCACATGCAGGGTAAATATTTTCATCCCCTTGTTTTTGGTTTTGTTAATGTTTGAAATCCTAAAGCTCTACAACAAAACCACAGAAACATGGAATTGTACCAACAACAACGACGACAACAAGCGTATAAAATGAAAAGAACCCACAACTGGTACCAACTGCTGGGGTCACAACATTGTTTTTTAACCTTCATCTCTTATATTTCCTCTTTTATTGTGATGCCTTTATTTGTATTGTTTTGTTGTTGTTGGGCGGGGGAATTTTATTTTATTTTATTCCTTTCTATTCATTTTATTTGGGGAAATCCTTTATTCATTTCACGATTTCCTTAAGCAGGTCTATTGCACGAAATGCTTTTGTTCAGCATCTTTTTTTTTTTAAATTTGCAGCCAACAGAAAGAACATTGATTGATTGTCGAATAAGGGAAACAAAGCCGAGTTCAAATAAAAAAAAACAAAAACTTTTATTTCGTTTCCTTGTTAATTTTAAATATCTTTTTAAGTTTATTGTTTCCATCCGTTTTTTGAATGGGATTAAATGCACTTGTTTTGCTTGCTCATTTATCCGAATCACCCCTTTTGCAGGGAATTCATTTGTTTTGAAATGTTTGGCTCAGTGTACACGTTCGGTAAACCAGCTTTATGGTCCTTTGATAAATTATAAAGTATGAAATACTTTTTTTTGTTAAATAAAACAAGTCTTAAATTCAAAATCGGGTTGTGTTTAAGGTCTATTTCTGGATCCAGGAAAAATTATCTTTAAGGAAGGTTTGTGTAAAGAAAACGTTAAGAACGACAAAAACGTCTTAATTCAAAACGGACTTCTTGAAGATGATTCAGTATTTTCGTCTTCGGCTGGCAGGCACAAGCTTAACACTCACCGTAAATAAATTTATTGTCAGAAGTTCGACTCACATATATCTCTTTGCGTTGGCGACCTTTAACAAGCTGCTAATTACGTGTTGTCTCTACTAAAAGTTATCAAGCCGACATGTCGTTTTTCAGTTTTTTTTTGGGTTTCTCTGCATGTATATCTGTTCGGTTGAACATCTTTTCTTCATTACTGGAGCAATTACAATTTTTATAAGTTAAATAGAATATTGAAAATCTAATAGGGATGGACAAGAAAGCATTTCAAGAGGTAAAGAGATAAGTCTCATAACAAACTTCTCTCTCTTTTTTTCTCTTTTTATCGGTCAATGGAGCTATTCGAAAGTTTTAGACAAGACTGCTTCGCAGCAGTCGTTTCTAAGGGAAAAATTTCTCGGGAGGAAGTCCAGAAAGTTTTTAGACATAACCGAGATACTTTCAGCTGTATAAAGACAATATTGATAGGTCATTGAATCATCTGATCAAGATGAGAGCGAAAAAGACAATACTGGAAGAGACAGAATGTGCAGCACTGGCTAGAACAGGCAGACCGCTGATCTCATGAAGGAAAAGGTAAAAACATCATAGAAATTGTATTTATTGCAATGTTATATTTAAAATCTGTGTGGAATATATTTGAATTGCAAAAGAAAACTCAATTTCGTAAAAATTCGAGTTAGGACCAGCGAGACACATATTAAATGTGCGAGACCTTAGCTGTAGACAAATGTTTGCAATAACGAGAAACTATGTAGTCAGAAAGAAGATAGAGGGTGTAAAACAACAACACTCGCGAGTAAAAGTAATGGGCATGAGCCCCAATAAGAGTGACCAATGATGTTCGTAGTAAATATCATTGAAGAACAAAGGTCACATTATGTAAGTGATCTACATCGTTATACGCTCTAAAATATTTACTTATAGTTAATTAAAGCACGGCTCTGCTTCTACTGGCCTGTTGTCAAAATCATAATTTATTTTAATGCGTTTATTTTAACTCTCGGCGATCAGCGATCATGCACAATGAAAATTTATCATTGTATATTTTAAATTAATAATCGCAAGGTCGTTAAATCGTCTGTATATGCTTGAATTCTAATAGTGCAAGTCGTTTCATTTCAGAGATTTTTTTTAATGTCCCACGATTACTTTTACTTTTACCATGTTACTAATTGGCTTGTAAGCTAAATAATGCACTAAAATTTCCATGCCCACCTTAAGAGCTATTTATAGTCATACGTTCTGAATTAGTGCAGTATTAGTTCCACTCAGTATCAGTGAAAAATAAAATATCGTTGTCTCAAATAGAGCTGTTTACAAACTTAATTTTTTGTCATCCGTGCTCTTTCAATATCCTTTCGGTGCTATTTAAATATGTTGACAACGATATTTTTTGCTTTTGCACTAACGGCAATTTATGGCATGTCCAAATATTTTCCAAATAAATACAGTTTTTTGGATTCATTTTTGTTTATTTCATTTTATTTTATTTATATGCCTGCATTGCGTTTGTACTTTTTTACATCAAAGAGTACGAAACGTACATTTTTGTTAACCTTTCATTGTCCAGCATGTCCTTATAAATTCTCCTTCATTTTCTTGTCTTTTTCAGTCGTTGTAAATCTATTATCGCTTTTTAATTGATTTTCTGAATTAAAAATTTTTCATCTTTTTCCCCCTAATTGAAAACAGAGTTCATAGAACAAATAAGTATAAATTATTAGCAACCGATTTTTACTGACACTGAATGAACAAGACACCGATACTGCACTTAATGGAACAAATACGCAACACATGAGTGTAAATTGTGTCCTTAACAAATCAAGATGTTAATTGCTTAGTCAACATTGTGGACTTTTAGTGTAAAAGCTACAAATTATAGGTCTTGTTATCTAATCTCGGCATAGTTATTTTGAACATAAAAATATCATACAAAGCGCCATTTAAAGTGATGATTAGTCTAACATGCGACAGCTGACCTATTTTTTTTCTCGAATAAATGTTTTAGATACTGTTTCCGCTAAGAGTCATAGTTTTATAAAATATTGAAACGAGAAAGTTTTGGAGCAGCGAAAATTAAATTATTATGGTAAAAATTCAATATGGCTGTATTTTCGTAATTTTTTTTAATAACTTTAATTTCTATAGATTTACTTTAAATTCAGTAGAATTTTAAATCCATAAATTCGTGACAGCGGGTTTTATTTACCGCCAGACACTAAAACCAGTCTTTCTTTAGTGTTTCTTAAGTTATTTGAAGCCCTTTTCTATGATTCTTATTTATTAATTAAGGACACAAATGTTAAATGTGCTTCGAAGTAAATTAAAAATTTATATCAAATGGTTATCTTTAAATTTGGAAAAATAACTTCAATTAGCAAAAATAATTAGATATTTAGCAGAGTATTCAAATACCTCAATATTTGTTACTAAAATGTGGTGGTTGGTTTTTTATCAACCATTTAATGCAAAAAAAAAAAAACGTTACCTTGAAGTATAACAACTCATACATCATTAGCATCGCAATGTAACTCACATAAATAGAAAAAGAATGACCGGAAGGCATAAACAAAAAAGTAAAATTAAACCATTCGACCATTATTCATTCATAATTATACTCGTAATATGCTTGGAGAAAGGTGGAGTGAGTGTGTGTGCCTTAAATAAATAATGATTGCATGTTTGCAATTTCCATTAGCAATTTGATGGAAAATTTAAACAAAAAAATAAAAAAAACTTCACATTCATTCATCTAAATTTATCTAACATCAATACAAAAGGGTAAAAGATATTTCTATTTTTATTTTGGGGATGCTTTTTTCTTTGTGTTTCGTTTTGTTATTTTGAGGTAAAACTTTGTTAGACAGTGCACAGTGGGGCAGAATAAAAATATTTTGGAAATAACTTAGCCATTTGTAAAGGGCTTGGCTGAGTGATCCAACATTTGGCACTAGCGTAACAGAGGAGTTTTCGAGCTTAAGTTTTTAAGGTGGTTATCATATACTTTCCAGGGATAGCGCTATGTGGTCTCGAAGTTGGGTACCTCGCACCTGAAAAATCTTCTAATGCTTGGCGATTCTCCAATTTTCTGCTATGCTTATGCCAAATTATAGGTCAATCGGCCTAGTTTATAAATGGCTGAGGTATTTTCACAATATTTTGATTCTGCCCCACTGCGTAGTGTTTGAAGGGCTTAACTAGTGAGCACGTACTGCTCACTAAATTCATTTGTGTAAAAGAAGTTTACTTACTTTCAAACTTTTAGATTGATAAGTATATTTGGTGGCGAAAGTAAAACTATTGCTTAAAACGTGATAAAATTTTACTATTGTGGCAAAGCCTTTTACAAACAATTAGAGAAATACTCGTACCAACACATTTTTACTTGCACTTTAAGTGCAAAGAATAATTAAGATAATTTATAATAGAAGTGTTTGATGTTTTTTTGGCTTAAGGTTCTTTTCCTTTTTTTAATAAAAAATAAAATAATTGTTTTACACTAATTAAATATTCCAATATTTTTACAAAACTTGTTCATAATTTTCAGCGCTAGAGGAATATATAGCAGTGTCGTCTTGTTAATGCTTGTAATTTTATCACTGGCTGCGGATTTAATCATTTTAAATTTAAATTTATGAATATTAATCTAAGTTAATTGAACTTGATTCCCTTAAATTTAATTATTTTTTGGTGTTATTATTTTCATGGAACTCGTATTATTATTTAGAACTATGACTTGAAATGTATTACTACGATGAAAACATATCCGTTTCTCTACTGCTCATATAGTTCTTCAGTGGATTCTTCTCAAATTTTGTAAAGAAAATTTAAAAGTCTTATATCTCAAGCCAAATTGATTAAACAAAAACTCTATTTAACTAAAAAAGAACAACAAGAATTCAAAAACCTTTCATTAAAAAACACAGCAACCATTAAGTAACTACTTTTATTCCTTTTTTTATTATTCTACATACGTGTTGCCGTAAGGAACCATTCATTTGAAATATTTTCGATAGCCCATTTCAAATAGGTTTCTTTTACAGACGCGTGTTTTCTTTTGGTTGCATAATAAACTAAATGGGCGAACTCTGCTTATAAACACAGCCATTCAAGGAAAAGTGAGCTCGATATAAAAGCAAAATTTAGGTAAAAACCATATATGCGGCGCATAAAAAGAATTTCAAGGTTACTTTACACTATCTGTCAAAAATCACTCCCTCAGAGGTCTTTAAAACCCTTGATTATACCTGTTTGTTATAAAAATAATGTTAATTTTAACTGTCTTATATTTTTTAATACTGACTTATCGCCCTCAAAATAAAACAGCCTAAAAGGTAAAATACGTTCGAATTTTTTGTTGTTGTTAGCGTTCTTTGAAGATTTCTAATGCCTGTGGTTTTGCACATCTGTTTTTGCCATTTTCACGCCCTTAAAAATATTTTTTATTTAAATTTCAAACTTCTTTAACGCACTTTGGAGTAGGCATAACAACAACATTGTTTTCTAACATGATAATGAGGAACGAATTTTCATCATGTCTTTAAATTAAGGGTGGTTACTACAAGCTTAATTTTTGATGTTTAATGTTTACAAGGGGGAGTTTATCGTAGTAGCGCTTTAAATTTGGCTTAAATACACTAACATTCACTTGATGTTTACTTTTTATTTTTACCACTTCTTTTGCCTGTCTGTTTGTTTATAATTTATTTATAACACAAAGTTTTATGCTACTTTTTCTATTTTTATTTTTATATCAACATCAATCTATTTGGGGGGAGAAGTAAAGCTAAATGTGGAAAATATTTCCTTATGATTCCATTGTTACCCGTTATTAACACATTCGAACTGAACGTAACAGATGAACAGCTCAATACTAAAGCTGTTAAAAGGAAGATGTTTAAATAGATGGATTATTAAATAAATGATTACGGAAGGCACATCAAAATAAATTTGTTTTAGATAAACAGAACTTGTATTTAAACACATGAAATATTAATAATGTTTTGCCAATATTTGTCCAAACAAAATAGAAAAAGAACAAATAAGAGTGCTATACTCAGCTATGCCGAATCTGATATACCTTTCACTATACATATAAATCTAGTTTAGTGAAGTAACTCCAATCAAAAAAAGCAAATATTGGGGTGACAGAGAAATAAAAAATAAGAAAAAAAAATAAGTACTATATGAAATTCCACATCAAAATGGCACTGGCTCTTAATAGGATAAGCATTTGTTTAAATGTTATTATTTCCTGAAAGATCTCTTTAAAAGCTTTTGAATGATATCTATATTGATGTCTTAAAAAGTATGGTGCAAAAACCAAATTTTTTAAGAAAAGTTTAAAGGCCCATAACTCAGAAAATATGGGCGAGCGTCAATTTTTCGACTTACTGTTTTTTCTTAGCTTTTTAATTTTCTATTGACCCACATACTTTTTTTTGATTAAAATTATTTTATTGTTCAGAATTATGTGAGCAAATTAGAGGAAGGTGTTGTGTTTTACCGCTGCCTCGGACGACATGGACCGATCTTGCTGAATTTAAATTTTTTTTCTCTTGCTGAATTTAAATTTGCTGTAGCTCATTTGGTGCCTTGGCAAAATTTATTTCAACACTAACGCGGACGGACAGTCGGACTTTGCTATACATAAGGACTTTATGGGGTCGGAAATGAATATTGTAGAAATGACAAACGGAATGAGAAACGAGAAAGTAATTTGAGACTAACCATAGTTTTCTTACTTTAGTTCAGAATACCGCAAAAGTTGCCTACTCGTAAAAGTTTTTTTAGGGAACTTTTTCTTTCACAGAGAAGAAAAAAAAAAAAAATAAAAATAAATAGTATTTTTATATTCCCGAATTGTTTTACCCTGATAATTTAAAAAAATAAGGTAATGCTTCCACAATATATGTTAATAGATTTTGACACATTGACGTTTAGATTTAGTTAAATATATGTATGTCAAAAATCATTCGATCCATGAAGAAAATTTTTACAGCTTAAAGGCGAAAATTCATCAAAGAATTTGCTTATAAAAATTTTAAAATATTGTAATGCTTACACTGATTACTTTTAAACATGTTGCTCAGAATAAGTATTATAATTAAAATCCTTCGCAAGAAAAACCATCCTGTTACAAAATATGAAACAATATGTAAGCCATGCAACGGCTTAATTGCCACAAATATGACTTTATATTACAGGCTATTTACACTGACTAACATCTCGGCGAAACGCATGAAAGATGTTGAAAATGTGAAATATTCGTTTATATTGACAACATCAAGCATTTATCATCAACTCAGCTGTCAAGAACATATAATTAAACGACCCATAGTTTTTAGTAGCAAAACTAAGATTTTAAAAAATTGATTTCGAGGACATATTAATAAGAGGAATTGAATGTGATCCAAAATGATCCCAAGTTTTTTTTTTACTTTTTCCTTACAGAAAATAAAAGCCTTAGGTTTTAATTTTTGGTTAACAATTATATTTTTTTCAATTTAATTTTTGTTTATTTTTTCATTTGCTTTTCTTTAATTATCCATATTTATGTATTTATGCTTTTTTTCTTTTGGTAATTGTAGTAAATTTTAATACAGTTTTTTTTTTCATTTTTCATATTAACATTATTCTTGTGTTTATATTTAATAATTTTTTGGTTTAATTGTATTTGATATTTTTATAACATTTAATACTTATAATATATAATGATAATAATAATAATAATTGGTTACGAACATATATTTGTTGTTAACTACAATAGTATTAATTAATAAAAAACATTTCAATTAAAATTTGTATTAAATTGTTGTTGTTGTAACAACTTTTCGTAAATTAACACATACATAATTAACTCTTTGAAGTAATTAATATTAAATATAATTAAAAGAAAATATATAAAATAAATTAAGATAATAAATAAAAATATAAATATGTTAATTTTGCTAGCTTCTTTTAGTTTTTTTTTAAGAATTTTCTTTGAAAATACTGCGCTTTTTTATTTAATTAAATTAAAATATATTGCTGATTTTTCTTTATTTTTTCCATAATTTATTAAAGAGCTTAAAACGATTCATTTCAAATTTTCTAGGAAGGAGAAGTTATAGTCGAGTATAAAATATTTTTAATTATTAAAGGGTAACTTGTATGAACAAAATAGCACAATAATAACTATAATAATAATTTTTTTTAATATTTTCGTTTAACTATTTAAGGTTATATAGTTTAAATATTTAATGTTTATGTTAATTTTGTTTTAATTTTTTTATATTCATATTTGTAATAAAACAATGAACATCAGCTACGCTAAACACAATAATTAACTACAATTTTTGTTGTTATTGTTGCTGTTTAAAATATACGTACATATTTGTATTTAATTATTATTTATATTAATATTAGTGTTTCTTTATTTTGTTTGGTTTTATTAATGCCTATTTTAATAACTTATGGTAACTACTTTTTAAATTATTATTTATGAAATGACCTCCTCTTTGCCTTTTGAATACATACATACATACATACATACACGTTCATGAACTTACAGTTTTGCAAAGCTGTTTAATTTCTTGTTTTCAGTTTTTTATTACGTTGTTTTATATTTAAACATCGAACTAATAAATACACAAGCAACGAATATAGTACATAAGTTTATGGGGTGTTTCATATTCAGAAGTAATTTTTATTAAAGAATATTTACAATTTGTTAAAATGTGTTTTTAATATAATTTGTCATAGTGAAGAGTTTTATAAAAGAAGTAAGGTTTTTTAGCCCTGTTAAAAATTCGAGAACTTATATGAATTGTATAGCTCTAGATATTAAAAAAATCGTCATTTTTGGATGTAAGTCAATAACTGGTTAAATTATATGAGTAAAAAATTCAATTAATTTCAGATTATAAATGTGATATAAGAACATATTCATATTTGGCAATTATTTAATGAACGAGTGCAGCAGTGGACTGTTTTGTTAGATTTTAAAAAATATTTTGAAATAAAAATCTCCGAGGGACAACAAATTTTAATAAGTCAGGCCGAATTTTATAATGATAAAAGACTTTTCTAGCTTCGTAAAAATTTTATAATTCCGCCAATGTTTTAAATATTTTTTTTTAATTATCAAGGATCTTCTAGGTGAATATATGAATATGTTTCGCAATAGTCTCATTTTTACTTTTTTCATGTGGTTAGATAGCTCAGGACCCAAATACAACAATAATCGACGAAAAGTTAAATATTATTTCGCCAAAAGCATCGAGAGTATTTAAAAAATTTTTTTTGAGGTTTGCTAATAAGAGCCACATCTCCAGATTTGTCCACTATATTATATATCTTTATATATCTTTGTATGCACGTATATGCTGCTATATTTTGTTTAAATTGGAATTACAAAATAAATTTGTTTATTTTTTGAATATGAAATCCCCCATATAATTTACCTTATTCTCAATAAATATTTTTGGTCTGCATTTGCCACACGCCACTTCCTTTGCAGTTATTACTTTTACATAAATTATATATTTTTTACAGCTATTTATTTTGTAATTTTTAATTGTTTTTTATCATTTATTATTCTTCGTTCTTAAAATTATGTCTTAAGAGTGATTGCAACAAAAACCCATGTAATTCGTATATTCTTGAAATGTAATTTTACTCATTATTATTTATTAATTTATTTATTATTATTATTAGTTTATGTTAATATTTTTTAATTTTCTTAATTAATAATATTTATTTTTATACTACCCCAAATATTACACATTGCCGGCTCCAATAAATTTAATAACTTAGGAAAGTTAATATTTTAAATGTATTTTACATAATTTATTTATTTTTTATAATTTTTTATTTATTAATTAATATATTTTATTTTATTAATTAATTTTGCTATTATTATGCGAATGCATCTCTATGTTAACTACAGTTGCGAGAAACAAAAAATGCAACCCTGGTTTGTGTGAATTTTAATGACTGAATCTTTTCAAAAATTGGTGTTGCCAATAACCAGTTTTAGTTATTAAGTTTTACGTACAAAAATAAAAACAATTTGTGTTAGATTTGGTACATAATAATACAAGAGAAAGACTTAAACGCAATGAATTATTATTTAGGTCGAAGTCCATAATCTGAAATACGCGTTATATTATTTTTTAAATGTGCGCCTGCTAGATTGGCGGTGCCAAAAGCAAATAGATATATCATATCGTTGAATATAGTTTATGAAAAATTTAAATTTACATTAAAATAATTAATTATAATTAGTTAAATGTCATTCTTAAACAGAATAAATTTTAAGTTTAAATTATGTTACTTTAGAAAATTTACTGCGTTTGCAAAAAAAAAAAAGAGAAGAAATTTATTTTTTGCTTTAATTATTGAAGAGATAGAATTAAAGACCATATAACCCAGAGTTGCAATTTTTTGTTGTCCGCAACTAAACACCTTTTATTGTGGTTTTTTTATTACGTCCTGCTTTATATTTTTTCTCAATGGTTTTTTCTTTTAAGATTTTTTTAAATGCCTTTATGTCTTTCAGTTAAAACTGAAATTATATTTTTTAATTTCAATTCCTGTATTCATAAAAATTATAAATATTTTAATTTGATTATAAAAAAAAATTTTAAACTTAAAAATTGTTTTAAAATACGTATCAAAACAAAAACTATTTTTTATAATACAGCCGTTTATAATTATATTGATTTTAAAAGAAAATTAATTATTTAATTATAAATAATTTTTTTTTGTCTTTTTCAGAATAAATTTGCTTTTGATTAAGTTTTGTTTGTTTAAGAATTTAATTAGAAACCATTTTATTTTATTTCTAATTTAACTAAAACATTAAAAACGTTTTATAAACATGAAAAAAGTTTATACTTTTGACTTGAGTTACAATTTTCTTTTATAAACTTTAATAAATTAGCGGAATCAACTGTTTGCTATTGTAGAGCTGTTACATTTTATAGCATTGGTAAATCTTGAAAAATTTTAAACAAGACTACAAAATACCTACATTTTCAATTCGCTAGTACCATCTACAGTTCTAAAAATTGAAGTAGATATTAGCTCCGTTCCCGTACCTTTTGGGTAAAGTTTGGTAAAATGAGAGTAAACATAAATTATTCTCAATTGAAGACAAAAATGCCCAAAAGTACGGGAACACAAAAAACCAAACTTCTATCCTGAAACAAACAAAATAAACATGCAGTTCTTCAAAGTAGACATAAAAACACAAATATTTTGCATGTTCTTATGTTGATTTTATTATTATTATTATTTTTTTTTTGGATAAAACTTTTAAGTAACACTTTTGGTAGACATTTGCGAAACATAGAACTTTTAGTATTTGCCACTATTCACATTTCAATCAAAAGTTTGAGCTGTTTCGTGCAGAAAGAAGAAGAATTTTATTCTCTCAAAAGCTCTCTTTTCTACCCAAACTTGTAGTACGGGAACAGTTTTCGGTAACATTGGGAACCCGCGGGTTCCCAAAGTTGAGTACGGGAACGCACCTATTGTAATGCATTTAGTTACAACTGTAAGTTAAATTCTCTCTTATATTTGGCGCCATGTGGTTTTTGGCTCCTTTGCACACACTTAAATGTTTTAAATCGTTAAATATTTAAAAGGATTTTAAGTTTAATATAAACCGCTAATTCCGCTATTATTAAAACTAATTATATTTTTCTAAATGCTGTTAATAAGTTATTATGCCGTAAAGTAAAAGAAAAATCCCCTTTAATAACAAAATGTTTAATTAAAAATTAAAAGTTTTATAATTTTACTCGATGTATTCCTGTCAATAGAATACCAGGGAAAGCTTTGTATATTCTTTTGATATTTCAGGGAATCATAAAAAAATATTATATCGCTGAAAAATAATCTTTAATTTCTTTTAATTAATTTAATGCGTTCACTTTTATTTTACCAGTTTTAACTGCAAAATTTTTTTCAACGATCGAAGTGGCCGTCTAGTTCTTGCTATTGACGAATTCCTTTAATACAGTATTTCTAAAGCAGTAATTATTTTCCACTTAAAATTGTTACAGGGCTGTGATGAAAGTGTTTGTTGAAGATTTGATTTTTGTGTGACACATATTAAAATTTCCTCATTTTAGTCTGCTATTTATTCTTAAGTCTAGTGGAATCGGAATTAAGGAAACTAATCCCTGCAAAGCCCATTCACTTCAATGAGTGGCAAAAAAAAAAACTTGTCTTGTGATTTATTACATTGTTCGTTAGGCTTTTTCTTTTTGTATCGGTACCTTTTATTTTCTGTACAATTGTCACGAAATTTATGCAAATTTTATATATTTTGAAAGTCCCTTGTATTAATTTCAAATCAATCGATAGCTGCTTAAAAAACTTGCACGGAGTTTCTTTATTTTCTTATCTTTCAATATCGCACGTAGAGGATGTCCTTCATTAGTTGACATTTCACTCTATTAGTTGCGGAAATGAAGTTACATTCGGTGGCATATGCATATGCCTTTGCGGTTTCATTCATTTTTATATCACAAACATTTCTAAAGGAGTTTTGCCCCGTTTGCTCTTTGGAGTATCTAATGCGAATGTAAAGTGTTCATGTTATTGAGTGTTTGTTCTATTACGATTCAACTGAATTTTATTTGTTTATAAAAAGAAGTTTTTAAACTCGAGCTTAAATTAAAAATTAATTGAGTGAATTCTAACAATTTACCATTTTCGCAATTTAATTTTTGTATATAATTTTTTTTTTTATTATTTATTACTTTAATTGTATGATACGGCTGAAAATGTTTGCTTGTTTAAAAATTATATTTTTTAAATTTTTAATTGATTTTTTCTGTAAAATTAAGAATTTTTTTAAGTTGTTTTGTTTTAATTCAAAATATTGCTTGTTATTTTCTTTTGAGGGTTTTTATTACCTTTAGTTAATATAATTTTGATAAATATTTTTAATTATTTTTTATATACAATTTTATTTTATAGGTTTTGTTTTATATAATATTTTTATAAGACTTTTAATGGATGTGTGTTTTTTTTAATAATTTTGTTTGTTGTTGATATTGTTTTTTTTATAATTGAAACTTTTTGATGGGAGATTTTTGTTTGTTGTTGCTTTATGTGATAATTAATATATAATTTAGTCATTCTTTTTTTGTTTTCATTAATGTTTATATATATTTATATAGTTGTCTTCTGTTTTCTTTTCTAAAATATATTATATGTTTGATTATAATGGATATAGAGTAACTGCTGATTTTACATAATTTTACACTTCTTTTGCATTTTTATATGTAAAACAAAAACAAATTTATTTATTGTATTTTTGTTTTTAATACAATTATGTGAAAGAAGTGTTTGTTTGCATTTAGTAAGATCGGCAGTAAATATTTTAGTGGAGCTGTAACGAGCAAGTAAAACTTAATAAGTAAAATTATTGCAAGAAAATTGAATTAGTAAGTTTTTTTTTTTTAAATAATTTCACTTAAGCTGAAAAAATGTACAAAAATTATTTAAAATTTGTATAAGATTTTTTCATTTAGTTTTATAAAAAATGGCCGTATTATCTGATATGTTAATGGTATACAATGATCGATTTCATTTAAGTTTAAATAGCTAAAGATTTATTTAATATTAAAAAGTAAAATAAAATATACATTAAGACAGATATGGGTGCACTTTAATTATGAATTTAATTGAAAATTTCACATGTAAAAGGTACATATGTATACATACTAAGTTATAATTGAATTGATTAATATATTTTTTATATAATTTTTATGCTTCATTTGGTGTAACAAAATAGGGAATTTTTTGATCCCAAATTTTGTTTGGAAGCATAAAAATCAACTAAATTTTAATTGATTGGTAGGTTTTGTAAAAATCTTTAATATAAATAATTTTTTTCTATATATAAATATCAAGTATATACAACTTTAACAATTAAATTTATGTATATTTGTATATTACAAGAAAAAAATATATATAAATTTCAAAAGCTATAAAAAATTGCCAAAAAGTTGTTTTAAATACAGTGCAAATTGTTTACAACTATTTTTTTTTTTAATAAAAAATATATTTAACATTTAATAATAGTTAATGTTAAATATATCATTGATAAGATATAGATTCATGTTAGTTTGTATATAATATACTAATTTAATATTTATATTTAGTTAATTTATATACTAGAGTACCTTAATAGCAAAAGTTTTAATATCACTTTTGGTAATTTTTACTAGGCGAGTCATACGACTCTGATATGTATCGTTACCTTGGTTGTGTCTTATGTTAATTTTTTGTTTATAAAATATGACTGTTTAAATAAAAGAAATTTAAATATCTAAAGAAATTATATAGAAAACTTAGCAGAGAGATTTTTATTTAAATTTTTTGTCTTAAACAAATTTGTGTTCCTTTTTCATGTGCTCCATGCAAGGCGAATCGTCAAAATTGTCAAAATTGCTTATTCTTTTGTATTTTAACAAGGGGAGTTAATTTCACCAGGTGGCGGAAAATTTTTTGCTTAATTTTGTAATGTGTAGAATAGCTGTCAAAAGTGAATCATTTTATGTTACAAAATTTCATTTTTTTATTATTCTTTAAAAAATAATTGTAAGAAATCAAATCAATTTGTAAGAAATTAAATCAATTTAAAAAACGAATCTTAGTAAAAAAAGCTATTAAAAAGGGTAAGAAAAGGTGCAAAAATTAATTGTGTTTTAAAGTTTACGTACACTTAAGTTCCTATTTTCCTTTTTATTGTTGTAATTTTGTAGCGGCTGTGCCACCTTATATGAGTTCGCCTTAGTATTTTAACAAGGCGAACTAATTCACAGGTGGTCTTAATAGCCCAGCTGATTTTTGTTTATGTTCGACGTTGTTGTCATAACTTAAAAACAGTTTAATATAAAAAATTTTTAAATAATTTGAAAAAGTAAAAATTTTATTAAATAAAAATCAACCAACTGGTACAACTTCATTTAAAGTACAAAATAATTATAACAGGATAAATTAAACTCAGCTACCTTTTGTTTTGTCAACGAATTCGCTATTGCAACTAAATAGAAATTGATTCGCCTTGGTATTTCAAAACTAAACCAAATTTTGCAAAGACGTATTGCTGTAAAAGTTAGTGCTACCACCTGCTATGAATTCGCCTTTTACTAGATTTTTTTGAATTATAAAAGTAAATTTTCTGACTAAATCTGAAAACAATTTCGAAAATTCGCTATCTCTATCATCACGAAAAAAAATTTTTTTTTGTTAGTAAAATTATGTATTTATTTTTATTATTATTTTTCTAGCACACAATATTTAAAAGTTTGGTACAAAGAATTATAAATATTTATTAAATTATTTTCGCTTTTTGGTTTTAGCTTTTTTTATTCTTTTACGCACTAGATCAAAAAAGTAAGAATTGTGCCAATTCTCATTTACGTTTTTTTTATTTTTACACATTTGTGTTCTGATGAGCAATCGTAATAAACTGCATGTTGACTTTGAGGCACATTCAGTGGCCCAAAATTTGAGCTTAGTTTTAGATTTTGGTCAAGCCTTTTAGTAATTATTTTCTATCACATTACTTATTTCTTGAAGCCAGATCTGAATACCTCAAAATAAGTATTTTCTTTCACAACAACATGTATTTTATGTTATCTATTAACAATGTTAAAAAAAAACTCTTGACGTATTTGTATAGTCATCAATTCTATCCATTTATCCAGCAAAGCCACAGAATTTGTTTTCAGCCCATGCCTTTCCTTTCTCCAAAATAGGCTTCAATTATATCATATCATCATCATATTTTCCCCTAAGTATATGTCCAACGAAGGCAGTCTTTTTTTCTTTATTGATAATCGTTAGTAATTCTCATTCAGTATAAATTCGTGTCTACACTGACTCATTTGAAGATCGAAGCCAAAGTCCATGATAATACCAAACTTTAAAGGCTTCTATTCAGTTCATTGATATTATTTTAAGTGTCCATGTTTCGAAACTAAACAAAAGCACAGATCACGCATGGCATCACATAAAATTGTTTAAGCTTAAACAAAAGACTGATAAGAATGTTAAAATTCTCGAATGAAATTATATCTTTGTTAAAAAAATATATCTTTAAAAAAATCTGCTTTTAAATCACAAAATCTTTTTAACGTTTAACGAAACTTTGCCTACTGCCATAAGCTTTTTATATAATTTATCTATAAAAACAAATCTCTTATTTTTAAACAGTCTACAGAAAATGTAAAATTTAACTTAAAACTTTATAATCTATTTATTTTAATATTTTTTTTTTACAATTTTTAATATCTATTGATCATCATCATAATTAAAACTCCAACACCCGAATGTTTGTAAAATAGTTTTGTGCTGCATTTGATATGTTTACGATATTGATGGTGGAGTTTTTATAAACGATTTTCAAACAGTAATCGTTATTTTTTATTAGTTTTACTTAAATTTTAAAGCTTACAATTTAAGTGTAACTGATATGTTTTTGATGTTGTTTTGGTCTTAAATACTAAACTTCTTTGGTAATTAGCTTGTCTGCATTTTAACATGAGATTTTTTTAATTGGAGATTCTGTTACTGATTCCATTTTGAAAATATATACAATTTGTTTTTGTTATATCTAAATTTAATATCAGATAATATTTATAACCAAAAAGAAAATAAAAAATTTATTTGTTGAATTATTATAATACTATGGCTAGAATCTTATTCACGGTTTTTATAACAACGGCGTAGACATATTTTTCATTATTTTATTTTTTTTTAATGGAGAGATATTAAATGTTTGATTATAAAAAATTCTTTAAATGCGCTTTCTTTTCAGGCATATTTTAAGTGGGTTTGTTGTTTACGATCTATTTTCTTGAAAAGTTTTTTAATTAATATTTTAACCATTTCAATTTGATTCGAAAAATAAACTAAAATTTTAAACGTGTTCTCGTAAATGATTTTCTTAAAATGTTAAATATTTTAAAATTTTTATATTTGAATATTTAAATAAAACACTTTTTAAAACATAAAAATACGATAAATAAATAAGATATAAGATCAAGAAAATATTTTTATATACTGCTGGCTTTTAAAATATTTAATAAAAATTGAAAGAAAAATTGTAGTTGTTTGCCTCTCCATTAAATTTGTTTATTTTTTATATTCTATTAGTATTTGTTTATCTAAATATTTCATTTGTATAAATCTAGGATAATGTGTGCCATATAAGCTTTCCATTGATGTATATTATATAAATCTATTTAATATTTCTACTCCTTTACGTTGTTTCTACTCGCATAAAATATAACATTTCCGTTTCCTGTACGTTTAGTTAATGATTATGATGTGACTTTAAATATCCTATATAAACTGATACTTAAATTAATTCATATATTTAAGTTTATGTCTTTTAGGTATATAAAAAACAAATAAAATTCCGTGTATAATACAGTTTATATTTTTTGTAAAAGGTGTAAAGTTTTCTTTGAATAAATTTCATAAAATATTTTTTTAATTTTTTTTGTTTAACTTGATACCAGAAACTTATTTAAGTTATTTTTTGTTTAATATGTTATTATAATAAATATAATTTTTAAAATAACTAGGGTTATAGTGTAATAGAACCACTTTAATTTTATTAGATTTTAATTTATTACAAAAGAAACAAAAACAATTTATTCTTAAAATAACAATAATAAAAAGCTAAACGATGATCAATTGAATTAAAAAAAAATTAATTAACGAAATTTATAAGCTAAACGATCAAAAATATAAAAACAAACATAAATTACCGCTAATTTTGTATAAGACAACAGTTTAAAATCCTTGTCTAAATGGATTTGCTGGACCAGCAGGACCTGATGCAGGTGATCTGGAGGCATCCGATTGTTGTTGTTGCTGCTGAAATGGATTTGCTACACGTTGTTGAGGAAGATGTCTAGTTTCAGAGTGTTGCTGTTGATACATGCCACCACCTTGTTCCTGATAGCCGGGTTGATACTGCTGCTGAGACTCATATTGGCCATCCTGTTGATAGCCCTGCTGGGCGTGATAATCATAAGAGCTGAAATTTTGTTCATCTAAACTTGTTTCTTGCTGTTCCTGCTGATACTGTTGACCATATTCAAGATGATTTTTAAACTCGCCATCAATGGGCTTCTGATCGTGCATAACGTAGGTTTGATATTCCTTATTAGGAGGATCCTGCATAAGAATATTGGCTTCGTTTTCAAAGGGCTTAAAGTCATAGATATTGCGCAATTTCCTTAACAGCGGTACATACAAAAGGTTTGAAAAG
The DNA here is from genome assembly GCA_937654795.1 of Cistogaster globosa. Classification (NCBI taxonomy): domain Eukaryota; kingdom Metazoa; phylum Arthropoda; class Insecta; order Diptera; family Tachinidae; genus Cistogaster; species Cistogaster globosa. The sequence continues at coordinate 45,298,334 of OW569403.1, read as the reverse complement.
GCTATAAGGAAATTGAGAGCAGTAAAGCCAATAACTTCTACTACTCCACCGGCTATAATTGGTCCCACTGCATAGGCTATTGAATAGGAGATGTCAGCGATGGCATATATGCTGCCGTACACAGATACGTAACGTACGTCTACCAAGTATCCGAGTGTAGGCAAGAGGGCAGTATCTATTAAGGCAATGCCAAAACATATAACGCATATAGGAATCATTAACATTTGATAGGAGCTTGAAAATGGTATTATGAAACAGGAAAGCCCTTCCAAAGCTAAACCTCCAGCTGCCATTAGCCACTGATGCTGGGGATATTTTTTAGCCATTTTTACTGTGATCACTACGCCCAAGACGTGAGGAAAGAAGGCCGGTAGCCATACCATACCAATTTTCCAATTATCTGTGGTCAGATTATCTTCCATCCACAGGGATATAGTAGGTTCTAGAAAAGCTAAAGCCACATTTGACATAGTTAAAGCACCGGCGCACACCGCTATATAAGGATCCATCAATAAACGCCAAATGGGTATAATCTCTTGTTTAACTTCTCTACTTTGTTGCAGTTGTTCCTTGAACGGTTTCATGACCAACAACAGCATAAGGCCATCGATGAGGCATACTAAGGCCAGTATTAAGAATGGCACTTCTTTGCCAGCAAATTGATACAGAGCTCCACCGAATGGTGGGGCCACTAAACAGCCGAAACTGATAAAGGCCAAGGCAATGCCTAATGCTTGTGAACGTTCATTCTCTTCTGTAAAACGATCGGCTATCATGGCCAAGCCCGAAGTGTCAGCAAATGCTGAGCCAGCTCCTTGCAAGGAACGAGCAAAGAACAAAACACTATAGCTGCTGCCACAGGCAAACACAGCAGTGGAAAAGAACATTATCGTTAGGCCAATCATCATGGGTATATCATAGCCAATCTTATCGATCAGGCCGCCCGAAAATGGATTCACCATTAACTGTACGATGGCCTTTGAGGCGAACAATATACCGGTAGCCGAATCTTGACCATGGTGATCATGATGAACAGGTATTATCTTGCCCGTCACATTATCTCTTAGCAAGGGTGCCATAGTGGCATCGGGTGCTTCGAAACCTCCAATTTCTCTCAGATAGTCCGGTATAATTGGCACTATTACCATATACAACATGTTGTCCAACAGTAAGGCTATGGAAACTATAACCAATACTAAACGCCTTTGATTGACAGGCTCCTGAATTTTCTCCCATACTATATCCTTAACCTCACGTACCTCTAAATTGATAACTGGTATGGTAAATGACATGATGATGATGTACTAATTTTCTTTACAAACGGAAAAAAATTATTTGAAATGGAAATGGCTAAATCGTGAGTTTTGAAGTTGTTATTTGATTTCTTTGTACTTTATTTGTCCTAAACACAACTGTGCTTTAGTTCCGTCCGCCTTTATATAAATTTTCACTGGATTAGAATAATTTAATTCTTTGTTCTAGTGTTATACGCAATCCTCAAGTTGCTCCATGTTTATTTTTCTAATCTGTAGATTTTTTTATTTATTTTTTACTTTTCAGTTTCAGGCACATTATGCGTTTTTTCGTTTGGTTTTGTTGTTGTTTACTTCGCTTGCTTGTGATTAGATTTCAGGGAGTTAGTAAAGACCACAACCTTTAACGACACAGAAACAAGATTTCATTATTATTATTTTTTAGTTCATAATTTAAGGTCTTTTAAAATTTTTAGATTCGTTCAATAATTCTCATTTAGTAAATACTTTTATAAAAATTATAAAGATTAATTAAAAATATTTTTTTTCTTGATTCTAATTCAAGTTAAATTTTATTTATGATTGAAATGTTGTTTCTGTGCAGCGAAAGGTGTAGTTGATATTTTTGTTTTTATTTCTTTTCTATAAATCGTTTATAAGTAACTTTATTAAACTTTTTATTCAATTTTTTTGTTTAATTAAATTTTATAAAAGGATTTTTGTTATATTTGTTTATGATTTAACAAATGTTTTATGAATTAAGATTTCTATTTATTTCTTTAAGAATTTTAACACAAGCTTTAAATTATTTTGAAATTATTATTCTTTTTATAATTATCTACATTCCACTGTTTAACATACATTTCAATCATAAAACAAATTATATTTACATACATATATGTTTTACGAAAATTTCTTTTATTTAATTTTTTAATTGTCAATAATTTTACTTAACTTTCAAAACTTATAGTTTTTCTTATTTGGCGTGTAAACGCCCCAGAGAAGAACTGTTTTCTTAATTATGGTTTCTCTATACTAAATTATCATTTTATCATTTTATTTCAAAAATATTAAATTAATTGTAATAAACTCTTCAAAACAGTCTTAAGGTAATTATTATATCAAGACACTTATGAAAACAAATTTCATGCGTTCAACAATTTCCTTCATATTTTTTACGAACAAATTATTATTGTTTGTTTTTGTAATTGTAAGAGACGTATATTTATGTTTAATATTTAAGGATAATTAAATTATTGCTTTGAAAATTTTTTTAAAATCAAGTTGCTTAAAAAATGGGCCATTTCTTTTAATTTAGGAAATACTCATGAAAATTTTATTGATAATTAAATTAAAAATGAATGTGATTTAAACGCTAGTATAACATTTCTCGTAGGCAAGGAAATTATTATAAAATAACTTTAATTTAAACTATTTGTAAATGTTAAAAGTTTAAAAATCCTAGTCACCACGTTTAATCATACCAATATTTTTGGTATTAAATCAGATGTATGTTTAAAATATTAAAAAGAAAAAGATATGCTTTAATTAAAAATTTTCTAAATTATTGATTTTAATGTATTTGAAACAAAGGCAGATTCTTAACGAGCGGAAATCGTATCCATAATGGTGCGTTTCAGAAAAGTAGAAAAAGTTATGTGGTCGTTAAAAAATGTTGACAAAAAAAATTTAACATTTTTACAAACGTCAATCTTACCTTATAAAGATCATACATGGGAGTAATTAATTAGATGCACTAAATAATTACTAATATTATTAGCATTAAATGATAAATAAGGCTAATGTTTTTTAAGCATTGCCATTATTTTCAGTAATGATAATGAGCTTTAATGAAAAGCTTTCATTGACTAATGATTAAATTGTTTCAAAGCATTTCCATTTATAAACGTAACTCCTTGTCTACTTAAGTATACTTAAACATTATTTTAAAATTGCTTTTTTATCACAAAAATTTTGTAAAACAAATATGTTTTAACATTTTTGAGAAAAATGAGACACTAAAGGACAATTTTTTTTGTGTAAGTAATAAGATCTGCCAGCTGGAATGTTAGTAGGTGACTTAAGTTCTAAGACATCAAGTATTACACCTATCTCATTTAAAATTGAAAAATCATTAAAATTTTCGAGTTTAGATCCATCTGCAAAGGGTGAAGGTTTTAATAATTTTTGCACAATTTATTTACAGGTTCTGCTATTATAAATTTATTTTCATTAAATCAATTTTTCTCCAATTGTAATTAGTAATTAAAAAGTTTTATTACAACTGCATTACCATTAGTAAAAACAATTACAATTAAAATGAAATCATTAGCATTAAATGGTAGTAAAATTTATTTCACAATACGACTAAATTATAACGGTAAAGAAAAAATCTCAATTATGATAAGGATATTGAACTGAATTTTTTTATTTTTTAATTAACAATTATGTTAAAAAGATAACTTATTTTAAGAGCAAAATTAGAGTTAGTTACTTATTACACCGCGACTTAAAGGTCTGGCAAGTCAACTTTTCTTAACTTAACTGTTTAATATTTTGGAAATAACTCAGCCATTTGTAAACAGCAGCGCCGATTGATCCAAGATTTTACATGAGGATAGAAGACATTTTTTTAAGGTGGATACTATCCACTTTTAACGCTTGGCATTATTCAATTTTTGTTTGATTTTTAAAAAATTGTAAATGGTCGTTAAGGCCTAGTCAATTTCTACAAAATGGTGCCTAAATCTGATGTTCTGATGTTTATGTTTTGAATGCTTATAACAATGCTTATGACCGCATTGTAAAATTAAATTTATTTTTTTTAATGAAATCAAGTTTTATGAAAATATTGATAAAGTTGGAGGAATTATGTCGCACAAATGACCATTTCCCACGTCATAACAGACTCGTCTTACGACATTCCGATTTGTTACTCGCTAAATATTTGGATCCAAATTGGCATTTCTTCTAATATCAGCTGCTATAATTTAACACTGTTAAGTTTAAAACTGGATAGACTTAATGAAATATAATTTAAGATAAAATGTTGATTCAATATACAACACACAAAAAAAAAAAAAAATAATAATAATAATGTATGGGCAATTCCACTAATAAGTCAACGCCTACAAAAATATTAAAACCCTTAAAACTCTTTTTAAAATGAGTTAAAGATAAAGCACATATTATGTGGATGTATTTAAAGCGTTTTACAATAATATAGAGCAAAAATATCAGTTTAAGTTTGTAATCTAACGACTATTTTTTACCATATTAGGTGCACACGAAATATTTGTTAATGAAAACAATAATTAAAAATCATTACTTTGGGGATATACCATTTCGTTACTGCTCATGCTCACAAGTGAATTCTACCCAAAATATTTATTCAAGACTAAAGAGTCCTTTATCAAATATCAAATTGACTAAATGAGAACTCCATTGCAAGAAGACAATAAGAACTCAACAATTTTTTATACAAAAATACAGTTACCCTTAAGTAAATATTTTTATTTATTTTTTCTCTTATTCGCTTTTCTTTGTTTCATTCATTTAAAATTTTTTATAATAACTCTTTAATTAAATCAACACCCAAGTTGCGCGAGCACCAAAAGAAAAAAAGAAGACCAAGAAGTTTTTGAAAATAAAAAGCGAACAATTAAGAAGATATAAATTTTTTGTCTTATTTTTCTACATAAATTTTCCCAATAATGCATTACATTTTATATTTTTCTTTTTTCTTGAGAACATCATAAAATATTTATATTTGACCGAACTAAGCTCGATTAAAGTAAATAAAGATAAAAAATATTTCAATAAAAAATTTTTATATTGATTTTAAGCTCACTTTAAAACAATAATGAACTAGACAAGTGGAGAAAAAGAAAAATAGAGTTTGATTACTGATATTTTTTTTTTTTTGTCCTGGATTATTGGATTATTATGATATCATATCAATTATGAAAAACAATTCATTCGTATTTGATCGGTTGTAAATAATTCGACATTAAAATACAAGCAAGATTTAGTTAAAGAAAAAATTTTTAGAGTGAAAAATCATAAGGATGTTTTCATATAAATATAAAGGATTTTAAAGAAAAAATATTAAACTTGACACAAGAATATCAGAAAAGAATTTATATCTCCCTAAATTCACGGAATTTCGTAAATCTTTCGTTGTATCTCAAAATCACTTCACTTTTATGTAACGTACGTCCTTTTGTTGCTCGATGTTTTACGCCAAAATCAAAATATCGAATATTACCCTCTAAAGGGAACATAATTCCTCATTTTTCTGTTTCCATGCTAAAAACGTACAAAGGTCGCGGTGCCATGGAAATGCCCATTTATATTTTTTTATACTTTTTAATGAGTTTTTAAGCTTCAAGTCTATGAAAAAATTTTGTTTGTACTCTTACTTCTTAGTTCCTTTTAAATTTTTTGTATTTTGTAGTCCATCTTTGAGGTAATTTTTATGTTATTTGAACTTTTTTGTAAAAAAAACTATAAGTTTAAGATGTTTAAGAAAAGTAACTTGTATAGCAGTGCCTTGCGTGCGTGCCTACGAAAGTGTTGTTGTTTTTAGGTAAAAGAAGAGGTTTTTCTTCATGCTCCGGTAAATACGTCATACTTTAATTTTAGCAAAGGGCAACCGTACTTTTAATAAATGTACATGGATGGTTTAAAATAAAACTGAAAACATACGTATGTATGTGTTTATACATGTATTTATGTATGAAAGTGTGTATGTACTGAGAATTCTTGCACATGTTTTAGAGGCTTAAGTGATAGAATAGAAAAGTTGAATAAAAAATAGTAATGTAGCTAAAGGTATTTATTCATGCATTTACATATTTACACTTTGAAGATTTGTAAAGAACAAATATTTTGAGAAAAAAACTGTCCTTGAATTCTTAAAATATAAATATTTTATGAAATTCTCATGCAAGGTGTCTGCCGGGAAGGTATAATACTTTGTTTGTTTTCATTGTTATCCTGGCTGCATGCGATGTGGCACCGTCTTAGCTATACCATATGTTATCAAGACCAAAGCATGCAGTTTTGGTGTTAAAAAGTTTAAATTTAGTACGATATCGCTCCCCATTCACAATAACCGTTACGCCCTTTTTCATTTTCAAAGAAGTAAGGTCTAATGATTTCTTCTAAACAAATTGCACACCAGATTGTAATTTTTAATGGATGCAAAGGTGTCTGATGAATAATTTAAGAGTTTTCTATTGCCGAGAACCGACTATTATATTTATTTACATATCCTTCCAAATAAAAATGTGCTTCGTCACTCATTATGATTTTTTCATAAAAATCGAGAATGTCATGGGCGTGCTGTAACATCCTATTCGCATACGTACGACGGCGTAAATGGTCTTGTGAAAGAATCTTCTGTGTCAACTGGATCTTAAATTGAAACAAATGCAAATTCTTGTGCAAAATTGTAGCTAAAGTTGTTATTTGAAGACTAATCTCCTGAACACGGCGTCAAATTGAGGTTGATGGATTGTTTTGAACACTTTCTTGAACAGCATTAATGTTTTCAGCCGATCTTGCGGTACGTTGTGCTCTACGCTTGGGCATATTACACCCGCTTTCTTCGAAATAATTCACTACACGATAAAAATTGCGCTTTATTGGCACGTTGTTTTTTCCCAAAAATCTCACGTAATCAATAATTAATTTTGATAGGTATTGTATATATTGGCAGGTAGACAACGCTAGACGTGCTGATTTAGATTTGATTGTGAGAGCGTATGACTATGTTTTAGCTAAAAACTATTTATTTTTTTTCACTTTGACATTATGCAACTATTAAAAGAATTTTTTTTAATGTATTATCTTTGTTTATAACTAACTTTTCCCGGGAATAATCATACCGCGGCCACTCTTTCCATGCACTTATGCATACTAAAAAATAAGTTACTTGTACGGCAATTTAAGACCCTTCCTCTTACAGTTCTCTAACCAAGCGACAACAACCTTTTACTTTGAACGTGAGTTACTGCGCCCACTGTCCCAATCCATATAGTATTTCACTAGACTCTGTATTTTAATTAGAATGTTTCTAGTACGATAATGCAGAGCTCTACGTGCTATAAATTCCTCAATAAACAATAATAATTATTCACTTTGTATGGAGTAATTTTAATTAATCCCGCTGAATCACTCTCTGCATAATTTTGTTCTTATTATGTTAAGGGCACCTTAATAGTGGTCTATAATCGTTCTAGCACAGCAGGGTTTACCTCGAGCCTTTTTACATTAAAGTTATTAAATTTATTTTTAGGCATAAAGAATCGAAAATTTTTATAATAAAGTTTATATTTCTTGTGTTTGAAGTCTTTAAATAGAACTTAAACAAAACGCATTTCATACATATAAAATGTTAACACTGCCTTTTTCCTCAATCTTTTGCTGAGATATTTAAATATTCTAAAAAACTTTGTATTCGTTATTCTATTTCTAAAGAATTTTTAAGCACGTTTTCCTACTTGACTTTTAAAATGCGTGTGTATTTTTAGTTAAAATATAAATTTCCAGAACAGGTCATAGCAAATCAACCCTGTGTATATAAAAATAATTATAAAAAATAAAAACAAAAAAATGAAATGAAATGTTTGTTCAAACTCATACTAACAAACTGACTGACTGACATTCGTTCAAATTTTGAATCAGGCTAAAAAGAAACCAGTTTACAAACACATACACGTTCATTTGGTAATAAATTTGTTTCGAGTCTAAAGTAAGAAAGAAAAAAAAATAATTGACTCAAGTGCTGTTGCATGTTGTTGCTGTTGTTGGGGTCGAGTGGTAGCAACACATCGTCATAACACAAAATATTTTACTACCCCCAAATCACAAAAGGACGTTTCGATTTTTCTTTTGTGTTTTTTATTTTATTACAAAAAAAAATTTTGTTTCTCTTATTACAAGGTATGCTATTCATAGACACTGAAGTAGCACTCAGCCAACTTGGTCATGAAAATTTAATGACACAATACAAGTTGTGTTATACACAATATCAACATAAAAAAATATATAAACCAATTTGAACTTAACGAGATGTATTTCTTAAACTTTTCGAGTAGGAGGATAATGGAGACACAAAACATCTCATTTCATCCCTTACAAAAGTTATGTTAATACTTGACCATGTATTTTCCCGAAAATATTGTCTATCTGGAAGTCTTGCTTTAGATTTAAAAGTTTGAGATATGCTGTTTTGTTCCGGTTTGTTCTATTGTAGTGCTGCATGCAACCTGAGTTTATTCCCTTAGAAATGTTCTTTTTGTTTATTGTTTTGGTTTTTTTTTTTTTGTACCAATGAAATAAATTGTATAGAAATTATTTTATATTTCCCAAATACACTGCTAAGGCAGTAAAAGTAATTATATTTTTAGAAACAAAATTAAACATTTCATTGTCTTGTGTGCGTGTATATGTGTGTGGGAGGACCGGCCCTCACTTCCTTTATGGCACATGTATTTGCGAACAAATGCTGTATAAAATATTCTTTTTCGAATTTTTCAAGAATTTTATTTATTTTTTATGTTTGAAGTTGCTTTGGAAACTACACTAACTTTTTATTAATGTTTATTGGTAATTTATTTTAAGTGTTCACGTGCTTGAAATAGTTGCAATTATTTATTATTTAAGGTTAAATTTAATTTGACGTGCCAATGCAATTATTTTTTTCGAGTCTAAATAGTAGGCATGTGCAGGTCATGAATCAAATTTAAGTGATTTCATTTGAAAACTTGATTTATAAAAATAACATTCATATTATTTTAGAAAACTATCCAATATTTTTGCCATTAAACAGTTTAGACAGGAACTCTAAATTAAATCATTTATATTATGACCAATAGAACTCTGCAAAAATGCAAAAAAAAAAAAAAAAAAACTTACAGCAATTCGTACAGCATTAAACGCTATAGCCTCTATTACAAACGTGTCACTTTATTTATTAAATTACACGCAATGACTTTTTAAAATGAATTTTACATAAAATTTTAAGTTTAAGAGGTGTTCGAATATTTGAATAATAAGGAACACAAAAAAATGTATAGAATAACACTTCCGGTAATTGGCCTACACTGCTTTACTAAAAATATACGATCTACATGTCATCTTCATCAATATAATTCAATTTAGTCAAATGAACAACAAAAAAAAATGTGAAAGAACAAAAATAGAAACTTTATTTGTGGCTAAACCGACAGTTGGTAAAAATTTGTTTACGTCGATTAATAAAGAAAACAACGAAAAAAGCTTTGGGTTACGGTTACGGTGGGCTTCTCGTATTTTTATTTATGAAATTACTTGCTTGACTAAATGATATTTATCATGTGCTGCTTGGCTTAACGTAGATAGATGCAAAGAAGGCTGTAGCGTCTCAGTTTTCCCGTGTGCCATAAAAATTAACACAAATATTTTTATATAACTCTTCTTTCTTAAAAAATTTGAAAATTAAAATATACCTGAACTTAAGACGAATTTGGATTTTTTTTTTATTTTTTTAAATACTAAAATAGTTTGAATAAATAAAAAAATCTGTAAGATGGAATCGAAATATTTTAATGATGTCAGTCAATAATGAATACATTTGTTATTCAAACATTCACATGTGGACTTTCATAACCTCAAACATTTTCCACTCTGTAATGTAATTCTCTGCTTAAAACTACTTTCTGCAACTAACATTCTTTTGATAAATTATTTTTTTTTTGTAATGGCAACACTTTTCAGCTTAAATGGCAGAAAATCAAAGTATTGGGTGTATTCTTTTACACTCTTAAGGTGCATTTAGAAGAAGTGTTTTTTATATATGACTTGTCAGATTTTCCATAACAAAATACATATGTATCGTGTAAACGGTCTAAAACATTTCTGATTTTAAATACATATGTAAAAGTCATATGACAAATTTTCATTTCGAGCGTGTTCTATTTTTATATGACACAGCATATGACTTCCAGTGGTGCAACTTTTTCTTTTTTTACTTATACCGTTTTTAAATGAACAAATATGCAAAAAGCACCAAAATCGTTTAAATCAGAATAGAGTTAACATTTTTATTAGCATTTACAGAGCCGCTCACCAAACAACTGTTGTAAACAATGATTTACTTTGTAGGTTATGCCAGAAGTAATTTGCATGTACGTTTAAACGCGAAATTTAAAGCCATATGTAAAAATGACTACTTTGACGTACATAAGGAATATCATGTGGATTTTCAAACTGACAACTCATATGCAATAAACATTTCGTCTAAAGGCATCTTTAAGGAAATTAAATTGGTTTTTGAATGGAAAATTGAATTAGTATTATTTTTGGTATCATTCCTTCACTAGGAAAGAATTCTCTTAGGCAGGCTTCGTTTTGTCTTTCAGACTGATAATACACTGAAAATGAAATGTGCAGTTTAAAGAAATCGGAAAAACTTTTCAAATGTTTCTACATAATTCTTTTTGAGTTTTTTTTTTTTTTTTAATTTTAAAAGAATTTTAATTTCAAACCCGTACTATAGATAATCCGTATTCATCAAAGCAGTATAATGCGAGGTATACGTTACACGGTCTGAAATGGAAATTGTAAAAATTACAATTGGGATGACCTTTTACACCTGTAGTGAAGTATTTTACGAAACTTTTTCGACAAAGTTTATTTTTAAGAAAGATTATTTTGATTATTCCTTTTGTTAAACCACTTTCCATTTAGTACTTTCTAATATAAGTAAAAGACATATTTTCAAATATAAAAAATACTTTTTGATGTAACAAACTGACAAAAAAATATCAAATTTAACGGCATGAATTATACACATGTTTCTTCTCTTCAAAAAGTAACAACCCTTATGCCAAAATATTTATAGAACTTCTGCATTATTCATTCCATTTACATCTCTACTGTTTATTTAGCGAAATAAATTATTAATGTGAAATTCTAAACAACAGACATGAAAGAAAAAAAAATATCAAACGCATCGTAACAGATAATTTATCTTGTGAATTTGAAATGAAAATAACAGATGTTAAAAGAGAACAAAATAAATAATTTAGATGGAAAAATGATGTTCAAATCTTAAAGTCAAACTTTACCTTAAAAAAAATACAAAAAATAAAGATGACAGAATACGAGGGCTGCTATATATATTTCTGGCCTGGCAACACTGAGTGCTGCCAAGTGCAATCTGACATTTCCATTGGAAAGTATGTCATTTTTAAGCATAATCGTACTCAAAACGTTTTGACGTATGACCATTACTTGTGTTGTTTACAGTGACTTAAAAAAATTAATACAGAAAAAAATGGAATTAACTCGTGAACATTTTCGTGCCACCATTTTTCACAACTTTCGACGTGGATTATCACGACAAGAGTGCATTGATGAACTTAAATCTTTGTATGGCGATGAAGCTCCATCCTATAGCACTGTGAAAAATTGGTATAATGAATTTAATCTTGGCCAAAGCTCGCTCAAAGACGAATTCAGTGAAGGTCGTCCGAAAACGGCTGTTGTGCCAGACAACATTGATGCCGTGGGTGAACTCATAATGCAAGATCGACATGCGACATACCGAGAGATAGAGACATCCTTGGACATTTCTTCCACCAGCATACATTCGATACTGCATGAATACCTGGCCGTAAAAAAGGTTTGTTCTCGTTGGATCCCGCACAATTTAAAAGTCGCTCAAAAAAAGGCTCCTGTCAATTGGTGCAAAGAAATGTTGCAAAAATACGATTGCGGTGCTTCAAAAGACGTTTATAAGATCGTCACAGGTGACGAATCATGGATTTATGCGTATGAGCCCGAAACGAAACAACAATCGACCGTGTACGTCTTTAAAGACGAGCAAAATCCAACGAAAGTTGTTCGTGGAAGAAGCACTTCGAAGCAAATGGTTGCCTGTTTCTTCAGCAAAACTGGTCATGTGGCGACTGTTCCGCTTGAGCAACGTAGGACGGTCACTTCTGAGTGGTACACTACAATTTGTTTGCCTGAAGTAATCGGAGAAATTCGAGAAACCAACAAGAGAAGACGAATCATTGTTCACCATGACAATGCGAGCTCTCACACATCGACTCAAGCCAGAGCGTTTTTGGTCGGCCAAAACGTCGAATTAATGGGTCATCCGCCGTACAGCCCTGACTTGGCACCTAATGACTTCTTCTTGTTTTCGCACATCAAGAAAAAAATGCGAGTTCAACGATTTTGTCGCCAGAAGAAGCTGTTGAAGTGTTCAAAAACCACGTTTTAGAGGTGGTTTGAAGCATGCAAAAGTGTATAAATCATGCTGGAGAATACTTTGAAAAACAATAAAACCATTTTTGATTATAAATATTCGCATTTTCACTATTAGGCCAGAAATATATAGAGCAGCCCTCGTATTTAAAAATTTACGCAGATTTCAAAAAATATCACAAAAAATAGTTCCCAAAGTTGTGATTATTGCAGAGAGACTTTAAAATTTTTTTAATAGCAATGGCAATAATGTTCTTTAAAAATTACAAGCTTCCAATGTAATCTATGAGTTAAGTCAGTTCTTGGGTTTGGTAAACATTTATTAACATTTTATATCATCTTAGAAAATATCAAAATAAAAATATAAATCGATGTACAAAAAAGTTATCGCTTTCCCTTTATGTTTGCGCTTCGAGTTTTCGCGATAAAGGGGTTCCATTAAGATTTCACTCAAAATAGTGTGCAGAAACTCAACGCCGTTACAGTATATTTTTGATCGCCAAAAATTGATTTTTTATACTGAAATGCTGAATGTTCATTGAATGAATTTATGTACGATTTATCATTTAAGTGCTTTTTTAAGTCACCAATCCTAGGGTCTTGTTTAACAGAATAAAATATAAAATTTTTCTCTTAATAACATCATTAAATTCACATGAGAATTTCGCCAGTAATGTAAAATTTTTAACGAATTCCAAAAGTAAAAGAATTCTCCAATAAAATTTGCAAATTTGACATGTGTTTGTAATTATGTATGTAACTTTTTATTTTATACTCCCAAGAGTATGCAAGGTTTGTAGAAAAAAAATTATGCAACGCAATTATGTAACGGAACTAACAAGGTTTATACATATACGACATTGTACGTTAGCAAACAACAAAAACTTTATATAAAATTGTAAAGAAAACTACCTCACCCCCTATAAAATTATCAAACACAAGTCTTTTAAAATTTTTTTAAATATAAAGTTGCCATGGGAATTTAAACACAAGTTTAATTTTTTCACCCCTAAAGTTGTTATTTAATAACAATCAAAAGTATTCTTTTGCATTGTAGTTAAATATTTCCTTTTTTTCTAGTTTACCTTCAAGGTTTTCTAATTTAGTTGTTTTTTTTTTTGTCTGGACTTTTTTAATTATCTTTTTGTCTTTCTTAAAATTTGCTTTAATTGTTTGAAAAATATATTTAATTTCTTATTTAACTTTACTTTGAATAACAAAATAAACTTACTTTTTAATTATTCGGTTTTATGTTTATGACATTTGCTTAACTAACTAGTAAAAATTTTATTAAATTTCCATTTATTTTCTAAAACTCCTGCCTTCTTGAATTTTCAAAATCTACAGCAGGTTTTTTTCATACAACGGTGATAAACTGATGGCAAAATAGTTTAATATAAAAGTGAACAAAAAAAAAAAAAAAAAAAAAAAAAACAATTCATGCAAAATCAGTTGTGATTTTTTATAAAAAGACAATTAAAAAATATCCTTTCAGAAAACCAAACCAATTCTTAATTTCAATTAATTTTTTTTTTTTTGTTAAGAAAGAGAAGATTCCATTAATCCTTCTTCAACACTTTTCATAATTATTTCCTTTACTGAACATCATACGCTGTGCACAAAAATTATTCTACCAACTATTTTACTTAAAACGACGATTAGTACAACCTAAATTTCTTTGCAACTTTGAGAGCTGGTCATGGCAAAAGTTTAAAAACAAATATCCCTTCTTAGATTCTGAAATTGCTGTGATTCTTAAATAATATCAGTGCTTTTGCACAGGCGTACGTCTGAATGAGTTGATTCATGTGTAATATTGGGTGATATATATCTTAGGGATCAGAAGCTCTCAATGTTCTTTGCATTAAGATTAAAATGCAATATTCAGTGGAACAAGCATATTTTTCATGTAGCAAAAGAAGCATTCAAGTGCTTAGGTTTTCTGGAACGGTGTAGGAAATACTTCACTTCACCTGATCTCCTCGATATCTATGACACCTTTATCAGAACGTAAACAGAATACAATTCACATGTATGTACCGTTGCTCCAAAAACTATTTTGGAGTTATTGGACCGCGTGTAGGAGAGATTAAAAAAGCTCATTGGTAAGAGTAGGGTATCCACCTTTATTGATTCACTGGAGCATCGACTTAATGCGGGTTGTGTTTCACTGTTTTATCGTTTCTGAATTTGTTTCTGAAAACCGTCATTTCGTACGCGCAACGAGCTCTGCATTAAGAGTTCATCCCTTTGGCCAGCACATCGCTGTACGCTTTATAGAAAAAACTCATTTTTTACCTGAGAAGTTTGTACGTTGAATAAACTCCAGGTCTTTTCTGTCAGTTTTAATGTTCAAAAATTCAAACAAAATGTACACAAGCACTACTTTCTTTATTTTCCTTCCCACAACCTAATTTCCTAGTTCTGTCACAATGCATTGCATAATTAGGGGTCATCCCCTGAGTCCTGGTCCTTTTAAAAAAATATCATCAGTTGCTAATACGTATTTTAACTCGAATTACGTTTTTAAAAATTGTAATTTATTATTTTTAAAATATTTTTATTTTATCGATAACAGTACCGCAACTAGTGTAGTGAAATAGGTCGGAGCTTATGTTAGGAATCACACTCACGGCCAATAATTATCACACACCCCCTATGGCACCCTCTTTGTTATAAAAAGTGCTACTAGTAAATTGAGTTGTACATTTTCTTTCACAAGTGTTCTAAATAAGACAAATAAGACTGTTAGCAAAATATTATTGAAAGTTTGTTAAATGTAGCATAGCTATACTTTCACTTTTGATGTCTTGCTTAGCATATATGCGGCCATTACCCAGAACAGCTATCCACATTACGCTATCATGGTTTACCCTTTTACTAACAAGGCCCGACTATTAAAAGCTGTTATTATGTTGGGACTTTCCTAAATTACTAAGGACTCAGGTCTGTACCAATAATTTAATTGTTTTACAGTTTACAGTTACATTATAATAAGCAGGCGAATTCACCAATTTACATAGCGTGAGTCCCAGAAAGTTTTCACTACTGTTTTCCATTTATTTGCCTTTCAAACCAATCATATGCCCCCATTTTTCCAACTACAGTTGTAGATTCTTCTCTTCAAAACTCTGTTGGGATTTGAACTCATGATCTATTTATCAAATAAACAATTTTGTATTTTTGTAAACTTGAAATTTCTTTATTATTTTTAAAAACTCTATGGCTTAAGAGATTTAAAAATATGTTTAGCATAAAAGAAAGCAAACCTTAGCTAAACATATGGCTGTATAACAGCAATCTCTTAAGTTTATAAAGAAATTTTAGAAGTTTATAAGTTATTTCTGGAAACAAATTCTGAAAATAATGCTGCTTTTATTTAATACTAAAACAAAACAAATACAGTTTTTATTTCAATAACGTTTTCGTAGGTTTTATCCATCCCATAAGGTTTCATGTAAACAGAAAAATTTTTTTTTAAATTTTAGAAAGCTTAAAAAATAATTATGTAGAAACATTTGAAAAGTTTTTCCGATTTCTCTAAGCTACATATTTTATTACTAGTTTATTATCAGTCTAAAAGACGAAATGAAGCCTGCCTAAGAAAATACTTTCCTAGTGAAGGAATGATATCAAAAATAATACAATTTTCCATTCAAAAAAACACTTTAATTTCCTTAAGAGCGTAAAAGAATACACGCAAAACTTTGATTTTCTGCCATTTTAGCTGAAAAGTGTTGCCATAACAAAAAAAATTATTTTGCAGAAGAAAGTTAAGCAGATAATTACTTTCTCCAACTAATCACAAATTGTTACAGTTTCAGAAAGTTTTTTTTTTTTAATTTTAATGGGCTTTATTGTTGGTTGAACTGTTTGTTCGTTTGTAATTATGTTTATTTTAAATAAATTTTTTACTACGTATAATAATTTTTACGAATAAATTATACTGCCTGTTTTTATTATACTGAAATCAAATAAATCAAACAATAATAATAAATATACAAGGAAACAAAAAAAAGTTTTCAATAGGTAAATTATTTGTTATTGAAAATATAAAATATTTTCCGCCAAACAATAGTCGGTAATTAATTAATTGGAAGTCTGATTATTATAAAAAAAAAAAAAATGTATAAATATTAAAATGTATTAAATATTTTTTTTAAGCAAGAAATTTTATTTATTAAAATCTCTACTCACGTGATAAAAAAAATGATTGCAAATAATGGAAAATAAAAAAATGCATTAATCTAAGTTTCTGCTTATTCTTACTAAATTCTGATACCAAGTATTCATATAAAGCAGACATTGTCCTAAATTTTAATATTTATAGAAGAATTTGGGATATCAAATAAAAAATTGTTCTACCAACAAATAAATAATTTTATTTTATTTAAGCTTTTTTAGATATTTTTAGATATTTGTCTTTGAAACAAAAGCGTTTTCAAGAGTTTAGACAAGTTTCAGGTAATTTGACGCGTATATGAAAAACGTGATCTACTTTTAGGCATATGCACACATACCACACGGCGTATGTATTTCGAAATACATAATTGAACATCTTTACTTTATTTTTTCTAGCACATTATCATATTTTGCCTCTAACCATGATGTGCCTTAGGACTGTGGTATACACACACAACCTACACAAAAGCAATAAATTTATATTACAACAAACGGATATCATCATCAGCAACAACATTAAGCCAACATAAAAACCATAAAAGTAACATGGTGTCCATGTTGCAGCAGTGAAGGCGTTTGTAGTAAAATTACAAAAAAAAACGAAAAAAAAGTCGATTGTATTACATTGCAGCTCAATAGGTTTATAGCGATGTTATGTCAAAACAAAAGCGGGGGAAACGTGGTAATAAAGTATAATTTACACCCAAACAAGAGAAAATAGAAAAAGGGAGTTTTATAATAAATTATGTTACAAGGAAAGTTAAACAGAGATTCACCAAAAATACAAATAACGTGGTTGGTATCAAGATCTTCTTCTGTGATAAAAATCAAAAAACAATGTGGCTCTTAATAATGTTCTACAAAAAACATGATTGTATTTTTTGCTTTCGAGTTTCTACATTATTAGTTACACAACAAATGTTAACATTTTCTGTAGCATATCTGTGAGGGATGGCAAATTAGAACTGAAAAGTTGCTGGGCTTCTATTGAACGAAAAAAAAAGATATTATAGCAGTAGTTTGTCTTTAAAACAAAGTGACCGGGTTATAGCTGCAACAAATATTATTAACTGGTCTTTAGGGAATATAAAATAGATGAGCAAAGTAAATGTGTAACTTGTGCACTCCTTAAAGTATATATTACGTACCCATAAATAATTTTTACATTTTTATAAACCAGCATGTGCTTCTTATAATAGATGGCCGTATAATTAAGCAAAAATTATAAAAGAAATGTATTAAATAGTTTTATATTTTATTTGCAATTTGGTATTTTAATAAATCTTTTTTACGCCTCCTAATGATTTTATGGCCAGTTATAAATAAAAACTTTATATAAACACATTACTTTAGCTTTTATATGCAATAGATATAAATGAAAAACAATTAAGCTCAATATATTAAAAAAGGCTGGAAGAGCTTTTAACCATACAAGATGCACACAAAATAAACAAAGCGCCTTTTTTCTTGTTTCTTTTTCATTAAAAACAAGAAACAAGATAAACTTAAACATACAATTTCTTTAAAACTTAGCAAGAAAAAAAAAATTTAAAAGCAACAGGCGTCAGAGACTTTAATACAAAATCATTTTAAGGTAAATCAACAAATCATAAATAACAAAAAAAAAGTTCTTTTCTTATAATAAAATTGTTCAAAGACGATTTAAAATGTAGTTTCATATCAGAACTGTAAGTAAATCATTTATTTTTGAATTAGTTCGCGAATCATTCATGCACTGAATAAACAATTTTTGAATTAATTTTTCCACACAAAAAAATGAGTATAAAGAAATTTGAGTCAATTCGAACGAATTTGGTAAAAATTAAATGCAATTCGTTTCTAATTCAAATGAATTTGCTAAAGTGAATTGCAATTCATTTCTATTCAATTAAATTGAATTATCTTTGAATTAATTCAAATAAATTATAAAAAGCAATTAGCAATCCATTACCAACTCATTGATTGAAATTTGAATTGATTTTGTAAATAAATACGCAGTAAGCATTTCCGTGTTTTTTTTACCTTTGTTCATTGAATATTTTCACTTCGGTAGGAAAAATTTCCGTTTTTTATTACCCCTAGATCTGCTATTGAATTCAATTGATTGCAACTCATTTTTTATTTGAGTCAATTAAAATTCCTTGTTCTAACTCATTTGAATGAACTTAAAATCAATTACACTCAAATGAATTGAAAATAAATTGCAATTAAGTTTAAAAATCTATTTAAATTGGAAACGAATTGCAATTCTTTTTACAAATTCATTTGAATTGCAAACTAATTGAAATTAATTTCTTCCTTATTCATTTAAATTAATTCAAATTTCATTCAATTTTTTTTGTTGTGAAAAGAAATAATTCAAAACTAAATTAATTCGTAACGAATTAAAATCAAAATAGAATGATTCATTTACAGCTCTATTTTATATCAACAGCACACCATCTTTTTCGATAATTATTTGATATATGGAATTTCTGCCCTAAATTACAATAATAAATTAAATTAAATCTAAGTATCTTAATTAAAAAAGAACGGGGTCATTTCTGTATGTAAAATATTTTTTGAAAATTTTGATGTTGGTGTAGATAGTAATCGATGTGGAATAAAAAACACCTATTTTTTGCCTGTCTATATATTTGTCTGTATTCGCATCACGTAAAAACTGCTGGATGTATTTGAATAAAACTTTGTAAGGAGGTCTCTTAGAACATTGGTTTAAATATAGAATAATTTTTTTTTTTTTCGTAAAACCATGACATTTGCATATCGATAATAGAGATGTAAATGTGGAAGCACCCAATTTTACCGGTATAGTGGTGCTAAACCAGTTGTCAGCACAATTTGGGCCTGTCAATAAATGCATCACTGCGCTTATAATATAATTGTTCTGCCCTGCCACTGCTAATCAGCTGTTGCGTATACTTTGTTTTTCTCATTTTAGTTTGCATTAATGAACGAAGAAATATTGTGAAAATAGAAAAATTAATAATAAACTCGGTTTGTGCACTACATGATACAGAAAGTTATAAATATTTGTGTAAAAATATTTGTAATAAAAAAATATTAAACAAAAAGAAAGAAGTAAATAAAAAAAACAATTTTATGAATATTTTTTTGCTTTTATTTGCGCGTAATATACTTTAGTGATGCATTTACGAACAGATGACTTTTTTTAATTTGAATTTTGAGAAAATTATAAATGACACGCGGACGAAGTCTTGTGCACTGCTATTTTAATAAAAAAAACCGCAATTTAGTTGATTTTTTTTTAAGAGAAGTAGCAGGCATTATTACCTATTTCCTCACTTTCGTAACCATGCTACATTCTTTACGAAAGGGGTAGATGAGAGATAAGACAGGTGGTAAAGGAAGAAAGATAGAGAGTTAGTTATTTTACTTCGCCGGTGAATTATGCTATGAAGAAGTACCGACGAAGGAGGCTGCACGTTTTCATGTTAATTCTGAGTATGTATTTATACCATTAAACAGAAAAAAAAACATTTTTATTTTTTAAGGATTTGTAGTCAACGTTTTTACCACTTTGACTACAGCAGCCGCAGTTGTTGGTTGAGAAAGCTATTATCAATATGTATTTTTTCTAATTGCTTAAATCAGTTCATTAGGAAACCTTTTAAAGAAGACAAAAAAATTGTTTAAGTACGGCAACTTTATTAACAAAAACATGAGAATTAATTTTTAAGCCGATACGAATATGTTAACAAAAACTGTCGTCTACTTTTTTATATTTCTTTCTTAAATTCAAAAATAGTTTAATATAAAATTTTAAAAAATTTAAGTTTTCCACTTTATAATTCTTGTAAAAGCCAAAGTAAGTTTTTCAGTTACCTAAGAATATTTAATAGTAATAAATAATATTTAATACTAATAAAACTTAATGAAAATTTAAAAGTCCAAAACATCAAAATAAAAGTTAGAAAAAATCTTTTAATCAGATGTTATTTCGTTATCTTTCTCAAATAATGATTTGACTTTTAAAATAAAAAATAGAATATTAACAGAATTATTTTGAATTTGGAAAAGAATTGCCAAAGTTTTCTTTTTTTATTGAAATCATTAGTTGAACTGTTTGAAATTATAAAAAATTAATTAAATTACAATTGATTTTATTTTTAATTTTTGAAAATTTTTAAGAAAGAAAAATTATTTACAAATGTTTGTGGAAGTTTTTCAAAGGAAGCAAGAAAAATAAGACACTACCAAAATGTAGTGCAGCATTTTCTGGATCGATACACCCATCATCAGCATTCATCACATCTATTTACCTTAGATCGTGGACATTGCAAACATTATCTATTTAACCAACTAATTTTATTAATAAGAATACGAAAATTACTTATAGTTAGTCAATATAAATTTGGTTGGACAAAATCGAACATAATTTAATTCATTTGTTACAATGACAAAATTTTTATTTACATAAACTTTAGAAAAACGCACTAATTTTTTTTTTCAAATTAACTTGTTATACCCTTAACTACAGGGTATATCAAGTGTATCATTTCATTTTTAATTTCTACAATATTTGTTTCCGACCCCATAAAGTATATATATTCTGATTTCTTATGCATAGGGAAGTCGATTGAATGATGACCGTCTGTCAGACCCAAGGAACTAGATGATCAGACACAGTTTCGAAAATTCCTTTCGAAGCAGCGGACAAAACACCACAGCTGCCTATAATTTTCCATATTATTTGGAACAAATCTAGTTCAGTGAAGTAACCCCAATAAAAAAAGAAACAAATATATGAAGCGATAGAAAATTAAAAAATAAGAAAAAAGTATTAGGTGAAGAAATTTGTGCTTGCCCATTTTTTTCGAATTGTGGGCCTCTGGGATTTTCATAGAAAAGTACGATGGTGCACCATATTTCTATTGAAAATCAGCAAGATCGGTTTATGTCCTCTTAGGCAGTGAGCAAAATACCAATTCTGCCTCTAATTTTTCCATAGCATTTAAAACAATAAAAAAAAAACAAATATATGGGGCAACAGAGAAATTAAAATTAAGAAGGAAACATCATATAAAAAAATTTACACTCGTCCATATTTTCAGAGTTATGGGCATCTAAACTTTTCATAGAAAAGTACAGGTTGCAACATATTTTTTAAGATATCAATATGGGAATCATTTATAAGCTTATGAAGAGATTTTTCAGGAAATGCTAAAATTTTTTGTAGATGGTACTACATTTTTCTTTCTTATTTTTTAATTCTCTGTCATCCCAATATTTTTTTATTTTTTTTTTTTTTTTTTTTTTTGATTAGAGTTACTTCACTAAACTAGATTTACATACACGGTGAAGGGCATATAAGATTCAGCATTGCCGAATATATTACTCTTGTCTTATTTTAGTTTGTGTAACTCTACAAAGTTACTTTTGATTTTTATTAAAATAAATTTCAGGTATTGAAGTGTCCATTTATTAAAATTCTTTCTTTTAAAAGAAGCCATAAAAACATGAAACAGGTAGAGTTTTTAAAACAGCAATATCTTTTTTTGTGAATTTTAACAAAGTTTTGCCATCAATATAAATCATAGAATACCTTAGGGATTTTTCCAAATAAAAACAGTAACTTAGAGGTTTCTAAGAACCTTAAAAACTTTTGCTTCTTTACTTACTCATACGCACATTACGACTAATGTCTCCAAGGACTTAAGTTTTTTTTTCGTTGTGTTTAGAAAAAAAACTTTAAGAAATCTTTAATCTCTTGGAAATAATTACGTGCTGATTTCTAACATTGATATGTATATTTGTTTAAAAAAAAAAAAACTTTGTAATTTTTTTCAAACAAAGTTTCAAATTACAAGGACGTGTCATAATTTGTATGCTTATCATGGCTTATCATGGCTTTTATTTATTTTAATTTTTTCTTACATACAATTTTCCTTTAAATTTCCTGACAATTTTTCTTTTCACATACGATAACATTATCGATTTATTTGTTAAATATGTGTTGGTATTTTTATTTTGTTAACGGTTTTAGTTTAAGTTGTAACAAGTACATGGTTTATAGAGATCCAAGTTCTTTGGCTTAAATACTCGAACGCAATTAACCTACTTTTTATAGTTTGTTTGTTTGTTTAATGCGTCTTGTGATGTGGTCACTTGCACTTGAAATCAATATTAATACTCTTTGTTTTCATATAAATTTAACCCAAGACATTTACAATGGTGACATATTAAATGTCATTTACATTAAATTGCAGTGTTAGGTATTTCTTCAGATACACGGCAAGTAAAGCACCGAAAACAAACATATTTATGAATTAGAATTTAAAAACCCATAGTCTTACAAATCAGTAACTTTAAGTTTACCAACAAATACTAAACAACTTTTTTTTTTAAAGGTCCCTTTTTTAAGAAGCTCAACAGGAGAAATTTAAAAAGGGATTTTTGAATTAACAATTAATGTCAAAGATTCCAACTGCATAAGTTTGGATCGTGCCTCCAAGACAATTTATAACTCAAATAATAAAATAAATCCAAAATACTTAATTAGTTTTCTTACATATGTCTAAACAGTTAAACAAAAAACATATTAACTTTTTCTCTATTTCATTATCCTTGATCTCATATTTAGATCTGCGAGGTTGTTTTCTTGTTAATCTAAAACTTTCGTAATTTCTAATTATTATATTTTTCTATCAAAATAAATTTTTCGGCTTAAGATTCATATTTGAATTTAATTTCTAAAAATTTGTTTAAAAAAAATAAAAAACTACTTACAAATATGTAAAAATATAATTGTTCTTGTTTTCTTTGGAAAATGTCCGGATACATATATTTGTAAATAGTTTTTATTTTTTATTTATTAGAAATGAAATTAAAAAATGAACTTAGCCAAAAAGGTAAATTTTAATTTATTTATAATATCCACGGTTTGAATCCTGATTGGGGGAAAAAATATTATTTCTTATTTTAATATTATTTTACATAAATAAATTCAAACATTTTTATCAAGTTTAGGTGAACTATGTTTTGTTTAATTGTTATAAGTCTCTTCTAAATAGGACAAATAAATAAATGATACACAGATAGATAGTAGATAGATAGGAAAAATGCTAAAAATAGAATAGCCTCTACAAAATTAATTTGAAATTTCTAGAGCCCAAAAATATTTTTTACTTACTTCTTTAAAAATATTCCTTTTACTTAAAATATTCATAATTTGTTTTTTAAATAGAAATTGTTTTTGGTTTCTTTTATTTTTATTCAAATTTTGTTATTGTATATTAAGCTTTTTATCTATAAATATTAAAATTAATCGATTAATCGAATATTTTGTATTATTTTATACGACTAACCAGATCTTTAAAAACTAATAAATAGATTTATTTACATTGTTAAGAAAAAAATAATTAAATAACATTGACATATCATATTTTACATTCAATTTTTGATAATTTTGTGATGAAAGCGTTACCAGTAAATAATTTACTATCCTCAAATTGTTTCGGTATTAATTTTGCCTAGAAGAAGTTAAGAAACGGTGACAAGTTGCTTTGTAATACAACAACATGTACAAAAAATAAAACTATGGATCAAAAAGGCTCGTTGTCTTCATTCAACCGCTAACATGCTCTGTTGCGCTTTCCATTCGAATACGTGTGGTGAAATACCCCTCTTATGACTTATCGACATAAAAATGTATAAAAAAAAACAAAGGATTTTCAAATTAAATTCCATTTGAAAACAAATAAAAGGAAATAAGCCAAAAGACTATTGAAATTATATAAGGACGGACAGTAAACAATTGGAAGTGCCTTGTTAAAAGTGTCAATTCCTTCGCTATTTCTACAATACTGATTTCCAAACTTATAAAGTATATACGTATATATTTATAATCTATATACTTTATCTTTAGGCATTGGGAGTTGATTAAGTGATGTTTGTTTGTCTGTCCTTTTTACCAGTATACATAATTTGGCAAAAACTTCTATATTTTAAGAAAGAAAAAAATATAAATTATACTTTTAGTGAGGTGTATTTAATATTCGCCACAGCCTTTTCTAATACTTGTTACTGTTTTAACTCCGAGAATTATTAACAAAATATAACTAATAAAACTCTGCTGACTAGTTTTGCTAATTTTAGACTTCGCTTTATGATCAAAATTCATTTGGTCGAAATATTATTGAAAAATTCTTCATATTTCATATCTATACACATATAATAATACAGTATATGAAATATTTTCTGAAAATTTTGATGTGGATAAAGATAGTAATTAATATGAAATACAAAACACATATTTCTTAAATTTGTCTGTCTGTGTTCGCATCACATAAAAACTACTGAATGGATTTCAATAAAATTTTGTGAGCAGGACCCCTAAAACCTTGTCTTAAATAAAGAATACTAATTTTTGTAAAAATTTGAAAGCACTCAATTTTACCGGTATAATGTATATAAAACAGTTTTTTTTGTAGATGGAAAATTTTAACACTGTCTACAGAACTATAAAATAAGTTAAAAAAAAAAAAACATTTTTCTACATTTAAATTTTAACAAAACTAGAAATGAGACGCTCACGAAGTCGTATAATGATAGTGGTAGCAGTTTAAGAAGTCATATGTTACGTAAATGAAATTATCTACAAAAAGGTGAATGAATAAATAGAATCGGTTAAAAAGTAGAAGAGAAAAGGAATACCAAAGTTTTTCCTCTGCCCTAGAAAATGCTGATGCAGAAAATCTAATTTCTAATATATACATTTACTGTGAAATTTATAAAATTATATTTGGAATTAAATTATATTTGGAATATAAAAAACAGAACATTGCACTGGAATGCGCTAAATAAAGATACTGGATATTAAAAAACATATCAAATTTATTAGTTCTTAAAAATTTGAAAAGAATGAATTCATTAAAAAAATAATAAAATAAAAGAAACTTGGTTTGGCAGTTGCAAATAAGTATTACGTAGTTGTTCAGTTTATATAATACTTAAATAGTTAACAAAATTTACTTAAATTTCATGTAAAAATATATATTTTATATAACTTTAATAAATTTTTTTCAGTGTACGCTAGAAATGTCTGCATCTACATTTTAAGCTTAAATATTTAAAGAAACGTTGTTTTATAAAACAAGCAACTACTTACATAGATAAAATTGAAATTGGTTAACACATGTTAAGGTTAATTGCTTTTAAACGTGTGTTAAACCACGAAACCCTAGAAAAATAAATGCAAAAAAATGTACAACAAAGTGTCAACACTTTCAAATTGAGTGCAAAAGTTTTAAAATTGTTATGGATTTTAGCAAACATAAAAGCAAATAAAGAATATAAAGAAAGAAACTTTAGAGAAGCAATTATTACTTAAGTTTAAACCATTCAATAGCAGAAATGTACAAAATATTTTTTCAATAATTGAACAAAGAACCCTTTTCCTGTTACGAATTAAGTAGAAACTAATAAACATAAATGTTTGCTGCAATTATTAGCTTGTTTAAGTATTGTTCGACACCACATTATTATTATCAGCATTGTCACCCTTATTGTTTGCTTCTATTAGTAGCTCTATGCCTTCTCCTTCCTCTTTGTACTTAAGTAACAACAATAACAAGCAACACTTGAGTAACAGGCTTAACAAATTGCTTTCCAACTCATTTGTCAATATGGCACTCACTAGTTAGGAGATCTTTAACCTTCTGCCTCATAAATTTTAAAGCAGTCCTTTTTCTTCTTTTTTTTTAAATCGGCCTACTGTTTAAAATCCCAGCAAACAAAAAGTCAGCTGATTGAAACAGAATGTGTTTTTCAATTGATGTTAATGACAACTATTGAGTTTCTTAACTGAAGCAGACGTTTAAGTTTAATGTTTAAATGCCAATGAGAAGAAAGCTTTAATTTAAAGTAATTTTAGAATATGAAATCAGATCATTCAATTATAAAAATCGTGTGTTTTATTTAAAAATTTTCTATTCTGTTTAATTTCATTAAAGTTAATTTAAAGTTTTTTTTTAAACCTTGAGTTTAATTTTTTATTTTATTGTTAAATGATATAAATAAGATTTGTCATATTTGAAAAAGAATTTATAAAAAATATTAAAAATATTTTTATGATTCTACTTTTATTTTGACTTCTTAAATTGTGTAAAATGTTAAAAAATAAAACAAGATATTGACAAGAATTAATTTGGGAATATATTTCATTTTTTCTTCCAAAAATGCTTGTAATTTTTATTTGAAAAATATATGTGAACAACAGTTCATACTTGTTATCATATCAAATCAATATCAATTCAGCATCAAATTATTTGCTGGGAAGTTGTGTTTGAGTGAAAAACTGAAATGAAATAAATTTGAAAACAAGGCATGCCTATTTCGATACAAATAAGTAAAGCAAAAATTCAAATGCTTAATAGTTGCCTTAAAAATAGTGTTGTCAACATTATAACTTTAAAATGCATGAAATTATTTTTTCGAGGAATAAAAATCTTCCTCCCTTTTACTAATTTTTTTTCTTTTTTGTGTGTTTAAATATTTATTGGGTCCATTATTACTTAGATGCAAAACGAAAAGTTGTTATAGCTTAAAGGTTTTGTTGCCGTTAAGGGCTTTTTTCAAGAGGGTTTGCAGATTGTTTCGTTCAAGTGGAATTATACGCCGCACTCATTTCTTTTATTTGCAAAAGAAGTGTCGGACTATTAAAAAGGATTACTTTTGTTAACAAAAGAACATGCTTTATCACATTAATAACTTATTTATAACAAAAAGAAAATATTTTTCATATCAAATTTTCTTCCTTTGGTTCTTAAATTTGATGTTAATCTGAACAAAAGAATGACAACGAATGTTTTTTTTATATAAATGATAAATTTTTAGCGGTCCTAAGGTTGGCATATTTGTATGAAAAAGGGTCTTATTTGCTCTTAAATTAAACGAAAAAACACACAATATGATAAGGCAATAGTTAAAAACTATCGTAATTTAATTTAAACGACAATAGTCCTTGTAAACAAACTAAGCAAAACTTTATTTCGAAATCTGTGTCTAATATGATATAATAAACATGGTTTGATTTACTAGATCTAGATAAGAGTAAAGGCCTGTTAATTGCTAACATAGCACAGACTAATCGTAGTTATTTGTTATTTTTTTAGTTTTCTAAAAAATGTTTAAATTAATAGGGTTTGCTATGAGTCGTAATGTTAAAAAATGGCAGCGTTTAGCAAATTATTGACAATAGGGTCGTTAATCAGCAAGTGTTTTCAAGAATTAGTAAATCAAGCTACAATAATTTTACTTAAAGTTAATACGTTATTATTTGAAACTAAAACGTGCGTAAAAAAATACTCGAATCATTTTTTGTTTTTTGTGGCTCACGCTTGCTGATGCTAATGTAAATTAAAAAAACAAGAGCCACCCACGGCTGTAAAAAATACGTGAGATTTCAAAACTAACTAAATAATATGTTATAATAATTTAATCTCTGATATTATTAAATGGTAATGAAAATTAAACTTTAGGTAAAATTAACTGGCAATGAAAATTCAAATGTAATGTGTATCAGAAAAAAATTAAAAAAAATTTTAAATTTAATTACTTAAACATATTTCAGTAAACAGTAAAAATTTACTGGTAATGAAACTTAAATGGCAGTAACAGTAAAAATTTATTTCAACGGCAATTTTACCGGTACAGCAGAGTACCCTACTGTGGTAGATATTTTAGGTTAATTAAAATAGTTAAAAGCTCATTTTAGCCTGAATGTTAGTTTTTTGCGATTTTCATGAAAGTCACATTAAAGCTAGAAAGTAAATATTTCTAGCAAAAAAATGGTTCCTTAGCATTTTACAAAATTCCAAATTTAATTATGATGCGCTATATAGCAAAAACAATTTAAGTACTTTGTGCGGTCAATCAATTTTATGATTAGATTTTTACTAACTTAAACACTCATTTCGAAACCATTTCTAATATACTTTAGTAAGTACCTTCATTTCTATTCTTTTGCCAAATATTCTTCATTAAAACCAACATAAATTACTTTCAAACATAATTAATGTTAATGAATTTTCCTTTAAATTAGATTATAAAAACTCTAATATAATTTATTATACGATTATCTGCTTAAGCATCAAAATCTATTAAAGCGTCATAACATTAATTAATAAAATAATCTCTTCCCCTTTTCTTTCGCTTTTAATAAAACGAAGTCAATCACATCTTTTATAGTCAACCAAACTAAAGCACATTTTCTTGATAGCAACTAAGGAGAAAATGTTTTAAAGAACATGTCATAGTAAAAAAGATTTTTAAAAGAAAATTAATAAACAATATAATGTTTATGATAAGAACATGACAGGTGTGACAGGGTTGTGCACTATTAAAGATGATTATATTCTAATTTTTAATTTTTAACCGTTTGTCTAAACTTCTTCAACTATTTAGCGAAATTCAATTTCATTAACTATTGCAACACACTTTAATTTATAGCTCTAAATATTTATACTTAAACACACAAAACAAGGTAGTGGACATTATAACTAATTTGTAAAGAATGTTTCAAAAGAAAGGGCCATAGGACTCTTTAATTTATAAATTAAAATTTTGGGGTTCTTATAGCAGTCTCAACAATAGAGGTTTCTTGTAAATTTTAGCTTTCCATCTATAACGGTTCAAAAGTTTGACCACATACATCAAATTACAATAACTATTGGGACATTCTTTAATTTCTAAATGAAAATATTAGACTTGTTGCTGTAGCGGACCTAGCAACACAGGTTTCTTGTAAACTTCAACCGTCTGTCTACAACTGCTCAAAAGTATGGCCATATAAATAAAGTATTGTGGAACCCTGTAATTTATAATGTCGAGTATTTATACGCTCATAGCAGTCCAATTATTAAGCGTTTTCCTATAAGGGATTAAAATATAAGCCTATATAGGTCATTTAACGTCACCAATGATGGGTCATCCTTTAATTTTAAGATTAATTTTTGTTTTACTTTTTGTTATTGGAAGCTATAGTGATATACAGTTTATTTTAATTTGAAAGTGGTACACTCTTCGTTTGTATAGGGACACCCTTTAACTTTTTAATATATGAACTGTTTTTAAAACGGAATCAATCTATAAGAGTTACCTTTAAAATGCAAAAAAACAATTTTTTTCGGTTCAGAATTGACTGAGTTATGCGGGAGCAAAAAGCAATATTTAGACGAATTGATAACCTCCTTCTTTTTAAAGTCGAAAAAAATTAGGCATATTTTATAAAAATTAATGTTCACTATGAATTATAATGTAATATTTTCCCGTATAGTTTGGTATTCTACTTATCTAAAGCGGATAATTCTTGTAGTGAAATCAACCAACATTTAAATAAAATTATTACGTGATAGAAAAAACTGACAGCAGTTTTGTATACTTTTTTCTGCAGAACAGTGTCATAGTTAAAAAAATAAATCATTAAATTCTTAAGAACAATAAGGAATATTTTTTAAGTTAATTAAAGTATTTTAATTTATGGTATTTAAGCTTTTGCATAGACCCCAGTTCTGCAAATCATCTTTATAAAAGTCAAATTACGTGATTTTAAAACGGTTATAAATCACTTGCCTTTTGGTTTTTATTTTGTTTAAAATTTAATAAAAAGGGTAATTAAACTTCAAATGTTATGCTTTCTATTTATTTATGTTAAAAAATTTGTTTTATGCCTATAAAATCGAAAGAAATTTTCATTTTTGAAAACAATGGTAACTTCTTAATTTTGTTGTATTAACATTCATTTTCACCTTTTTGTGTTTTGTGAAGTTTAACAAGAAAATTGAATCACATAAATATTATAAACAAATAAAAATTTATTTATTTATTTATTTTGATTCAGGTATTTGGAATTTTTTGAAATCCATTTATGTTTTAATTACAAATTTAAAAAAGTAAACAATAAAAACACAAATATTCTGAAAAATCAACTTTCTTCTTGTATTTAACAAGATTTAAAATTGAATGATTTGCTTTCGAGTGATCTTAAAACGATTCGCCTGATAAAAAATTTTTGTAAAGTATCTTCGAATAAAATAAAAAAAATATGATATAACGATTTATAGGATTTGGGCTTTCCTTAATGCTAAAAACATTTTATTTCTCTTATTTGTTGTTAGAATGAAAATCCTAATTGGAACACTGAAAGTAGAGAGATTTTTTTTTTTTGAGTTCAGAACTGCAAAGGAAACTCCAGCATTCTGGTTCAAGAATAATAATCAGTATGAGCCCAAGCGATTTATTTTACCTTCATCATAAGAATTCAATAAGTTTTTCATTTAAGCAAATAAATTGATCTCCATTTGCTTTGTAATTCTTATTTTCTCTACTTGTTTCCACTGTTCAAATTATTTTATTCACAATTAATTTCGAAAACAATTATAGAACCAATAAAAACACTCACATAAATATTACTTTTTTTGATTTTAAAAATTACTCGCTTTTGCAAGCAATTCGATAGGGAGAAACTAAATGAGATTGTCTTTATTTTAAATTCATTTATTTAAATTTGCTATCATAAATAAAAATTATATATTATTCCAGCACAAATAAAAATTGATTTTATTTTTTTTTTTCACAAAAATAAATTAAATTTTTGACAACACACGAATTTTTTTCCAAAATACATGGAATATAAAAACAAATGCTTTTAAACATCAGTGTAAAAAAACAGATTGATATTTTCTTCATTTTGAATTAAAAAAAAAAGAATTTGGTGACAAGATATCCAACATTTTATTCGGGACAAAAATACAAAAACGGCTCTTTAGAAGACCCGATCCATCTGCCTTATACATCTTTCTTCTTTATTTCTAACCTTCAGTTGATAAATGTAATTTTAGTTTTTCTTTTACAATGCAAAATATTATTTTTTAAAATTAATGCAAATAAAATTTTATAATATATATTAGAGTTAAGACGTGCTTTCACTCTCAATAATTAATATCGGTGATTAAATAATTTAATTGAAATAAAAAATAGCACGATATTTAAAAAAAAAAAAAAATTTATCGGATTTTTTTTGAAATTTACAACTTAAATAGCTACAAATGCCCTGAAATAAGATAATCGTATTTTAACAAGTAAAAGAGCTATATTTGGCTTTCTTGTATATTCATTATAATATATGTAAATATCTTCTAAAAGATCTCATCAAGAGCTTTTAAATGATACCCATATTGATATCTTAAGAAAGATGGTGCACAATCGTATTTTTCTATATAAATTTCTGAGGCCCATAATTCGGAAAAAATTGGAGAGCGCCAATTTTTTACTATACGAGATTTTTTACTTACTTCTTAATTCTTTATCGCCCCATGTTATTTTTTTTTTTTTATTCCAGTTACTTTACTGAACTAGATTTTTTCCATTTGATATAGTAAAATTAAAGGCAGGCGTGGTGTTTTTCCCGCTGCCTCGAAAGACATGGACCGATCTAGCTGATTTTAAATAGTGAAATTCTCGAAACAATGCTTGATCGATTGGCGTATTAAAATTTCTTTTAGCTTATCTAGCGCCTTGGCAATAAATCGACGTCGCTATGCATAAGGACTCAGAACATATAAACATTATAGGGTCGGATATAGATATTGTAGAAATTACAAACGGAATGAAAAACTAATATATGTCCTTTTTCCATTTTTTGTGGTGAAGGGAATAAAGAACAAAAATCGGAAAAATCGGTTTCTTTTATTTAAAAAAAAAAGAACTTAATTTGATTGTTTCGAAAAAAAATTGTTAAAAAAAGAAAATGTTACATAATTAGAATTAGGATTTAAAATGGAATCCTTAAAAGTATAGAAAAATTGAGAAAAAATTCATATAAATAGCAGAGAGAAGACCTGATGTTTCAATGCCAATACATTCCGTAGGTACTCAGCTGATTGCTGGCTTAAAGTGCTGAATAGGTACTTCGTTGGTTGTTTCATAATACACACAGGTTCTAAGTAAATTAAACGCTTTTTTATATACATTCGTCATCATTCATACATATATAAATATTATGTATACATATATGTATGTTTGTAGATGTATAGAACTAATATAGATTTTTTTTTGCAAAAAGAATACACATTTTAGAATATTTTTTTCATTATTTTGTTTTTATAAATCACATTAAAAAAATTTAATTCTGTAGTTTTTTCTTTTAACGATTTTTTCAGGAATTCCATTTTTAATATTATATAATTTAGTGGCCTTATTTTTCATACCTGTATCGTTTGTTGATATATTACTAAGACGATTTGTTATAAAACCGCGTAGATTCGATACAACTCGTTGTGGTGAATTTGGGCCACTGCCGATAGAAAAACTTCTAAATTTTGAAAATAAAGCGGCCGTTTCACTAGTGCCACTGCCTGTGGCGGCGTTAGGATTTGACTCGTTAGACGCCACTGTCAAAACTTTCAAAATAAAATTTAAGTTGAAACAAAAAAAAATTATATAATTATTTCTACGTTTCTTATTTCTTTCTTTCAAATTAAGCACTTATTTATTTCAACTTTTCTAATATATTTGGGTTATAAGTATAATTTTCTTCTTTTTTTTTTTTTTGCAAATCGTTTCTTCTGCGGGTTCGTTATTTTTTTCTTTATTCGTTTTAATTTTTTTCTTTATTAAAAATAATTATTTTTCATTTTAATTATTAAAATGATTTTTTATTTTTTTTATTTTTTATTTATGTTCGCCATAAAACTTTTTCTTTCTGGTAAAATAGCAAGAATTATTATTTAAATTTTATAATTATTTTTTAATTTCTTAAATTAATGACAAATTTTTTAAGAAGCTCTGAAATTTTTGTTAGTTTTTTTTTTTCTTTTTTTTTTAATTAAGTTTTCTTTTTAACTAGACGACGTTTAACCGTTTGTATTGTTTGTCGTCCAGGCCAGAGCAAAGGTAACTTTTGTCTGGTGGCTTAAACACGTTGAAAATTTCACATGCCTGTATATACACGGTATTTTTTGCCTGGAATATTCGTACCAGTCGGTAACAGTTAAGCTTCCCAAATTGCCACCCACTCACTCGTTATAAACTTATTTTATTTCCTGTGGAATATACAAACAAACACAAATGCACACATACAAAAGCAAGTACTTAACAGAGTGTCTGCTTTAATGTGCCAGTAAAGGTATGTGCAATTGAACACTGGCATTTAGATGTGTGTGTGTATGTTTGTTTATTCTCTCTCAGGATATAACGGCCTCTACGCTTGCGTTTGTTCTCATTTTTCCAAGTTTAGTTCCCTCAGTTTCTCATTATTTCATTTATTTTAATGTTGCCATAACTTTTTCTTAATACTTCAACATAAACAACGTTGTTCTTGTGGCTGTATGTGTATATGTGTGTATGTATATTATTGAATCTTAGCTTTTTAATTTTCGGGTAAAAAATTTAAATTATGCTCTTTGTTTCTACTTAGCCATTATTTTGGGAATCATATCGTTGTTGTGATTGTGCTCATCATTATTTTGTTTTTTTTTTTTTGTTTTTGTATCCATTACACCAATTGGCGTTTATTATATTTTTGTATTCCTTTTTTATTGTCTCCAAGAATGTGTTTTGTCTGTATATGACAACTTTGTTGTTGTGTGTTAAATTTCTCATGCTCATTATGTTCGCTTAGTTAACGAGCTCATTTGAGCTTAAAATTTTTTCCTTAAATAATTTGCTTTTTACGTGTATTTTTTTATTTCGATCTGATTGATTGAAGTAATATATTTTGTCTTCTAATCGAGCTAATTGACATTATTTTAATTAAAAAAAGCGTTTGGTTAATGACAGAGACATTTTTATTTCTTTTGGTTCATTAAAACATAATTTGTTACGTATAAAAAAATACATTCAAATATTAAGTGAAAAATTTTCTTTGAAATTCAAATATGCTTCGCTATCCTTAAGTTTTATTTATATTTATTTTAATCGGATCATATTTTATGTTGTAGTTTTTTTTTTTTTTTTTTAATCTGATTACAGATATATAGATCATTAAAATATTGAAACATCTTTTTAATTTGTAACCAGAAGAAAACCAAGATCTAAATCCAAGCATTCTTTCAGCAGTAGGAATAAAATTATTTTATAAATAAGTCCATTTTAAACAATACTAAGCTTCAATGTTCTGCAATTTTCTTAAAAATTTTATTACGGTCTGGAATCATTTTAAAATCTTGATTTTTTGGATAGAAAAATGGACAAAATTTATTTCTTATATTTGTTATTTTAATTATCATTTGTTATGTATTTCTATAATTTAGTTCTTCATAGAGTGTCCATTTAATCGGATTTTAATTTTATTCGAGTAAACAATAAATTGATTTTGGTATTTTAATCTTGGTCGATTATCAGACTAATTGATTAGAAATTACTCAAATAACCCGAATTAACTTCAAAAAATTAAAATTTTATATTCAATAAAAAATTACAGCCCTGCAAAGTGACTTAGGATATATTTTATTAATAACAAAACTTTAACACAACCAAAAATTATTCATATTATGTCTTATGTTTTAAAGCGCACGTTATGAGGTCTTTTCTTACCTTATTTTTCATCATGTCTGTTAAAATAATCCTTTAAAAATAAAGTTGAAATGAGAAAAACGATTTTTTGATTTGTTTTTATGAATCCCGACTTTGAAAAAACTTTTTCACATAAAGTGGATGATCCGCTTAAATATCATAAAGACACTTTAAAATTACCTAGTAAATAAAAACATGTTAATATTGTTTCTGTTTAATTACTTAGAATATTAGTTTAAATTTTTGCTTGTGGTTGACATCGGTTTGTTGGCTTATATTGGTCTATTGTTTTTTTATACCGTACATTTTTTTGGTCTTACATATTATTTCCAAAGCCACAAAAATATTTTTTGCTAGTAAAGCGTTCGTTTACCTTTTTACTTTTGGAAGAATAATTTTAAAAATTTCTGTTTTATTCTCTCGTTGCTAGTTTTTGCCGATAGCAATTTCTTTTATTTCAGCTTTAGAACTGTATTATAAAATGTGATTATTATTTGGAAAGGTCGCCAAGCTATAAAATTAATATGTTAAGTAATTTGTTTCGTCTTTCAGTTATACTAGATCTTAAGTGAACATTTAATTTTTTTGAAAAGGCGTAATTTGCCTTTTCTAAATTATTAAATAAAAACTGAATTATGACTTTAAAATCAATTTTGATTGCGAAATATTTGCTTAACTCTTCCTGACAATGCATTTATTTTTGTCAAAAACTGATAGTCCAAAATCTGATAGCGCATGATTTACGTATTTATATATTCTTAAACAAACAAGCAAAAAGTTAAAAGTGGATCGTTATATAAATTAATTTTAGTCGATTAACCGACATAATTTGTTTGAAATTTGTATTTGTTCTTACTCGAACAGTTAATTGAATTAAAATCCTCCGATTAATCGAGCGATACTTGATCGAGTGGATACTCTATTACTTCAGCAGGAAGGGAACTAGAATATTGTTCAAACTAAATCCGAGCATACTTTCAGGCATAAAAAATAAAGTTAATTCTTCATAAGAAATATGCCAATAAAATTGAATGCTTTAATAGTTTTACCCTTCACCACAGATGGAAAAAGGTCATATTTAAGTTTGTCGTTTCGTTTGTAATCTCTACAAAATCATTTGAAAAAAATCTAGTTTAGTAATGTAACTCCAATTAAAAAACGAATATATGGGACGATAGAGAATTACAAAATAAAAAAAAAATCAAGTGAAAATATTGGGGCTCGCCCATATTTTCCTAGTTTTGGGCCTCTAAACTTTTCATAGGGGAGTACGATTGTGCGCCATATTTTTTTAAGATATCAGTTTGGGTATCATTTAAAAGCTTTTAAAGATATTTTTAAAAAAATACTAAATTTTTTAATAATGTTTAACCCATTAAGAGCCGGGGATATTTTCATTCAAAATTATATATACTACTGATATTTTTTATTTTTAAATTCTCTGTCATTCCAATATTTGTTTTATTATTTTTTTTATTGGAGTTACTTCACTTAACTAGATTTACATACATGGTGAAGAGCATATATGATTTGGCATAGCCAAATATAGCACTCTTGTTTTTTAATTATATTGAAATGTATAAGAAACTTCCAAATTTCAAAGTTTAAAGTGTTAATAAGAGATCTTTGTGCTCCAAGCACACAATTTCATTTAGAACTTTGTAAAAATTAGCTTCTGAAGTTATTTCTTTAACAAAATTTAAACAAGTTGAACGTTTGTAATACAAAAAAAAAAATATATATATATATATATTATATATATATATATATATATATATATATATATATATATATATATATATATATATATATAAATATATATATATATATATTATATATATATATATATATATATATATATATATAATATACATTTAAAAAATTGTAATACAATGCAAATATATAAAGGAAATCAACTTTAATACACATTTTTTAAAACATGACTGAATATCAATATTTAGCAAATGGTAAAATTTTATCATAAATAATTTGTATTAAAGTAAAATATTTTCGAGCCACATTTTTAAGTATTTTTAAGAATTATAATATTATTTTACTGTCAAAAAGATGTAAGCCAAAGTGTTTTTATTTGTTTATAAACTACAAAAAATAATAACAAATTTTGTTTTTCCAAGTATATCTTAGAGAAAAAAGTTATTTCGTAATGGGTTTGACACATTTCGGTTTAAGTTCGAATTTATTTTAACTAATAAAAAAATTTAAAAGAAAAAATTACTCACAAAATTTTGCGGAGGTTTTTCAAATAAAGCTGGAAAACTAAGCCGTCAGCAGTATGTACTACAGAATTTCCTAAAAAACATCAAAATATTTGTAAATAATTTTTCTTTCATAAAAAAATTTTAAAAATTGAAACAAAAATGAACGAAATTAAAATGAATTTCAATGTTAATGAATTTAAAATCTTGAATTTTTGACCAAAGAAAATTTTTTTGTTAATTTGTTAAATGTTAAATACAGAACATCTTAAATAATTCTTCAATAAAATTTTGTTGTTAGCACCTAAACAGTTTTTGTATTTTATACCATTTAATGTCAAGTATACATTAACAAATATAAATTAATAAACATAAATATAAAAAAGTATCTATAACATCTCATTTTTAAATTAAATTTTTCAAAACACTACAACACAAGCCCATGTTTTTAAGTAGTTAATTTTTTTATTACATTTCGTATCTGTGACATTAAGCTCTTAAATTTTACTTCTTCAATCGATGTCATTTTAATTAGTCGATGTCGTGTGTTTCACATATAAAGAATGTGTTCACAAATGAAGTAAAATTTTCTTTATTATTTGCTCTTAAAAGCAATTCAGGCAACAGAAAATTATTTTAGTAACATTTCAGAAGTAGACTTTTTTTGCACTTTATTTCTTCTTTAATTCGTTTTAAACGAACGCTTTGAATTAAACATCTGCTGTCACAGTGTTTAAAAAATATATTTTTGTACTCCTCTCGAAAAAAACCAACAAATTCATAATGAACAAGCAAGAGTGCTTTATTCAACTATGCCCAATCTTATATTTCCTTTAGCATATATATAAATCTAGTTTAGTGGAGTAAGTTCAATCACAATAACAAATATTGCGGTGACAAAGAATTAAAACATAAGAAAACAATTTTTACATAAAAATGTCATTGGCTCTTAATCGGTCAAGCATTTAAATAAAAAAAATTATCTTTCCTAAAAGATCTCTTCAAAAAAAGCTTTTAAATGATATCCATTTTTATTTTTTTTTATCTTAAAAAATATGGTGTACAATCGTAATTTTCTATGAAAAGGTCAGAGGCCCATAACTCGGAAAATATGGGCGCCAATTTTTTCATTGATGTTTTTTCTTATTTTTTAATTCTCAATCGCTCCATATATTTGTTTTTTGATTAAAGTTACCTTACTGAACTAGATTTGTTCCAAATGATATGAAAACATTAGAGGCAGGCTGCCTCGAAGGACATGGACCGATCTTGCTGATTTTAAATAGCAAAATTTTCGAAACTTTGCTTGATCGATTGGCGTATTTAAAATTTCTTTAGCTCATATAGTGTCTCGGCGAAGTTTTTGTACTTTTTGCAACAGTATAATTGGCCAGTATACTCGGAAAATTATTTTTCGTCATTGAGTATAAAAAATCTAAACCCTATTTTTTATTTTGCGAATAATACGATTTTTCTATTTGTAAGGTTTTATCTTTCTTTCAGCGAAAGGTAGCACATGATATAAAATCTCTAATTATAATTTTCTTTTCACTAATTATAATAAAATTGCAACCGAATCATTTCTGTACATAAAATGTTTTTTGAAAATTTTGTTGTTGGTATGGATAGTAATCGATATGGAATACAAAACACTAACTATTGATATTTTAGTCTGTTTGTCTGTATTCGCATCCCGTTTAAGTTACTAGATGGATTTGAACAAAATTTTGTAAGAAGGCCCTTTAGGATTTTAAATTAAATATACAACTTTTCTTTTTTTTAAAAAGGCATTTCGTAGAGAAAATAATGTTACAAATGTAAAAACAAACAATTTTACCGGTGTAATGGTACGAAGATACCTGTCAGCATTTTTTATTTTTGTAAATGAAAAAAATTTTAACACTGTCTACAAAACTCTACAATTAATATTTAAAAACACATTTTCACAAATATTAGTTTAAAGCAAATTAGAAATGACACGCTGACTAGGTCGTAGGCAGTGCTAATAATAAAAAAAATCGGAAAGTCTGACTTAATTAAAATTTATTTAGACTATGAAAAAAAGAAAAATGAAATGAAAATGAAAATTTTTTTCATTTAAAGGGAAGATATTGCCAAAAGGTCTCTAGTTATAAAATACTATTTTCTTTAAATCGACTATAGGAGTACATACAATTAACGAAACGTCGAGAAAATATGTAATAACAATTTTGCATTTTTATTAACATGAAAGAAGTTAGGCCTCATTAGCTTAAAAATAATAAATAACAAACTATAAGATGAATTGTGATATTAATATTTTAATAAATTGAAATTAATATGTTCTCGTATTGTTCTCGTATTTTTTCTCCACCTGTACAATAATCCATATAAACATCAAAGTACCTTTATTTATTAATAATCAAAACAAGTTAATGAAAAAATGTTATCTGTTTAAATTTTAATTATAAAAGAGAAATAAATTTTTCATCTCAATTACACACACCTCTCCCACCAACAGCAAAACTGCAAAATTCTTTCAGTACTTTAAATTTTTGATTCAACTTTCATAAAATTATAAAAATTCCTGTAAGAAAAGTCTGTAAAATATAACAAAGCGTTGAATACTATTTGTTTATTAAGTTAAATTTTATAATTTTTATATAAACTTTTCAACTAGAAATTTGGCATAAATCTGTTTTCATTGATTTTGATAAATCATAATCGTATCCACAACACATACATGCATACACAAACAAATACACCCACTTAACACAGCTATAAACTAAAATTTGACAAATTCTTTAGTCATTTGTCATAGAAAGGACATTTCAATAATTTATCTAAATTAGATTGAGGGTAATTGTGTATAAATTAATATAAATGCAAATGTGATTGTGATTGTGTGTGAAGGTCTATCTTTGTGTATGTGTTGTTAAATTCCCTCATTTTATTATAAATGCAACTGTTTTATAATTTAGTTGTTTACTTTTCATTATTTTATTGTAATTTCTTGTTTTGAAATTATCAAATTAATTCTACTTTCAGTGTCTTGCACATTTAATAATAAATTAAATTTTAATTTGTTTAAAAACGTTGTTAACCTTCCATATCAAAAATTATGAATTTGAAAACCTGTTTAAAACTGTTTTGATTTTTTTCTTTTTTGTTTATTATTTTGGAATACTGTTTTTGTTTTTCAATACATTTTTCTAATTATAGAATTTTTATAAGTAATGTAGGCAGGTAACAAATAAATAATATGTTAACTTCAGGTTTAATCATAGAAATACCAACATTTTTGAAATTAATTCGATTCTTAGAAACTTATTTACTTTTAAAATTTGAAATACCTTTAATATATAATTCACCAACAACACCAATTTCGCTCTCATTTAAAAATTATTGTATTTATGAACTCGCTCATTAACTAAGATAAAAAATTCAAAAAGTTTGCTAAAGATTTTACCCAGGATATTGAGAAATAAAAATTTTTATTTTAAAATGCTTATGACTCGATCCTTTTAAACATAAATATTCAGACTAAGACACCATTTTATAGGTGCGCTATCAAGCTTTCGAAAAGTTTGCAGGTGCGAGGTACCCAAATTTGAAACCAAATAGCACCATCTCTAAAAAGAGAATGGATCATTTGGGCTGGCCGTTTACAAATGGCTATGTTATTTTTAAAATATCTTGATTCTGCCGCACTGTGCATTGTGTTAAAGAATTAAAAGAATTTGTTATAGCTAATGTTGCTTTTTACCTTAAATTGAAGATATCGAAACTTACATCGTCCACT
The DNA here is from genome assembly GCA_937654795.1 of Cistogaster globosa. Taxonomy (NCBI): domain Eukaryota; kingdom Metazoa; phylum Arthropoda; class Insecta; order Diptera; family Tachinidae; genus Cistogaster; species Cistogaster globosa. Next base: position 45,257,106 of record OW569403.1, on the reverse strand, counting down.
ATACAGCCCTGGCTAATCAATATTCTAGCGTTGTTTTCACTGCTAAGCTCTAATAATTTAAATATTTTTTATCAAATTAAAAGCGGCAGCCCTGCGGCAGAGTTTGTGCTCTAAGTGATGTCTTATTATGTTGATTTTAGTAATGTCTTAGTTTGACATAAATTAATGAAAAAATAATGAAAAAATATCAGAAAGTTTCTATTGGTTCTCTGCAAAAATAAAAATATTTTTTACATTTCGGTCACTAATCAGAAAATGGATTTTAAAGAAACAATGACTTGTTTGTTATGTTTTAAGTATTAACTAAAGATATTATACTCCGAAAAAAAAACCGAGATTTACTTTATGATTGGAAATGGTTCTAGACGCATAGTACAGAAACCGGACATGGAAAAAACTAGTATTTCTCGAAACAACTATATATTTCTAGACTTAAAGAAAAATATAATAGAGATATTCACAGGGTATGCTAAAATGATGTATTTTAATACTTTTCCAACATTTTACAATAGTTAAAAAAATTCATCTCGATTAATAAAGTCTTGTTGCATGCCAGCAAATTTTCGTACCTTAAATACAAAAAAAAATTATGTAAACTAGTATTGCCTACGACTTTTTCACCGTGTCATTTATTAATTTCTTAAAATTTAAATTTGGAAAAATGTATTTTTAAATATTTATTGCTGAGTTCTGTAAACAGTGTCAATGATTTTCCATTTACAAAATTAAAATGTGCTGACAACTGTTTTAGTAACAGAACACTATTACAATTGGGTACTTTTATATTTGTATCTCTATTTTCTCTTCATAATTATGTATTTTTACGAAACAAAAAGTATTCTATATTTGAATCAAGGTTCTAAAGGATCTCCTCATAAAATTTTGTTTAAATCCATCCAACAGTTTTTACTTGATGCGAACACAGACAGACAAACAATTATATCTAAACCAACACCAACATTTTCAACAAATAGTTCATGTATAAGTTTGATCCCACTACATTATAGTTAAATATGACTTTACGACAATTTGCTTATTTCCATATGTGTAAATATATGTTTGCATAACAATTTCAGAATCATAGTTTTATAGTTTCTAAGAAAACGCGCGAGATCGTAATACTATGTATTAAAACAACAAAATATTTCGTTAGAGCGTTTTTATTTTTTATGAGTTTCCGTTGCAAAATGTCTTCATGAAAATTTGAACTTGATTTATTACTATAAAATTATTTTTTGCCTAATCATAACAACTAAGCAATTATTCCATAATTAAATAGTTTTAGAAACAGAATATAATTTATTTTAATCGAAAAAACCTTTGAATTTGGTTGTTGCTTTAAGAAAAAAATATTTCAAAAACTGGCCAAACTTTTCTCTTAAGGATAACAGAACACCAAAATTTCAGACTTTTAATTTAATTCAATTTCCATTCAATATTTCCATTCAATATATTTTTCCATTCAATATTTAATCGTTTTATCATTTTTGAAATAATTCCCTAAGACTTTTTAAAAATGTTAAACGTATTTCACCTCTTCTACTTGGGACCATTTTTTAATTTTTATTATTATTATTATTATTTTTTTTTTGAAGCACTTAGTGAGCTGTTTTGTAAAACGATCATAATATCATTCTTAACTTTTCTTTCTTAATAAAATTTTAGTGCTAAGAGCCAGAGTCATAAATTAAAGGAAAAAATCAATATCAATTGTGAGCAAGAAACTCTAAAAAATTTAATAAAATTGACTCTAAGTGATCTTCCACATTAATGGTTTTAATAAAATTGGGAAGCTTTCATGATATTACAAAAAAAAACTTCTAATACTTTTTATCGAGTTATTGTCAGAGAAGTTATTTTTCCACTTAAAAATATTTTCCATCAATAAGGCACACAAAATTTAAAAAAAAAAAGTCTTTGAAATTCTAGCATTTTTTCAGATTTTCGGTTAACGAAAATTGACGTAATAAGGATTTTCAAAATCCAAATTCCTGGTTTTTTAAAAATTAATCCTAATTGGCCTCTCTAGTTTAAACTGAAAGCAGGCAGTAACATTTAGCCGAAAGCAGACTGTGCCATTAAGCAAAAACTTCAGCTAAAACTCATTTAATATTTTATTAATAAAAATAAATAAATATAAAAACCATTTAATCACAGAAAATTTAAATATAAAATTTTATATACAAAATGATGTAATAATTTAAGCTTTTTAAAGTAAAGAATCTATTGTCTGCATTAAATTTATTTTAAAATTCAATTAAAGTAATAAATCCCAAAAAAATATTTAATTTAAATTAAGAATAAAATATTAAAGTTTTCATACTCAAACCCTCTATTATTTTTTACGATTTCATATCATCGATAGTTTCTTTCCAAAATTACTGTATAAATAAAATATTAAACAAAAGCAACAACAAAAAAACACACCTTTAAAAGAGAAAAATTCAAGTGTGTATACGAGTACTTCTGTAGAACATTTTTGGTGGTCGTTCATACAGAATTTTATACACTGAATAACCAAGACATCGATTATTTTTATGGCAAAAGAAAAACAAAAAGAACAAAAGAAATATCCTTCCTTTTGAAAAATGCAAATGAATTGAAAATTTTTTGTTTTTGTATCATAAATAAATCAAAAAATATTCATGTTAAAGAAAAGACAGAGAAGAGAGCGCGTAAGGATATTAAGTTAACAGCAAATTTTACCTTTTTGAAGGACATCTCGCACATTAATTACAGTTAAAAATGTAGTTTTTTGTTATAAATTACTTTTGAAGGTGCACAAATAAATAATGAAAAGAATTTCTCGCATTTGAATTATGAATGCGCTTTGTGCGTTTAATGAATGTAAAACAATTCTAGGCGGTGATGAATTAAAATATAAATATAAAAATGAAAGACTTATAAAGGGTAGTCTTCTACGTCCGATAGAATTTATGAAAGGATTTTATAATTTCTGTAAATTTATTCCCCCATTAGGATTTGAACCGTGGATATTATAAATGAAATAAAATTATACTTTTTTGACCAAGGTTCATTTTTAATTTAATTTTTAAACGTTTTCCAAAGAAAACAAGAAATTAAATTAAATATGAACCTTAAGCCGAGAAGTAAAATTCTATTTCAATTTTTTTTATAATTTATAATCAGGTTGGCGGTTGAACAATGTTACCAAATTCTTGTGATTTACTTAAAAAACTAGTTATCAATTCAGTTTATCAAATTACCGCAAAATGAAGTCTAGCTCTGAGGTAAGTTTTAAGCGTTTGTTAATAAAATAAATTACCACATATGAAGTGAAACCAATCCACAACAAACCCTGCAGTCTCCATTACATCCAAGAAAATGCTCTACGGTAACAATGGCATCATTTGTTTTTTATTCTTTAAAAATCAAGCCTGAGCTCGTATTAAATTCGATGGAGATCGTACAGCACCATGAACAATAATTTTTATGTGAAAATATGAATAATATTGATTTGGAAGAATAATGATTTAAACAGGATGGCTCTACTTACCATACGGTGACCGCAACCATTGAACTACTGAAATCAGAATTTAACGATAAATTTATTTAGAAAAAGTGCCCACCAAAGTTCTGTCATGTGGAACCTCTCGATAATTCTTCTCTTGTCTTTATTATTTCTTGAGGCCATACGGTCGTTTTTTTTTTTTTTCATTAAAAGTTTACGTTTTGGTGGCTGCAATTATTTATACTATTCGTTACATACAGCCAGCAATTTTTGAAAAAGACACCAAATATTAGATTAGAACGCGCTTCGTCAAAAACAGGCGCAGTGCCATATGCTCTAAATCATTATTAAATGTTAACAATTTTATACGTTATTTTTTACAATTTAAAATATTAGAAGTTTAAAAACATCAAAATTCGAAATCTGAAAAATTAAATTACAAATTCTTGATATTTCAAAATACTTGTTTTAAATCACCCATCAAGTGTCAATTGGCCAATGAATCGCAAAACTTATTAACGAGAAGATTTATTTTTAAAATATTATAGCAGCTCTTAATCTAAATTCTTAGAATATATTTTGCAAAATTATAAAGCATAAAAATGTATTAAATTTAAATTTAGCATTTTAGAGGGTAAAAAAAAATTATTTCATAATCCAGCGGATAATTTCATTTTTAGTATCAAAAGTCAATTTCTACAGCCAGCAAAATTTTACACGTGGTAACCTAGTCTTTTTAATAAAAATTCTCGTATCACTTCCTTAAATAAAACACGTACGTATTTATACCGACAATTTTATGTAAAAACAAATGTACGCTCATTTGTGAGGAGTGTTTGTATTTCAAAACTAAAGTAATTGTTAAGAGTTGAAAATATTAAAGTTAACGTTTAAACACATTTACTTTTATTACCTGTTTTCTTTGCTCGTTTTGAAATTGCTTTTATAGCTAAAAGACAAACTGCACCCTTGATAGTTTAACATAATTTATGTTTCGCTCAAATTTGATATACAACGCATTTTTACCACCGTTCATATTAACACAAAAAAAAAACTTTTCTCTTTAAATATTTTTTTCTTTTTGCCAAAATTCATTTAAAATCTATTCACACTCCATAATATATTCTTTAGTAAAAGGCTTAAGGATAATTCAGCTTAAATTTTATGTTTTAACAAAATCTCCTCATATTCGTCATAAAACCTAAAATAAGAAAAACTGGTTAAAATCAATTTTTTAATCGAATTTTTAAGCATTAAGTCAAATAAAAAGTATTTAATTTAAAACAATAACGGATACTTGTATCAGCTAATCAGGAGACCTTTATTTCAGAAACTTAAAAAAAAATTCTTCATACGATATGAGAGTTTTTGGGAGCTTAATTCAATATATCTGCGGTCTAACAAAAACCATTAACACCAAATCGTGATATGTAAATGTTTGGCAGTAATTATTATATTAAAGTACTTTAGACGAATAATATTTTTTTAGAAAACTCCATCTGTCACTTCTTTTCACATTTAACCGATTGAGAAAAAATTGGTAAAAAGTGGAAAAAACAACGAAATTCGAATTTTAATCAAAAGCTTCTCTATATTAAAAGAGATGAAAAATCATTCGGACAATGTTCACGCAACATTCGCATCAGAGTTTAAGATTTAGGACCATGACAAAAAATGTTTTAAATAGTTGACTATTGGGGCTGCTGTAGTCAAAGTGGTATACGCGTTGACTACAAACCTAGTTGGCCAGGGTTCAACTCCTGCGGCAACCAAATAATAAAAATGGTTTTTTTCTGTTGAATGGTATAAATACAAATTCAGAATTAACAACAAACAGTAAGAAAAACAGTAAACAGAAAACAGAAACAGTAGTAGAAGTAAAATAACTAATAAGATGGCTATAAGTATATATCCTTCTCTTTTCACTACCTGTTTCATCTCTCATCTCTCTCTTTCTCATCTTACGAAAATAACTAAATAGGCATTGTTGCCTGAAGTGCTAGTTCTCTTTAAGAAAAAAAAATATAAAACATTTTAGATGAAAAAGCTATCGCACTATAGGGAACCTCATGCAAAAAATTTAAATAAATCTGTTGTCTAAATGGCGAGTCATATTTGTTTTAATTCTGTGAAAAAAATTTTGATACCAATATTAAAAAATAATTGCCAAAAAACAAAAATTTCTTAAGATCAATAAGTGGTAGTCCCACAATTCCCAGAAAATAACAAATGAATTAAAATTGATTTGGCTTAAGTTAATTTTTATTTTAAGTTTTTAACAGTTTTAAGATAGAAAAATTATTGACAAATGTATGCGGACGTTTTCCAAAGAAAACAGAAAAACTTCAACACCAGCAGAATGTGATGCTGCATTTTCTGATTCGCTACATCCATCAGCATTTTATGCATCTATTTACCTTAGTGTACATTGTGTAGATTTTTAACATCATCAATTTTAATTCATTTCAACTAACAATTTCATTAAAAATTTAATTCCTAAAAAATTTTTAAAAATTTCAAAATGAGATCACTCTGTTTAGTCTTTTACTTACTGTAAGCAAGTTCTGGAGGTTTCACCGGCGCATTTATTTACAATCGAGAATAATCTAGTTGGAATAGAATAGCGAACACGTGCTTTAATCGATAACTGTATCAACTAGAATGTAGCTTTAGTTACTGCATCCCTAACTACCGCCACAATCAAAAAACTGTATTTAAATTTAATGCAAATACAGGGCGAACAATTTCTAGCTTAAAAAACTGCTGGCAGAAATATATCATTAACCCAAAACTTCGTTTTTCTAAATTATAGAATAGAATCCAATAGATCCAATTATTGGAAAAACAATTTGAGAACTATAGTTCACTTGCCAGCGTATTTATAATTAAAATGTTTTTATTTCTTTTTTTTTTTTTTTGTCGCTTAAGTCAACTAATTACAAAACCTTTTACCACAATTTAGAAAACCAAAGAAATAATTCAAAACATATGTTAAAAAATTCTATTGACCAAATGAGAAATATGGGAACACAAAAATTACATAAAAGCGCGTGCAGAATTGCTCTGCCAATTCGCTATTTTTTAGAGTTTTATAAAGATATAAAAATATAGAAGCTGCTGCTATTGCTTTAATTGCGGTTACTTCTTATGAAGAAATGTAAGCAAAATAAAGTCGCAACTGATTATTGGCTTTTTATCTAAAATTTAGTGCTTGTGTTTGTTACTTCCTTTCTCCATATTTCTCATTTGATCAATTTTGAATTTTAATATAAAGGCAGCCCTAAAAAATTTTTTTAAAACATTTAGTTTTCTTATAAAAACTATTTAGTTTGTAACATAACAAAAATTTTTGTGAAACATATTTTACCGTTGACATTGATTTACTATTCAAATTATCCGAAAAAAATTACATAATTGAATATACTTAAGTTCTATATATGTATGTATGTACGTCCTTTATATAATATAAAAATGTATTCAAGTATAAAATAATACAAAATAAAAAAGTTTTAATAAAAAGAAGACCAATAAAAAGAACTAAAACAAAAACTACGTTCTAAAAAATAAATCAATAAAGTGTGGGCTTGTTAAAACAAACACAAATTTCATATCGTATTGTAATCATTTGCAACTATTTCTTTCAACATAGAAAACTGAAAACATCACTGCTTCTGCTACCGACTACTTAATTTTGCTTAACGTGAAAAAATTGCTATGAACACAGGGATGAACACCAGTTGGACAAACAACCAAAATAAAAACAACAAATTAGATTTTTTTCTCAAGGGAAATATTGCTTTTGTTCTCTATTACACACACATGTAACACTTTCAATTCAAGTTATTTGTTTTAACAATATCCAGGTTGTTTGTATGGCCATGTTAGCAGCCTGTATTCTTCTTCTTTTTATATTTTAATTGGCACAAGGTTCATATTTCTTTGAAGTGGGTGGAAGTGGCAATATTTTAGATTGAGGTTCACTGTTGATTGACTGCATGTGTTAAGGCTTGTTGTATGATCTTTTATGTTTCCTGTAAAATTTCAATTATATGTTTTTTCCATTCGGATTTTTTCATTTTGCAACTGATTAATTTTCAAGTTGATATTAACGTTAGTAATTCACCAATTTTAGTACAGCAATAAATATATCATTAATCTTTTTCAGTATTTAGTAAATTATTTAAATAATTTAAAAAAATGGTATAATTAGACCTTTGTAATATTTTAATTATATAATTTACTAGCACACAGTGCGAAAATTGCTATAAAGAAAAAATGGAAAAAAATGGAATTTTCTAAACGGTTGAAATAAATTTATTAAATATTCATTAGAATACATAACACAAATCCAAAAAGATATGTTTTAAAGATGACAATTCCGTTTTGTTTTTTTTATAAAGTAGAAATAAATTTTGACTGATTACTGAAAAATCAGCTAGATTTCACTGGCAATGCATATTTCATTTCAGTATTAGTAAAACTGTCATCCATACACACAATAAAACAGTAACGGGGTAATTTCTGTACATAAAATATTTTTTGAAAATTTTGATGTTGGTGTTGATACTCGTAGTAATCGATATGAAATACAAATTCTTATTTTTGGATTTTTTGTCTGTCTGTGTTCGCATCACGTAAAAACTGCAGGATGGATTTAAATAAAATTTTGTATGAAGGTCCCTTAGAACCTTGGTTCGAATATAGAAAACTTTTTGTTTGTTCGAAGTCACCCAATTTTGTCAGTATAATGGTACTAAAACAGTTGCCCGCACAATTTTTTTATAGATGGAAAATTTTTAGCACTGTTTACAGATTTTTACAATAAATATTAAAAAACACAGTTTTTTTTAATTTGAATTGTAAGAAAATTATAAATAACACGCGGACGAAGCCCATATGTAATGAAAATGATAATAAGTGATATAAAATTTTACTAAACTTTGTTGACAGTAAAAATTTACTGGTTACTAGTCAAATATAAAACAAACAAGGAAAGAAAATCTAATAACATGGTAGTAAATGACATATTAAATCAGTCAATATAAGCTTTGTTTTTTAATCAGTGTAACATTTACACATTCAAAAAAACAATATGTCTACTTCAAAAGTCTCTAGTTCTTATAGGAACACAATTTAGAACTTATTTTCATTAAAATATTTTGTAAAGACATATTTATCGATTTTTTAACCCTTAATTGTCATATCCTTTACCACAGGTGGAAAAAGGGTATATCTTAGTTTGTCATTCCGGTTGTAATTCGGCAGCGAGCAAAATATCACGTCGCTCTTTATTTTTTTCCATATCAATTGCAACAAATCTAGATCAGTGAAGTAACTACAATAAAAAAAAACAAATATATGGGGCAATAGAGAATTACAAAATAAGAAAAATACAAAAAAAAAACTTAGCCCTCTCCCGTATGTTCCGAGTTATGGAACTCTAAACTTTTCACAGAAAAGTACGATTGTGTATCATATTTTTTAAGATATCACAATGGATATCATTTAACAGCTTTAAAAGAGATCTTTAAGGAAATACTAAAAATGTTTAAATAATCTTAACCCATTTAGAGCCGATGACATTTTTATGTCAAATAATATATAGTTCTTATTTTTTTCTTATTTTTTAACGTTTTGCACTCCACACAAAATTTCATATCACCCACCAGCAACTCCGTGGCATTTTTTATAAATAGTAAAAATTAAAAGAATTATTTAAAAAAAAAAAATTTATTATTTAAAAAAAATGTCCTTTTTAAAACTGCGTCACTTATTGCAGAAAAATATTTAAAAAGAATGTGCGGGTAATCCCCTAGTTTGTACAAATTGCGCCTGATTGAATAATATGGGATGAATTCCCGAAAAATGTTAATTTTTTATTCATGTCAGCGGATAGGTGTCGGTGTATTTGTCTCTGTCAAACAAATATATTATACGGTGAAGGGTTTTTAATATTCAGCATTGTCGAATAATAGCATTCTTTCTTATTTTTATTAAATATTATAAAAAGAAATATTAATCGACTTTTCAAAAAAGTGTTTTAAAAATTCGTTTTTTATTTATTCTACTAGATATTTTATTGTTGATATAATTAAAAGATAACTAGTAATCAAAATTTACAGCTTTTTTGTATACGGGTACTAAAAGGCACCATTAAGTTCACATTCAATCTTAAGCTCGAGTACAACTACAACTTATTTTTATTTGTATAGTTTTTAAATGTTTCTACTGTTGTTATTTGTCGTTATTAAAAATAATACAACAATTGTTATTTTAAACTACAACAAAAAAAAAGCATTTTTGAAATTCAGAATTGAATAAAATTGTTTCGTTTGTCATTAATGCTTGTACTATTACCAAAATCTGTTTGTCATTCAATCGAGAAGTTAAACTCTGGATTAAGTGCGAAAGATGTAAAATAATCAATTATATCAGTGAAACAAAAGATGAACTTCAATTAAAAATAAGAAGAATCAAGCAATGATGTGATTGTGTTATTAATATTTCGTATTATTTTAAATTCATAAGTTCATTTCTGTTGTATAGTTTAGCGCGATTTTTTATTATAACTTTCCTCGTAAACCTGTAATCAATTACGCAGCAGTATTTAAAATAATAAAGTAGCTGATTTAAACTCTATAAAGTTTCATGTTATTAGCAAATAATATGATGACCAATATTTTTATCTTTACTATTGTTATGTCGTTCTACTCTTTGTTAATTAGCTTAAAGCATTTTTCAAGGCTTGTTATTCAAATTAAGGCCAACATTTTGACAACATATATTTGCTGCCTGAAAATAATTTAAGCAATCGTAACTTTATAATTAAAGGAAATTTCCTAACTTCACCTCAGTCGAATGTTATTTTATTCGTGTTGTATACATCTGAGCAATTGTGTCCACATATTGGTCACATTTTCTAAGTGTTTTGGAAGGACCCATACACACATAAATGGAGAATGTACACAAGCAAAAGATGAGTCCCAAATACTATCAATAAGAACCTTTGTTTAATTTATCGGAGTCTAACTTTAAGCAATTTTTTATTCAAGTGTGAACTTTTAACCGATTTAATAGCTTTAGAGTAGCATATAAAAGAGTTTTGATTTATTTAAATATTAAGTTGTAACGACAAATGCAAAAGAAATGGGCAGCTTATTTATAAACAATTTCCTGACATGTGTAATAAAATACTGGCTTATATAACTTTATATTCATTATAGCCAATGAAATCTTCCAGAGTAACACTTAAGAAGCCAGATGATGGTACTAGTTGATGCATCTTATTGCTATTTTAGTTTTGGAAATTTTTAGTATTAATCCAAATGATTGGTCTTTAAGGTTTCTGCTTGCGATTCATAGCAAACAATTCGAATGTGAGTTTATTGAAATTTTTCTAGGTATTATCTGATAAATCCAATACTTATTGACCTGGTGGCTCAATATTCCGTTTCTTGCATTCTTCAAGTCTGTTTTCAAGTTTAAGCAATTGTATTGCTACTTTAATTTTTTCGACAAAGGTAAATTTAATTTTGTTATACGTTTTATATAATTGAGTGTTCCTTGCATATTCTTAGCGGTAAGACCGATTTCAACTAATTTAGTTATACCTCTTTCGTTAACAAGAATCTAGTTTAAGCTTAAGAATCTAATTTAAATCCCAAATTGTAACTTGTATTTAAAAAATTTGTTCAAATTAGCTCCTTAGGTATCTTGTCTCGTGTTAAAAAAATTCGTTTTTTTAAACTAAACAAATTTTAATTGATGTTAAATCCAACCAAAAATTAAATGCATTTAGTTATAAAATTTTATGATAGAAAGAAAGCAAAAATAAATGTATATGAAGATTTGCAGGGAGAATAGAGAAGAAATGCGTTGTTATTTACATTTGTAAATAGTTTTTCTTTCTGAAAAAGTTTTATAAATTAAAATAAAAAAAAAAACTTAAGCTAAAATTATACTAATTCATTTACTATAAAAATATTTTTTTCAATTAAAAATAAAAATGACTAAAATTTTAAATTTTGTCACTCATAATTTTTTCGAGATTTGAACTATGACAGAAATTTCCCTTTTTAATATTCAAAGAATAAGCTCCTATTTAATACGTTAATTTTGAATAGAGATATATTTTTTTTACCCCACTACAGGCGCAAAATGGGTAATCAAAATTTATAATTTCTACAATATCCATTTTCGACCCCTTAAGCATACATATATATATTCTAAGGTCTTATGCATAGCAAATGCGATTGAGCTATGTCGGAAGTTTCTTTCGTATTCGGGTGGAAATCAACTTTGCCAGAACACTAAATAAGCTCGATAATTCCGAAAATGTTGCTATTGAAAATCCGCAACAATGGTCCAAGTCCTTTGAGGCAGTGGGCAAAACTTCTTCTGTAATTTTCCATATCATTTGGAACAATAAAGAAACTCTTATAAAAAATATAAAAAAATGTATATATGGAGCGATAGAGAATAAAAAAATAAGAAAAAAAACATCAAGTGTATAAATTTGCTCTCGCCCATATTTTTCGAGTTATGGGCCTCTGAACTTTTCATAGAAAAGTAAGATTGCGTGTCATATTTTTAAGATATAAGTTTGAGTATTATTTAAAACTTTTGAAAAGGTCTTTTAGAAAACACTAAAAATTTTTAAAATTTTTAACCCATTAAGAGCCAATGACATTTTTATGTAAATTTTTTTCTTATATTTTAACTATCTGCCGCCCCAATATTTGTTATTTTATTTATTAGAGTTACTTTACTAAACTAAATTTACATGTTTGGTAAAGAATATTTAAGATTCGGCATAACCGTATATAGCAATCTTACATGTTTTATTAAAATATGACAAATAGTTACGCTATTTTTATTTAACCTTAACTTTTTTAACACTTAAATACTTGCTACTCACCTTTCACACAATGTTAAACGATTTATTAAAATATCAAACAAAATATTTGTTTTTTATGTAACCTCTAAGCATTTGTGTTTTTCAACATTTCAGGTAAAATATAAGCTGTTCACAGAATGAAACCAATTAAACATCACTCATACGCCGCGTACCACATGCATAAATTTCACTCAAAATGATCAAGTATCGCAATTTATTTTTGCCAGACACATTATTTTTATTTTTTTATTTTCTATTGCAAATTAAAAACAACATTTCAGAAAAAATGTGTGTTTATAATGGCTTGTTTACACGAATGTAGGTTAAATTTTGTAGTGATTTAAATTTGAGAAATATAATAAAAAATAATTCAAATTATTATGTCATGATTTATTTATGGTAATTTTGATAAAAATAAAAATTTTCTATAAAAAAATTTTTAAATCCTTTTTTTAATGTATAAATAAATATAATATGCATACACATGTATTTGTTTAAAAGCTTGTTATCTTTTTATATGTAAAAATAATTTATTTATTCAAATGATTAAATATTGTTTGTTTGCAACATTAAATCTATTTCTCAAGGTAAAAAGAATCACTTATCATCGAAAATAATCTAAAACTCTTTTGTCCATTTGAGAATGAAAAAATGAGGTAAAAAACTATTTACTTTGGAAATATTTTTTCCTATTTTATTAGTTTTTTTCATATACATACGTAATTGTATAGGAACATATGATATCATGTGTTCATAAGCTTAATAATTGTACGTTTCAATACCTTCTCGAAAAAAAATTACAAATAAAAAAGGACAAACTCTAAATTTTTTCAAAAATACAGATGTGTCTGCTTTGTATGTTTTTATGTATACAAACATTTATACTGCTACCAGCAAACACGCAAAACAAACACACACATTAATACACACATATAAAGTGAAGGAAATGATTTCTAAACCGTTTTTACATTGTTAAAATATTAACAAGAAAAAGTGGTGGAATTTTTTTTATTTGTTTCTGTTTGTTTAAATATGTGAAGAGTATCAATGTATATAAACGGATTTAGCAAATGACATTAAAATTCGACAGCAAAAAAAAAACAACAACAAAATTAAAAAAAGAGTGAAAATAATACTTTTATAGTGACTAGAACGATTATAATGGCGGTGACGACGAAAGCGTAAACTTTTATAATAAAATATAAAAAATATAACAAAGCAAAATGGCTGCCAAATTTATTTGTATGTATTAATGCCCAGAGGTTCCCTAGCACACTTGAAGAAATTCTTATGTTTGCTTAAGAGAAGAGTTTAAGCCAGAGGATATATGGACAGTGGAACCTGATTGCCCTGTAAAAATGTGGCCTCATATAGGCTGTGGGAAATCAAAAGTTGTGGCCAACAAAGTTTGTCAAGGGAAAAGATTTTAACTTTTAGCACGATCGACAAATCTGCCAAAAAGAAATGTAGTGAAGTAAAAAAATTAGGAAAGTTGTTTAAAAGTTAATACAAATAAAAAGAAAAAAACTTGAATAGTGCAGAAATGCAAGCTCACAAACGCGAAAGCGATAGTTTTTTCAAAATTAAAACATCTTTAAAAATTTATTTCAACTTTTCTGTCATTATTATAAAAAATTATTTTATTTATTTTTGTAATTTCGGGATTGATGTTTATCCCGATTGGTATCCCTAATTGAAAATTTTACTCCAAAAATACTATAAAATATTTTTCTCTTACATGCGTAGTTCACTACCGCAATAATGAGGTTATATTTCTACATATTTTTGTCCACAAGCAATAACAGCTAAAGTCGAGTTGGAAAAAAATTGAATTATTGCTAATATTATACTTCTAACACTCAAATCTGTAATGCAAGTCGAATTTTATATTTGTAGCTTAAAAACTAAAATTTTTTACCTTAAAATATAAACAGCTAAATCCGATATTCCCTGATTAGAAATGCAAATAATGTTAAAAAATTCCAAAAAACGTGTTAAGCTGTTATTTCTTGCGGCTACATATACATAAGACCGGGGCAGTTGATTTTCAGCTTTATTTTTATTGTTAGAAATATTAATAGAAAAATTGTTAAACCCCTATTAAAAAAAATTTTATAATTTTCATCGCAGTAAAAGCCGAGATTAAAAGTTACTTTTTGTTTCAATATTAAAGCTTTAAATGTTTCTACAATTCATTCCATTTTTTATTTCTTCTGTATTCATTTCTTAGACAAATTCAATTTTTTTTATTAATTTATTTTAAATCGATTTATTTATTTAAAAGTTATTTCTGTTAGTGTAGAAATGTTCACTGATGTATATGTTTACATGTATATTTTAAGCTTGTACCTGTATATGTCTAGGTATTGATTTTACCTTTTTAATTTTGAGAGTCGTAAATTATTTGAGTTTTTTTACAGACTCTAAACATACAGAAAATTTATAATATTAGAATAAATTTAGCTGCCATTATATATGTGAAAATTTTTAACGGCTTCTGGGGCTTTGATAAAAAATACTTCATTTATATATGTGTTTTATTGAAGTTAGAATAAACAAATACGATTTAAATTAAATAAATTGTTTTGTATTAACCTGTTTGAACTCCAAACTTTTTGTCATAAGATATAAATAGCCGACCTGATTGAAGAAACTTTTGGTCAATAACATTAGTTTTCATTCTTTATTTATTACTCTAATTATATTTAATGTAGTTTCTAAGCTGCTTAAGGATACCTTTCTCTTACGAAAGTCTTGAAATAATATCAGAAAATGTAATTGCTTATTAGAGAAGTGATATTTGATATTTCAAACTAAATACTGTAATGTTCCTTAATTTACTATCATTTTGAATAAAAACTTGTGATAAGGAAGAGACTCGTAAAAAACAATAAAAAATATTTTAATGATACAAAATTGTCACCTTATCCAAAATCCCTTAAAATGCTGATGTTTAAAAATAAATACATATTTTAGTATAGAAAAATAAAATAGTCAAACAATGAGGCGAAATTTTAATTATAAAACAAAGAATTTGTTTTGTAAAATGACGTCTCAAAGAGAAATTTAGTCAATTTTAAATTGTTAAACTAGGACTTTTTCGATAAAATTTTGGTTTAAGGGGAATTTGGGTTTTTTAGCGCTTTTTTGACTTCATGGTGAAAAAATTTGAAAAGCTGTACTGAAGTATTTAAGTTGACTTTGTTATTTTACATGTTTTATTATTATTTATTTTA
Organism: Cistogaster globosa; assembly: GCA_937654795.1. Taxonomy (NCBI): domain Eukaryota; kingdom Metazoa; phylum Arthropoda; class Insecta; order Diptera; family Tachinidae; genus Cistogaster; species Cistogaster globosa. The sequence continues at coordinate 45,241,502 of OW569403.1, read as the reverse complement.
TTAATTTTCTTATCTATTTTGTTCAACAAAAATATTTTTTTGATTATTTTTTATTTGTTGTTAAAAAAAAAATTATCTTATTTTTCTTTTCCTGCTGGTGCCACCTATTGGAAAAGCGAAATATTGAGAAATATAAAACAAATTTTTTTTCCAAAAAAAATAAACTTGTTAAATCAAAATAGATAAGAAAATTAATATATATTTATTTGTTTTAAACCATTTTTCATATAAAAATTGCAAAAGAGTTGTTCAAATTAAATTTTGTGTGGGTGTATTTAATCATCTTCAGTTTTAGACAAACCAAAAAAAAAGCCGATTTAACTTTCTCGATGACACTTTTTTTAAGAACATATGAACTACGATCGAAGTTTACTTAATGTTTAAGCCTAGGTATAGCCATTACCTTAATTTCAGTTTTTGGAAAATAAACAATGCAGAATTTCCTTTTTATTGGCAAAATTATTTTTTGGTTTCAAATGCAAATTGTTATTTTAGAAAAGGCGATAACTTTACCGCCTATATTTGGTTTTAAAGACTTAATCAATACTTTAAAACTGCTGCAAAATATAAATAAAGCTCAAGATAAACAAGTAAAAGAACTATATTTGGCTATGCCCTTCACCGTGCATGTAAATCTAGTTTAATGAAGTAAATCCCATACAAAAAAAAAGCAGATATTTTAAAAATAAGAAGAAAAAATAAGTACGGTATATAATTTTACATAAACATGTCATTGGCTCTTAATGGGTTAAGTATGTTTTTTTTTAATTTTAGTATTTTCTGAAAGATCTCTTCAAAAGCTTTTAATGATACCCATATTTATAACTTAAAAAATTTGACGCACAATCGTACTTCTCTATAAAAAAATCAGAAGGACATAACCCAGAATATATGGGCGAGCGCAAATTATTTCACTTGATGTGTTTTTATTACTAAATATCTATCCCTCTATTTTTTTTTAAGGGTGTTACTTCATTGTTTCAAGTAATATGGAAAAGTAAGAGGCAGGCGTGGTATTTTGCCCACTGATTTTTAATTTTATTTAATTTATGTTTAATCGATTGGCGTATTTAATTTATCTCTAGCTCATCTAGTACAGTGGCAAAGTTGATTTTAAAAGTAACACGTGCGGACAGACAACATCGCTTAATCGACTTTGCTATGGATAAGGACTCAGAATATATATATTTTACGGGGTCGGAAATAGATATTGTAGAAATTACGAACGGAATAACAAACTAACAGCTTGTTTATAAAACACAATTTACCGTTGATTCTCAAAAGAAAGTTAGGGTTTTTTATTTTTGCGCTTTAAAAAAGCGAATGTTACATTTTAAGGGAAAAAACAATTGACGATTTCTGGTTTATGCATCGGGTTCATAAACGACTTTGGTGTCAAAACTAGACTATTGAAAAAAAGCATTTTGTGTTTCATTAATTTATATTTATATTTAAATAAATTAATTAAAATAATAAATAAATGAATGAAAATAATAAATAAAGTATCATTAAGAAATTAATGACAACATCAATGATTAAAGAATTGGTTTTGTTGGGCAACTGCACGTTCCCTCACTTGCATCAATATTTGATAACGAAAAAAAATTATTTAGGATGTATCTTCATATGACGCACAACGTAAGTCAAACGAAAAAATCGGAACGTATTACGTAGACGCTAAGCACTACGTATCCGCCCATATGCCATCCGGTTCCGTTTTGCCTTTAACGAGTTCCGTAAACAGGATATAAGACATTTTGATTTATTTTATTCTATTCTATTGTGTTTTATTCCTTTTTTTATATATAAAAAATACCAACTCTGAAATTTTAAAGACTTTTGTCCATTTTTCAAACGGCTCTATTTTTTCGATGACACTTTTTTTAGAACGCATGAACTAAGACCAAAACTCTTAAAAAAATTGGTTAAGTTTGAAAAACATAAAATGAAGAATTTTCTCTTTATCTTTAAATATGTAAGAATGTAAAGAAAAAATTATTGGACTGAATCATTTAAAGGCTCTTTTTATCCGAAAAAATTACTAAAAACTGCTTAATTGTATGAAGAAAAGAATTGGTCAAGGTCGTGGAAAAGTTAAATTTTATAGTTTTCAAACATACAGCAAGCGACAACTTAACGGTTTACATTTGCGTGAGACTTTTAAGCTGCTAAAAAATAGTAAAAATCAAATTAAAGATTAAAAATTCTGCAGATAAATTTAAATGTCAGATATGCCAGATCTTAAGTCTCTTTTGGGTTGCTTCTGAAAGATTTGAAGCATAAGCTTAAATTTTAATGGACCACCGTACAGGCCTTTATATGCCTTTTCCACCTGTGACTAAACAGGCAGCCATCAGCATTTAAAAATAAATCTGGTAAAAAAAGTCCATATATAAATACGTCAATGAGTAACAAAAATATTTTTTTCCAGAATAAGAAGTCGAGCGGAGAAACACAACCTAATCCTAATTTTCAGTTAAGTTTTCATCTAAGCATTAATAAAAATCTGTTAACAATTCTTTTTTATTTATTTATTTATTATTATTTTTTTTTTTTTTTTGCTTTTAAAGATTTCAAAATGTAACAGGATTTTTATCAGTCTTCTTAAAAACACTTAAATAATTAACTTTGACAACAAAATATAAAAAAAATTTTCAAAATTTCGTGGAAAAATAAAATGTTAAAGGGCAGCGAGGCAAAATAAAGTGGTTAATTTCCTTTTTTTAAATAAAGTTTAAAACATTCTAACAACACGAACTACAACTAAGAAACCACTACAAAATAAAACAAATGTCAGCGATACAAAATGTTACGTTGTCTTCAAACCTGAAACTTTTGACATTTCGATGACCTTACTTAAACTATTTTTATATGTATGCGTAAGTGTGGGCATATTAATCCTTACACAAAACACGCAATCTAAATACTTACTCTTTTCATATTCACGAAATTCTATGTATGTATGTGTGTATTTGAATATCAGTAAATACATTTTTATACGAAAGCAGACTTTTAACATTAAAACAATTTCACTTTATAAATGTGAAAAGTCCAACAAAAAAAAACAAGATATAAAATACACTTTAAATGCATAAAAGAACGAAAAGCATTTAACAATTGTGCTGTATGTATTTACTCGCTGCCATTTTGTCAGCAACTTAACCTACTTCCAAGTGTTTCAAATCATACCGTTTCATTTCAGCTTTCAATTCCTCTGTTCCCTAAAATGCTAAATAATTTGCAAGCTTAAATGTGTTTGTGTCAAAGTGTTTCAACACAAAGAAAAAAAACTTTTTGCGACCATTTCCTTTTATCTGCTGGCTTTTTTAAGGAAAATTAATTTCTCATAAAAATGGCTGCGTAGGAGTGGCTTATGGCAATACTCTGACATTTGCTTAACCCACACATTTTATTACCAAAAAAAATATTTTTCTTTTATTTCCCATGTATGGGAGGAGTTTTTGCTCTTTCATTTTGTTTAGCTTCTCTGTATTTATTTTCTCACTTTTGAATTTTTCTGTAGGAAATTTCCATTCGGGAAAGTCGTTCATTTTTACCCCTTTTGAAAACTGTGTCTTTATTCTTTGGAATATTATTTATCAGCTGTTTTAAGTAATTAGTTTGAGAGATATATAGAGAGTGTGGAAGAGAGAGATTATTGGCGAATGTGACACAATTGAAGGTGAATTTATGTAAAAGCTTTTTAAGGGGAAATACTGTTTGCCTTATTCAAAATTATTTAATATTTGCAAGTTTTCATCATACATATATTTTTGTAATTATTTTAAAAATAAAATTATTAATTTAAAAAAAAAGAGTAAAAAAAAATGAATTTTAATTAAGAAAACACGATTAATATTACAAACTGCCTGCCTGGTGATAACAATCAACGAGTAATAATCGATAACTTTGTTGCAGCTAACGATGTAATTATTGAAAACTCTTTTTCGGTTAATTTAAATATATTGACAAAATATATACAGTCGACTCTTGATAATTTGAAACTCAAGGGACCAGAGTAAAAATTCAAATAATCGTGTTTTCATATTAACTAGACTTCAAAATATCAAAAGAAAGGTAAAAAATTCAAATTAACAAGAGCTTTTAGAGCTGGCATAGAAACTAAAGAAAATGGTTTAAATTTCTTTTAAAAGGAGAAATAAAATTATATTAGGAGCTCAAATTATATATAATAATATAAATAATCGAACTTCAAATTATAAAATGTTGGCAGGCAAGATGTCATTTTGTAGCGCATCACAAAAAACAAACAAAAATAAATAATTGTTTTATTTTAGAAAATTAAAACATTTCAATAGTGCGTAGAGCTAAAATTTTCAAATTATAGAGAGTCGCCGATCAAAATTCTCTTAAAATAATTTCAAATCATTATGAGAGCAAATTACTTAGATTTTTTTCAATATATTGAGTGTTTTTCAAGGGACCTGGAAAACAGTTCAAATTATCAAGAGATTCAAATTAACGATTTTCAAATTATCAAAAGTCGATTGTATATTAAAAAAAAATATTTATAACAGTGCAATTGCTTTATAAATTCAAAAATTATCTGATTGATCAATAATTCAGATTAATTTCCTATTTTTATCATTTTCATAAAATTAAATTTACTTAAAATTTTTTTCCATACTTTTATACTTTTCTTATCGAGACCGACATAAGAATTTTTTAATTAAATAAAGCATTGAATTTAATGCTCTTCAATTTATTTATTTTTTTTATATTTGTATGTACATATATCCATTCACACAACCAAAATACGAAAATATCCTAAGGGCTTTAACTGTTAAATGAAGATTGACATTATTTAAATCTTTTGCATAAAATATTCTACGTAAATTAAAAACACCAACAATATTTTTCGATATAAGAACCCTGTTTCTTTTTCTGTTTTGAATTATCTTAATATTGAAATGAGTTCAAGCGTTGTTAAATCACAAATACAAAATTGATGTCGGATAACTTTCACTTGTCACAAATTTAAACCGAAAAAAAACAAGTAAGATTGTTATATTCGGCTATGCCGACTCGAATAAAAAAACAAATATCGGGGTAACAGATTAATACAAAAGATAAAAATATGATGTCTTAAAAATTTGGCGCAAAATTGTACTTTTCTGTAAAAAGTTCAGAGGCCCATATATCGGAAAATCGCCAATTTTTTCACTTGATTTTTGTTTTTTATTTTTTAATTCTCTTTGTTTTTTTTTTTTTTTTTTTTTTTTTTTTTTTGTTGGAGTAACTTCACTTAACTGGATTTGTTCCAAATGACATAAAAAAATTAGAACAAAACGGAAACATAAAATAAAAGGCATTTCCACAGTGATTTGGTGGGCTTTATCTTTAAACTATAATAGACAGACGCTAGAAATTTACAAAAAGTATATATTACAACAACCGCTACAGCAGCTTGCACTTACAATATTTAATTAAAATTTTAAGGGTGCCGCCCCTTAAAGACCCCACGTCGTTTAAAGTCATAATTCTAAAATTTACACAGAATGTCCATAATTATTTGCGCTACACCTAACAACACTTCAGTTTAAAAATAAGGTCATACATGTAAAAATCGCATTATTATTGAGAAAAAATTCAAGAACAAATAATTGCTTGTTACTAGAATCGTCTACAAATTTATTTCGAGCCGTTCTTTACAATAATAATTCTTTCAAAAAAAAAAAAAAAATACTTTAAAACAGGTTAACGATTAACGATTGGGACCCCCTTTAATTTCCAAAATTAAATTATATACTTGTTATGATAGCGGATTAAGCAACTTTCTGTTTACAACTGTTTAAAATAATGGCCAATCACATCAATTAAAATAAACTATTGGGCCACCCTCTAATTTATAATTTTAAATATTTAAACTTATTATTAAAACGATCTTAACAATCGACAGTTCAAAAAGTAGGCCCATATAGGTCAGTTTACGTCACATATGGAACACCCTTTAATTTTTTTTTTTATAATTTTGTATTAGTTTTTTATATTGATAGTTATGGTAGAACGCATTTTTGAAATATTACGGTCCATAATACACGTAAAAAACGAGTATGTATTATGGGGACAGGTTTTAATTTTTTTTAATTATAAACTGTTTTAAAAAAAGGGTCCAATATTTAAGCATAACCTTTCAAATAAAGAAAAAATAATCAAAATCAGTTCAGAAATGACTGAATTATGCAAGCACAACCATTAAAAAACACCAACCATTCACACGAATTGATAACCTCCTTCTTTTTTAAGTCGCTTAAGAAATGTATCAAAATTGTTAAATGTTTGAGTACAAATAGTTAAAATTGTGATTTATTCACTTTAAGTCCAAGAGTAATGAATGATACGTACAAATAAAACTGCATAATAAATAACAATTTTTTATACTCTACATAACAGACTATAATTTAAAATAATTTAAGGAATGACAGCTTAACTAAAAAAATAATAATAATTGTATCCGGTATTTTTTTATGAATTATAATTTTTTTTAATATCAATCTAACACAATTAATTGATGATATTTTACTTAATATTAAAATTTAACCTTAATCTGTCAACTAAAAAAAAAACAAAATAAAAAATCTTATAAAACGACTTTTAAAAAATCAATGCAAATCAGATACTTGAACTTGAATTAGTCAATTATATTGAAAATTATTTGATTCAAATGTTGTTATTGTTGTTGCTTTTGTTTTTAAAGTGGAGCATCTTCAAAACATTATTGTCGCATTGACGTTATTTTTCATTTACAAACATACAACAATAATAGCAATTCTAAAAAAAAACTACACTTAAAAAAATTCAATTGAGTGCTTGGGCGGCTGCAGTGTACAAATACCTTTCATTTATGATGGCTAAAATTAAACACGTTTTAATATCAATTTGTCGTTGCACCGTATTATTCATTCAATGTCATGTTATGATATTTTAGTGCCACAATTAAGCACGTGTACTAAAGCAGTGCACAATGCACTGTATCCACTTTTTGTTAATACTTTAGATGACATGATGCCCCAACCATTCACTTACAATCAAAATTTAATATGAAACGAATAACAACAGCATCAACTAAGGAAATTTTGTAGATTTGTGTGTATGTCATATTTTTTTATGGTGCATTATTTATGTGGATCAATAATTGTAATAAAATCAATAATTATAAAAGAAAAATTTGAATTTTGAAACTAATTAAAAATTATTTCTTAATTATTAATAATTTTATTTTATTTTTGATAGTCATATATTCTCCTTCAAAGCAGAGCATTTTTTAATATTCTCACAAAGGAGTCAATTATTAATAAATTCCAAATAAGATTTTAATTGTTCAAAACGTTTTTTGTGCGAAATAAAAGAAGAAAACTTAATGATTTAAACGGATCAAAGTGATGCTTTGTCATTTGCCTGATGTCTAATAAATATTTGCAAAACACATTCAATGTGTCGTATCTCGTGATGACACGATTAATCGAGAACAAGTAATTGTCGAATTTCTTTTACGATCAATCGTTTAAAAAATGACTAATTAAAAAACGGAGATTTGTAGATTAAATAATTTTGTATTTTTCTTTTTATAACTCTTTCGCCATTTTAATAATTTTTTTATATACAGGTTTTTCAATAATTACACGTAAAATTTATTCTCCACATGAGTCGATTTGTAGAATTAATCTAACGAATCGACCAAGCATGTAATAAGTAGAGTTCCTTTACAAGCTACAACTTCTAAAATTAGTGGAAAATAAAATGTCACATTAGATCAAGTTGACTCACTTTTTCATTATAAGGACTACAAATACTGATAATTAATAGAAAATCCATGGTACCGAATAAGTGAAAAATTTCGAACCAGATTAACACCGCTTTAACAGCATGGAAAATTCTAACTGACAGTATCGACTTTAATGGACCCAACATTTAGGAAAAACAGTTTCCAAAATCCCTTAGAATTTGCTTTATCTGAAAATAAAATGTATAAAGAAGCGAAATGGCTCATAATGCTCGTTCAGATAATAGCATTTGAAATGTAAGCGACACGCCTTCTTTGACTTACACACGAAAAAGAAAAGGTACAAAGGCAAAAATGCTTAAGCTGCTTTGAGACGACATATTTTTATACCCTTCGCCACAGGTAAAAACAGCATATATCTAAGTTTGTCATTCCCTTTGTAATTTCTACAATACCCATTTCAAACCCCACAGACGAATTTTAATTTTTGTGTTCAAATGTACATCTGACATGACCTTTTTTTTTTTTTTGTTGAAAACATTTGATGTCAGATGCTTTGTCGTATGAAAATAGGACGCGCTCTAATTGAAATTTGGTCATATGATTCTTTTATCTGGCTCTTAAACAAACAATGTTTCATACGTTTTGCAGTGTTATATTTGTCGACTTATCAGCATTTTGCCGATTTTTTTCTCTAAAAATTATGAAAGTACCGATTTGCCGATTTTTTCTATAAATTCTTGAAACACGGTAATTTTGTTTGTTTTAGTTAAAAATATTTCTTTTGGGCATCATTAAAAAAATATCGTTAATAAGTTTATTGTTCCTTGGAAAATTGTATCCTTAGTAATGGAAGTGATATAATTCAAAATAAAGAAATTAGCTTATCAATTTCTTTACACCACATGATCTAAACTAATGTGCATATTATGTATTGCAAGTGAGCTACTCGTCTAAAAAATTTGAAAAGCACTCAATGTTTTGAGTGAATCCTCGCTGAAAAAAACAGAGTGCTTTTCATACAATTTTTTTTGGCGAGTTGGTCGCCTTTAATAGAAAAACAACAAATTAGTTTATGATCTGCAACTAATATTGAAATGATAGATCACATTAATTTGGCATCTAGAATACCTCGCATAGTACGGTTTCTCTATAGTTCGGTTTCGAAATAACCAAAAAATGTTCTAGGAAAAATTTGTTTAAATAAATAATAAGATTAAATTTTCAAAAATATTTTTTTAATAAAATATTTACCATTTAGTTTATTTACTACGAAAACATAATATTTTCAGATTTTACCCTTTGTTGTTAAATCATGAGATTTTTGATGTTTTCTCTTGATTGTGGAAAAATACAATTTTCGATATTTTCCCTTTATAGTAAAAAGGTAACAAGCTCGCTAATGTTTCCAAAACGTTTAACATGTGATTTGTAGTTGATGCAGCTTATAAAAGAAAAACAACATGTAAACCAACAACAATTTTGCAAATATGTAGGCGCATAGGGCCGAGTGCGTCGATTAGTCCGGTTTCAAACAGCACGGTAAAATTTTTTTTTTTTTTTTTATTTTTTTTTTATTTAATTTAATTAGTATTTATAATACTTTTAACATAATCGTGTAACAATAAGTTTTTAAATTACATTAATACATAATCTGTGAATTATTCTTTACAAATTGGACACATTTTTTATTAAAAATTATATTATTTGTTTCATTCTTTGTTTCTGAAGGAAGCCCGTTATAAAGATTGAGGCCTTTGTAAAAAAGCGATCTCTGCATTGCACTTGTAGATACTCTATCAATTCTAAAATCTTGCACGTTTCGTAGATGATATTGCTGAATTTGTCCCACCATATTAAGTTGTTCGCAAAGATATTGTGGTGCATTACCAATCTTCATTTTCCGTATGAATTTTAAGGTATTAATTTCTATTCTCTGTTGTATATTAAGCCATTTTAACGAATTTAGCATGTACTGGATTGATGTGTACCGGTTGCATTTTAAAACTGAGCGCATTGCTTTATTTTGAAGTTTTTGAAGTCTTTCTATTTGTGTTTTTGTACAACATGCATATAGTATTGTTGAACAGTACTCAAAGTGGGGTTTAATAATAACATTATATATATTAATAGCTGTAGTTAATGACACTTTGTTTCTTATTCTTTTAAAATAACCAATTTTTTTGCCGATTTTTTTACAAATGTATTCGATGTGCTCTTTAAATTTTAAGTCTCTGTCTATTTTAAAACCCAAGTACTTTATATTTTCTACTTTTTCTATTTCCTTATTATTAATTTTTATTATAATGTCTCTGTTTGTACCTATTATCATTAATTTTGTTTTATTTTCATTTAGTTTCAGCTTATTCATTTTTAACCATTTATTAACTCTTTCCAAATCGTGTAACATATTTTTTTGACAATTTTCTTCACTATCTTCAACAGTATACATTAAAGTATCATCAGCGTATAGAACTATTTCGCATTTATTTACCACATTAGGCAAATCGTTAATATATAGGATGAACAACAGTGCTCCCAGTATTGATCCTTGCGGCACTCCAAAATCATTATTTCTTGATCTTGATTTTACTTTATTTACTAATGTTGTTTGTTTTCTATCAGTTAAATAAGTTTCGAACCACTTTAGCTCTTTATTCCTTATGCCGTACATATATAATTTTCTTAACAATATATTTCTATCTATGGTCTCGAACGCTCTTTTAAAATCGAGAAAAATTGCTACTATTTTTTTTCTTTTCTCAAATTTTTTCCATTTGTTGACTATGAAATTAACTGCAGTTTCACGTGAGAAATTCTTTCTGAATCCTGATTGGTATTTAGTTAGTATTCCATTTTTTTCTATATATTTTTCTAATTGATTTTTTACGACCTTTTCCAATATTTTCTCGTATGTTTTTAACATATTTATTGGACGATATTCTTCACATTTATTTGTTTTATTCACTTTCTCAATTGGAACAACCACTGATTCCTTCCAATTTTCTGGGAAAACTCCTGACTCGAGAGATTTATTAATTATGTTTAACAACGGGTTGCTCATTATGTCCCAGTTATCCAATATCATTCTTGTTGTCACTCTATTGAAGTCAGGTTTGTTATTAACTTCTTTGCATATCTTCTTTAATTCGTAATAATCTATTGCACTGAATACAAAAGTATTGTTTGTCTCATATGTGTTATTTATATATTGTACACTTTCTATACTGTCTCTAATTTCTTTTATACTATCAATAAAATAATCATTGAATTTATTGGCGATTGTATTATAATCCTTATATTCTATTTGTTACATTTTGTATCACAGATCGGTTCTTTTTTAGCACTAAGTTTTTTATTTCTAGCCACATTTGTTTCGGATCTTTGGTGTTAGTTATTCTATTACTTATGTATTTGTTCTTTTCGTTATTTATTATTATTTTATAATTGTTCCTAACATTCTTATACTTGTTCCAAGCCTCTATAGTATTTTCGATTTTTGCAATATGATATTTTGTAATTTTTTCATGTTTAAGTGTTCTGCACTGTGTATTAAACCATTTATTTACGATGTTTTGTTTTTTATTATTGTGGTTTCTTGTAAATTTTTTGATTGTGTTCACAATACACATATCAAAATGTACCGCACCATTATTTAAACTGTCATTATAATTACTATTAAAATTTGTTTGTAGTTCTATTCTAAAATCTTCTTTTTTATATTTAAATGTCTCGATTTCGTTAAATTGCTCAACTTTTTTTATCATTGTTACACTCAATATATATGTTTATTACTTCATGATCTGTTACTTTGTTTATATTGCTGTTTTTAGCTGTTACTTTCTTGCTATTTGTTATCACGTAATATATTATAGTTTTAGTATTTATAGTTACTCTTGTATATTCTTTTATCAGTTGTTTTATGCCATTGTCATTAAATATACTTTCTAGTTTTTTCTTGTAAAAATTATTAGATGACCAATCAATGTTGATGTCACCAGTAACGATCAGTTCGCAATTAAATTCGCATAATTCTTCAATAAAATTTTCAAACACGGTGCAAAATTCTGCTTCACTATAACTTGGTGATCTATAAACTGCTGCTAATATAAAGTTGATTTCCTCATTTTTAATTATAACTGCACTTAGCCAGTATTTTAAATTATCAACCATTTCTGATATTAATTGCACGTTCCATCTTTTCTTGAAATATATCGCCACACCCCCAGTTCTAGGTGAATCAGACAGTGCTGTTATTAAGTTATAACCTTCAATTGATATTTCATCTTCCTCTACATCTCTAGTTACATGAGTTTCAGACAAAATTACGAAATCCGGGTTTTCTTCTTCAATGATGATCTCAATTTGCGCGAGATTATTTATTAAGCCTTGAATGTTTGTATAGATACATTTTAAATTTCTTAGTTGTTATATTTTTAAACCTATATTTTTCTTTTTTAAATTCAGTTTATTTTGGTATACTGGACACTCTCGACTCATAGTATTGTGGTTCTCATCAAGGTCCATATTTAATTTGTTATTAGCTCTTATACAATTTATACATTTTTCTATCATTTTTTTCTGACAGTCCTTTGTTCTGTGGTTTTCGTGGCATTTTAAACATGTTTCTTGATTTCTGCATTCGCTTGCTCGGTGATTGAATCCTTGACATTTAAAACACTGCATCAATTCTGTTCCATCAAAAACTCTACATTTCTCCCATCCTATGTTTATTCTTTGCGCTTCCAATATTTTCGTGTACGAGTCGTTATCAATATTAATTTTAGCATTGAAGATAATTTTGTTATTCTTTTTAAATTCATACCTTTTAAAAACTTTCAAATTGGACTCTTGTAACATGGGGTTCTGTCTTTTTATTTTATCAATAATTTCATTATCATCATACTTAAAACTCATGTCTGTAATTGTAACAGACATCTCTACCGGGTTTGGAACTTTAATGTCATATTTTTCGCTCATTTTCTGTTGAATTGCTTCTTTAATTTTATCTCTTTCCTCATTATTTTCTGTTTGAATTACTAATGTTCCATTTTTTCTGTTTTCTATATTTGTTATTTTTAAATTTACAGGATCCACATTTTTGTTCAATTCATTTTTTGTTTTTTCGACACCTTGTTTTTCTTTTGGCCTAAGTATTAACGGCACTGTTTTTGAAAGTTCTGGCAACTCTGTTTTATTTTTTACTGATTCGGCATATGACATTTTGTTTTTATTTGCACTTGTTTCTTTAATGATCTTTTTAATTTCACCACACATTTTGTTATTGATTTCTTCTATGTTGCTATACATTTGTTTGTTTTTATTTTCAAAATCATTTACATATCCGTATAATTTTTGAACTTCTTTTATATTTTTTTCACAACATCTTTGAGCATAATCTAATTTTTTTATTCTTTCCTCATACCTTATTTCAACAGCTTCCAATAATTTCTTAATTTCACTTTCATTTTCTTTCAGTGAGGCTTTAAATTCATTTTTATATTCACACAATTTTCTCTCGTTCTTCTCTACACCATCTTGTATATTAGCTATTACCCAATCGACATTATGGATATACTGGACACAATCATCACAAATAAATCTGATGAAATTTTTATTTCCAATTATACCAATTGAATACTGATCAAGACCTGAACATTTTGCGGCACAATGATATACTTTTTTACATACTCCTTCACATTGTATTCCTGTTTCACCCCTAATTAATGTTCTGCATTTACTGCATTCAACCGGCATTCTTAATAAAATGTTTTAATAATTATTTTATTTGCAACTTTTACTTAAATCATCAAATTTTAAATCTTTTGCAATCACAATGAATAACAATAAAGAATGAAGCACTTTTTATATTTATTTAAAATATTTCACAGAGCTTTTTGTAATTTTCGTTGTTTATTCAACCAGTGTTACCAACGTGCTGGAACCGATTAACCGCACTATTCGAGGTGTTCCTGTATATACATGGCTCGATAGTGATCAAAGAGAAAAGAAATATTATTTTAGGAATAAAACTAAACGTACTGGTAACTTTATTATGTATTTCATTTTTGCATCTAACCAATGCCAAGTGTTTTTAATTCTGCAACAAAAAAAAGATACAAGTTCTTTTGACACATTTTTCCAGAAAAAAAATAAAAAACTTTCATACTTATTAAAAGGGTTGGTCCATTATTTTTAAGAATTTCAAACATCCACACAAACGTTATCTACATTTTTAAGTGCATAATGTTTTTTTATTGTTTTTTTATAAGATAAAAATTATAAAAAATATATTGTTCCATAAGATGAAATGCATAATGTAGATTCAACACTTGATAAAAAATAATTATTTTTTAGAAATGGGATTGTTGGAAACAATTGAGTAAAGTTTCCAATAGCTATTTAATAGCAATGAAAATTCAAAAAAAAAAGAAAAAAGTGTATAGCTCTTTATAAAAACATAAAAAATTGGGAGTATTGTAAATTTTAAAAATCATAGCTTTGAAATGAAGTGTAAATAAAGAATTTAATATTTTTTAGACAAATTCATAAACTTTTATAAAAATTTTTATTTTTAAAATTATATAATGTTTTTATTAAACATATAAATATTCAAATTTTGTTAATTTCTTAATTTTAACACTTTTTCCTCTTACAATAATTTTCAAAAAAAAAAAAAAAAAATATTAAGAGCTGCTACGATTTTACGTTGACTGAAGTTTTTATTGGGAAAAAATAAGCATGCTTAGATAATAATTTTTAGCATGTCTTTTCGAGATTTATCTTCAATACCTTTTTAACCTTTGAAATACAATCCCTTCAATATGTGCATCAGCTTAAAAGCAAAGTGACTGATACCGCTTAAAAAATGGCTGGTTTAAGAGAGGCAAGATTTAATACTTTTTAAGGTACAATAAAACTTATTTCTCTAATTCGTTACTAAAAAGATACACTAATAAACATCATAGGGAAAAAAAACTTTTATGTCCAGTTAAACCGTCCAAAATTAATGCTGTAGAATATTCATCTAAAGATAATTATTTTCGATTCCCTTTTAATAAGAGACTAACCTACATTTTTAAGAAATGTTTTGCAACAAATTTTGTTGAAACTAAGTTTCTTGCAATATCACTACAACATGCCCTTGACATTAACTAATTGGCATGGATTCAGTCGAAGTAACTTCCTAAAGAAGTTCTCTGAATGTTGTTTTTTTAACAGATTTTAAAATTTTTTTTTATTTGATAGGTTATACCAACAGATTGAACCCATTAAAAAGCAGTTCACAATTTCAAAAAATAAAGGGTGTCCCTTAAAACATACATGTTTTATATGTATATGATGAACCGTAAAAGTGTACGATTGTGCACCATATTTTTAGATATCAATATGGGTATCATTTTAAAGCTTTCGAAGAGATCTTTCTGAAAATATTACAATTTTTTAAAAATGCTTAACCTTTTAAGAGCCGATGACATTTTTATGTAAAAAAAACTTCCTTGTTTTCTTTGAAAAACGTCCGCCTTTGTAAAATTTGTAAAATAATTTTTCTTTCTAAAAAATGTTTTAAGAAATTAAAAATTTAAAAGCCACAACTAAATTTTAATTAATTTATGTCCACGGTTTAACTCCTAATTTCATAAAAATGTAATTAAAAAAATTTTTTAATTTTTGATTTCTCAGTCACTTCAATATTTCTTCTTTTGATTGGAATTACTTCAGTAAACTAGAATTAAATACATGGTGAAGGGTACATAAGATTTGGCATAGCCGAATATAACACTCTTATTTGTTGTTAAATTAAATTATTATTTTATTTAATTTTAAAAAGATGCTTAATTTTTAACCTGTAAAAAATGATTAGACAAAAACAGACCAATAAAAAAACTCCACTTTCATGGTTAGAAGAAGGATTGTGTAACATTTTCAAGTACTTTTATACATATTTGGATTTCAAGTACAAAATATTTTTTTCATACTTGGCAATGTAGCAGAATTGAAATTTCTTATTAATTAAGTTCATCACAAAAATTAAAAATGCTGAGTAATTTAAAAATAACAAGAGGGAGGCTGATTTCGATAATGAAGTTAACTTTAAATGAAATACAACAATCTTGAGAAACTTATAAAGTTATCACAAATTCGTTTTGATTTTCGTTTTATTATTATTATTATTTTTTTTTTTTTTTTTTTTGTATTGCTATTATTTTTGGTTTTTGAAGAATTCAAGTGCATATTCCCTTTTAACTAATAATAGTTAAACTTTAGTATTACAACAAAACAAAGCTTGTATTTGAATAAGTACTTAAATTTCAAGTGTAAATTGAAGAGGACATACAAAAGTACTTATTTTATGCTCTTCGAAATTTCCACACTTAAAATAGCTATGAAATATCTCAAGGCACTACATGATTAACTGATTTAACATTGTAATAAAAGTGCTATTAGTGAAATACGAGTTTTGTTTGTAAGCCAGCACAATATTTTTAAACTGTTTTAAAATATAAGAACATTATGGCAATAATGAAAATCATCCAAACGATTTTAAAAATAAACTGCTTTTCAAATTATTTTACTATTTTATGTAATTAATTCCAATTTTGTTTAATTTCCTGTATAAATCTAACATATGGTCTGAGTTTTTAGAAAGTAAAATATTTAAAGGAAATTATGTATATTCACAGAAAAGCCTGTCACCTCCAATTAAAAGTTTTATTGAGGTTCAGATTGACTTTAATTAATATTCTTATTGAAACAATTAATTATATGTTAAAAATAGGGCAAATTTTTAATTTAAAAGTTTAAATTTTTTTAATAAATTATACATTAAATTAAATAAAAATAATTTGCCAAGTTAATAAGTAAATAAAATGTTAATGTTTTAAAATAAAAATATTGTTTATTATATTTGATTTTTTTTTTTCAATATTTCGCCACACCGTTGGGAGGCGGAATCAAAAAAACAGCTTTAGTATGTGCAAATCTTGTTTTGGTTTTATTTAAGCTTTAAAAATTAGTTATTAAATATCTTAACAACAATTAAACATCGCAACAATAATATTTATATAAAGCACAATTATTTGTTTGTCGGAAAACTTTATCTGCCTACGCCAGTGGAGTTTTTTTTCAAATAATATTTGTTTTAATAATATGTGAATGTAGCAAAATAATGGGCGTCATAAATCCTTCACTAAGTTAAAGTACAATAGGTGAATTCCTAAAATGTTGCACAAGTAACTCTGCTATTATTGAGCATAGCTGGAAAAAATTTTGTTGAGATAAAAGAGCAAGCGTGGTACCTCCCATTTAATGTGTAAAATTATCATCGTGTATCTACAGAATTATCAGACGTAGAGTCCTGAAATTTTGTACTTATTTTTTTTTTTTGTATTTTATTAATACGCATAGTCTAAAGTAATACCGAACGGATTAAAACAGAGGACGTGGTACCTCCCATACAAAGTTAAAAGTTTTTGTCATTTACCTAGGGAACTGTAAGGGGAAGAGTTTGAATTTTGCACAAGTAATCTTCACGAGTAGAATAATGAGTTTCATTGGGGTAGCGAAGTGCACTGAGAATAGCTAGTTTGCTATAAATTATGATTATATCTCTATATTTTTCTTGTTATCCCTTGATTTTTTTATATGATTAATTTAAAATTTTTTATGATCCCTAATAAATTCACATTTTTGTTCTTAATAAAATGTTTATTAATTTATTTAATTCAGCATTCTGTGTTTAATTTTAATTTAGTAATTAAATTTTCAATTTTTACATTTTTTTAATTTAAATTTCTTCATAGAACGATTTATTTTATTATTTTTATTTTAAAGGTTCCGTATTCAAAAGGTAAAGACGTGAACTTATTGCAATCGCTACAAAGTCTGCCTGCCTCTTTGTCCTTCTGTCTAAGTCCTCTATCTTAGGAACTGTAATAGTGTGATTTTCATTTATATGACCTTTCCCCTTAAATCGTTATAGGCAGACAATTGAAATTAAAACATAGTGTGCAAAATTAAAAATGAAATGGTTTCCCTACAGAAGACCTGACTCTGACACATGTTATTGTCTTACCATTCGAACCATTACATAGGGTCTACATTAGAGATAACATATGAGATGAGAACGTTAAATTCTACCGCTGAGAGAATACTGTTACGTATAGACTTACAGCCATACCTAAATTAGCGCGTAAGACGCGACGCAAAATAACGCATGGCTTTTATGATGAAATGACATACCTAAATAAAAGCGCAACGTTTCGTTGTGAACAGTACTGTTTATTTACCATTTTTAATAAAACCCTATAAAATTAAATACAAAATAGTGATAAAAACACTAGATAAACCCGAAAAAAGCAAAAATGTTATTACTGTTTTGTAACATTCTCTAAATTCTACAAAAAAATATGTAAACAACAGTAGCTTGCAGGCAACTGCATTGCCTTACGCTCTACCAAAATTGGATTTTTCAATTGCTAAGCGTTGACGCCGTGCTATTTAGGGATGCTTCATACATTTTGTATGTACATGAGAAATTATGACAGATATCTTGCGCTTTACGCGCTAATTTAGGGATGGCAGTTAAAATTAGTTTTATTGCAATCTATAAGAGTTCTTATAAGAGCGTTGTTATGAAATATCTCATAGAAATAATCTTATGAGATGAACTGTCAAATATCAAAAAACAACTATGTATTTGTAAATATAATGCCCCTATTACAAATCTGATGCACAAACTATTAAAAATATCTGCCTCAAAAGTACAATTTTATACAAAATGATTTTGTAAAAAGAAATTTCGTTTACATACAACAAATAAATTATTTCTTGTCACAAAATACTCTTGCACATGTATATATAAGAATATTTTCAATTAGTTGCAAGAAGGTGTTTTCTAGGCGGCTATCAATGATTTATGAATTCCTAAAAGATTAAAAGAAATACGTGTTCCCCTTGTACGCTATTAAAAAATGCTCTGCCGAAGTTTTCACTTATCTTATATCAGAGTTAATCACAGTTGTAGACTCTGTGTGATAGACACACAGGTAATATTCATGTACAAAACATAAATTCGACTACAGCTCTACTTTATTAAATACCATAAAAAGTCTAATTTTAATTAGAGGTCGTTTAGAGTAACAGAATTGTCTCAATTATTTTAAATGTTCCACTGTACTAAGTGTCGCTTTCGCTCACTATATTATCATCATTTTTAAATTTTCTGGAAAAAGTAATTATGTGAAAATCACTGTCTTTGTTGATCTTCTTCTTCAAAAAAAGTACTTCATATTAATGGTATTGAATAATTAATATATATAATTTTTTTTATTATTGTATTTTTAATTTAGGTTAAGTTCAAATTTCCGTAAATAAAACATCTTTTGGGCTATAAAAAGCTGCAGTTACATAATTTTATTATAAAAAAATAAATTACATAAAACAATATTGTTGTAAAAACAAAGTTTTAATTAAAGTAGATTTTTAATTAATCTTTTTAGTTTAAAATTTAATGTGTTTTTAGTTTTCTCTTCTAATTCCATATAATTCATCCCAATCAGATATGCGTGAATGTTACTGACAATGTAACAATAACATCTTGTATGATTAATTATATTGTGTTTACTGTATCACTTTCAAAACATTAAATATCACAGCAAGTTAGCTTTTCTTCAGATAATTAGATATTTTGTTTTCAAACAAAAAAAAAAAAACGATAAACGCATTTACCAATACAGTGCAGTCAGTAGTAGTGGTTGTGTGCAAGAAAAAAAAACATTAAAACTACAAAACTGTTAATCTATGAGTCCATTACATTTAAATGAAGTCACAGTTCAACATTCATAAAGACCTGCAATGTTTAAACATTTTAATTTAAATGATTTATCTTTGGCCTGTGTTACTTTGATCGTTAACATATTTTCAATGTTGCATAATGTCATTATAATAGGAAAATTTTTCAATTGGTTAATACTTTATTTAATTAAGATAAAATTTACTATAATTAAATTCACCAACTAAACTTTTGAAAAAAATATTAAGTAAAAAAACTTGTAGCACCCAAAGTTAAACACATTTTGTGTAACTTCCAAACTTCTGCTTTTTACGTTAAGAGGGCAACCCTTAATTAAAAATCTTATTTTATATTCTTCTTACAGTGGATATAAATATTATATGTCTGTCTGCCTTATGGTTCAAAAAATAGTCCGTATACGACAAAATCACGCTTTTATGGATCACCCTTTATTTATTAATTTTTTATTAAAATATCTGCAGTTTTAGCGACTATAAAGGTTTTACATGCCTTTCCATTATGATTCAAAAGAAAAGATAATATACGGCAACACGAAGTCTGTGGGAGTCTCTACGGAAACATATTAAAATGCAGGTATTTTTCAAAACTGTCAAAATATTTCGTTAAAGAATCCATGATTTTGATGTAAACTTAAAACAAGCAAGAGTGCTACGTTCGGCTATGAATAATCTTCTATACCCTTCATCATATAATCTAGTTTAATAAAGTAACTTCAATCATAAAAAATTGTTAGGGACACAGAGAATTAAAAAATTAAAAAAAAAAAATAAGTACCACATATAATCTTATATCAAAATATTATCGGCTCTTAATAGGTTAATCATTTAAAAAAAATCTCTTCACCAGCTTTAAAATGATACCCATATTGATATCCTTAAAAATATGGTGTACAATCGTACATTTCTATCAAAACTTAAGAGGCCTATAACTGTAAAAATATAGGCGAGTGCAAATTTTTTAACTTGTTTTTGTTTTCTTGGTTTCAAATTTTCTATCGCCCCATATACATTTTTTTGTTATGATTGGAGTTACTTCACTAAACTAGATTTGTTTCAAATGATATGGAAAAAATAGAGGCGGATGTAGTGTTTTGCCAGCTGCCTCGAAAGACATGAACCGATCTTGCCGATTTTTAGTAGCAAAATTTTTAAACTATGTCTAATCGATAGGCGTATTTAAATTTTCTCTACCTCATCTAGTGCCTTGGCAAAGTTGATTTCAACCCCAACCGAACAAACAGATGGACGACGCTTAAACAACTTCGCTATCCATAATAACTCAGGATATATATACTTTATGCGGTCGGAAATGGATATTGTATAAAATGCAAATGGAATGGCTAACTTCTACTTGTAGTAAAGGTCATAAAAAAATGGAAACTTTAAAAGCATTCAAATTTGAAATTCTACAATTAAGAATGTGACAAAAAGATCAGTTGCGCTGTTTAACCAAAATAAATTGTTTTTTTATTTAATTTATAAATGATCAAGAAACAGATAATTTGAAATAAATATTTTAATTTTTCAACCTTTTTCTGAGTGTTCCCTAGAATGAGTGTCTGCAACCCTGGAAAGGTAAATATTGCGGGAAGGTTTTGTCTTTTAAAACAATCAATTTGCAGCACCTGGCTTGCTTAAAGGTTTTCCAAATTGCTCAGATTAAATTTAATATGAAAGAATATTGTCTTCCGTAAACTTGACACTCTAACAGGTCTTAAGACAACTGAACTTTGCCTTAAGAGCAAAAAATGCTCCACAGAAGAGCAACACTTAACTCTTGTAATTGACAAGATCCAACTGAAAATTTTTCAAGGTGTCAATTGTTTAATACTATGCATGCACAAGCTCAAGCAAGGGATTATAAGCTTTTACAAACAACACCATTTTGTAGTCAATACGTTATCCAATAAATAGTGATAAATTCGGTTTTACCTATGAAGAAGCGAAGCTAACAAAATTCTGATTCACTGTTTTTTAGTGACATTAATAATTTTATTTTTTTTAGAATGTTAAAACTTTCTTTTATTTTATTTTAATTTTCATTATAAAGGGTGTTTTTTTAGCCTAATGGAATTTACAAAATGTTTAGCTGTTAAAAGAACTGTCATACTGCACTTATGTTTTAACATTAATCAACTCTAGATTACTTTTGTGGCAAGACGTGAATTTACTGTTTTCTTCTGATAAACCAGCAAAAATTGATGCCTTGAAGGACAACATTGTTTGTGTTATTTGTCACATACAGCCAGCAGTGCTCGCAAAATTAGCCCAAAGCGCGCTTCGTCGTGTCCCTATGTCTGAAATTATTATCAAATATTAATGTCATGTCCTTATGTTATGAATAAAAATTTCTATTTGATTAAATTTAATTTCTTCAATTAATTTTTAAAACTGAAATTTCGGGCTAAAAACACCCTTCAAGTGGAAACATGCCGCTTATCAGTCGTATTCTTATGACAACATCTAATTGTTTAAAGTTGTCTTAAAATAAGCAACAAAAAAACAATAGCGATAAGAATTTTGCCATATGGGAGCGACTGCTCGTATATAATAAAGTTAAATTAAACATTCAACATCATTACCAAACAGCCTTTTAAAAGTAACATAATTTTAAAATGCAAAAAAGTAAATATTTAAAGTTTTTTTCATGTCAATTAATATATAAAATACTCCTATGATTTTAGTTTTCCTCGTTATACTTTTGGCAGCAGTAGCCTTTACTTCCGCTGGTTATATCCAGCCACACTATGAACCACAAGACATTTATGCTGAACCAAACTGTGCTATTGTCGACGATCACAGCCGTATGTTCCGTGATATTTCTGATCCCACTCATTACTGGATGTGTCGTGAGAATGCAGCCAAAGCTGATTATATTCAATGTCCACCCAATGAAGCCTTCATGGAAAACTTACAGAAATGTGTTGTTTGGGAAGAATGGAAGTGGATTGAACCCTACACAAAATAAACTTTTACTCAAACAATAAAGACCAATAGTTGATAAATAATTTTATTTCTTTAATACTGAATTCGTTTTTATAACCTTCAAAACAAAATCTGGAAAAAGGGTATAACTAAATTTGTTATTTCGTTTGTAATTTCCACAATATCCATTTCCGACCCCATATGTTGAGTTCTTATGCATAGCGAAGTCGATTGCGCGATATCTGTTGTCCGACCGCGTTAGTATTGAAATCAACTTTTCCAAGGCGCTAGATGAGCTAGAGAAAATTTAAATTCGCCAATTAATCAGACAAAGTTTCGAAAATTTTGCTAATGAGAATCAGCAATATTGTTCCATTTTCTTCGGGCGGGCAAAACACCACGCCTGCCTTTAATTTTTTCTTATCATTTGGAACAATTGAGTAATTCCAATAAAAAAAAATAAAGAAACAACGGTAGATAGAGAATTAAAAAATTAGAAAAAAACATCAAGTGAAAAATAAGCGCGCGACTATATATTCTGAAACTTTCATAAAAAAGTTCGATTCTCAATATGGTCAATATGGGTAACACTTAAAAGCTTAGAAAATTTTGACGAGATTTCTTGAGGAGCTGGCTAAAATAATTTGCAGAACAGGCAGGAAAGTAACTCACTCATCCCCTTAACAATCTGTTTCAGATAACTTATGATTAAATCAGTACAATTTTTTTATTGAATAAAAGCAGAATTCGAAATACCTTAGTGGTGTCGGTTATACCGCTCTCAGTTGCATCAAAACTAAATAAAATCTATTTCGTTTTTATTCGAATAAAGAAAATATATTAAAAAATTTTTTCAAAGGTTGTTACAACCTGTTGATGATGATGATGACTAACATCAGCTTAGATTTAAATACTTTTCTATGTGCTTCGTGAGAATTTAGCGATCCAGAAAATGTATTATAGTATCTAACTTTTCTCGCTATCCTTACAAGTGATCACATAAAATTACGAACCTTAAAGTAACTTAAAATTATTCATCAATTTGTCATTTAATATTTGATTGCCGTGAAAGAAAATTTTTTTTTTATAAAAATATTAAATAAATATTTTGTTGGATTTTATATTGTTCATTCTAGTTCGTCACCTTTGGCCATCTGTCTGTCAGTAGGATGACTACACGCTCATAAATTTATCTGTAGAAATCAATTAATCCGATAATACCTGCAAATCTGTAAAAACGAACTTCAAGAGTTCTTGCCAGTTGTTATTCGCTGCTTTACTTCCATTGATATAAATGCCTTTAATGTGTCTTCAACCTTAACTAGCTTTCCGAAATGTAGCGCATTTTTAGCATTCTTTTCACTTTTCATTCTTTGAATCGGTATAAGGACCGATTCCCGAATAAACGTTTAATATAAAAGAAACCTATTCGTATGTGTCAGAGAACTAAGTAGCTGTAAACAAATTCATTAGTATCTCAGTTACTTCCTCAACCAGTTTAAAAATAACGTCAAACAATGCGTTAATGAAGTGTTTCTCAAACAGTTATGAAGATAAACCGACCGAAGATCTTTGCTTGCCATTAACCATATTTTCTGTTATTTATGCTTAAAAGATTTTTAGCAAATGTTGATTATTATTTTTTTTTTCAGTTAAAAATAATTAACCATTCACATTTGTCTCCCTATTTTAACTATCAAATGTGTATGTATGTATGTTTTTATATTTCTACCCTATGTAAAATAAATAACAGTAAAACAAAAGAAATTTATAATTTAAGCTCATATATTTTACTATCGCAATGAATTAAATTAATTAATATAAATTAATGTAAACACGCATGGAAATCTTCACCTGTAAACAACCCCCTAAAGCCTCTGCAGGTTTTGGTTCATTACACATTTCATACATAATTATGAAAATATTTTATCTTAATATTTAAACCGCCAATTAAACAGAAGATAAAATTGAATAAAATCATAATACAACAAGTAAGATTGCTATATTTGGCGATGCCGAATCTTATATACCCTTCGAAATATATGCATAACCACATGTACATACAAATCGGCATATGAAACTCTTCCTTACCATTAAGTTTTTTTTGTTAAAAAAAAACCAAATATTAAAAGTTTTGCTTAGGGTTGTTGTCCCAGCTAATAAAATTGTGGTTAAGAGGTTATTGCAGGAATACAAACGAAAGTTGAAACAAGTAAGAGTGCTATATTCAGCTATGCCATATCTTCTATACTCTTCACTATATGTGTAAGTAACTCCACCAAAAAAACAAACATTGGGGTGACAGAGAATTAAAAAATAAAACACTAACTAAGTACTCTATAAAATTTTATATAAGAATGTCATCGGCTCTTAATGGGTTAAGCATATACATATGTAGTTATCTTTGGTCTTTTATTTACAGCCTATTCAGTTACGAAGTGTGAATACTTTTGAATATGGAGAATTATTTCAAATAACCTTTTTTACGAGAAACATCTTTAGAATTTGGCAAAACGTTTATAAAAACCTTCCCTTCCTTAATTCTACATCTCATTTTACCTTACCTCACTGAACCAGACATTGAAGTAAGTCTAAGTAAGAATTAAATTTAATTGAATTGAAACGTATATATTGTATTCTGCTGCATAAGATGTTTTTTTGCACTAAAAACTTTTAACAAGTATAACAAAATAAGAACAAAATTTAATTGTCAATATGAACGAAGGTCACTTAAAAACATTTAATTTATTTAATCTATTTTGCAATAAAAGCAACAAGTTTAATAACGTATATTAGTTATATATTGTTTTATTATTATATTTTAAAGATTTGCGTTCATAATAATTCATTTATAATATCCACTTTGTTTTCTTATTATTTTTTTTTAGTTTATAAAGGTGTAAAAATTACATGTCATGCTTAAGAGAATATTTAAAAACTTTGTTGGATTTGCATATCTTTTTAAAAATTTAATAGAATTTTTGCCATTTAATGTCTGTATGTCTGTGTTTGCACCACGTAGAAACTACTGGATGGATTTGAATAAAATTTTGGGAAAATATTCTATTTTGTAGAGAAAATAGAGATACAAATGTGAAAGCACCGAATTTTACCGGTATATTGGTACCAAGACAGCTGCCAGTACCTTTATTTTTGTAAATTTTTGACACTGTTTAAATTGTCTGCAATAAATATTTAAAAACATATTTTTCTAAAATTGTGTGTTAAGGAAATTAGAAATGATATGCTAAAGAATTCGTGGGCACTGCTAGGAATAATAATAGGTTTCAAGATAATCAGTAGAAACAAACAGCTTGCTTAAATTTATAAGGTATATCTATTACGGTTCAAGAGATAAAGTCGTGTAATTCGAAATGCAGTTTCTGTGTGATCGTTTCAACAGTGATCGTTTCTAAAAGTATAAACATTCAAACAAACAAAAATCAAATAGGTTTAAACTTGACGGAGCTTCAAACTCACAAACATTAAATGAGATGCACATGTATTAATTACCTTCTTTCTTTAAGTCTATTTACGATGAAAGCTGCTTGTTGATTTTTTTTTTTTTTTTGTATGATAGTTTGTGAATTAGACAGATAATTTTTTGAGATTTTTTTGACTGCGATAGAATGCTTTCTTATTTTCTTGCTAATGAATCGTACGGCTATGTAGGCTAGTGGGTCGCACCCTCAAACGATGTGGGAATCCATAGCAAAATCATAGCCGCTCTAAGACCAATAACTTTAACAGCTGAAAATTTAGGATTATTGTTTTTCTAAGAACTTTAATTGTTCACTATTGTTTTCCCATAAATATATCCATACATATTGACTGTTTCATTTTTTTTTTTTTATTAGGATCATTACTAAGGGGATGACTCCTTCTTATGCGATGCTTTGTGCCATAACTAAAAGCGACAGGGAAGACCTTTGCAGGGAGTTTATTCCACATACAAACTGTTCGGCTACAAAATGAATTTTCTCTGTAATGCGTGTGCAAATCAGTGGCCAATCGACTACAAAAGAATGCGTATACAGTACGTTCATAAATAATAGCACATTTGCTAATCTGTAAATTAATAATTCATAAAATTTTAACAGGGCATGCTATAATTTTTATCTCTTTGTGTAAACTTTATTAATATGTTCTCTTTTCAAAATTGAGCTCATTTTACACAAAACTCTCAGGAATTACAAATACCGTTGTCAAAATTGCTTACATTTATATATTTAGCATATTTAGACGTTCAAATTGTATAGCACAAATGCAAAAAATTCTTTGTATAACAAAGACTAAACAACAACTTCATTTATTTATTTAACAAAAACAATAAAAGAAAACCTTTTAATAATTTATTAGACCACCTTTCGATTTAATGCAATTAAATATTCTATTTTTCATAGAACTTGTTAATTTTTTCAGAAGAGCCTGATCCAGTGCCTCCCATTCTTTGAAAATTGAGTTTTTGAGCTCATTAACACTCATGAATTGACGATTGCCAGCATAAATTCTCCTGACGAGAATTCCCCATATGTTGTCTATAGGGTTCATATCTGGAAAGCAAGAAGGCCATTCCAAAACATCGACATTATTTGAGCTTAACCATTCTTTTGTAAATTTGCTGGCATGGCAGGCTGCATTGTCTTGCTGGAAAATATATTTCTTATTTATATTATTATGTAAAAATGGCAATAAACTGCACTTAAGCAATTCACAATATTTTTCACTATTCATTTTGGTTGGTACGATTTGCAACTCCAAACAGCATTCTTCAGTAAATGCACCCCAAATCATAACAGAACCACCACCAAAGTTTCTTCGTGAGAAACATTGGGGTTCTTTTCGTAAGTCACGCCAGTAACTATTATTGCCGTCAGGGCCATCTAAATTAAATTTTTTTTCATCTGAAAAGATTATCTTTAAAAAGAAATAAATAAATTAACCATTTTATAACTCAAAGGTGTTAAATAACTTACATTTTACCAGTTTGTATTCATATTATTTTTGCAAAACTCCAAACGTGCATTGGTATGACGTTTCAAAAGGCGAGGAGCTTTTTTCATTCTCTGTCTTTGAATATGTTTGGAAGAGTTTAGAACATTCCAAATGGTCGTTTTGCACACTTTGTTGGAAGCGCATGCAGCAAGTTGGTTACAGCTTTTGGTACTGTTGCTTGCTGTCCTTAGAATAAGACTGCGCTCGCGTTCATTCAACTTTTTTTCTACCACTGCTTTTATTTTTGCGATAATTTTCAATATTTGCCAAATAATTATAAACAACCTTTCGACTTCGACTTCGCGCATACGAAATTACGGTTTTCAGGAACAAGTTCTCTATTGTCATAAGAGCACATTTCGTTGTAGTAACGACACACCCTTAATTGAATCGATACCCAAGTGTATCAATAGAGCTGGAAACACTTCTGCCACCGATGAGCTTCTTTGGAGCACCGACCCATACAAGAAAGTTGTATTCCATTTCCAGTTTGATAAAGGTGAAATAGATAGCGAGGAGATCAGATGAAGTGAAATATTTCTTACAACGTTTCAGAAGTCCTAGGCACTTAAATGCTTCTTTTGCGACATGAAAAATATGCTTGTTCCAACGAACATCGCATTGAATTTTCATGCCAAGAACATCGAGAACTTCTGATTCCTTAATATATATGTCACCCAATATTACACATGAGATAACACATTCAGACGTACGCCTGTGTGAAAGCACACAGCACTGAGTTTTACGAGCGTTAAATTGAACCCTGTTCTCAAGGCCCCATTCGGAGATTGCCAAAAGATAGCAATTAAGGGTATAGTCCATGCGCTTTTGCATAACCTCAATTTTCGGAAGGCGAAATGAAAATGATAAATGACACATGCTACTGACATCTGAAAAAGAATAGTTAGGGTTGGAAGTCTGTCGTAGAAATTCGTTAAGAAGAATAAGTAATAGGGTAGGAGAAAGGACAAAACCTCGCAGTACTCTGAATTAACCTTGTGCTCGTTTGATGAGATCCCATCTATAACAACCATTATAGTGCGATCCCTGAGAAAGCTTCTCGATATAAGCCGAGAGAAGCTATCACCGACACCAAAAGCATTAAGTTTTTATATAAAATCACCATGCCACACTTAATAAGATGCCTTGGAAATATCTTAAGCCAAAACACCATTTTTCTAAAAGGATGGCTTGTAAATCACCCGTAAAGCATCCCCTACGAAAGTCGTACTGCCGGTCACTATGCAAGCTGTTGAATTCCAAGTATTTCACTAGATGAAAATTACGCATATTTTCCAATAACTTAGAAAGCGCAAGAAAAATTGCGGTTGGAAGGTAATTATCAGGGTTGGTAGTCTCTCTTTTTTGGGGATAGCAACCTTCCTCCATGATGAGAACTCACCAACATGGTACAAAACGCGACCAGGAGACTTTTTTATGTTGAGATCCGCTAAAACCTTTTAACTGCAAGTCCTCATAAGCATATATTTGGCATAGTTACTAATGGCCTTCCTAGCCGTCTCGCAAAGAGCTAAAAGATACAAAATCTTAAAACGTACAGTGGCCTTCTTGTCTAGTTTTCGAAATTATAAAAAAAAACTTGTTTATGATAATTATCTTTGTTCTATAAATACACATGAATATATGTACGTATCTTTTTATTATCAAACACTTCCAAATAATTACCAAATAATTTAATTTCTTATCAAAAACATTAATTACAAATGAATTAAAACACAGCAAGAACATCTAATTGTCATATTTGTCGTTATATGACCAATAAAGGTGTGTATCGATTCTTTAGAAAAAGATGTATAAATAGTTGACTTTGCAATTGCTTAAACACACACCGTTCTTCTTCTTGATTCTCAAGATACTCAACAAATTTAAAATATGAAATATTGTGAGCATTTGAATACCCTTTAAATATTTTTTTAAGTAAAATTTATAAATATATTTTTTGCTTTTAGGGATTTTCTTAAACATCTTGGCTTCTGTGGCCATTGTTGGTGTTTTTGCTATTGCTGGTCAGTCCGCTTGTCGCGATCCTTCTGAGGTTGGACACACCTTTCCTAATCATTGGGATCCGTCTAAATTCTGGTATTGCGCAAAATTAAATGAAGTTGCTGTGGAAATGAACTGTCCTAAGGATGAAGCCTATTTACATTTGTTAAAGGCTTGTGTCCCTTGGCCAAATTGGGTGTGGAAGAAACCAGAAAATCCTCCTACTGTTGCCTGATTTTAAAAAAAATATATATTAAATAAAGATCTAGAAAAAACAAAGGTTTATTCTTTGTGGGTTTGAAAATTAAGAGTACCAACACGTAGGATTATTATTTGACTCTTCCCGTCTAAATTTATATCTGCAGTCAAGATGAACGTTGATTACTGACGCAGAATAAAAGAAAAATTTTTTTTAAATGTCTTAATCAAAGAAACATAGGGCTTTGATATACATTATAGAAAGCTTTTGTCCGAACTTTCATCCAGATGGTTTTAAAAAATAGAAAACAGAATGTCGGTGAAAAAAATCCTCAACATAAGACACTTTTGAAAATACGAACTTACCAAATCATTTGAAAATAAGTAATTTTTATTATTACAAAATGCTTACAAACATAAAAACACATACAGACTTACATACTTATGTGAAAAACAATTTGTCTGACTACTTGTTTTTCGTAATCAGTGCACCTATCAAACTGTGGGAAAAAATAGACTATAAAATATAAATATCTGACCAATAAAACTTAATTTTAAAAATAAAAATTATATATATTTTATTTCTAGTAACACTAAAGTGATGATTTGTTTTTATTTAAAATTGCATAAAAACTATTTTTTCAGCATCCCACAGCGTTTAAAGCAAATCAAATAAATGAAGAGATGATGATCGGTTAATTTTTACGAAAAACACAAACTCTTTGTTTTAGTTTATTGTTGCATAAAATACTCTTCTATAGACACTGAATTCAAATTAAAATCAACAACAACCGCAGAAAATTGTAATAGAATTTGCTGCTTCAGTTATCTTCTTCAGTTGGAGTTGCCAGATAATTTTTAATTTTCCAGTTTTCTTGTGAACGTTTTCTGACTTAACATTTATGTAAATGTTATTTATCTTAAAGTTCTATTTAAATATAATATTCCAATAAATATAACATAACATTTTTTATATATTTCTTTATTTTATAATTTAAAACCCGCATTATTTTAAAAAAACCTCTTCTAAATAAAAATATTCACTAACCACAGACAACGTTTCTTGATCTTTTATTTAGATTAAGAAGATCAAAAAGAAAATTCCTTCCTCTTCTATTTTTATAAAAATTGTAAACATTAAAAAATATCATTTTCAAATAAAATTTTAATATTAAAAAAATATTTAATATTACTAATCAATTTGCATTAAAAATAAAATAGTTCGGATTACAATAAGGAATGTTAATCGATATTAATTTTTAAGAATCTTTAAAATTTCGAGGTTTCAAGATTGTTTAAACTTTTGTGTTTTTTAGTGTGCAATAATTTTTGGCTAAAAAATAACTGCAATAAATAACTGACGGCTTGTTTTTGTGCAAATTACTTGTTTTAGGGATTAGAAATTTTAGTTTCTCATAAAATTGCTTTTATCAGTATCTTCTTTCTGTAACTTAAGTGAGAAATTTTTCAAATAAAATCTTATGGTCATCCTGTTTTTTGTTTGGTGTGATAAAGTTCCTCTTGAAATTTTTGACAAATTGTTGTTTACCGTGTGAAAAATAAGACCACTTAGTTACAACAGAAGAGATTAAAATGATAATCTGTAAATTTTACAAAATAAATATCTGTTTCAAAATAATCAGTTTTATTTGTTGTTGTTGTTGTTGGTCGCTCTTAAATATGCAAATCTTCTCCAACTAAAAAAGTTAATAAACTTCAACCCTTAGAATAAATAGGAAAATTTTTAGAAACAAAAATAAGAATCAAAATTATGTTAAGAATAAATTTTTTTATGCTTTTTTATGAAAAATAAACTTTGTTAATTTTATTTTAAAAAACCACGCTTATTTTGTAAGTCACAATATCATAAAAGCTACGATGTAAGTGTTTTGTTTTCAATTTTATTTTTATTTATTTATTTTTTATTTGTAAAATTAGGATTATTTTGGTTAGAAAATAACATGTTGCCTTAAATTTCATGTTTGGAAATCTAGATCACACTCCAAGGACTAGAAAATAAAAACAATTATAATAAAGGAGGATTTTGCTTACCTCTGCACTGAGGTTAAGCGAAAATGCACTTTATATTTTAGCTTTCCAATTAAACAATATTTTTAATTTTTTTGTGTTTTTTTTCTGTGTCTCATTAAATATTTTTTTTTAGCCGAGACTCCCTAAGCTCGGTAAAGTTGGCAAAAGCCAGTTTTAAATAAGTCCTGTTGAATTAATTCTTCAGTTAGGACCTTTTAAGCGGCCATGCTAAATTTGGACAACATAAAATCTTTAAAAGAAGGAACGATGGAAGGCCAAGGTCGGAAATGTCATCAAATGTAAGAAGTATAGTATTGTAAGGAATATGACTAAAAGTCTCAATGTCTACTAAAGAAGAGAATGTGTTATTAACGTTAACATATCCTTAATATTCTCTAAGTGGGAAACAAATTTCCCAAACATAAATATATTTCAAACAAATTATTATTTTATCGAGGTATATTATAAAGATAACAGTGCGAGATACCAGCAAAATGACATGAACTTTCTGCTTCGCTATCTTCAAGGCAGTCATCAGTTTATACAGTTTTATAAAAAAAGTAGAATATTAAAAATTAAACATTTATTTCTTTATAAAAGTCTCTATATATTAAAATAATTAATTGTCAATGAATTATCACAAGATATATTTTTTAAATTTACTGCGCTAGCTAACCTTCGAGTGGCAAATTGTTAAACTTTATATTTATATTCATATTTTTTAACACAAATATGTTGAAATTAAATCTTATTGTTGTATCTTTTTACTCGAACTACGAGTATTTTTACAAAAAAAAATATATTTTTTAGTTTGGCTTAAGTTCTCTCTACAGTTAATTACAGTTAAAAATGAACTTAAAAATAACAATTTATATGTAAAAATTTTTATACAAAAATAATTATATTAATAAATTTGGCCACAAATAGATAACCACGGCAACACTTTTCAGTGCATAAAGATGAGCATAAAACCGAAAACAAAGATCAAAATAAAACAAAAACTAAAAGAAAGAAACACAATAAACTTGAAGAAATAAACTTTGCGATGTTTTTAATTTTTTTAACTACTTCAAATTTGTTACTGACTTCGTCTCGCTTTAAAATTTAAATTGCTTTTTTCCATTTGTATTGTTTGATTTTATTGTTGTTTTCTTAAGCTGGAAAAAATCGTTACATTTTAGTATAAAAGCTAATGTTGCGGCCCAAAAGTAATCATAGTCCACATTAATCTATCGGAATAAACACATTGGAAACAACATAAACATCATCTTGGAATTAATTTAAAGTATTGAACTCATCATTTTCTTAAAAATTAACAAAAAAATTGATTGCTGTTAAGAGTTTTTAAGTGGTAAAACGTATCTAAAAAGAAAAAAGCTAAAATAAAAAAAAACAACAGCAACTTATAAAAAATATTTAAAAATCATTGAGTTAAGAAATTGTAATATTTAATTACTAACTTTATTTCAATAAATATTCAGTTCAAAGTGGTTTATGTGCACATAATACAAAAATCTTCGCGAGTTAAGTTATAAGGAAATAAAAAAAAAACGTTGAGATCAAAAATGTAACGAAATCAAAATTTGAAAATTAAATTTAAAATTTTATTTTTATGAACGTTTCTAGCAAATACGAAGTTATATACCCCAATGTCATCTTTTAAATACTTCTCTTATAGAAAATATATTAAAATAATATTTTTTGCCTTTTTTTGTGATAAAAGAGTTTTTGTTGGGTTTAGCGTTTTTTGCAGTTAAAACGATTTTTATCCATTTTTTCATTTTAGCAGATGTCCGCAATTTTGTGTCGATTGTGCTCTTTTTAATAAGAAAATTAGAAATTGTCTGTTTCTACAGAAAACATATTTCCTTTAACATAATTCTACTCAAACTAATTTAAATAAAAGTTTAAGTTGTAAAACATCACACAAAAATTAAACTTAAATAAAAAAATTGTTTTCGAAAGATGCATACAAAGCATTGACATTAGAAACTAATTTCTGGTATCGGCGCAAACGTTCCTAAAGAACCGCATTCTAAACATTTAATTTTGAGCGATTTTTTTGAGCATTGCTGGCTGTACGTAACTAATAACACGAACATTGTTGGCCTCGAAAGTATCAATTGTTGCTGCTTCATCAGCATAAGCAGTCCAGTTCAAATAGTCCAACAGGAATAATTCGAGAGATATTAAATTGCACGACTTTTTCTCAATATTTCGATTTCAATAAGTCAATGGTTAGGTCGCCTTATGGCACGTAACACCATCTTGTTGCAACCGTCCTTATCAATGTCATCAATATTTTTAAACCAAAATTCACTGATCATGGCACGGTAACGATCTTCATCGATTCTAACTTCAGCTAAGGCTTTATTTTTAAGAATTAAGCTCCAATAATTACACCAGCATATAAACGCAGGAAAGGGTAAATTTTCTGGGTGTAATGTCTGACATAGATTGTGTTTACTTCATATTCGTCAATTTTATTATTTAACAATCCCGTTTACCGAGCAGTAAAACTTAATTTTGCGATAAATCGACTTGTTTTAAAAGGAAATCTAGATAATTTGATAATGTTATTTAAGCATAAATCCGGTTATGATGATATGTCAGAGTATACTCATCATAATTGTCAGAAAGTGAGCGCAGTCCGATAGTTCGTTTAATAGTCATCACACCACCGCTCTCCTCATCAATTTAAGTGTACAGTTTTTCTTATTTTTTTTTTTTCGTAACTTTATAATTCTCATACGTTTTACTAATTTAGTCCTCGACACGCTAACGGTAATGATGCATCTTGTTTAGCCACCTTAGTGATGATACGAAATACTAACTTGTTCAGATTTCACATTTAATATATTAATTGTCTTAACTCAATGAATCTATATTTTTTTTCAGACAGCATCCTGGACTTAGAAAATTTTTTATTAAGGACTTTTTTTTGCATTCTACTGGGACGACAAGCCCCTTTGTTTGATACCCATACTAAGGGAGTTAGAAAATATATATATACGTGTGTATATATTGTGATCCGCGATTTTGTGGCTTCGGCTATTTCGGATTTAAGAATATTAATAATCATTAATAATTTCTAAATTTGATCTACAAAAGATGTAATCAAAAGTCACTTGACTTTGAATCTGAATCAATCAAGTACGTTTTCATTTTCTCTCGTAGCGTTGTCGATAACATCAAGTTTTCAGAAGTTCAATGTCATGCGATTTCATGTTTGAAAATGATTTCGAAAAAGCAGTAGTTATGATACGGTCACGTTGGGCATATTTTTTTTTTAAGCAAACGCGTGAATACTAATTTTCCAAAAATTAATTGAAAATTAACACCGATATAAGATAATGAAGATCATCAGCAGACCTCATAAAGTAAATATATTCTGATTTCTTATGCATTGCAAAGTCGAATGAGCGATGTCCGTCTGTACGTCCGTGTAAGTGTTGAAATAAACTTTGCAAAGGCAAAAAATGAACTAGAGAAAATTTAAATACACAAGTCGATCAGACACAGTTTCGAAAAATTTTCTATTGAAAATCAGCATGATCGTCGGTTCATATCCCTTGAGAGCAGTGGAACAACAAAATACTTCAAAAAACATAAGTATATAGAGCGATAGAGAACTAAAAAAAAGAAAAATACAGCAAGTGAAGTATTAGCGCTCGTCCATATTCTTCGAGTCATGGCCCTCTGAAATTTTCATAAAAAAGTTCCATTGTTAATATGGGTATCAGTTAAAAGCTTTTGAAGAGATCTATCAGGAAATGCTAATTTTAAAATATGCTTAGACAATTAAGAGCCGTGTCATTTTGATGTGAAATTATAAATAATACTAAATTTTTTTTTTAATTTTTTATATCCCTGTCAACCCATCATTTGTTTTCTAGATTGGAGTTACCCATGGCCGAATATAACACTCTTACCTTTTTTTCCTCTTTTAAAAAAATTTTTAAAAAATTTCACTTGTTCGTCGTTGTTTTGTAAGAGTTTATTTAAAAGCCAATTTATTTTTGAATTTATTTTGAGAACGTTTTCTAGTATTAAGCTAAGTTGCATTTTCCCATTTGATCTGCTGTTTAAGCTTAACAATAATAACAATATTGGCTTCAAATTCAAAGCTGCTATTTTGTTTTATTTTTTATTTTTTTTTTTTTTTTTGTTTTGTTACGTCAACGCATTAAATTTCCGTGCCAAAATGTTTGTTAATTTATTGTTAATAATTCATATTTAATAAAGCTTACGGTAAATATTGGTAAATTCGCTTATGATCTTAAGCATGACACAATAAATTATCTGGTTAGTGCAGTAGCTGTTTTTGGCATTTAAATTACGTCTTTTACATGTAGCTTCACACCCAAAACTAAAAAGTTGATATAAAGTAATCAGCTGTCAAACTGCACTTACCTAATAAAGTATAGGATCATGATTTTAATTGCTTTTTTAGTTTTTGTGTCTTTTAGTTGCTTTTTTTCTGTTTCTAATGAAAATTAATGACAATTTTATTGCTTTTTAATAAGCAACATTGTAATCCTTTGCAATTGTTTGTTTCACATCGCAATATATTAAATAAAAATTCTGGTGTTCCATACTTCACTCATTTTTAAAAAGGAATTATCAAAGAAAATTTATCTCTAGTAAAACGTGGAACAGGGAGAATAATTTATAATTATAATTTTGTTGCGCTGCTTAATGTTGAAAACGTTATAGAAATTATCACAAATATTTCGTTTTGTTTAAAAATTTTCTTTTATTAAATTGGTTTTACTTCTTCTTCATCTACAAGCTTCCATAATTATTCTATAAGGTTGAAATCATGCCACTGTGACGATCAATTCAAACCACAATCTAAAGCAAAATATTGTCATTGCCTTCTATATTGAAAAATAAAGTGATGCTAATTTAAATACGCTATTAGTTATGGAGGGCTGGATTTTAAATGTTTAACTTTTAACATCACTCTAAAGTTATTTAATCAAAGTGTTTGTCTTTTAGTATCTGATGTTTAGCGGAATGTACTCTATTGTACTAAAGGAAAGTACTGGGCAGAAGTAATTGATTTTTTTTAGTCGAGTTTTGAAAGACTTCCTCTGAAACTGCTTAATATGCTTCCTTACGCTTAGTCACGCCTAGCAATTCTAAAATATTGAGATAAGAAACTAAATTTTTTCCATGTTTTTAATAGTTGTAATAAGGTCTAAGTTTGTTAGGCTTTTGACAGATGTATTTTTATTCTGGAATAAAGTGAGAAAAGCACGTTTTTCTCACTAAAAACTTATTAAAAGAGATTTTACTCTTCTGATTTTACTCTTCTGGTAAAATATTTGCATCGTCCCTTAAAATATTTTAAATAGAAATTCTGCAGAAGACTAACGGCCTTTTAGTAGTGGTCGTCTTCCTCTTCCCGCAAAAAATTGCCTTATCAAAAACTCTTTAATTTTAGATGCGTTTGCAAAACTAAATCTGTGTTCATTCTCATTACTGGTACAGTACATCGCCATGATACAATGAGAGTTATCATTGAGGAAGTTTATATATATTTTTTTAATCAAATGCAAATGAAATTTTATTTAAAATTTTTCTATTTGGTAAATCTTCAACATCGAAGTATTCGAGGAATTTTGGTCTAAATTACAAAAACAAAATTAATTTTTATTTTTATTAAAGAAAATGGAATTTATCGCCTAATAAACACAGACCTTACATCACTCTCAGATTAAGCCATAAAATTTAGTGAATAAATTATTTGGGAAAAAAGATGCTGGTGTTAGTTAATGGTGATTAATGTTTAACATCAATCACCATAGTATGTCTTATAAACTCATGCATGTTACATGAATCAAACAAAAAATTAAAAAAAAAGAAAACTAAAATAAATCTGCCAGTATTGGCTTCAATGAAATTTATAACAAGTGTAATTTACTATCACTATAACAACGTACGCATTTACGTATCAATTTGTTGTACAAATCATATTAAATCATATCATATCATATTATCTTTTTGTATTAAAGCAAACATAGGTTATGGTCTATGTTCGCAATAACATTGAAAAAATTAAAAATTTTGAAATATACTAATTTATATCTATCAACTCGCTTGTAAATATAAAGCCTGTATGTTATGTGGCTCAAACCAATACGAACATATATACAAAAAAAAAAAAAAAATAAATAAATAAATAATTAAATTCCGCAAAAAGAAAAATACATGCAAATGGTTTTACGTACTTGAAGATGTAATAAAAAATGAAAAAGAATAAAGATAAAAATAATAAAAAAAAAAACAATAAATAAATAAAAAATTGTATAACCCACTGTTAAAACTAATTTAACATAAGGAAACTCATAACCAACTCTTACATGCTAATAAAAATGCAATCGCTTATACTGATGCCAGAGATAAATAAAAAAAAATATTCAAGAAATTTCAAATTGCTCTAAGTTACATGTGAATGTATGTGTATCATAGTTTTGCCGTTTAATTTTGTTCACTAAGATTTTGTGTTACGTTTACTACAATATTTGTGCATATATTTGTGTGCTTGTGTCAATGGGAGCCTGTTTGTGCCATATTTACATAAATAACACAAGGGACACGCTCACTTACATCTTCCCATGTTTTTTTAATGCACATTTATATAGTAAAATGCTTTATTTGGATACAATAGGTGTACAATAAGTGTACGATAGGTGTGAAAAATTTTAACCCTCTACATGAAAATAGTTCTCTTCTGTAGTTTAGCTGGGTTGAAGATGATAAAACAGGCAACCTACATACATTCTTACCAACTTCTGAAAGACTTGCCGAAGCGGTACTTGCTGACCAAAATAAGATCTAAGCTCTCAAACAATTCTGTTTCTAATATTTTAGTAACAAAATTAAACTGTGACTTGCTAAAAATAGAATAACAACAGTTTAACTTTAACCACACAGAGAAATTTAAACGTACATGTGCATATGTACTTATTTAGTTAATGGACTATTTTTAAATTCTTTATTTATTCCTTGTAATTGCTATTGAATTATTACAATTTTTTTAAATAACTTGGGTAACACAATTGTCGATTTTATTTGCAAAAGTTTAATGAATTACAGAAATTCTTATGCCAGTAGAAAGGTTAGGGATGGACAAAAAAACATCGATGTTTTAAAAACACTTGATGTATTGTGTCTAATCATCGATATAATCCGATGTTTTTTTCGCTCCTAAACAATCGGAAAATATCGATGTTTTCTTTTGATGCATCGAAATGAAAAATTGTATTCAAGACGCCTAGATTAATATATAAACGTGTTCATAGAAATTGGAAAAGCAACATGAGTGAAGTGTCTGATGAAATTTCAGGTTATTTGAGGACTCCTGTTAGAAGACTGAACGAAAATCCGTTGGATATTTGAAAGAAATATAAATCGCAGTTTCCTTAGCTTTACAAGATCGGTTCCGTCTGAAAGCCTATTTTCACAAGCGGCGCAGGTGATGACTCAACAAAGAAACAGACTGAGAGGTGAAAGACTTTGTAAACTTTAATTTCTTAACAGTATTGAACAACAGTATTGGGAGATGTTAAATAACTTAAGATTTTTTGAAAATATAATAATAAATAAAAAAAAACATCAAAACTTCAATAATAAATAACTAAAAAAAAACAATCGATGTATTAAAAACATCAATGTATTTTATGAAGTATCGATGCAACATCGATGTATGTTTGCGATACATCGCATGGAAAAAAAAACATCGATGTTTTTTTACCGTGTCCATCCCTAAGAAAGGTATTTTTGAGAGCTTCAAAGAGATAGCCATGTCATTAATATCTATACTTTATTCTAAAAGCTAAGGCCAATAAAAATATTAAGTTTGGAGCCCTGTAATTTCAGACTTTTTTCCTTTAAATGCTTTTTTCATTTTGGCGATTTTTGTTTGGCATTTTTATTTTTTTCATATTTTAGAAAATTTCAAGAATATGTATCTCACGCTCTTTAAGAAACAGTAAACTGTCAAAATTTTATATATGGAATGATAGAATACATTTTTTTGTTGTATTCTGTATAATAATGTACTAACTTTGAAGATTTCTTAAGGCCCAACTATAATGTGCATATACTAGCTTATGCCAACTTATACAACTGTGCAAATGCATATAAATCAAATGTGGTAAACTATAATGTACTTGAGAGAACTTTTCGTCAAGTTTCGTCAAATATCATTTGCTTATGCAATGTACGAAACTGATCGCACATTCCGTACAGAAACAGCTGATTGCGCTTGGTGTATACATACATAAATTGATAAAGAAAAAATTGCAATGGAGAGCAACAGTGAAAAGAATTTTTTTTTAATATTATAGAAAATGTATAAAAAAAGTTTTTATATGAAAAAAAGACACGTTTTATTAAAACAATTCGCTATAAAATTTATTTTTTAATTGCTTCCGAATTAAATCATGCACACCGTTGCATCTTTTGGTACTTTTGGCCAAAAATACATAAACAAAAAAAAAAAAAAAACATGCCATTTTTATGGAATTTTATTGAAAACATTTATTTAGATCAGTGTTATTAAATATATATAAAATATTATTGCGAAGCCTTTTTCTTTACAAATTTAATTTATTTAAAAAAAATATGTATTTTTAGGAAAGTAGCTATGCAAGCTAGCTTATGCACATTATAGTTAGGCCTTTAAGCAAAGTACGAACGGCTTCGTTGTTTGCTTAAGATAATCACACTTGAGGAAACTTCACGAAAAATCGCTTAAGTACATTACAGTTATACACACGTGATTATGTGATATCGCACAGTTGTTTAAGTTATCTTAAGCACATTACAGTTAGGCCTTTAGGTGCTTATAAACTACACTATGGCTCTGATAGTATGACCCGTTGTAAGTTTTGTCATTATGAGTTTTCATATTTTTACCGTAATACAAAATTATTTAAAAACAATAATTGTGGTAAGCTAAATTGAAATGAGTTTTTCAAGTTTCTTACTCCCTTCAAAAAAAAAAAAAGAAGAAGAAGAAGAAGTCTAAAAATATGTCTGTCTAAAAATTATTTGTATAAAAAATCAGTTTTGTATTGACATCTGGCGAACAAATCAAAAATCACATTTCGTAAAAAGCAAGCCTTTTTTTTAGTAGATAATTAAATTTTCAAGATCTCTAGAATAGCGTTTGATAAAGAGTAAGCTTGCGTTCATGATCAAAAAATCGAAATTTTTAAAATCTGAACCCAAAAATAATCTGTTAAATTATCGCAGCGGCTTAGCTGCTAGAAATTTTGCTTACAAAACAAGAGTGAGCCGCTACTCGTTTTAAAAATACATTACATATATCGCAGTGTCTTAATTTAATTTTATTCTTAAAAAAAATTAATCATATAAATTAAAAAATTATTCACATAATTTATTTTACTAAATTACAAAAACTTAAGCCAAATTAAAATTAAAACCATGACTTTTGGCATTTACTGCCTCTT
Source organism: Cistogaster globosa (assembly GCA_937654795.1). Taxonomy (NCBI): domain Eukaryota; kingdom Metazoa; phylum Arthropoda; class Insecta; order Diptera; family Tachinidae; genus Cistogaster; species Cistogaster globosa. The sequence continues at coordinate 45,200,306 of OW569403.1, read as the reverse complement.
AACTGAAGTGCTAGCAGTGCTCTTTTTCTTTTTTTTTATTGCGTTTTTATAATTTTTTTATTTACGCAAAAGTTTTGCATTGATTCAGAAAACATATTTAATTAATTAATAAGTATGAAATTAAAATTTTTCTAAGGTAATTCATATTTTATCTGTTGATCGTTAACCTTTATATTGCAAAAACCGGCGTGTAGAAAAATCTTTTTTATCGCACTTGAATTCCTACATTAGGGAAGTTTTAAATCATGTAAACGTCAATTACCATTTTATTTGCTAACAAATTAATTTATTTTTTCTTTACTCACTTCTATTGTTTTCCCAAGAAACGCAATATGCAAAATTGCAAATGAAAACAAAGTGCTTGTTCGCAACAAGTCTGCAAAAAATCTTACCAAGATGACCTCGCATTATGCTTGTAATCATGCGTTTCTTTTTTTAATGCTTTAACGTTTGAAGTTGTTTATTGCATTTATTTTTATTCGTGTTAATAAAATAAAAAATAAAAAAACTATAGATTTCTTAATTTTGAATAGCAAACAAAGTGTAAAAATAAAATGCGCTTTTAATACAATGTTTTTCCACACACACACACACACACATACTCACCCATACACAAATATGACTAATAGAAAAATAAAATTTCTTATTAAACTTTTTAAACCATTAATTCTCTGCTGCTTTTCTTAAAAATTATATTCGAAAATACTTTATACACTCAAATAAATTTAGTTGGATTTTTAATTAGGAAGTACCACAACCAAAAACTGTCAGCGTGTTATTTTCGTTTAACACTTAATAACCTGCAATTAAGTTTGCAATATCATCTCGTTTTTGTTTACCTGCTAAATTTTTATTTTTTTTTGTTAAACTGTTATGATTAATTAAAATGAAACTTTTAACATAAACATAAATGCTGATAAAAGAAAAAGAAATGTATTTGGACACCTTAAATCCACAAATCAATTTTTTAACGTTCAATCGCTTATCTAATTTCAGTTAAAACAAGAAGAAATTTAGGCACAGGTTTTGACTGTAATTTCAACTAATTGAGCTCATTATGAAGTTATTTACCAGCGCAGCTGCGGTAAGTGTTTTGAGTATCGTGGTTTTTACATATGGTTTTGTATGTGTGTTTTTCATTTTTTCTTTGTCACAGCTTTTATGCGTTACTTTGTTTGTATTAAACGGTGAGGCCTTAAAACGTGAGGCGCCTATTAGCAATAGTTATCTTGCACCTTCAGGTCAAAAGGCTAATGGTAATGGTGGATCATATAGTTCACCTGCAAATTCATATTTGCCTCCAGCATCAGGCCCCGCTTCAAATACTTATGCTCCTAGTGCTCCATCAGGGGGCCCTTATGCCAGTGCCCCTGCTGCACCTTCAAAAACTTATGGCCCTCCTCCCAAAAGTCCATCTTCTAGTTACGGTCCTCCACCACCACCATCGGGTCCTGCTGCTAGTTATGGACCTCCTAGTCGTCCCAGCTCAAGTTACGGTCCACCTAAAAAGAATGGTTCTCGTCGGCCATCTAATGGTTTTGGACCACCACCTGGCGGTCGTCCCTCTTCTAGCTATGGTCCACCAAAGCAACCTTCATCAAATTATGGACCTCCATCTCGCCCATCTTCTAGTTATGGACCTTCGAAATCTATGCCGCCATCTTCTTCGTACGGTGCTCCTGCAAAATCGCCACCTAAGCCTTCTTCTAACTACGGTGCTCCTTCGAAGACACCCTCTTCCAGTTACAGTAAACCAGCTAAAGTACCATCGTCAAACTATGGTGCTCCTTCAAAAACACCTTCCTCCAGCTATGGTGCCCCTGCAAAGTCTCCTTCTGCTCCTTCCAACAGCTATGGTGCTCCTGCTAAAACACAATCATCCGGCAATGGGGCCCCTGAGAAAGCACCATCTAGCAGTTATGGTGCTCCTGCAGCTCAGGCACCGTCTTTCAGTTATGACGCCCCTTCTCAAGGATCATCTAATGGTTTTCAGTCAATTCAACCACCATCTACTAGTTATGGAACTCCAGACAAAACACCTGCATCGAGCTATGGAGTCCCTTCAGTCCCAGCACCTTCTTCGAGTTATGGAGCACCATCGGCTGCAGCTCCTTCCTCAAACTATGGTGCTCCTGCAGGTCAAGCTCCTTCAAGTAGTTACAGTGCGCCGTCAGCACCAGCTCCCTCATCTAGCTATGGTGCACCTGCTGCTCAGGCACCTTCTACTACGTATGGCGCACCAAGCGCACAGTTGCCTTCATCTAGCTATGGTGCACCTGCTGCTCAAGCACCTTCTTCCAGTTATGGCGCACCAGGCGCACAAACTCCATCATCTAGCTACGATGTTCCTGCAGCTAAGGCTCCTTCATCCAGTTATGGTGCCCCTTCTGCTCAAGCACCTGCAAGCAGTTACGGTGCCCCTGCTTCCCAAGCGCCATCATCTAATTATGGAGTACCTAGTGCTCAGTCACCTTCGTCCAGTTATAGCGCTCCTTCTTCTCAAGCTCCTTCAAATAGTTATGCTGTCCCAGCTCCATCTTCAAGTTATAGTGCTCCCTCAGCTCAAGCTCCTTCATCCAATTATGGAGCTCCTCCAGCTCAAGCACCATCATCCAGTTACGCAGCTCCTGCTGCTCAGAGTCCATCATTTAGCTACGCGGCTCCTGCAGCTAATGCGCCATCGTCAAACTACGGTACGCCACCAGCGCAGGCTCCTTCCACCACTTACGGTGCCCCAGCACAATCTTCAAGTTATAACGCTCCCTCAGTTCAAGCTCCTTCATCAAACTACGGTGCTCCTGCTGCTCAAGCTCCTGTATCTAGTTATGGCGCTCCAGCAGCTCAAGCACCATCATCTAGCTACAGTGCTCCTGCTTCTCAAGCACCTTCATCTAGCTACGCTGTACCAGCAGCGCAAAGCTCTTCCTCCGGTTACAGTGCCTCTAGTGCACAAGCTCCTTCATCTAGTTACGGCCCTCCTCCTGGTCAAGCACCATCGTCCAGCTATGGTGCACCTGCTGCTCAAGCACCATCTTCCAGTTATGGCGTACCAGGTGCACAGACGCCTTCATCTAGCTATGGTGCACCTGCTGCTCAGGCACCATCTTCTACTTATGGCGCACCAGGCACGCAAATGCCATCATCTAGCTACGGTGCACCTGCTGCTCCAGCATCAAGTTACGGTGCACCATCTCCCCAACTCCCTTTATCCAGTTACGGTACACCTGCTTCTCAGACTCCATCCTCTCAAGCACCCTCTTCCAGCTACGGTGCTCCCTTACAAAATCCCTTTTCAAGCTATAATGCTCCAGTAATTCAGGCACCTTCATCTAGCTATGGAGTTCCTACCGGCCCATCTACTAGTTATAGTGCTCCCTCTCAACAATCAGGTTCTTCTTCTGGATACTCATTAGGTCCTTCGACCAGTTATGATGTTTCTCCTCAGCAGCCATCATCTAGTTATGGGGCGCCAGCAGGCCCATCCTCTAGTTACAATTCCCCATCAGCTCCTAGCTCATCATACGAGGAACCTTCACAAAATAGTGTATCAGCACCTGACTTTAGTGCACCATCCTCAAGCTACGGCGCCCCTACTGGACCATCTACATCGTACAATGCTCCCTCAGCTCCCTCTTCTTCTTACGGTGCTTCTGCAACTGGCAATGGCAACAATGGTGGTGCTGACGGATATTCGTACTCCGCTCCCAGTAAAGTGCCCGACACAATACCACAAGAATATTCCGCTGATGGTGGTTACTCTTATTAGACATAATAAATCAGGGATTTCATATTTAAACTCTATTCCTGATACGAAAACGTGCCTTAATTTCAAATTATTCATTCTTAACATAACTTCGGTTTAAAAATTTCCTTACGTAAAACAAGCAGGGGACTTTTTGTATCTGCAAGATGCGAGAGGCAAAATATTCTCTCATGTCCGTATAAAAAAATTCAATTTCAAATTAAAATAAAATGCTCTCATATATGTATAATACATAAATAAACAAATAAAATTACAAATAGAAAAAATTAAAAATTAAACAATTTTGTTGCTACATCAGGGTTGGATCTTTTACCACAATTAATTTATCAACAATAGCGGATACCATGTTATTAGCTTTTTTTTCTTAATAACAATTTTTTAATATATTTTTCCTCTCTTTCTCTTTAACTTTCCAACTTTACAAATAAAAATGTCTAAGACCCAAAAAATATTTCCTAATCAAATGTGATTTTAAATTTAAAAAGTGTTTTAAAAAAACACCCGAAAATATTTTTTAGGACTCCGGTGAAACTCAAATTACTTTAGGTCTTCTTTAACAAATATGCGCCTTTAATCCAGTGGCCCAGACTACAATATAGTGTAGTTCCGGCGGAACTTAAAATCACAGTCTCCTGTCTTACCAACCAGAATGACCTACAGTATATGTTTTCCTTTTTTAAACGAACTCGAGAAGGTGTAAACTGCTGTTTTCAATTTATTTGCCTTTAAAGCTACTCATTCACCGGGACTTTTCGAAGTTCTTTTAGGTTTTGAATTTTATTTGTGCGTTAGAAGGGAAAGTACAAAATTACATGTATTCTTTCGTATCTAGAAGCGAAAAAAGGCAAACGGGACAAACACAATCATTTTCAATGATTTTTTACAGGCTTGATACAAAGTGAACCCAGGCAACGTCAAGTAAAATAATCGATATTTCCTGTTTAGGTTTTTGCAACATTCATTCAAATTACTAAGCGAGAACATACTTGAGCAGTTCTTTTACAAACTAATAAATTTATAATTTAATTATTTTGTAAACCTAAAAATATTTTAGCAAACTGAGGCATTTCCTTCTCATTTAAATTTCCACAATCAAAAGCATCAAAAAGAAAATTGTGTAACATGACACCGTGGAAAATGTTGCTGTTGTTCCGTAACAAAAATTTCTGGCGATTTATGAACACAGATAAAGTGACAATCATTCACACAGGCAAAATGAGAAAATAAAAAGCACAGGCAGAGTCGATCTACTTAATACATTTGTTGTTGTGTTGTAACATTACAGTTAAATTAGTTCAACTAATAAAAAATCATTCGGTTAGAAGTACAAGTGCTCTATTTACATACACAAACAAAATTAAACAATAGTTTTATTTAGATGCCAAACACTAATTGACAACATCTTTAAACCGAATCATATTATATTTGTTTCTACTTGCAAACAAAACATAATTATTGCAACTAGAGACTGGAAACGACAGTTTTCCCACAAATGTTTTTGATTTTAATTAGTTTATTCTGTCTGCAATCTAAACTAAGGTAGTGAGTTAATTGAAAACACCTGTCACATATCAACGAAAATAATAATTACAGCTATGAACTAGAGATGTCAGATATGGCGATTTGTCGCCAAACGTTGTGATTTTTAAACATGTTTGGCATTAACATTTTAATTTGGTGGCTTAGCGGCTTTCTGACAATTAAAAAAACTTTGCGATTTTCATTGTTATGTTTACATAAGCATTACCTAGAGTCTATAACTTAAAAAAGTATAAATAATTTGATAAGAAACAAAAAATCATAATTTAGGCGATTTTTTAAATTGATTTTGGAAAACTCTTTGAAAAAATCTAACAACTCTGGTATACACATATGCATGTAAATATAGCACGAATATACGAATATCTTTAATAAGCCAAGTAAACAGGCAAGTTTTATCTCAAATTTATAATTTTCTTTCTTAGCTTTTAATAATTTTAAAAGAATCTTAAGCTTTCCTAACAAAGAAAGCTAAATTTTTTCAATTTTAGAAATGTTTTAGTTATCAAGTAAAATTATTTAAAGCTTATCGTATTGTTAATAATAGAAATAAAAACGTTTAATTTTAAACAATTAAAAAATCAAAAGGTTATCAATTCGTGTGTTTTTTATGTGTTTTATCAGAACTCCATGAGTTTTCAACCAAACTTAGAATTGTTTTCTTTATGGAAAGGTTATGCTTACGGAAAAATAAAGGTTGTGCTCATGCATTACAGTTTACTTTTACTTGACTTTTACCCATCATTTTTGTATGGGGATGACCTCTAATATAAAAAGTGAATAAAAACTGACTTTCAGAATTACAGGGTATATCCACAAAAGGCCTGCTTTTGAGTTATCTTTAATACTGTTACAGACATACTTTTGATTTTAACTTAGCGTGTAAATAATATAAAATAAACAAATAAAGATTATCCCTCAGAGGCATGACTTAATGTATACAACAGCAGCTTTTAAAAGGTAATAAAAAAACACTCGAAATTTTATTCGTTGCAACAGGCAACAAAAATATAAAATTATAATTAAAAGGGTACTCCATACAAAACGTGATTTTGACGTAAATGGGCTTATTTTTGAGTCGTAATGAGCCGATTCTTGAAACTTACACAAAGTGTGTAAAACTATATTTGATGCATCAAGTATAAAATATAAAATTTTTGTTAAACTGTGTCCTTTGCTTTTAATTTAAACCACAAGAGGGGATATATATTATAAACTTCGCAAAATGAAATAAAATACAAATACATACTATTACAATCTCCGTATATACGTGAAAAATACATCTGCATTGGGACACCCTGTAGAGACTTTCTCTTTAATCTTTAACTGGAGTTCAGTTGCTTAAGTTGTTTCTGTCTTCGAGAGATACAGGCACTCGACAGAAGTAGAGACATTGTTTTTTTATAAGGACCAGCAATCAGGGTATGACTGCTACTTATGCAATGCATTATTCCAAAACTAGAAAATTAGGTTGTGGAAGGGGGATGGAGTAGCGCTTGTGAACATTTGACTTGAATCTTTGCACTCTGAAAGTGACAGGAAAGACCTCTGCAGAGAATTTGTTCCACATACGAACTGTTCGGCTTCAAAACAAATTTTCTATGTGATTTGTGGTGCGATTCATTGGCCAGTCGACTACAAAGGGATGCACTCTTGACGTGGAGCGCGTTGCGCGTACGAATGTACATTTGTAGCATCATTACTGGGGTTACAATTAAACTCTTTGGGTGCACAACCCTAAATGTAATTGCTTAGAAAATAGGTGGCAAGCTCTTCTTCCCTTACAGATTGAATACTCCCCAGAGTTTATTTTTATTAAATATACAAAACAAATTTTTATTTTATTTTGATTTCATCAACAAGGAAACCATATTAATATTTAATATAATTTTTTATTAATTTTTCATTTATATATATATAATTTTTTTTTTTCTATTTGTCTATTGTTTAAAACATTGATATGTATAAATTACATAATTAGTAATCATGTAAATAGTTAAACATCTTTATTGCAACAAAATTCAAATTAGTTATTGTAAAAGCGAAAACTATACAAGACTTATAAATACGACAGATTAAAATTATTTTAACAATAACATTTATTTATAATATATTTTAATAATAATAGGTGGTTAACATTATTTATTTATTTATATTTTTTTTATATTGGGAAAAAGGAGAGAAATGTAATTACAAATTAAAAAAAAAAAAATGAGTTAAAAAAAGAGCAAAACTATAATTGAATTATGGAAATTGTCTTTTTTTTTTTTTGTGATCTACACAGTTCTTAAGAACGCCCAAATTTTGACGCCATTCAATGGGTTTTTAAACATTTGTTTTTTGGTAGGCTGTTGATTATTAATCTCGCTAAATATAAAATTTTACTAAATATTTAATAAAGACAATTTTCTAAAGAAGTAAAGAAAAATTTATGTTTCCAAAAGTATTTTTATTTAATTTGTTCCATAAGCGTGAAGGTGAAATTGCATGTGATTATTTAATAAAATTAAGACCACACTTTCGAAACGATCAACAAAAGAGTACAATAAATCGAATAATTTTAAGTGATATTTTTATTTACTTTGACCTTTATCGTACACAAAATAATGAACTTAGGCCAAACTGAAAATTTTAATATACTTTTAATTAATAAGTCGATTATAGTTAAGCCACAAAAAAATTGGCAATAAAATATAGTCAACGTTAAATGGAAATTAATGAATTATATTAATGGATATAAAACTAATTCTTGGATTTGCTTTTACAGATTTAAAATCGTTAATACGTACTAAAAATATAAAAATTAATGACCTTTAATTCTTAAAATCCCAAGAAGTAAAGCTCTCCCAACATCAAATTTTAATTAGAATATGGAAGAATCAATGTCTTAAAATATGCAGGCAAGCAATAATTACTTGTAGCTTTGCCCGGCAATGCGTTGCGTTGGAACAAGGAACAAGGAAGATATTTTAGGCAGTGGTAAAAAAGACCGTAATTTGTTTAAATTTTATGGAAAACTCTCTGCGTAAACGATAACAGGTAACACCCCCGTAATGGACTATAAATGAATGAATAATTATTGGTGGGAAATATCTGCAATCAAAAATTTATTATGTTCCCCTGCCATAAGCTTAATCGTCTTATCTAGAGCTAATTCTTTAAAAACTTTTAAGATTGGCATCGGTCTTAATGTTGGCAAATTACTTTCCCCTACTAAGTGCTTTTTATATCTTCTGTAACATAAAAATTAATAAATTTTCAATGCGAAGTGTATTGTGGTGGTTGTGTTAATAGTCGTGCCTGCGTGTTTGTTAAAACTGAAGATTATGAGTTTTACACTCATCAACGGCTTATAATTTTTTCAAAAATCGACGTTTAGATGAGGTGATTACGAAAATTGTAATTAGAGAACACTAGCTGATGAAGTAAGAAGAACCTGCAAGAAGCCTAGGTAAGCAATAGAAATAACAACGGTAGGTGATAGTCATGTCTGGATTTGTTTAAAGGGCCGGATTAGTAAACAGGAAGAAGAAGATTGTTATTTCCAAATTTTGCCGGAGTCACAGCGTAGTGTGATTTGGTTGGTTGCGTTAATGAAATTTTCTTTCTTAAGAGAATGAAAATATTTCTATCTATAGAATTTAAAAGTTTTAAATAAGGTCATATTTTTTTCTTTTTTATTGAGGCAGGAAGGGGTTTATCATAAGGGAATACTTTTTTATACACAGTTTGGAAATTAATAATTTTGAGTAATGGCTCAAAATGTATTTAAACGTATTATTCAAATTTTGCCGTAATAGATTTTACATTATGTACTAAAGGCAAATGTTACTGTGATTCAGTAAAAAAAATTAGGAATTCGAAGTTTGACATAAAAGGTCATTAAGAAAAGTTGGGTTTGGATTAAATAAAAATGAGAGAACCTTCTACGACATTTGATTTTTAATAAGAAATTTTGAAAAACCTATTAAAAAATTTATATAAATGAAATATTTTCCATTAAATTATTAAAATCTCATTTAATTAATTTTTAATTTAAGTTTTTTAATGTACTTTTATATAATCTCTTTTAATTTAATAATTATTTACATAAATATCTTTACTCTATGAATCATTTTATTTATTGCTATAGTAACTCATTGTATAATTTTTAACCACAAAATAAATTTCAACTTTAAATATAAATTGATTGAAAATAATAATAACACTTTACTTCGTTAAAAAGTATGAAGAGTTTTTAAATTTTAAATAAATAAAGCACATTCAGATTTTATATGAATAAAATGACAATTAAAAATTGCAAAGAATTTTTTATTCAGTTTATATTCAACAAATTCTTTAAATAGTTTCTTAACAACAACATTAATAACAGACAAATATAGAATTTTAAATTAAAAAATTTACAATTTGAAAACAGACTTTGTATAAACATATTTGTTTTTATTTTATTTATTTTTTTTTTTATTTCTTAACATTTTATTTAGAAGATATGTATCATTTGATATATATGAGATTTCTATGTTTGATATGTTAATTGTGTGTTACATTTATTACAATTAATATGAATAATTTAGTTTTTTTGAGGCAGCTCTAATAGGGGTTTGTATACTTTGGACAATTATTTGGATTTTAAATAAATTTAACATTATACGTTTACAAAATAATAAAAATCAATTTTTTGTTTATATAGTATAATGGCATATATCCTTTAGTTGCTATATATGTATATATTACTTTATTTATTTATTATTATTATTATTTTATTTTTTTTTTTTTTTTTTTTTTGCTTAAATTATAAGCATCGAGTTGAAAGCATTTGAATCAATATTTAATACAAAAAAAAATTTTTTTACATTTGTATTAAATTTTAACGTTTGTGCTAACAAAAAGAAATACAATTATGTCTAAATATGTTTTAAAACTTAATAAAATTAAAATTATCATGCTAAAAAAACAATTTATTTGTTTCAGTAATTTGATCATTGAGAACTTTTATCCAAATTTTTAGAAAACACAAAAATATATTTCATTAAATTAATAAATTTTAAAGAACGACAATTTTAATTTAAAGTTAATACAATATATAAAAACTTTAACGAAATTTATCAACACAAAAAATACGATTCTATTTTTCTTCAAGTTTTTCTTAAAATGGAAATGCATTTTATTTGTGTGGTAGCTTAACCCAAACCATCAGGCAGGGCACCTCTACCTACTTTTCCGGCAATAATGCCTACTAATTAATTGTCTTATTTTCTTTGGAGGGCGATAGGCTGGAAGAAATAGATGGTAAAGTAGGGAGGTAAATAGAAAAAGTTCTGTTTTTATGACGCTACCATTGAACTTTAGGTTTATCTTTATAAAAGGAAGTATGCAAGATGATACAAAAATTGTATTAGTTTTTTTAAATTATAATTTAATTTTTTGTTTTTGATTCACCAACGGTTTAATGCTGCACAACATGTCATAATTTAATACAAATTAAGAAAATAATAGCATATGGGATGTGAACTCAGGCCACCAAATCACATTCTTTATAGTCAATATGCTAACCATGTAGGATGCAGCAATCGTACTAAAAACTAACCACGAGGTTCTGGCTTAAACGAAATACGTACAAATACCAGTTTTTTTTTTCTATAAAAAATAAATTGAATTTTTATTATAAAATATAATGGGCTTGTCAAATACTTTTTTATAATTTGCTTTTAACATTCCTTCAAAGTAATTGGAACTACAATACTGCTTTATAGAACTTGTAGAAGCAGTAGAGTCGCCAAGTGTGATGACACAATATCTAGAACTAATTATATATTTTGCTCTAATGACATTCGAAATAAGCTGCGAAAACAAAACCAAAAAAAAATTTAAATTGTGCAGAAAATGTATTAAAAATTTTTTTTATTATTTTGCAGTTATTTTTTTACGGTTGTTTCTAGACCAGTCAACTAAAACACCTTTTTTAATTTTTGAAAGTATGTTTGGATTTAGTTTTGCTTATTTTAACCACCTTTCACGCGATAAACTTAATATGTTTCATAATTCAAAAATTTTTCTAGATAAAAGCTACACCATGTCCTCTCTTACATCGCTGACAACATCTGTGCGAAATTTCATAGGAATCGGTTGATTGGTTAGGTCGTGAAAGCATAACAAACAAACTTACATTAGCATTCATAATAATAGGAACCAAGAGGTTCAGAATTCTATTTCTAGCAATTGTTTTACCGAGAGCAAAATGATCCCGTTAAGCAATAGAAATATGATCCGTTATCAAGATAATACTCTTGCTTAGTTTTGACCATAAAAATTCAGGAGTTGAGGTTCGATTTATTGTGGCATATCCCTTATTCTTCAAGATTGCGTTCCAGCGGTTTTTGTATTTATTTTTTTTATTTGGAGCCTTTAACTGCTAAATCTATTAACTCATTTTTCTGTCATTTGTAAGTGTACAATTCAAATCACTTTTATAACGCATAAATTTTTTTTTCAAGACTAATTTGATTTAAAATCTTTTAAACGTTCCAGTATTTTATTCGTTTAAAGTAATTATTTCATAAAAGTTTTTAAAGGGGATTATATCTTTTTGAACCAATTTTTATGGAATTAATTAATTTAGCAATTCAAACTTTTAATTAATAATATTAAAAAATGCTTTCTTAACTTTTGTATTGCAAAAGGTTTTAGTATTAAACTCTGTAAGAGTTCAACAAATTATTCAAACAAACTGTGAAAAAAAGGTTTTTGATAAATCTCTATATTTAATATATTTTTTTTCTTAGCTTTTTCATAACTTATTTATGAATATATTTCTTCCTTTATATACTTATGTATAATATACTTAATTATCTATTGTAGATATATATTTCCTTCTAATATTAGTTACTCTTAGTAATTAAATTTAATTTAAAAATGATATGTTTCAGTTTGTTGGTTGATTTCTATGCTTAATTAATTAAATTTAACAGTTTAACATTTCAATAGTGATATCTTTTTGGTTTTCGTTAGTTATTTTTATATATGTATAGTTACTATTTTTATTTATTTTTATTTATTTTTATTTATTTTTTACATTATTTTATTTTTATTTATAAGTACGTTTTATAGATTTTTTATACTTGGAAGGATTTTTTTCATTAAAATGAAAAAATATATATGTATATGCATTGAATTATTGCAAAAAACCGATACAAACGTATATGAAATGTCAACTTTTTCAATATAATAATTATGATACGCATTAAAATGGTCAAATATATCAAGACCTAAACTAAATGCCTTTCTATTGTTGTTTTTAAACATTTATTTTCAAAACATTGCATACATTTAGGCACCGACCACAGTACAGTACAGTAAATTATCAAAAAGCAACTTCACAAAAGTTCAAGCTAAATTAAAACGAGATTTTTAATTTTTTAGTGCTCTTGATCAGATATAAATAAAGTAAAGCTGCCTGTCTACATTCAGTTATTACCACACTTTTAGCCGATTCTTTTTTCTTATAAATTTAATAAAACACAAAAACAAGAAATTTATTAAAATAAAAAGGTCAAATAGAGTCTATATAAAGGCAAATGAATATTATTTAAATATTTAATCGAGTGTATAAAAGCAAAAATACGTTGCGTAAGCGTTTTATGCACAGACATAAGCTGAATGCCAACATTTATTTTGTAAAATCATAAATATTGCAGACGTTTTTTAGTTTGAAGATTTGAATTTTAGAAACTGAGATGTATTAAAAATGTTGATGATGTTATTTTGTATAATAGAAGAATTGCTCTACTTGAGTTTTGTTAATTTTTACTTGAGCTTAATTTCAGTATGCATATCGGTATCGAAATCGGTATCGGCGATATTTATTTTTAAGTATCGGTATCGGATCGGCAAAATGGTATATTGTGACATCCCTACTTAAAATGTACTGAAAAATTTATTTTTTAATAATTTTTAGTCTTTTCTGTTTTAATACACATACAAGGTTATGACAGTGACGAATTCATTAATTTTCGCTGCTGCTCGATTTTTACTTTCATATAAAATTTGAAATTTCTTTTATGATTATAATTAATTCATTCATATACTTATTTCTTTACTTATTCACTCATGACGTGCAATAAAACTTTAAAAAAATAAATAAACTTCTTTGAGTTTCAAATAATATTTGATTTGCACAATTTTCCCTTCCTGCCGACCACTGCTCTTTTCTTTTACGTGTTTTTCAGGTCGTGCGCATCTTAATACATTAAAAAACGAAGCGTTTTGTTGAATTTGCAACACTGGCCTTTTAATGGAATTTCAATTATGTTTGAAAAAAAAGACCTTTCCGATAATTGAAAAAAAATGTTTTATGAGGAAAACGAAATTTATAAATAAAAATAAAGTAATAACTTTAAATTTTTAAAAAGGATCAGCAGTAATTCAAAATACATATATATTGTAAAAAAAAAAACTTTAAAGCCTTCTTAAAAACTTTTGACAAATAAACGCTTCACAAAAAGTACTTCATTTTTAAAATATTTTTCAAAAAGTTTTTTTATAATTTAATACTTATTTCTTTAATTATATTTGATATGTATTTTTAGTTAGTATCTCATTAAGTGTTTTTTGTTCATTTTTTTTTTTCTTGTTTTACTTGTGAATACACAAATGCATTGTTTGATATGTAAAGGGTATAATTTTCATCTTAATTAATTTTAGTCCTTAGTGAATGTATTTAGTTCTTTAGTATCTTTTTTTATCATTTTTGTAACATTTAGGTTTGGTAGGTGTTAACATTAAAACATTTATGTACGTTTTTCTTAAAATTTTCTAAGTGTAAATTTAACAAACTTAAATAAAATTTGACTAAAAATTATTTTAGCAACTTAATTCTAATTACATCAAAAATTAAAATAAAATATAGTTTTAATCAAATATTAATAGTAACAATACCTGAGCATGTGTATATATGTATGTATGTATTTAACAATAAATTTGTTAAGCCTTTTTTAACTCATAGAAGTTTGTAGTTTTCAACTAATTAATAATCAAACGAATTTGGTATTTAAATGAACAAGCTTTTGGTTAATTACAACAAATTATGAATTTACTAATTATTTATTTAATACATTAATTTCTTGCTTATTTGTTTGTGTGTAACAAATATTTACTAATTTATATACAGTTTTATATATTGATAAATTAATTCCAATTTTTCATCAAGTTCTTCTACAGAATTTTAGTTTTAAGGTTCATTTTTAGTTTGTTGACATTTGTTGCTAAGTTTTTTATTTTAGTGTAGCATTTGAATATATTGTTGCTTAGTTCATTTTATATATTATTTTTCTAGAATTAATGATTTTTTGTTTTATTTTATGGTGAGCTTTTTGTTTCTATGTGATAGTATAATTTCTTTCGTTAAGAAATCTTTTTTATTTAGAAAAAAAGAGCTTCGATTTAAAATTTTTTAAGTTTTTTAATCTCTTATTTTGTTTAGAAGGCAGTATTGTCTTGGTCAGCAGTTGGCACAGCCATAACTCTTCCTCCACTTGGGAACTCACCAATATTACTACTCCCTGCTTCGTCACCTGTTTCGGTGTGTCCATCTCTGCTTGTACTTTGACCGGTGGCACTGCTTAACATTTTTTGTACTTGCTCTTGTGCCGTTTGTTGATTTAATCGTTTTGCTTCGTTAAATGGAAGATCATCGTCATCGGTTTCTAATGCTGGATTTATACGTCCATTGCGCTCATCTTTGCCAGCCATTGTTGCAGCACCATATGATCTGCCCAACGGTCCAGCCATAACGGAAAGCTAAACAATGAAATTTTAATGAGAGCTTTAGATTGAAATGATAGCTATAAGGTAAGAAATAATTTTTCGTTTTTCATTTTCTTAAGATCAAATTTGCGACGTAGCAACCTCTTTCGATCGGTTGAGCAAAATTTTATTTCTCTGTAATTTTACATTTTAAGATGTTTTTATTTGCTCTGTTTATATTTTGGGACTTTTTTTAACACAAATAATAACCAAAATTAGATATTTTTGCACTTTTCACAAAATTTACCAGTTAACAGTTGTCACTTTTTCAATTTGAATTAATAGACATATTTCCAGCTTGTTTAATGTAGATAAGCTTTACTTGTTTAGTGTTGATACGTATAAAGTAGTTATTAAGCAATTAGTGTTGCTTACTCAACGCTACATTAGTAACACTGCAGGTTTATTACCTTGCGATAACTATAAGAATAAAATTGAAGGTTTTTAAATGTTTTCAAATCTATTAGGATCTCTTTGATTTTTAAATTTTATATTTATTTTATTATGTACATTCGAATTGGCGTTTGAACGGTCTTGTTTATGGAGTGTAGAATTTTTTAAAAGGAGTGCTAGAGTTTTTGTTCATTTATTTACAAAAAATTATTAACACGCATACGTTCGAGGAATATAAAATTCTTTTTGAAACTTTTAAAACTTGATTTTTTTAATTTTTGGCCGTAAAAGTAACGAAAATGAATGAATTCGTCATTGCTATCACCTTAGAATTGATGTCTCCAAACACACTGTTTAAGCCCAACATAAAGAAGCTTTTTGCACCTAAGAAATTATTAATTGAGGATATTAACTGTCATCCTACAAGTAAGAGTGCTGTATTCGGCTATACCGAATCTTATGTACCCTTCACTATGTATAAATCTATTTTAGTGAAGTAACTCCTATCAAATAACAAGCATCAGAATAACATTAAAATGTGACCGGTTCTTAATGGGTTAAACATTTTTTTTAAGTTTTGGCATTTCCTGAAAGATCTCTTCTAAAGCTTTTAAATGACACCGATATTGGTGTCTTTAAACAATGGTACTCTTCTATGAAAGGTTCAGAGGTCCATAACTCGGAAAATATGGGCGAGCGCCAATTTTTTAACTTGATGTTTTTTCTTTTCTATCGCACCATATACTTTTTTATTGGAATTCAAATGATATAAAAAATTAGAGGCATGCGTGGTGTTTTGCCACAGCCTCAAGGACATAGACTGATCTTGCTGATTTGCAATAGCAAAATTTACGAAACTATGTCTGATCGATTCGCGTACTCTAATTTTCTCTAGATATCTAGTGCCTTGGCAAAGTTGATTTCAACACTAACACGGACGCTCAGACGTACAACGCTCAATCGACTTCGCTGTAAATAGACGCATAGGGCCCGAAAGCCGGGATTAGTCCAGGTTTTCCACTGATATGGTGGAAGCGTATGTGTTCAAGCACACATGAATATTAATAAAAAAAAGTCAGCCGGTCAAAATTACCGACCGAACTTTAATCGCCAATATTATCAAAAGGTAACTTTTCAATAATTTACCTTAAATGTTTGCTGGGTAGGTATGTACATGTATAGTGCAGTATTTGCTTAAGTTTTAGTATTAAATTTAAACCAGTTAAAACTTGCAAAATGTTGAACTGCTTAAAGTAAAAAGTCTTTTAAATAGTTAATTTTTCATAGCAATTGTTTGTAGAATGTTAGCGTAAATTGTAGAACAGAAAATTTTATTGCCTATTAATTTTATAAATTTTATATTGAAATGTATATATTTCTGTACAGTAGGGATATTATTTAAAAGCAGGGGTTTTTTTAGCACCACATAGTTAATTATAAAACATTTTTTAACATCGTTTTAGATCTTTTCACGCTGATGAGTTTTTAGCCTGTAACCCTTTTTTTTATTTGTTTGAATAAACAAGGTGTATCGGAAAACGTTTTTAATTTAACTTACCTGTTCGCCCGATTCTGCAGGTTCACCAACTCTAACAATATCTTCCGGTATATTAACCACACAACGGAACACATCATAGCTTGGTGGTAGTCTTCCAGATTCAAACATCATTCTAAAAAATTCACAGTTAATAATCTTCTATTTGTTTTTATAAAAAAAATTAAATATACTTAGTCCACCATGAGACCAAAATTAATGTTATCAGGCTTAAAACCATAGCCATTGTTCGGAAAGGAAATAATTGTGTTTGACTTTCTGCATCATAGCCAGGGAAATGTATTAAAGCGGGAAGACCAAGTAAGGCCTCACCGCCTGACAGACGTATAAAAAGTGCTATTATATAAGCTGCTAAACTACCATAAGTATTGCAATGTTTCTTAAAATGTACTACCATTAACAGTTGGGGAAACAGGATTACATATACCAAATCAGAACACATGGACCTGTGAAGGAAATAATTAAAAAAAGATATTAAAACTACCAATTTTTTAATGCTTGCCATAAACCATAAATCGAGGGTATAGTCAAGGCCATAATGGTTGATAATATGCCCACAACTATAATGCCACCTCTCATAACCCATATAATTTCCATTTCGGAAGCTTTTTGACGAAATATTAACTTGTAAACATTTCGCGCAAACATTGAAGCGGCAGACAATACTGATGAATCGGCAGAGGACATAACGGCTGCAGATACAGCACCTAGACCAAAGAACGATACGAAATCTGGTGTTAGATATTGCAACACCATGGGCAGAATCATACTAGTTTCTTGCACGGTTAAAGGATAAGGCCCTGTGTAATCGGTTTCATTCCAGGCTACAAATTTATAAATTTTAATTAAAGAATTTTTTTTTACTTATAATCGAAAAACATACGTGTGGCTTTGGCAATAGCGCCAATTATAACCGGTGGGATGGCCATTAAAATACAACCTGCTGCAGCTACGTAGGATAAAATTTGTGCACGACTTGCAGTCTTACTGGATAAAACACGTTGAAAGTATACCTGTGAACAATAAAAAAAAATGCAGTTTTATGAAGATTTCTAACTTAACTTCGCTCCCAAATAATATAAATATATTTAAAAAATAAGAAGAAGAACTTAAAATGTTTTAAACACAAATTTAATTTGAAGTGAAATCTAACAGAAACTAAAATAAAGTTAAAATCTGCATTAGAACGTTTTTCTTTTTTTTCATAAACTTACCTGCCATGGTATGCCACCAAATATTAACAACAATCCGTAGTCTATGTAAAACCATCTTTGTTCGGGTTCCACATGACCAATCCAATCTACATCCATCGATGACAAACTTCTGACATGCTCATTAGCCCATGCAAATGGTATACACATCCACAAGCCAATAAAAATACAAAACAACTGTATCACATCCGTATAAGCCACTGAATATAGGCCCCCGAAAAGTGTATAAAAAATTGCAATGCAAGATGATAATATAACCGAGGTACGATGATCCATATCAATAATTACAGAAAGAGTTGCACCCAAAGCTGCTAAAATGCCTGCTGCCCAAAACACTTCACCACAAAGCGCAGGCAAAAATAAAAGTCCACCCATACGTTCACCAAACGAATCCTGCAGTGGGTCCAACATGGTAATGTAGCCTTGTTTACGCATTGGATTGGCAAAGAATATACCGCCTGGCAACAAAATTTTATATTTAAAAATAAAATGTAATAGGAGAATGTTGTTTTTGCAGGTTGGTTTTTTTGTAACAACAAATATTTTTCAACTTACCAAATATTAAACTCAAGGCATAGCCAAAAGGCGCCTGACACCAAACTAAGCCCGAGGTATAAATGGCTTCAGCAGTACCATTTATATAACCGCCACCTACCCAAGTTGCTAAAAAACATAAAAATATTAATTTTATAGAAATGTTGAATGAAAAACAAAAATTAATTAATTTCGTGTCTAAAAATGGCTCTGATTTTTAACTGACTTCACAAAAGGAGGAGTTTATCAATTTGTCTGAATGTTGCTTATTTTAATACTTGTGCCTGTCATTTCTAAACCGATTTTGAAAATTTTTTTCTTTATTTGAAAGGTTATACTTACAGCTTGGTTCTGTTCTGTTTGTTTCATAATTTAAAAAATTAAAGGGTGCTCCAATAAAACACTCATGTTTTAAACGTATATTATGAACCGGAAAGGGCTTATTACTATAGTCTCTAATTTCACAAAGAAATAGAAAAATAAATCAAAAAATTAAAGGGTTCCCCACAGGTGACGTAAATTTAATTATTATATTGGACTATCTTCTGAAAATTGGACAGAATGTCGATTTCTATGACCGTTATTAGTGTAAATAAAAAATTATAAATAAAAGGGTCCTCCAATATTTCCTTTAATTTGATCTGCATGTTCGTAATTTCAAACCTCTGTAGACAGATGGCTAAAATTTACAAAGAACCTGTATTTCTTAGACCACTATAACAAGTTCTTAATTTGCAATTGGAAATTAAAGGGTGTCCCGATAGTTCATGTTATTTGTTATATGTGGCTAAACTTTTAAGCTGTTATAGATAGGCAGTTGAAATTAAAAAGGAACCTGTTTTGCTGTGTACGCTATAATTTATAAATTAAAAGGTATTTCTATAATTGATGTAATTAGACCTATATGGTCCTATCTTTTTGGTTTATAAGTTTTTTTACACGAAAAGTTGTGAAATTGTGAAAAAAAAACTAAGGATTTATTTTTAGAAATCCCTGAACCTGAGTTTTTTGGTTCAAGTATTACCGTTTGGCATTCACTACTCCTACGTGTAATTAATAAAAAAACGAAGGCTCTAGAAACATAGAGAAAATTATTACAAATCTTTACTTTTTAGTGGTATTATTTTTTCCTGTTCCAATATATATTCTTTAATTTTCATTTAAAAAAAAACATAATCGGCTCTTTAGAACCTCTTAAACGATACTTATATTGACAATCGAACTTTTTTATGAAAATTTCAGAGGCCCATAACTCGGAAAATATAGGCGAGCGACAATTTTATCACTAGATTATTTTTTCCTCTTTTTTAATTTTTTATCGGTCCATATTTTTGTTTATTTGATTGGAGTTAGTTTATTGTTCCAAATGATATGAAGAAAATTAGAGGCAGGCGTTGTGTTAAGCCCACTGCTATGATGGATATGAACCGATTTTGCTGATTTTCAATAGCACCTCTTTTGACACTATGTCTGCTCGTTTGGCGTATTTAAATTTTCTCTAGCTCATCTTGTGCCCTGGCAAAGTTATTTCAACACTAAAACAGACGGACAGACGGACATTGCTCAATCGACTTCGCTATGCATAAGGACTCAGAAATGGAATGGTTGGAAATAGAAATTGTAGAAATCACAAACGGAATGACAAACCACTTTTTTGGTAAAAAGTATAATAACGTTTGCTATTTATAAGTTTATTTATCATAAGTAAAATTTCAAGGTTACTTTGAAAATAACATCAATGTTTTAATTTAATTTATGCTTAAGTTTTCCTATCTTTTCATTAGTTTTAAGTGTATAATAATTTTGATCTGGCAACGCTGCTACTTTTTTTAAGTGAAATTAATTTTATGTTAATAATTTTTATCTTATACTCGTATTATTAAAGAACTTACCAGTCATTGTAAATATTCCCACGAAAAGGCCTATTGATCGGCCAGCAAGCATAACCTCCTCCTCAGAATCATTACCGGACTCCTTTTTTCGACCAGCCCAAATGCCCACGAACAAGATGAGCAAATAGAAGAGCACAATGCTCACAACACCAGCAATATTAATCATTTCGTATGTAGTTTTTTTTTTAGAAATAAGATTACACAAGCTCAAACACAAAGTTATTTCTTTTACCCACAAGTAACGGTTTCTGCAATTTCTTTTGCTTAAACCTTGAGAACTTTAATTGTGTGTGTGTGTGTGTTATAAGTGGTGATTTAGGGTCGTTGTTTTAATGGACGTAAAATATGTGTTGTTGTTTTTCTACTTTCTATTTTAAGCTTTTGTCGTTTAGTTTTTTTTACGTGTGCAATAGTAATAGTTGGGTTGGTACGTAGGGATGTACGTACGTATCTATATATTTTGCTTATTTCATAGGTCAAATTATATTTAATTGTAATGTTTTTAATTCTTTTTTTATTTTGTAGAATTCAATAAGTAATTGATTTAAATTAAAATGTTTTTTTCACTTGTTCTTTTTTTTTTTTTTTGTTTGCTTGTAAGGGTAGTTGTTTTTTTTTCTCTAGTTCTCGTAAACTATAGTGACGTTGTTGTTAGTTGGTTTACTTTCTTTTAATTTATTATATTTAAAATACTATAATAAGTAATTTGTTGTCATTGTTGTTGTTGACTTTTTTTATTTACTATTTGAAATTGCTGTTTAGTTCGATTTTAGCATGTTTAATTAAGCTTTGAAAATGCCTGTAAAAAAACACAAAATCAAATGCATTAAATCTAAATAAAAATCGAGCGTAATAACATTTTAAATAAATATATACAAACATATACGCAAAAAATTTTGATTTCATTGTTTTAGAAAACTAAACACAAAAAAGATTAAAATTGCTTATTCTTAGAGACTGATTAAAAAATAATAATTAAATAAAAAATAAATTCGACGTTGCAATGGCTTAAACTTGAGGAATATTTTGTGAAAAAACGAGATTAATTTACAACATTCGAATTGTTGTCATCATTTGTTGAAGTTATACAAAATTTAAAATTTATATAAAATCATAATTTAAATTTATTAATTTTAATCGTGCTTGATTTTTATAAAATAAAAATTATTTGTACCAATAAATATTTTGTAAAATTCTTCAAAAAAAATATATTTTGTTCTCTATTGCCAAACCCTAGGCATTTCTCGGAATTTTTTATTTCCCGGGAAACGGGAAACAAATTATCGCATTCCCGGAATTTCCCGACATTCCAGGGAAAAAACAATTCTTGAAGAAAACAAGTTTATTTAATGAAATAATGTTAAAAAATTCATAGTTTTATTAAAACATAAACACACAATAAAAATAATTGCTAAATAGTAGTTTTTTATTCCTACGAAACGAGATATGTATTTGAAAACCAATCAGTGTATTTTTTAAAGTGCCAATGGTTTTAAAATTGCCGTTTCCCGGAATTTTAGCCAAAATTTTCCCGAAAAATTATGAATAGCTTTTCTGTGAAATTCCTGTTCGCAAACGCTACTATTGACTCTCATTTAACCATTTAAATATGTGAAGTTTATAAATAAAATTTGGATAAAATACACAGATGTACTATTTACGTAGATCAAGAAACAAGGTAAATAAAAGTAGTGCAGCCAACAGGTTAATAAACCTAAAATAGGCAAACGTTGATAAAACTATATTCATAAACAATCGACAGTCATAAAAGCCTTTAATAAACAATTTTTAAAATCAAAAACCGATACCGATATATCGGCGGTACTTCTAGTTTTCCGATATATAGATATCGGGGATATTTTACTGTCGATACGTCGATACCATATATGTTTATAATGATGATAAAATTCGGGCAAAAGAATAACTCGCATTATTGCTGACGAAATTTGTGTTGATATGCAACCATTTGATTTAGTGAATCAAATAGGCTTCCAATAGTTAGTAAAAAAAACCAAATCCAAATTACAAAATGGTTGTCCGGACTAATTTGAGTAAAAAAGTCATATCAGAAATGTATCAAAAAGTAAAATCCGGGATACTGAAGTTACTCAAAGATCTGCCACATATTGTGACAACCACCGATATGTGGACAGCTCATGGCATCGATGTACACTTTGTGTTCAAAATTTACTGCCCTGAGGTCATGTTATTCAATGGAGCTCAGCACTTCAGTACTAATATAGCATCTAATATAATAAAAGTTTTAGAAGATTGGGAAATACAAGATAGAGTACGTGCAATAGTCACTGGTGTTGCTATTAGACAGATTCAGCTCTCATATGACGTAAAGCCAGTAAAGTATTTAGCGCATTCTTTGCAATTGACAGTCATATCAAGCCATTTAAAGACGATAAAGTATATGAAATGATTACCAAGTCAAGATCATTTTAGCAATTCCACAAGCAGCACTAAAGTTTTAAAAGAAATGCAAGATGCACACAATATTCCAAATCATGTCCTTCTACAGAACATATCTGCACGTTGGGATTCAACACTTCAGGCTTTGAGGCGTTTGCTACAGCAAAGGGTTGCGGTACAAGCTTGTTTACCTCGTATAAAATGTAAAGTAGAACTTACAACCGAAGAATCGATAATGATGGAAGAGGTGGTGAAAATTTTGGCTTACTTTGAAGAGGCTACAAAATCCATAAGCAAATCTACTGCTACATTGTCTGACGCTATTTCGCTAGTTAACAGTCTTTGAACATTATTAGAAAACACAATACATGAATTAGCGGAGATGGAGAGTAGTTCGGAGTCCCAAAAATTGGCATTAGCTCTGAATGAAAGAATTGAGGGTTTAGAGAATAATGAAACCTATTATTTATTTACAATTCTTGACAGTAGACACAAAGCTCGAATATTTCAAAGACAATCGACTTCAATCCTATCGAAAAATCGTATTATTGAGCTGCTTAACATGACTCTACATTCCGAAAGTGTTAAAGGCCTCGCAAAAGTTCTGATAAGTCTACGAGAAGTATTCGCCCTTAGAGCTTATGTCAAAAAATAACAAGAGAATCCGAGGAGGTTGAGCCTCTATACCTTATATCTCCTAATACTCCTAGAGACGCAGACCCTCTCGTTTACTGGCGTAATAACATATCATACCCAAACCTAAAGAAAATGGCGCAGAAATACTTCAGTTTTCAAATGAGTTCTGTCGCATCTGAGAGACTATTTACCAATGCTTCAAACGGTCTTGATAAATCGTCTATCTCCGTGAAATTGGAGAACACTTTGTTTTTTAAACAAAAATCTTATTAATATCAATTTTAAATCTTGAGCCAATCTAAACTGAATGCCATCGTTTATTTTATAAAATCAAAAATATTGCAGACGTCTTGTAGTTTGAAAATTTTAATTTATGAATTCGGTATCGGAATTGGTATCGACGCTATTAATTTTTGAGTATCGGTATCGAATCGGCGAAATGGCGTATCGTTACATCCATAATATTTACCCTATTTTTAACACTAACGGCTTTATAAAAATTTTGTTGGGATTGCAAATAAAAATAAAAGGTCTTTAATTGTATGTATGTGTTTTTCCGTTGTAATTTTTGAATCTCTCTTTTAAATATTTGTATATATGACTTGTATACTTGACGTTCGACTCATTTGTAAAAACATAATTTTTAGAAATAAATATGTTTGCTGGGTAGGTATTTACATGCTTTGTGTATTTCTTTGCCGATGAATAATGTAAAATTTATGAATTTATGAAATTTATTCAATTTAACTAAATGTTTATCGTTCAGTAATAAAGTGAGATTATTCATATTGAAAAAAGTCTTCAATATAACTATTTTTCTAAAATTACTTTATATATGACAAACATCTGTGGAATTAAAAATTTGTAAGTTGTATAATAATCTGTATTTCTTAAATTCTTGGCTCAGTGTAAATTGCCAAATGAAATTCCTTTTTTGAAAGCATGGCTTTGATTTATTAAAAAAAAAAGAATTCTGGAAACTAAAAAGACCTTTTGGAAGTTTCTTTAAAAAAAATATTATTTGAACTGTTTGATGTTATAACAAATAAATAATACTGATTTCGTCTTAAGATCATTTTAATTTATTTAAACAAAATTATTTCTAATTAATTAAAAAAGAAACCAAAAATTAAAATAAAAATCAACTTAAGCCAAAATTAGTATAATTCTTTGGTAAATAATTATTTTGATAAAAACTTGCAGCAATTTTTGTGTACATTTAATGGCTGCGTTTGTTCGCACAGTTACAATTGAAACAAATAAGATTGCTATATTCGGCTATACCGATTCTTATGTACCCTTCACCATATATGTAAAGCTAGTTTAGTGAAGTAACTCCAATCAAAAAAAAAAAAAAAAAAACCCGCTCTTAATGGGTTATAATTTTTTTTTTAATTTTAGTATTTCCTGAAAGATCTCTTCAAAAGCTTTAAAATAATACAAACATTAATATCTTGAAAAATATGGTGCACAATCGTACTTTTTTGTGAAATGTACAGAGGCCCATAACGCGGAAAATATGGGCGAGCGAGAATCATTTGTGTGTTTTTTTATTCTTTAGTTCTCTATGGCCCCATATATATGTTTTTTGATTAAATGTACTTTGTTCCATATGATATGAAAAAATTTTAGGCAGGCGTAGCGTTTTGCCCGCTGCCTCATAGGATATGGACCGAACTCTCTGATTTTTAATAGCAAAATTTTTGAAACTATGTCAAATAGATTGACGTATTTAAATATTCTCTAGCTCATCTAGTGCCTTGGCAAAGTTGATTTCAACACTAACACGGACGGACAGACGAACAGAGGGACATCGCTCAATCGACTTTGCTATGCATAAGAACACACTTTATGTGGTCGAAAATAGATATTGTGGAAATTACAAACGGAATGACAAAAAATGGATATACCATTTTCCTACCTGTGGTTCAGGGTATAAGAAGGGGTTTCCCTTTATTGTTTTTTATTGTTATTGTTGTGATTTATTGTGATACTTATTTATTTTATTTAATGGATGTATGTATGTATGTATGCACACCAAAGAAGGAGGAAACAAAATTAAGCAAGTGCAAGCATAAAAAAATCCATTACTCTCATTTAGATTAAGCTTTTTGACATTTCTCCTAAAATGACATGTAAATAAAAAATTCATTCACAAAACTAAACAAGCAACTAAACGCTACTGCGCAGTTAGAAAGAAAAAATAACACAACTTGCCCAAAAACTCTCACACTCATATACAGTTTCCAATACAACATCCTTACTTACCTTTCGACAATCAAAGTTTAAGGAAACAACGAGCGCTCAAATTAGTTTTCAGCAGTAAATACTTGATTAAAATGGAGTTAAAATAGGAAAACAAATTCAAGCTTAAGATTATGCAACGTTTTTCTTCTAGTTTTTTAATAGATTTAACAAAATATTTGTATAGAATTAAAATTATTAAATAAAGACACAGCACATTTGATAGGTAATTTATAATTAATTTATAGGTTTCTGTTAATTTTTAACTTTTTATTAATTAGTTGTTTTTTTTATAATTTATTAGTTAACAAAGTAATAGGAATTTTATTCAACGCATAGCAGACATTATTACGTTTATATAATTAGAAATGTTTTAGTTTTCTGCTAAAATTCAATTGCCACAATTATCGCCCCAGCGCAGGGACGTCTTTTGAGACGGACTATTTCGTGTTTTATACTGTAAACCACACATGGGCTCTTTTAATTATCGAAAACCACGTCATTTAATTATAATTATTATTGTTAGTTTATATTCATTAAGATTCAAATTTATTTAAAACATTCGCTTGTAGTATTATGTAACAAATGTAACACTTTTTAATAAAGAAAAAAAAACGTTTAAAAATTTTATATATTAAAGTTTTTACAGTCGTTTATCTTTTTCCTAAAACTATGCCACACTCTTTTAATTTATTTAAAATGAGAAATAATACTGTAGAGATGATAATGCTTTTGCTGCGGAGAATTATAGCTGTCACACTTCTCTTTGTGTGTGGTTCAACGCGCGCGCCTAGGAACACACTTTATTTTATGTCAAACTAGTAGCAGATTTAAATGTCATACATATACTTCTGGCATCAGTGGTATGTATTAATTTTCCGAATATCAGAAAGAGGAACACAATTCAATATCTGTATATGGGTTTCACAATTTTTCACAAAAATTGAAGGTGGGTACAATATTTAAAGGATTTATTCTCTGCTTTATTATTTTGTTTAATATATTTTATTGTATTTAAATCGCTTTTACTTCAAGAAGTTTAAGCAGAAAAAGTTTATTTGTTTTTAAACATTCACAATTTTTACGCGCTAACGTTTTGTGTGTGTTCCTTTAGTTTCAATGGTAATTTGCTAACTAAATTTAGCTTCATTGACTTTTTGGAAATCATTCGCTTAAATGAAACGATTTAAAGTTTTTTGCTTAACTAATGAACTTACAATGGAAATAGAAAATGTTCATTCCATTCCATTCTTTTTTTTTTAAGGAAAGCATTTTCATTATTTAATGGCAAAGAAGAAAGTAACGATGGAAAATTATTACCCCTTATTTTCTTTTATTAAGAAAATGTTTGTGGTCACAATTTACGTTAAGTAAAAGGTGGTGAAAAGCTTTCATCCCCGTTTTTCTTTTTGTGCAACTTAAAAGAATTCAGTCATAATAATTTATGTACAAAAAATAACTTGATGAAAATAAATTTAAAAATAATGTTTTCGGTTAAAAGCGGAAACTAAAAAAATTAACTCAATAATTTAAATTAAGTTGAAAAAATATAAAACAAAATGCGTATTATGTATGTACTTACGTTCTTTTCAGTTAATTTTATGAGTTTACTACTTCATCTCGAAGAGGAATATCTGCGTGCGAGCTGATTTTCCTCCTTTAAAAAAGTAAGGTTAGAAACAAAGACGCAACGCTTACGTTAAAATAATTCTATGCACTACAATATCCTATTCAGGATTTCTCAATTCCTATACGAAGGTATTGGTCGAGGTACAGTTCCTGGAGAGAATTTTCATATATCTAAAATCTTGTGGGATACCCTGGCATTAAAAATTCAGATACGAAAAAAAGTTATTTTTTTTAATTAGTTTTTTATTCCACTGTATACACTTTTATTGTATAAACAAAATATCTTAAAATTAAATTACTGATTTGTTAAGTGATTTTTTTCCAAATTTCATTTTCTTCTTCTTGGGTTCCTTACTTATTACATCTGAATTTACAGGCTCTATGGGTTCATCTAAACGCTTAATTCCACTAAAAAGAAGAATACAAAATTTTACAATAGGTCCTTTAAAAAAAAAAAAAAAAAAACATTTATTATCTTACCTTTTAACCGATATCAGTTTAGATTTACCCTCTTTCACAGATAAGGCTTTTGACCAATCCTCGTCATTGCCCTTAATTGCAAATTCTTTTAAACTTTCCATTTTTAGACGTTTAAGTTCTTCTTTTTGCTTTTTTGTTATTTGTTTGGCTGTTTCTTCAAGTTCCTCGTTCAATGACAAAGAAATAGGTTCGAAGTCTTCGCCTCTTT
The DNA here is from genome assembly GCA_937654795.1 of Cistogaster globosa. Lineage (NCBI taxonomy): Eukaryota > Metazoa > Arthropoda > Insecta > Diptera > Tachinidae > Cistogaster > Cistogaster globosa. The sequence continues at coordinate 45,172,003 of OW569403.1, read as the reverse complement.
GATGTTTTGCTTCATTACTCATTGTGCTTTCGACATGGCCTTCGATAACATTGGAAAAATATTTCGATGATTTTTTTATTATGTCATAAAATTTGGCCAGTATTTGACTACCGGGCATATTTAATTCAGCCGCAATGCGATCGACAGTTTTTCCCTGCACTCCAATAGCCAAAAGTGTAGCTTTTTGTAGGGCATCAATTTGCAAATCATTCATTTTACCTTGGAAATATAAATAACTTATATCAGTGGTCAGATCTAAAATAATACGATATTCGATTTGATTCCGTGAATAAGACTCTAAACGTTGTAGATCGTGTGGCAGAAAATAGACGTCCAATATTTCCTTAGTCAGTTCCGTTCCTTCGATTTTGACACTTTTATTATCTAGCAAAGATAACGCTAGACTTGTTGGAAATTCTCTAAATGCTTTACTTAACAACTTGATAATTCGCCTTCTAAAATCGTTAAAATAGAGGCATAGCCATTCTGCATTTACATTTTTATTTAAGCCCGATTTGTCTAATGTATGTAACATAATGCAGGAATGTTCACCGGTCAAGTCATTTGCTTTCTGACTTAAATAAACTGGAACAAATCCCAAGTTTTTCCAAAATTTCAATAATTCTTGAGTCAAACCATAAGATGTGCCAAGATAATCAATATGTTCTGGACACCTTTCATTCAAACGTTTTAATAGTGTGGGAATTTTGCGCCTGGGACGTATTTGTTCTTTAAGTAAACCCAGTTCTTCTTCTTCTATCTCCTCGATTCCATTTTCGACATCATTTAAGTCTTCGTTGATGTTTGTAAACTTGCCAGAATAATAGTCTCTCAGCAACCTTATTGCTCTTTTACCATAACCCATCTTTAAAAACAAAAAGATAAGACTGTGTTAATACTTTTAAAGAAGAAAACCGATCACTTACTCTTTGATAGCTGGGATGCGTAGCAACACGCACTATTCTTACACCTGCCAATTTTGGAAATTCTACATCACCGTATTGTTCGGATACGTTCCATGGTATTAAGTCTCCACTAGCTTTCTTGCCTCTGCCCAGGGAGTCTGTAATTGTTTGAGAAGATATTTCACCTTCCAAACATACTTGGACTACCACTAATATTTCCGGCAGTTGATCCTTTTTTTGTATAGGTCCCAACAAGCAAAATAAATGGTGCGCTGGAGCATCACTCATCATCTGCAAATCATTGGGGCTGTTTTTGTAATGAGAAGAAACATAAATTGATACTAAGCGATGCAAAAATGATTCGGCTGCTTTGTGGTATGAAAACAGGGCATCACGATCTATATAGTAAAGTTCACAGGCATCAGGTGTGGGACAACCAGAGCTAATGTGTGGCACAGTGTTAGTTGCATCTAAGCACAGCAGATTAATCAACCAACTCTCAATATCATCTCCTTTAGCATATCGTATGGATTCCTCCAGCTTGATCTATACTCAAAAATTAAAATTTTGTTTAATGAAAACGAATTTTCATAATCTACATTAAATATTCCTACCGGAGGTGGAGCATTATTTTCCTTTTGCAACTGTGATATTAATTTTAAACTAAGTGACCTTCCAGTACCTTCGTAACCGTTAATAGTGGAAGCCATAAAAATCAAATAAGGTCCCATCATTTTTTTAACTAAAGGCAAAGGTATTGCGGCAGCTTCATCGATCAAGAGTAAATCAGCAGCATTCAACAGATGTGTATCAGTTGTAGCAATATATTGTATAGTTTGACGATTTGAACGTGTTATATTAATGCGTATAATAGCTTTTTTGTAATCAGGATTCGTAGAACGTATAATTGTATAATCGGAATGCTCTTGATACTCTAACGCATCAAATCCTTTTAAAACAAATTCAAATAATGTAATTAAATTTTCAGGATGAGGAGATGTGACATAAACATTAACGTAGCCGAAAGCAATGGCAGCTGCTATTGAAAGCCCCATAGCAGCAGATTTACCGCGACCGCGTGCTGCAGTTAACGATGTAGGTGGTCTGAAAAAGACAAGTTTTTTTAGTTTTAAAGAAAATTTCTAAACAGTTTTTCTTAAGAGTATTATTTCTTACTTTAGCTGTTTCTCAGCTAAAGCTTCAATAAACTGGGCAACAGCTTTTGCTTGATCATATGTTTTACATAGTGCTACCAGTGGACCAGCTGGAGGTGTATCTCTTAAGCTGTCTTTCAATTCTATTAAGAATTCATTATTTTCTGATTTTTGTATTTCAGCTGGCTAAAAATGAAGATTTTTTATCTATCTACAATTAAAGAGACTTAAGAACACTTGCATTCACTGGATCTACATTAACGGTTCTGGAACTTAGCGGCAGTACGGTTAAATCATCATTAACAACAAGACATCTCTTACAATCGGCCAAGGAAAGTATTAGTCTTTCATTAAATCGACAGGTAACAGTATTATGGGACTCTGTTCGGAATCGTTTATGTACATCCATACTCATGGTGAATAATTGTTTCAGTGACGTTAACGTTTTAAGAAGCAATATAATAAGACCACCACCTTCTACTGTTTCCACAGTGCGTGCCAAAAGATTCGGTGTTAATGCTTCAAAATCTTGTAAAACGCAAACCCCATAAGTTCTGCCCAATATAGAATGAGTTTCATTATAATAACGACCATGTATAGTTGTAGAGACGCGGAAAGTATCAAACAGATCCGCATCGTTGATGTCAATTTTTCCCGCAGCTATTTTCTTGGCACGCTTTTTACCATGACTAAAATGGTAACAAATTGTAAATGTTATTTTAGTACTATCCGGCTTAACTTACTTGGATATCGCTTCATCTTTATTTTTATAACACCACAAAACAGTTGGGCGAGCTTTAACTGTTGATTTTGTTAAAATATCGTACAGTATTGGCACTTGATCCCTGGCCTTATCACCTATTATTATAAACATTGTACGATGACCTAATTTTACGCCATTTTCGATCATCACTCTTATACGATTATCAATCTTTTTTTTAACCATATTGAATTTTATTCAAAATTAAAAATGTACTCCAAGGAAAACAACTGAAAAAATCACCAATTACAAAAATCCAATAAAGAAATGCACGTGTATTTTAATTTGTTTTTATTTCTATTTCTTCTTCAATTTCTTTTCACCTTAATATTGCCATATAACGAAAAAAAAGTTGGCAAAAAAATGTAAACAAATATATGTGAGCTCGTAACAAGTGACTGTTTAAGTTTTTTTAAAGGCAATTTGCGTATACAAATTTCGCTTCATGCACAATACAGTTACAATAAAAAATGAGCAATATAATACAATTGGTCTGGCAACATGCCTAAGTGAACGTGTTTTTTATTAGCCATCATATTTTTCTTAACTACCAGCTAAATAATTTTATTTTGGTATACTATAATTCAAACGTTTTACTAAGTTTCTGGAAAAATAATTAAAATAAAAGAAAAAAAAAATAAAAATAATACAAAGAAGGAATATATAAATACTTGCAAGACAATCTATACAACATTTATTTAACTGATCACAAGTCTTACTGCTGCTGTGGTTGTTGTGATCTATCGCCATTTTCTTTTTTTCCTTATTAAATTTCACATATACAAATTGTGGCTATTAATTTTGTGCGTTGGATCCGAAAAGCTGGTTTTGTCTGATTGCTGTTGTTGCTGTTGTTGGTGCTGTGTTGACTTTCTTACCTGCCACTTCTTATACATTTATCTTATATGGCTAACAAAAACGAATTATGCGGCTCTTGCCAATTAAACTTTGTAAAGGACCAAGAGAGTGTGCAATGTGACATCTGTAATCTCTGGCATCATGCTGCTTGTGAAGGAATCAGTACAGCGGAGATGAAGGCTATGGGCAAATTTAAAAACTTGGCTTTTATTTGTTCCTCCTGTAAGATCAACCCGACTAATAAGATTATTTCATCTCTTCGGTCTGACTTTGCTATTCTCAATAAAAAATTTGATGATGCAGTGAATAACAGTTTTGATTGCGGAAAACTTAAACAAACTTTGGTAGATATTGTGTCTGAATTTAGAACAGAGGTCTCCGCATGCATTTCTGGCCTAAAATCTGATGTTTCAGACTGTGCTAAACGCCTGAATCAGGTTAAGTGGTATGTAAAAATATTCCAAAGCTCGTAGCTGAAAACAATGGGCTTCACAGAAAATTAAACCGCGCAGACTTTATTATTCGTGGCTTGCCGGCGGGACTTTCTGACCTCACTGCAGTGCTTACTGACCTATCAAAAACATTAAACGTGCCATTAGATCCATTTTTTATTAACCATGTATGTTACCTGCATAATGGACAAATTGTGCTAGTAAAACTGAACAACGTGTCAATTCGGGATTCATTAATGAAAGCATACTTTAATACGTTAAAATCTCGCCCGCTTCTCGTGTCCGATTTGGTAAAATCCCTGAGTATAGATGGAAATACAAGTAAGTTAACCATTAACAAAAGAGTCTTCTTGAACGACCATTATTCGCCATCATCCTCCAAGCTTAATGCCTTATGTAGAAAACTGCTAAGTGAAAATCGAATCAAGAAGTTCCGTATACTTGACTCTGATAATCCTAAATCTAAAATTACTATGCCTAATGGGGATGTTGTTGTTCTGGATGCGGCTGGTTGTGCTTCTCTGGAAACTGATGCTGCCTCATAATCTATTATGATATTTTATTTTGTAAAATCATTTTTTTTTTTTTTCTCTTTATCTTTCTTTTACTCTGTAACCTACCAAAATAAGCTCTTACTCTTACTTTTAATATGATTGGTTATTGCATTATATACATATTTTTTTTATTACTTTATTATTCTTAATATTAAACCTAATAATGTTAAAATTTTTTTCCCTCAATTATATCCCATACTCCATTGGTATTGTCGCATTTTTATACTTTGATGTCTTCTAGTAATAATCTTGGTCCAATTGTTAGGGATGATAACTACATTAAAAATTTACTATCACCGTTTGATAATCAACTTAAAATTGGCCATTTAAATTGCCGTAGTTTAGTGCCCAATGCCAATTCAATTAAACTTGATGAACTAAAATCCGTCATAGGTCTGGATGTCATTAATGTATTAGCAATTACTGAAACGTGGTTTAATGATTTTGTTTTAGATAGTGCTGTTAGTTTACCGGGGTATTCGATATTTCGTAATGACAGACCCTCTAGGGGTGGTGGAGTTTGCATTTACATCTCTAATAATCTTAAATCTCGGGTTATCTATAAGACCCAGGTCCCTGGTTGTGAATCTTTATTTGTTGAACTGTTAATTGGTGAAATTACGGCTCTTTTCGGCTGTGTTTATTTACCTCATGGTTCCTTGGAATTGTTTGAGAATCTTCATTGTGATTTATTTACAAGATTTACAAATATTTTTGTGGTTGGTGACTTTAATTGCAATTTGTTTTCGCCTTTCAAGTCTGCTTATGTTCGTTCGTTCTGCATGAGGTGCGGACTCTCACTACTCCATAACTCTTTGCCTACACATTTTGATGTTAGGACAGGAAATACGTCACTTATTGACTATTTTCTAGTAAGTAATCATTGGTTGGTTAGTTCTTCTTTTCAAACACATTGTCCCTCGATTTCTGATCACTCTCTTATTTTAGCCTCATTTACCCTTAATGTTGGTACAGCTGATGAAATTTTTGAATACCGGGACTTTAAGAATTTAAATTGGGCAGGATTTTTTGCTGTCTTAGAGAATTATAACTATTCGTCTATTTTTAACTCCGTTGATGTTAACTCTAAATGCTCTTTGTTTAATACCCTTTTAGATGAACTTTTTTCTTTTGTTCCTTGCATTAGAGTTAGATTACGTAAGGGTAATGATTCTTGGATGCAATCCAACCGTGTCATTTTAGGAAGGTCTCTTCGTGACTTTGCTTTTTCTGTGTTTAAAACGAATTCTACTAACGAAAACTGGCAAACCTATTGTAAACTTCGGAATAGGGCAAAAACTATCATCCGAATTGAACGAGCTAGATATTTTTCTAAATTCTTTGGCTCGTTGAATCCAGGTGCTTTTTGGAAAATTATAAGGCAGTCTCTTGCCACAGACAAGGTTAACTCTATTCATGAACTTGACCCTAATATTATAAATCATCACTTTGTGGGGTCAAATGTATATATTCCTGATAACTCTCTCTTCACTGATCTTGACAACTTAAATGGCTCGTTTTCCTTTAATTGTATAAACGTAACTGATCTCTTCAATGCATTGCATAAGGTTAAATCTAAATCAACTGGCGTGGATGGGATTTCGATCAAATTTTTAAAAATAATTTTTCCATATATTTCCGATATTATGCTGCACTTGATGAACTCCATATTAACTACATCTACATTCCCGTCATTATGGAAGGTTGCTCGTGTTGTTCCCCTACCTAAATCTAAAAATGTTGGTGGCCCTGACGATCTGCGTCCGATTTCTATTCTACCTGCCCTGTCTAAGGTTATTGAACATATTATTAAATCTCAAATGCTTAGTTTTGTATCTAATGTAATCTCTGACCATCAATATGCGTTCCGAAATGGCCTTAATACTACGTCTCTTCTCTTAAGTCTCACTGACTCAATCAGGAGCCATATTAATAGTGATGAGCCATGCATTCTTATTTTCTTAGATTTGTCTAAGGCTTTTAACTCTATCGACTTTAACAAAATGATCTATAAACTTGTAAATGAATTTTGTTTTTCTGGTACTGCGTGTAAGCTACTTTTGTCCTATTTAACCGGGAGAACTCAATTCGTTGCTATAAAAAATTCTGTTTCGAACATGCTTCCTATTACCTCTGGTGTCCCTCAGGGTTCGGTTTTAGGTCCTCTTTTATTTATACTTTATACAAATAACTTCTCTTCAGTAGTTGACCCTATAAACTGTACTCCTTTCGTCTTTGCTGATGATATTTTTCTCTTGTATAAATGTTGCAGAATAAGTAATAAATCCTTTGGGCGGGACATAAATTCATCTCTTGGTCGGGTCTTAGCTTGGACTCAAGAAAATGCTCTGGTTGTAAATTCAGCTAAGACTAAAGCCATTAAATTTGGACTTGCTTTATGCCCTAACTTTCACATTGATTTATTCCTTGGAAATGATAGAATACAAATAGTCGACCACCATAAGTGCCTGGGCATTGTTCTAGATAGTAAGTTATCGTTCTGTAACCACATTGATGTTTTATCGGGCAGAATCTGGTCTTCTCTACGCCAACTTTACTGTACAAACATATACATGCCCTTTCATGTTAGGAAAAGTTTGGCTCATGCAATTTTAATGTCACAAATTATTTATTGTTTAGAAGTCATTTCTGGGACGGCTACATTTCTTATTGTGAGACTTAAACGTTTAATTAATTCTATTGTTAGGTTTGTTTATAAAGTAAGGCGTAGAGACCATATATCAGGATTTGTTAAAAGCTTTCTAGGTTGTTCATTTGAACATTTTATTCAATTTCGTTGTCTACTTACTTTCTATAAAATTGTGAATAGTGGGAAACCCGCTTCAATTCGCAATGTTTTTCTATTCTCGCCTCGCAGAAGAAACCCTCACCTGATATATCCCAGAGTTTTTAAATCTAGTTTTTGCAGATCTTTTCTTATTAGAATTATTCGTAACTGGAATACGTTACCTTTGGAATTACGTACTTTTACTCATTCTAATAATGTGTTTAGACTTAAACTCATTAAGTATTTCTCCCATGATGGAAATTAATCTTTTAAGATAACTATTTATTCTCCCTAAATTGGACCTTCTATTCTATTCATTCTTAATGATTACTGTCTCTATGTGACTTTGCGAGTGGAGTGGGGATATACCAGGGATTAATTTATATATAGATATGTTTTTAGTTTTATAATTAAATTTCAATTTTATATTTTATTTTTTAACTCATGTCAGAATATTAGCTATACTCTTATTGAAAATACTTAGGTGTCATAACTTGTAATATGTGATTGGCCATGAAGGCTTTTTATTACAAACTTTGAAATAAATAAATAAATAAATAAATAAATATAAAATTAAAAAAAATTAATACGTGAATTTTAAAGGAAAAATAATATGACCGAAATTATACTGTTTCCCAACTTGTTTAGAAAGTAGCAACTCCTAATATATATTCTTAAAGCTTAATACTTTCTACTAGTCTTTTGTAAGTATTTAGTGGTGCTCCACCAGTCATTCAACTAATTTGTGAATTAAAAAAAAATCACTCAAGCAAAACAATCGTTCATAAGACTTAAATTAAGCAGCAAGGATAACAACACGGCATAATTAAGCTCAACCGTAAATCAGCGCGAGAAGGTCGCAATAATAATTTAAATTTTGAATCAAACTTTTTTCAAGTATCCGTTTCACTTGTATATTTTAAATTTTTGCGAATTATAAAGGCCACAATCACTACGGACTGTAGAAACTTTGTCCAGCTTTGTGAAATTCAAATTTATTGGACAATAACAAGGGACAAGAAAATTTTTAAAAATAAATGATTAAAAAATCTTTTAATTTCTTAAATAACTTCCAAATTATTCTTTACTGATTACTAAGCTTTAATGTATCCTGTATCTTGACGAAAGAAAGGTTTTTGATTAAGTTTACTTAAGTTCATATATGTTTAAATCTTCTGTTGCTGACCACATAAATGAAGGGTTTTTGAAAATCCTAATCTCTTCTACTCTTAGTTTATACGGCATGCAGATGAATATCTTCTTGCTCGCAGTTGACAAAATTCTACATTCGCTTGAGCCGATCCACACTGGCTCCTTTGAATTATTTTGCTTAAATGTTTTTGTTGATCTGGCAACACAGAATATTACTTTACATACGGGCATGTTAATTATCTTTGGATTATATGGTCTTTTTCTTGAAAACAAATTAAGCACAAAAATTATTTGAGTTATTTTAAATTACAAACATAACTTTAAAATTATAGTTTGTGCTTAAATCATAAATTCAAAATGTCTTCTTGGAAGAAAGCTTCGAAAAGCAATCAAAAAGTCCACAGAGAAAGACATCAACCGGAATCACGAGCACACTTGGGTTTGTTGGAAAAGAAAAAAGATTATCGCAAAAGAGCTCGCGATGCTGAACGCAAAGCAAAGACCTTACAACTGCTGCACAAACGAGCGTTAAACAAAAATCCTGATGAATTCTATCATCATATGATACGCTCTAAACTACAAGATGATGAACATCACGACGAGGAGGAAAAAGATGAACATAGTAAGGAACAATTAGCGTTAATGGAAACACAAGATCTTAAATATGTCGCTATGAAACGTACCATGGAAGCTAACAAAATAAAACGTTTGCAATCACAGCTGCATATGATAGACTTTGCTAATACGGTACCGAATAAACATTTATTTTTTGATGAAGATAAAACCGGTGAAGATGGAGTGGTTTTGGGTAAAGAACTTAAGGGTTTAGAATTGGCTGAACGATTAGAAACACATCCAAGTATGTTAAAAAGAAAAACTAATCGACCAAAATTAAAAGATTTGGAAAAAATAAATGTTCCTAAATTAAGCTCCGAAGTAAGTACATATTTACTTGTTAGAAAATTAGTTAATCATAAAGTTTTTAATATAGGAAATCAAGAAAGCAAACTTGTTAAAGCAACAGTCCTACAAGGAGTTAACTAAACGTATAGAACGTGAGAAGGAATTGCTAGTCGTGCAACAAAAGCTGGAAATAAAACGAGCTTTGCAACAGCCTCGTCTTTTGAAACCCAAGAGAAAAAAGCGTGCCACTAAAAATGCACCGCCTGTTTTTGAATTTAAATATGAACGCAAGAAATAAACATAAGTAAATGTGTCTTTGATTTTTAATTAAATTATATTTCACCATTATACAAATAAATTTGTATAACTAAACTATAATTTCTTCAATATCACATTTTAATATACATCTGATTTTTTTGTATTTGCACCAGTGGTTCGTTCATCCTCTTTTGAAAGAAAATAATATTTTTGTAAATGAAAAATGATTAGGATTACAAAGTTTGACATTTAGATAGAACACTTTTCAAAATAGTGCTTAAAATAAGAAGTAGGTACATCTCCCGAAACTTCAGAACTTTTTTAATTTTTATTATGTTTTGTTTGCTTGGAAACGGATTTTGTCGTTTTAGAATAACATAGACGGAAGCGGGAAATTTCATAATCTATTTTAGTTTTGCTTTTAAACATCATACCAGTGTTTTAACAAAAAAGTTCTTTATTAAAGTATACGAGATATTTTACTGATAAGCTGCGGATAAATTGCCAAATGATTAAAAAATTTGACAACAAGAAATAAATAACTTCATTATTCGAACATATAAAACTCATTCGAAAAATATTCTTAGAAAATGGCAGGTTAAAGATTTAAGAATGTACTTTTTAGTAGCATTACTACATTTCCAAAAATTATTTGTTCCTTGTTTGAACAATTGCCTCTTTTAGACATTGAAGCAAAGCAAATTTTTTTATTTAAAATTTACGTCACATATTATCTTTTGAACTTTATTTTAGGATTTATCTAAACCACCAAGCGAACTTATTTCTAAGCTTCTAGCACAAAATAAAAAAGAAAAACTATTTAATAACCAAACTTTTTATTTAATTCGGTAAACCCATCACCAGTTTGATTTTCTGGTGGTATCCATTTAGCGTATTTTTCTAGTGATTCATATTCTACATCTTCATTTATATCAATTTCTTCACGTTTACCACGCTGGCGAATACGTTGACGACGCTTTTTACTGCTGTTTGCAGAATCCTTGCAGTTCTTATTTTCAGATCCTAGTTTTTCTAGTCTTTCGTTTTGCTCTTGTTCTTCACATTTGTTATCGTTTATTTGTTTTTTAATGATTGCAGCTTCCTCTGATTTTTCAGTGTTGTTTTCAGAATTTTCAGAACTTTTATTCAAAGATCCCTTCGGGTCTTCATTCTCAGTGCTTTTTTCTTCACATTCCTTTTCACTTGGGTTTTCGTTCTCTTCTATTTCTTCTTCATCCGATTCGAGAAATTTGGCAGGTATTCTTTCTTTAGTTTCTTGTGCTTTTATGATTTTAAATTTACTGAATTGATTACGTTTACCAATCATTGGCAGCTGTTTCTTGGACGTAGCCAACCCCTGCGCTTGCAATGGTGCGTTATTTGATTTTTGCATACCAAAGGGTATATCCGCTGGTTTTGCAATTTTAATAAGCCTTTTTACTTCTTGTTTTTCGGTTCTTAAACGTTGTTCTTCAATCTGAAATAAAAGTTTTTAATGAACATGTACATATGTAATAATCATAAAGTTAATTTATTTACTCTTAATTTTCGAATTTCTGTTTTATCGAATTTAATTTCCTTTTCCTTTAAATTTTCCATAAAAGCGTCCAAATCTTCACCCTCGTTCAGTTGTGTTGTCTTTACACGTTGTTGATGCTCTTGGTAATCAGTGATTTTACATTCGATTTGTTTTAATTGTTCATCAATTTCGTTTTCTTGTTTAAGCTTAATATAACGTAAGGAAATATACATAAATAACTATTCTTAAGAGTGTATATTTCACATTTCTACTAACCAAATCCTCATATGTTAGAGTTACAGATGTATTAGCTGCTGCCTTTCTTTGCTTCTTTCTAGCAACATCACCAGTGCGATCCCAAAACTCATCATCGTCTGAATCTGATTCTTGTGATTTTTGTTTTCTCTTAAGAGGTTCTTGATTTGCTTGCCTTAAAACGCCATGACGATCTAAAATGCGACAAGCCTCTAAAGCGCACTGAAGAACGCAGTCTTTCTTCTTGCCTTTATGTACAACTTCAGCCACAACTGGTCGACCATTTGCATCATCTATTGGAAGTTCGACACGACAGACAAAAGATCCAGCTGACATTTCGTCGCATTTATACATTAATTCTAAGCCTTCTCTTTCAAAGTAGCCACGTAAAGTTTTTTTGGGGTCATCTAAATAGAGTTCCTCATTGTTTGTGCTAGCATATGGATTGTGTGTTAAATCCGTTTCTTCGTCAGCATCTTCAGCCATGCCCCAACTGCAACCCTCATTACTTTCAACAGATTTATCCGATAAGTGAATATTTTGTAATGCAGCCTCTTCCAGCTCTTGCTGACGTTTTGCTTTAAGTTCTGTTATAGATAGTAAAGATTCAGGTTCTTCGTCTTCAGGAGGGCCTTGCAAAATAAACGATCTAGAACTGGCTCCCAATCTTAACAAATGGCCAACCCTTATCCGAACATAAACTTTTGGCGGTATTCTCTGTTTATTTAAAAAAGTACCATGAGTGCTCCCTAAATCATATATGTACCACCCCTCTGCGGGACCATTATTTTCAAAGTCATTACACGAGTTTTCCTCATTTTTTGCCTCAATGTTATTTAAATTGTTTGCCTTCTTACACATTGGTCTGTACTGTAATATCGCATGGAATCTGGATATAGTAGGATGTGCCATTTCTATATCATTTTCAGGCAATCTTCCAAAGCTCCAATATGCCTTTTTTTGTAATTGTTTTACTTCATCTATAATTTGGCCAGACTTTAGGACTTCAAAGCTATAACTGATTTCATCATTTGGGGTATCAGACCATTGGGGTATTTTATAAGGTATTTCTGATTTTATTGGATCAACACTTTCGTTTTTATTCTCAGAATTCTGGTCTTTTTTTAAAGCTGCTTCATCTTTTTCGACTTTAATAGTAGCATTAGGCAAACAAGGTTTTTTAAATTCCTCCATTCTATAAATATTACTTTTTGATATTTTTCTACATAATACGTTTTGATTATGTTTTCAAGTTAATTTAATTTTTTGTCAGCTGATGTTGTTTATTTAAAATCTGCAAGCAAGCTTTATGAGAACAGTCTTATCGACATAATAATTTGTTTTTTTCTTGAAATTTGTTGATATTCGGGCACTAACGCCAGAGATGGCTGTCGAAATATTATTAATTTAAAATGATTTAAAAAAAATATTTTTTTTTTGTTAACGAAAACTAACAATTAAAGCCACTATCATACTCGATTGTGCGATTTAATCACCCAAAGTTATTCAATCAACTTTGTAGGTTATTTTCAGAGAAATATGACCAAAATGTATTCAAATATGCTAAAATCAAACAAATTATATTTGCAATAATTATTTTTAGCGTCGTCAATTGCTTATGTTTTTAAACTTTGTCACTGTTTGTTGCCTACGTTTTTCACTGTTTATATTTATATGTTTACTACTTTATGTTTATACCTCCTACATATATGTATCTCTTCATTGGGTTGATTCCTCCTACTAATATTTCAACTTTTTCAAAATTTATTAGATGTCAAGTTTTCTGGTTAAGTCGATTATTTTTTACTTAAATCAAATTTGTGCGATGCTATTCTTTGCCATTGTATGTAACTTCATATACTAAATTTTGACCGTTCCATTTTATCCAAATTTGTTTTAAACAGCTTTTTCGTCGTGTTAAGTCGTCTCCATCAATTTTTTTTATAACTAGTTTGATATTCTGAGCAACGGAGAAAATGACTAAATTCGCCATTTTTATCACTATTTTTTTAATTCAGAATTTAGTTTTTTTTTTTTCAAAAAAATATTGTAAAGATATAAACAATGTTATAATATAATGTAGAATATTAATAAATATGTATATATTATTAAAATTAAGTAGTGTTTGTATTGAGCTTTATTCGTATTATCTAATATTATTAAGTTTATCCCATATTAATCTAATGTAATAATTCTTTCTTCGCCTTTTAGGCTTTTTTATTACAAATTGTTAAAATAAATTAATAATATTAAATATTATAATGACATATATATGATTTAAGACCAAATAAATTATTTTAATTTAAAAAATTTGGAACAAATCTAGTTTACGGACGCAGCTTAAAAATGAAAAAAAAGTTATCTACCGGGTGTAAAATTTAATTTTAAGCAAAAAATGTTAAATGAAAAATTTGGCGGCGACGCTTGGTTTCCGAGTTATGGGCCTCTCAAGTTTGTGTGGACAATATGGAATACATCGAATATTTTGTGGTGAAATGTGGCAATATGGGTATCATTGGAAAGGTAATTTCAATATCTATTCAATTTAAAAGGAAAATATTAAAAATAATAATAAAAAAAAAATTTTTTAATTTTCCGACCAACTCTTAGTTTTGGAGCTACGGACCTTTAAAATTTTTAAGTATAATATGGCATACCTACATTAAAGAATTTACGGCAAAATGAGATGTAAAACGCATCATACATATTAAAAATTTATTTTCTTAAACAAAAATTAAAAAATTAACAAAAAATAGTTCAAGTCAAAAAATAAAAAAAACAACTTCTTTACAACAACTTAAATTACTTTATCATTTTATCTATAAAAAAATACAATTAAAAACTATTTTATTAACAACTGTCACTATATTCTTCTTCACTGCTATTTGCAATTTCTCTTACTTCTAAGTTTTCATTTGCTTATTAATTGCTTATTAAATCTTTTTTATTTTTTTTTTTTTTCATGTAGTACTGTCACTAAGCTTAATTTATTTAATATATGTAGGTACTCCATGTTTATACGGAAAAAGCTATTTTTTTATCGTTACCTGTTTTTATTGTATTTTTTTTAATATTTTCCTTTTAAATTGAATAGATAATTAAATTACCTTTTCAATGATACCAATATTGCCCCATTTCACCACAAAATACTTCATATATTCCATATTGTCCATACAAACTTGAGAGGCCCATAACTCGGAAACCAAGCGTCGCCGCCAAATTTTTCATTTAACATTTTTTGCTTAAAATTAAATTTTACACCCGGTAGATAACTTTTTTTTCATTTTCAAGCTGCGTCCGTAAACTAGATTTAAGCCAAAAATTTTAATAAATTTTAATGATTTATTAAAAGTTCAAGAAATATCGTTTTCTAAATAGTAATATACTTCAAGCTTAAATAACAATTTCGTAAAAATAAAAACAAATCAGACCAAATAAATTGTATAAATTAATATTGCAACGACTTTTCCAACCCTGTCTTGGTTTATAATTCGCGCTTAATTTTAAAAGCCAATAGCACAGGGTACCCTGTGCCAATAGTATTTTATTCAATTTTAAAAAATAGAGACTTAAATCAAAATATACGAAAGTGTTTATTTGAAAAAATCTTTATTTGTGTAAGAGTTTCTTGAACAAATAGTTAATAAAGAATAATGACGTTCTCTCAATCATTTGAATTTGGTAATAGTACATTTGTTAAGTTGGAAAGTGAAGTTAATCATGCTATAAAGGATGAAAACCCTAAAGAAAGTAAAGCTTTAGATGTTATTTTGGAATCACCTACCTCGAAGTCTACACATAAAACTTCAGTTTTATCATTAACCAGAAGCAGGTCGCGGGTGCTTTCAGCTAAAACTCAAAACCATAAAACTGAAGATTGTACAAGTCATCGAAAGTTTAGTCGGAGCAAATCTGACTCAACGCTTTCCAGACCTTCAGCACAGAGCAGTCAAAATGAGTCCAACAATTACTCCAATCTTTTTCAAAGTGATTTTTCTTTTCAACTTGATATTAATAAGAATGAGAAGAATAGCGCCAGGCACGAAAATACATCTGTGATAAGAGTATCGCAAATAGAGGATGCATTTAAAGAAAATGAAAATGCAAATCATGCAACTGATAATTCATTTGAAAGGCCAGTATTTTCCGAAGACATTAAAAATGTATTAGAAACTGAAGAAAATGACATAGTTTGGAAAGATTCATTACAATTGTCAACTACAACTAAAGATGATGAAAATGTTGATGAACCATCTGAATTTCTACATGAAATAAGCAGTTTTATTTATCCTCCCAAGGATAACATATTAAGAGAAAAACTCTTAAGGAAAGAGTTAGAACTGAGTCATAAAATTTTTAAGGAAAGCCAAAACGCTAGAGAAAAGTCATCAGAATGCAATATAAGCTTAAGTTGCATGTCACCTGATCAGCTTAAATTTACAGAAGAGACTACTCCTGTTCGCAGTGGTCAAATTCAAAATAAATCATTAAACGCAGAAAATAATTTAGATATTCTAGAAAGAAACTGTATAGAAAACGTTCAAAAAGAATCTGAATTCAAGTTAACTGAAAATGTAGAGGCACTGAAAAACATTCAAGCATGGAATTTACCTTTAAGTGTCTTAAGAGAATATGAACGAAAAGGTGTCAAGAAAATGTTTGATTGGCAAATACAATGCCTAAGTAATCCAAAAGTAAGTTATTTAGCGTCAATGCAACTGAAAATTTAATGTATATTTTAAATTTTTTTATATGATCTTTTATTTTTGCTCTCGTTCGTTAATTACAATCTAATCATCATTAAACACAAAAACTCTAAACAAACTGGTTTTAATAAATTTTTTATTTATATCTAAAAATTTAGTGGCTCACGCTTATTTTACGCACTGCATAATTTAATCTTTTAAGACCTGTAGAAATAAAACTAGTGGGAATTAAAAAGAAAAATAATTATTGGTATCATTGATTAGAGTAAAGGGCAAAGTTTAGCAAGAAAATTAAATATTTTAAAAACTAACATTTAAATATCTTAAAAATAAAGAAATATACCTTTTTTATCTTACAGTTTAATTTATGCTGTTACTTATAATATTGAAAATTTGCTAATTATGTTCGCTGTTTTATTCTTTGTTTGGTACCCTTTATTAACTAATTTTCGAGTTAAAGTGTGCAAAATATTATCCCACTCCAATTCCTTCAGGTAATGTTTTTTTAAACTTGTGTTTTCTAATTTTTTTTCGAAGTTGACCATATATTTTCAATGTTATTGAGGTCTGTTGACTATGGTGGCATAATCGTCAAATGAGGTCAGTTATAAATTAACCAAGACTGTACAAATCCCGATTTTGTTTTGGATCGTTATCTTGATAAAATCGAAAGCTTGATCTTATGCCCAGATTCTCTGCACTCTGCAACAAATAGTCCTTTAAAATTTGAAGATTCTTATATTTGTCCATGGTTTTTTGAATATAGTCTAAACTCGCAGTAGCAGCAGCCGAAATACAAGCCCAAACCATGACGCTGCCACCACCATGCTTAATTGTTGCCTTTAAATTTACCTTATTTAGCTTGGTGTTAGGTTTTCGCCATACGTAGGACATACCGAGCCGGTGAAGATAACCGAATTTCAAATCGATTGAAAACGTTTTCTATAGCGAAATTGCTTCTGCATATTTTGTTTTTGGCGCCAGTGAAGGACTTCTTGCGTGCATCTCGACCATTAAAATCATGTTGATGAAGATTGAATATCGAAAGTCTGTTTGTGAACTGAGAGTCTTTAGTTTTCTTTGATTTATCTCACAATAAAATATTCATCATGTTTACTAAAAGTCTTATTTGGTGCTTCGCTACCTTTGTTAACTAAACGGTTTTCAGAAAAAAGGCGCCCGATAATTTCCACCGTAGGAGCCCTTTTATTCATCAGCTATTTTCCGCTGCGAGTGGTCGTTTTTAAAATGGATTACTACCAATTCTCGTTGCTCTAACCTTGTGTACTGAAATTGACAGAATTGCCATAAATTAAGTGCCAATCACATCGAAAAGTAAAATAAGGTAGAATAAAAAATAAATTTTCACTTGACAACGCATTCTGGAAGTATCGTTACAAAAAGGTGTAAATGCATAAAATAAGCTGAGATATGAAAAAAGCTGCATATTTTGTTTTCTTGATTTGAAGCTATTTTAATAATTAATAATAATTTTTTCAATAAATAATGTTTTCTTCTTAAACTACGCCCTTTTTTATATTAAACGATACCAATTTATTTTTTTAGTCCCTACTGGCTTTATAGGACTTAAAAGATCAATTATGCAATGCAAAAAATAAGCTGTTAGCCACTATTAATGCAATTCATTAAAAATTAATGGGATAAAAAATATTGTGTCTATCTTTTTATAAAACGAAAATTTATCAAAATTGAAAAATAAACATGCCTTCGGTTCGGTGTGATATCAAGTCACATATCGCAAACTAATCGAATATATAGCAACTAATAGCTTTTCAAATTTAATTAATTCATACTCAATTTTTTCAGGTGCTTTTTGAATATTGCAATCTAGTATATTCGGCTCCTACTTCGGCTGGTAAAACATTAGTTAGCGAAATATTACTTCTAAAAACTGTAATAGAAAGAGGAAAAAAAGTTTTACTCATACTGCCATTTATTTCCGTCGTACGAGAAAA
Organism: Cistogaster globosa; assembly: GCA_937654795.1. Classification (NCBI taxonomy): domain Eukaryota; kingdom Metazoa; phylum Arthropoda; class Insecta; order Diptera; family Tachinidae; genus Cistogaster; species Cistogaster globosa. The sequence goes on along the minus strand of OW569403.1, from coordinate 45,153,763 downwards.
AATGTTTTACTTACAAGATCTTTTGACTGCTGCTGGATACCGTGTAGAAGGATTTTTTGGAGGTTATACACCACCCGGAGGTTTTGATAGTATTAATGTTGCTATTTGCACAATAGAAAAAGCAAACTCGATTGTCAACAAACTGTTAGAACAGGGAAAATTAAACGAAATCGGAACAATTGTAGTAGATGAAGTACATTTAATATCTGATCCAGGAAGGGGTTACATCTTGGAATTGCTGTTGGCTAAAATATTGTACATGACACAAAAATACGGTTTACAAATCCAAATTATAACTATGTCTGCCACACTGGCAAATGTGGAGTTATTAAAGAAATGGTTGGATGCAGAATTGTATATAACCGATTTTCGGCCTGTGGCCTTGCAAGAAATGATCAAAATTGGTAATAAAATCTACGATAATAGTTTTAATGTCATACGCTCGATTACTGAAACATCGTCCAATGTTAAGGAACCATTTCCTACCTTACAAAATGACCCAGATCATGTTGCCCAGTTGTGTATTGAAACTTTAGTAGATGGCTGTTCTGTTATTGTTTTTTGCCCTTCAAAAGATTGGTGCGAAAATTTGGCAACACAATTAGCAGGAGCAATACATTCATTAGGAAAGCAAGGTGGCGAATGGGGGATTAAGCTGAAAGCACAAATTAATCGTGAAGCTATAAATAATGTCAAACAACAGTTAAGAGACATACCAACGGGTAAAACTTTCTTTTCTGCTAAAAATTTAAATAGTAACTAACGCACTTTAAACTTTTTCAAGGGTTGGATGCTGTTTTAGAAAAATGTATAACATTTGGCTGCTGTTTTCATCATGCGGGTCTAACAACCGAAGAAAGAGATATTGTGGAGGCAAGTTTTAAATCTGGTGCTCTGAAAATTATTGTAGCTACTAGCACATTAAGCTCTGGTAAAATAGTACATTGCTATTAGTTTAAAATGTGTATATCACTTGAATTAATTTTCTTTAGGTGTCAATTTACCAGCACGTCGTGTACTTATACGATCGCCTCTATTCGGAGGCAAACAAATGAGTTCTCTCACATATCGCCAAATGATTGGACGAGCTGGAAGAACTGGAAAGGTATTTTATTTTTACTTTATTTTACCTTTAAATAATATTTTTACTTCAGGATATTTTGGGTGAATCTATATTAATTTGTACGGATAGTAACGCACGTATAGGTAAAGAATTAATCACAGCTGATTTGAGACCCATAAGTTCGTGTCTTGACCTTGATAGTAGTGTAAGTGGCATAGCTTTAATGAAGAGCAACTACATATTTATTTAAAAATTAATCATTATTTTAGACTCATCTAAAACGAGCTTTGTTAGAAGTTATATCTTCGGGTGTAGCTACAAGCAAGAAAGATATTGATAATTTTGTTAATTGTACACTTTTGAGTACACAAAAGCACTTGGCTACACAAGAAAAGGAACAAAATCAATGTGAAACATTCAATAGCGAATACACTAATGAAGTCTTGGATTTCCTTATGGAGTATGAGTTTATACGTTTACAAACGAATGAAGAAACTCAGGACCAATATTATGTAGCTACTCGTTTAGGAAGTGCATGCTTGGGTAACAACAAATTTAGTTCATATGGTTTCTCTTTTTCCATACACTACTAATATTTCTTTTAGCTTCATCAATGCCTCCAACAGATGGTTTAATATTATTTGCAGAACTACAAAAATCAAGACGTTGTTTTGTATTGGAATCAGAGCTACATGCTGTTTATTTAGTAACCCCGTATTCGGTATGCCATCAGCTACAAGATATAGACTGGCTTTTATTTCTTGATCTCTGGGAGAAATTAACACCGGCAATGAAAAAAGTTGGGGAACTGGTAGGCGTAAAAGAGTCATTTTTAGTTAGAGCTATGAGAGGCCAAACAAAGTTAGACTACAAATTGATGCAAATACACAAACGGTAAGATTAATTTAATTTAAAAAAGAGTAATAATTAAAAACAAAACAAAAAAAAAAACATTGAAAATAGTTTTTACACAGCACTGGCTCTGCAAGAATTGGTAAACGAAACTCCAATTAATGAAGTGGCCATTAAATACAAATGCTCTCGTGGTCTTTTGCAAAGCCTACAACAAATGTCTTCAACTTTTGCTGGTATTGTTACATCATTTTGCAATTCTTTACAATGGGATACTCTGTCATTAATTGTATCACAGTTTAAGGAACGCTTGTATTTTGGTATACATCGCGATTTGATTGACCTAATGCGTTTGCCGGATATAAATCACAAGCGAGCTAGAATTCTATTCGATGCTGGAGTAACATCATTGGTTGAACTAGCTGGTGCTGATATTTTAACTATTGAAAAAATACTTTATAATGCGCTAAGCTTTGACTCTGTTAAAAGGCATGATAACGAAAATGAGTTTGAAGCCGCCCAACGAAATGAAGCTAGGAATTTCTTTATCACCGGTAAGGCAGGTCTGACTGTAGCTGAAGCTGCAAAACTACTTGTGCATGACGCTAGAAAATTCATCCAATACGAAATAGGTGTGGGTAACATAAAGTGGTCTCAAAGTGTTTGCGACAAAAACGTAGAAGACAAAGATGATGAGAATGAAATTCACATGTCTTATGAGCAAAATCAATTTCAAAACTCTGTGGTTAAATGCAATTCAGATAAAACAATGAATCGTTCCGAAAATAAAGAAAACATTCACTATCAAAATGAGGCCAACAAAACAACTGATACAAATAATAAAAATAAAATTGAAGATAAAGAAACAATTACAAACTGCAGGAAATCTGGATTTACTAAAAAGGAGTTTTCTAAAGATCAAACTATTTATGACAATAAAAACTTAAATTTAAATAACAATAAAATTAACTTAATACAATCTAAAAAAGGAGCAAACCAAACAAAAAAACAAGAACTAAATGTAAATAAACCATTTGAAAAAGATAAATATTCCACAGAAAAAAATATTGATATCGCAAAACTAGATTCAGAAGCCCATTGTAAAGAAACAAATAATTTGGTATTAAAAGATAATTCAAAAATACTCAAAAATAATAATTATGAAAATAGTCATAAAGATATAATAACCCATGAAACAAAAACAAATTTGAAAGAGATACCATCAGCCTCTCCAGGAATAAAACGCAAATCTTCTGAAAATCTTGATATTTTGGATGTTATCGCTCCTAAACTAACCAAACACATTGATACCACAGAAACCTCTGCACAAAGTAATTTGGTTCAAATGACTACATCAGAAATCAGAAAATCTTCTGGGCAAGATTTAGTTGCTACGATCCCAACTTTAAATAAAAATTCCAAACATCCCGATGATAATCCTAAAGATACTGAAGAAAAGCCTAGCACGAGTAAAAAAGCTCAACGACTATTAAGAGCAAAACAATTATCAGATATGAAAAAACAAGAATGGGCAAAAAGGACGGATATAGAACAAAATCACTTAGATAATACACCCGGAACGAAAGACTCTTTAAGTAAAAATGCAATAACTCGTGATACAACAAAAACTACATTGCAAACAAACAAATCACCAAAAACACCCAAGCCAACATTTAATAAAGAAAAAGCGAAATCACCGAAATTGCCCAGGAGAAGCCCACGAAACCATTCAATATGCTCAACTAAAACTACGAAGGCAAAGAATAATGTTAAAAATTCTAATGAGGATATGTTAGAAAGTGAGGAACAATTAGCAATCACCAGAGGTAGAAAAGAAGCTTTAAAGGAAGCTCCTAAATTAGAATATAGAGCTAATTCCCCAGAAGATGAAATACCAAGTTCACAACAACTAGTTGAAGAAATGCCTGCTTCGAAAATGAACTCAACTCAAGCTTCTCGATTTCTTCTCAGATCGTTACGTGCTTCACAAAAAACACAGAGTCCAAAAACAAAACCCATAACAGATGTAAAAAAATTACAAATATTAGAACCTTCATCATCTACCAGTATAGAGCTCTCAGACTGTTCAATGGAAAACTCACTTATAAAAAACCCCATACAACTAAACGCCTCACACATTCTTAGTTGCTCTAAAATTGATACTGATTCGTCCTCGTTCAAATCTCTGGATATGATAGATATTTGTGGAAATCAAGAATTATTTAAAGGAGCATTTAAAGAGTTAATGAAACAGAAACGCTTGGGTTTTTGTTTAGGTATCCAGCAGCAATGTGGAAAGCGCAAACCCGTAATAGGAGCAAATCTTCTGCTAAATCAAGTAGCTGTCTCGGAAAGAGAAATGGAACAAAATAATTCTTATGAATTTCAAATAGATGATACAAATTATTTAGCTGGTATTGCGTTTTGTATATCGGAAAATTTAGTTTATTACATGAACATGCAACAGCAGGGTTCTTGCCAAGAATTAACCGCAGAAATTAAGTGGGAATACTTACGTAAACTATTGCAATCATCGGAACACACTTTGCTCGTTTACGATGCCAAAGAACAAATGAAGACTTTACGCAAAATATTTAAGGACAGCGCAGAAATTTTAATTGCTTTAGAGGACCCCAAAATAGCCAATTGGCTGCTTCAACCCGATAAAAATCATAATTTACAGAGTTTGGTATGATGGTTAATTTCTATGTTTTTAAAAGTTACTTATTTTTACATTGTTCTTTTCCTGTGCCTTAAGGCTCAACAGTTTGCCCCCGAGTGCTCCTCCCTAGTTAGTTTATGCGGCAGTGGACGTGGTTATAATAGTTACGGTTTGGATTCGGAAAGTGCTATTTTAGCTAAGGTTAGGTAATAACTTAACTATCTTCCTTTTGATTTATGATTTTTCTTTTTAAATATTTATATAATATTTAACGTTTCAGATCCTCAATAGAAGCTTGCGTAACAATACATATTTTAAAGGGTCAAACAGAAAATCTAGAGCGCATTGGAACTGGCCAATTGCAAAAATTTTTTATTGGTAAACAAATTTCAAACTAAAAGCCATGTAAAGATTTCACTTTCTTATATTTACTGTTTAGAACTCGAAATGCCTTTACAGATGTCTTTATGCAACATGGAAGTTATAGGATTTCCTACAAGTTCGGAAGCTTTGCACAAGTTGTTTCAGCACATGGTTGATACAATGAAAAAACTAGAGAATAAAATATATGAAATGCATGGTTCTAGATTTAGTTTAAGCTCATCTTCAGCCGTAGCCAAGGTAGGAGTAGATGGCAAACACTATTTTGTTTTGTCATGATGAGATTTTTTTGAAAGGTTTTAGGTTTACATCGTAAATCAAATTCGCGTATAAGTACTTCTAAGCAGATTTTGGAAAAAATAGACTCACCCATCTCACAGATGATAATAACATATCGTAAACTAAGTGTAACACTTACAAAAAACATACAGCCCTTGTTAAAAAGTGTAGAAAATGAAAGGTTCGTTTTTGTTATTTTAGTTCAATTTTAACAAAGTTTAATTCTTTGATTTGTTTTAGAATTCATGGTCATAGCATTACTTTTACATCTACCGGTCGCATATCGATGACTGAACCCAACTTACAAAACGTTGCAAAAGATTTTGAAGTCGAAATTGATTCGGAAAAAACGACAATATCATGTCGCAGTGCATTTTTTCCCGCAGATGCTAAACGATGTTTAATTTCTGCAGATTTTTGTCAATTAGAAATGCGAATACTGGCTCATTTATCTCAAGATCCAGCCTTATTAGATGTTATGAAATCGGATAAGGATTTGTTTTTATCGATAGCAGCACGATGGAATAAAATTCCCGAAAATAGTGTTACAGAACAATTGCGTAATGGTACGAAACAAATCTGTTATGGCATTGTTTACGGCATGGGCATGCGTACTTTAGCTGAGGGCCTTAAGTGTACCGAACAAGAAGCTAAAATTGTCTCAGAGCAATTTCATGCCGCTTATCCTGGTATTAGGTAAATATACTATATGTTTTGCAAGTATGTGAGCGAAGTTATTAAAAAATATTTATGTTGCATTACATTCTCGTTTCTAAGGTCATATATAGAAAAAATTATTAAATTCGCTAGAAATAATGGTTATATTGAAACGATAACTGGCAGAAGACGGTATCTGGAAAATATAAGTAGTGAAGAAGCATTAATTAAAAGTAAGTTATTTGTTGTCTTTAGTTTAAAGCAGTGCTCACATTTTGTACATGAGCAAAAACAAAAAAAAATATTTTTTTGGTGACAGTAATCGCTAACGAAACGATAATCTTATGTGATACAATTAATGTGTATTTCGCTAGAAAATAAGTTTCTTTTTAAGCGCTAATACATTTTCTGTTATAACGAACAAACCTATCAAAAACGTTATCATCTTTGTCCTCACTGTTTTTCTTCTGGCTTTATTGGATATTTTATGCTCATTGCTTCTATTTTGTTTTACTCACTATAAATAACAACACAAAACCAAAGCCAACGCCTTGTTTATATTCGTTCCCTGAATTTCACACATCTTTGAAAGAAATCATATTAAAATGTAGTCCTAAAAGAAAACGGATGATAATAATAAAAATTACAATAAGTCTAAGTTTTAAATTAAAAAAATTTTAAATTAATATCCAAAATTAAATATATGATTTGCATTTCTCTTATTAATTTCTTGCTTTTAGATCAAGCCGAACGGCAAGCTGTCAATTCTACAATACAAGGATCTGCTGCTGATATAGCCAAAAGTGCTATTTTACGGATGGAAAAAAATATAACAAAATATCGTCAAAAATTAGGCATAGAATCACAGTCCGTAAATTTAGTTTTGCATTTACATGACGAACTTATATTTGAAGTGCCCGAAGAAAAGGCAAAGAAAATTGCTAAAGTTTTAAGCCTTACCATGGAGAATTGCGTTAAACTAAATATACCGCTAAAAGTGAAACTAAAAATTGGTAAAAGTTGGGGTGAACTTAAAGAGGTGAAGCTGTAACTATTTAATTTGTTTAAAGTTTACTTTTATTAAAATTTAATAGCCTTTTCAATAAATTTTAAATGGTTTCATTTTAATAAATATTTAAAATAATAAGTAGATAGCTAAGTGTTGCTCACAATTGCTCGTTTATGAAGAAGTGTATAAAGTACTGCAAGGCATGACAAAAACTAAACTTCAATAGGGTTTGATCAAAAAGGTTTTAAGGATAGTTATTGGTGTGATCACAATATACCCTCAGAGTCTCCGACAGAGGACTAACCACATAAACTATTTTGTTAATTATGAATAACAACAATTTCAAGAGTTCAATTTTAGAGAATTTTTGAGAAGAAAAATCAAAATTATTCTTTTTAATTTAAAAATATATTTCTTTAAGAAAATCAAACGGAGGCCAACTGAAATCAGGTGGGTTTAGTTTTGGCTATTCTGAACTAAAGCAAACTTAACTGCTGGTCTATTATTACACCCTGATTGGGGGGAATTAAATTAAAAAAGGCACGGCACACCGCTTATACATTCATACCTAACTCATCAACAGTTAATACGGTGCTGGAACAGCATCTATAATCTTGTGAGTAAACAACTATGAATGATTAAAAATAAAATTTGCATTTCGTGGCTATACCGATGCTGTAGTACAAAAACAAATGTACAAGACGTGTTGCAGAGAAAATAACAAAGAAATGCTTTGAGTTGTGTATGAATTTTGCCCAACCAAATTAATATTGATTAGTTGGTTAAATGGATGATTTTTACAATGTACAAAACTTAAAGTAGATAGATGTGAAGAATGCTGATGAGGAATTTATCGGTTCTGAAAATGCGGTATTACATTCTGCCAGCGTTTAATTTTTCTTGTTTTTTTTTTAAGAAACCGTCCGCATACGAAAAAAATTGAATAAATATTTGTAAAAATAGTGGTTACGCTTTTTCGATCAAATATTTGACTAATCTGACCGCATTTTAACTTATAAGAAAAAAAAAAAAAAACTTAGTGCAGATTAGGTGAGGCATTGGTCATCGAAATTCAGAATTTTAATTAATTAAAAGCTTTATTTCCATTCATAATTATAAGTACTCTGCGAAAAAAGTTTAGCTAAATTTCAATAACGTGAGTATTTTTTTGTGAGATATTTGGTTCGAAAAGACAAGAAAAGTAAATTTTTTGTCTATTTTAAGTGGTGAACTCCGGTTGAAGCAGAGCCTACGGCAAAGAAATAATAGTTTTGGGTGTGAGTGAGTGTGAGCATCCGCAAAAAAACCAATATGCCAAGTAACATGTAAATTCATTAAGGAAATTACCAGAATATTTATTTAACCAAAGTAAATACAAAGGTGCCGGGTAACCGGACCATATGCACGTATTTAAGAAGTAAACTTAAAATAGAAAAACATTTACAAAGGAGATTTAAAAAATACTTAATGATTTAAAAGAATAATATATATTTTTGTTTTTTTATTTATTTAAAGATTTAAATTTTTTTAACTTTGTTTAGGTTATTAATACGGCATTTACACTATGCAATTTTTCATAGAACTAGCATGAAATTTTTGTTTATTGGTGAAGCAAGTAAGCTTATGGTATTGCTTGATTTTTGAGGAGATTTTACTGTTGCTTATACATTTTTTTAAATAACGCTTATCGCTGCAACTTAGTCCAGATTTACACTATGCAATTTTTTTAGGCATTTTTTCTCAATTCCTTATTTAAGTTGCAGCGATATGCGTTATTTAAAAACGAACATAAGCAACAGTAACATCTTCTCAAAATTTCAGCAATACCATATTGCTTACTCTTCTTGCTTCACCAACAAAGAAAAATTTCATGCAAGTTTCATGAAAAATTGCATAGTCTAAATGCGGTATTAAAAAGAGAATTGAAAAAAAAATACCTTATAAATTTCATAGTGTAAATCTGAACTAAGTATTTTTTTTGTTATTCTTGTAGTGTTAATAAGTGTACCATTATTTTTGTGGGCACAGTTTTTTTATTTGGTACGTATAGAAACAAATTTTAACCACCCTTATTCTGTTTGGCGTCGTCAACACAACACGACGTCGTTTTTCTTCGTTGGTTGTAAATCGGTATACCCGTTGTCAATATTGTCATTTATCGATGAGTGTCGACATATGTTTGGTATTCCCTAAGAACAATTGATGTTGATGTTGTAGTTTAGTTTGTCGTCGCCATTTTTGGTGTTGTTTTGTGTCGTGTGCTAAAGAAAACTAAAAAAAAATAGAAAGCGTACGGCGATATTGAAAATAGCAAAGTAAGAAACATATAAAATAAAGGAAATGTGAAACACTATAATTATTAACCCCTGTCAATTTGAAAAATTAATGGAAGAGTTAGAAAGAGTCTATTCTTTGCTAGAGAATTTCGCAGGGGCATTATTACAACTTGTCGGACTGATAAACAGATTTGCATATTAAAAACTTCAATTATTTTTTTATCCATTAAATAACAACATTAAAAATTGAAAGTTTTATTAATGCAAAGCTCTTTGTCAAGCAGCTAAAATCATATCTTTAATTAACGACAAGTTGCAATAATGGCCCTTAGACTATTTAATTTAATTGTATTTTTTTAATTTTTATTAATTTATTTTAGAAAACTTAAACTTTCCACAACACTCTCATAACATAATAGAAAACAAATTGAATCATTTGTCACAAATATTAGATATTTGTGTTTTACTTATTAATATTATCGATACACAGTTAACGTCGTCATTAAGCTTTTAGGGAATACCAAATTAGCATTGATGTTGTGTTTATTTGATGTTGTTTTAAAATTGACGACGCCAAACAGAATAAGGGTGATTATTTTCGAAAAGTATAAAAAGTTTTATTGAATGTTAAATTTTTTACTGCTTTGCGGTCCTTGGTGGGCTGAGATGAGGGAGGGAACACACCTGAGCAGTAACCGCAGTGAGCTAGGCATATTTATTTTTATAATCCTTCCTTTTGGGCCCATTCTGTCCACGAACCTAAGTATGGTTTTGCACTGAAAACAAAAAAAAAATGTTTCATCACACATGCTACGCAAATTTAATAAGATATTTCTTAAATTATTTACTTTTCAAAGCCTTTACTTAATGCAAGATCGGTAGCTTTTTGTGCTCTGCCACCTTTTAAGCAACTAAAAATCAATGGTGCATCTTTAGGTGGTTTAGGACGATTATAGTGCGCCATGAAATCATCACCGGAGAATTCCAAAGCTTGAGCCAAGTCTTGTACTATTTGGAAAAGCTGAAATAATTAAAGCTGTGAGAATTACAAAAATATATAGTATTTACAAGGTATATTGATACTCCCAGGTATGGTACCGGTTGAACCAACTTCATCTTTACTTCTTACATCAATTAAATATACTTCAGGATGTTTTAACACATTTTTTATTTCTTCGTATGTTGCCATTTTCAATTCAATTTTATTATGTAGAAAAGTTTGATAATATTGAAGAGTGTTGCATTAATAACTGTTACAACATTAATAGAAAGTAAACATACCAAAAGTCACTATTAGTAGCTATGGGATTCATTAGAGTTGGTAGTTCGTGAACTACCTGGTTTAAGTGAACTGTTCTCTTTGTACTGAGCATAGTTCATTTTATTTCATTATAAATAAAAAAATTTTAACTTGTAAGAAACCTTAAACCTATTTTGATACAAATTAAGCAAAAAAATACTTCTGTAATGAGAAAATAAATTATTATAAATAAATATTCTTTTTTAATTTCAACGATTTACAAAAATAACATCAGATAAAAGTGCATACTTAAATATAATTAATCATTAATTTTTTTTTAATTGCACAAAAATAAACAGGTAAGTTTGCTATATTTGACTATGCCGAATTTTATACATATACCCTTCAGCACATGTATAATAAGTAGTAAAGACAACCACCTGGAAGCGAAAGTTGAAAAAAGATGAGAAAATTGGAGGTAGGCGTGGTGTTGTTCCCACTGCCTCGAAGGACATGTACCGATCTTGCTGATTTTCAGTAGCAAAATATTCTATACTATGTCTGATAGATTCAAATTTTTCTAGCTCTTCTAGTACCTCAACAAAGATGATTTCAACACGAACACGGACGGAGAGACGGACATCGCTCAATCGACTTTGCTATCGTAAATGGATGTTGTAAAAATTAAAAACGAAATGACAAATTTATATATACCGTTTTTCACCTGTGGTGAATTGTTTAAAAAAACCAATTCTGTATAAATAAAAATAGAACACTAAAAATCTTATGAGTTTAAAACAATTGAGATAAATGAACGAGCAACTTCATTTAAATGAACTAAGCTAAAGAGCTGATAGACGTTAATCTAGGATACAAACATATAATTATGGGTGCGTTCCCGTACTCAACTTTGGCATCCCGCAGGATCCAAGTGTTACCGAAAACAGTTCCCGTGTTACAATTTTGGGTAAAAAAGAGAGCTTTTAGATATTCTAATAATTCTTATTCTTTCTGCACGAAACAGCCCAGATTTTTCTGTAGGTAAATGGTGTTTGTACGATTTTGAGAATTCAAAAGCCAGGAAGTAGAAATCCCTGGATTTGGGCATTTAATTAATAAATAAATTTTGATATTAACAAGGAAAATTAATGTAAATGATAAATCAAAACAAGCATTGTGTTTTAGAAAATAATTATAAAAAAGCGTTTTTAACGTTCACAGATAGACGTTGATTTTTCGGATGGAAACTATAATGAAAAATATTTGCCAACCGTGCAACAATTTCGCCAAGCTGTTTCCGAGAAAAGTGTGTTCATACTGAGCGAGCACCAAGAGCGTTTCTGATTTTTTCATGAATACTATGATACTCTTGCCCTAAATTGACCATACATTATGAAAGTAGAGACCGAGACGAACAAAATTTTCAAACTTTAAAATTTTTTTTTCGGCTATGATTAGTCAGGAAAAACTACTGGGCCTATCATTAACAACAACAAATTTTATTTGTTAGCCGAGGAAGTTGAGAAAATAAAAAAACTAATCAAAAAATTTCCACCGATAAAAGTGGATTTCGCACTCAAAGACTAATGGATAAATTATCAGCATTATATGTTTAAAATGTCAAGTGGAACAAAAATAATAAACCAAACCAAACCGCTGTCTCACTACGAAGAAGCGATTAAAATTCGATTGACAACTGAAATAATATAGAATGAATTCATTAAGAGGCACAATATAAAGCCATTAAGTGTTGGGGAAATTACAACCAATCGAGTTCGACAGATATGTTTCAAAACGTGAAATAATAAAAACAAGGTATAAAATATCTGTTTTTTTAAAAGACCATTTCGTGGAAATAAAGGTATATGGTCACTGTAATGGAGCCAACGTATGCTCGCTGTGTGCAGATAATTCCGATTTCCCTGTTTGCACATTGAACAAAAGCACTTAAGATGGAAGCGTAGTGCACAAATGTTATAACTGCACTAAAAAGAACATGAGAAACGTTAACCGCAAGACTGATGACCCAAAGTGCCCTTGTCGCAAGAAAATATTTAAAAATATGCCAGCGTTTAATAGCCAAACGTTTAATAAATCATCAAATTATGCAAGTTTCAAGGTTGATGACGCAAACTTTTCTCAGTTATCAAGTTATTATAAACATCAAGGTAATATTCGCGATTCCAGTTTTCGAAACAAAAGACTGTACTCTAACAATTCGAAAATCAAACTCCTTGTTAACAACGACGGTGGTATTCCCAACGAAAGGGTACTGAAAATATACTTGGATGCTGTTGTTTCATTCCAAAACTGTCAAAACTAGTTTAAAAATTTAAATGTTTTGGATGTGATGCTTAAACATGCCATATAATTTAACAGGTGAACGAAATGTTTATGTTATTCAGTGGAATGCTCAAGGCATAACGACAGATTCAGCCGCTTAACAGCTCAAACTGGTTCTCCACAACTTAACGAAACTTTTTAAAATCACATCATAAACTTTAACTACAAAATAAATCGAGAGGATCGACTAATCTACAAAGGGGTGAAAAGTTATATAGAACATAAGTTATTACAAAAAATTAAAATACATTGAAAATATCTCTATACACGTTTTTATTAATGGACGATTAGTTATTTTCACTTCTGCGTATAACGCAGTGTACACTAAAAATTTTACGTCTGGTTTAAATGTACTATCTAATACCTTCTACAGTAGAAATTTTGCTAAAGAACTCCTATATACCTTTTACGGCCTTGGAATCCCATTCAAGTTTTTTAAATTTAGGCCATGTTCCAATCTCATGTTTTAACATCTTCAATTAAAAACAGGACCCAAATCGTTGCATTCGTGATCGAAATTTTAAATTTTGAGATCGCCGTACTCGATATCGAATAGCTTGTATCGAAATTTGAGATCATGGTTTTCGCTAACGAAAAGTCGATCGAATACTTGCACTCGAAATTTTATTCGATAGGCTAAGAGGTATCGTAAACATAATTGTTTGTTTTTTGTAAACAAAATAAAAATTGCATTGTAACTAATCAATAGTTTTTTTTTAATAAATAATAAGAAATGTAAGTATTTACATATTAAAATTTATTTTCAAGAATAGTAGTATCAAAATCATGACCTTTTTGTTAAAGACAAAGAGAGTTCATGGCACAATTTATGGTGACCACCAGAGCTTTGCAAAAAATTTAATAGCAAATTGTGGGCAAGGCAAAACAGTAGCTAAAAGGCTATGGGACGAACTTGCAAACAAATTGAATACGTACGGCCCACCTGTGAAAACTGTGTTGGTTTGGCAAAAAATATGTTTATTTTTTAACACTTTGTAAACTCATTATAAACTTCAACCAATTTTTAAATTTGTAGGTGTACGCAGACTAAAAATACGAGTACAATGCTAAAAAGAAACTTTCATTTAACAAGGACCGTACGAAGAAGTGCAGAACAAACTATTCAAGCTGCAGGAATTGAAGCTGTTTTTGAAGACGCCTATAGCATTAAGGCATTTGGTAAACCGCTGTGTCGGACAATGATAGACGATCGGTTTTGTTTTGTATTTGTCTTCGGGTGCGCATGGCACTTTCATCTTCATTAGATGAAGACAAACAAAATAAAAAGAGGGAGCCCATTTCTTCAAAATATAAGCAATTAAAAATGAAAAAATATTTAATTATTGTTTTTCGTTTACTTACCTTTATTTTATTATATCTTTGTTTACATTTTAGAAGAATCATCTTATTATTCTTAAACAAAGCAAAAAAATCTTTTACATTTTCAAACAAATTACGATTCGAACGCTATCGAATGCCGCAATTCGGTTATTCGGAAAGTCACAAAATTTTACTCGATACGAAACCTTACTCGATCACGAATGCGACGATTTGGCCACAGTTTCTGTTCCTTTATATAATAAGCTGCGTAGAATTTTTTTTTATATACATGATTTCGCCATGCACACTTAGTAAAGAGAGCAAGGCGGCCTTAGGTATATTTTTGAGCTTTTAAAAATACTATTATCATAATACTTGATATAACAAAAATGCTTGCATAATTAAAACTTACATGTTAAACAAGTACTCAATCAATTTATTATTTCATTTTTTATTAATTTTATATTTCAACCTTTACAAAAAATATATATTTTTTTATTATTGTTCAAACTTTATAGTTTTTTTCCTTTCACTAAAATTATCAAAAAGCTATTGAAATTATCAGCCATGTCACAGAACAAAATTCCGTTCGGAAGTGGAATTGATTCCGTATTTTGCTTCTATAGAAAACGTAAAACGAAAAAAAATTTCGGAATGAAACCACTTTCAGTTTGCATTTTGTTAACAGAAAAACCATTCAAAACATTTTTTTATAGGTAAGGCTATTCTTTACCTTACTTATTGATCCAAAATAAATTTATTTTAATATTATGTTAATGAAAAAATAACTTTTTCTTTACCTTTATAAAAACCAAAAAAATAAACGGAATTCGTTTAAAAGATATTGCCGTCCTTTTATTCTTTTTCAAAAAATTTCGTAGTAACAGCACTCAAACAATATTGCTTCTATTTTCTTCTGCCGTCGCGATTATAGATATTCCGGGCATGTTTGATATTTTTTATTTTAACTTTTTTAGCAATTCGCACTGAAACACAAATATTTCTTGAATTTTTATTGTTTCTTTAATTCCGCTGTTTTTTGTTTTGTTACATTTGATGTTATGTTGCCATATTTTGAACAAATATATGTAATTTTGAACTTTTTTCGGTTTACTAAAACCGAACGGAATCTTTAGAAGCTAAAACCATTTCGATCGGAATAGTAAATTCGGAATCATTCCAATTCCGAACGGAATTTGTGACATGCCTGTATATTTGACGAAATAGTGACAATAGTGATTTACAAAAAGGATAGCAATTTGGAGGATTATGTATGTGTTTGTTTTGGAAAGGAAAAGGAATAATTTTAATAAAAAAATTGCACAAATGTTTCTGCTTAATATGATAGTATTCTAATAACGATAATAAATAAACTATTGTGTTAAAAGTTGCTTTAAATAAATATCGTTTTTAAATACATTTACAATGTTTTAAAACATATTTTTAAATATTCCTTAAATAAATTTTAAAGTTGTTAATTTACTACATTTTTGTTTTTGTTTTTTCTTTTTCATTATATTTTTTAGGATTTGTGTGTGCAATATGCTTTGCTTCCATATGTATTTTAATGAATAATAAAAAAAAATCTAAAGAAGAAATACAGATCCGTACATACATTTTTAGGCAGATAAATAATAGTAAATTTTTTATTAATTACTTTTTTTAGTATTAATTTCGTTTTCTTTTCTTTAATTCTCTTTGCATGACAATGTATATTTTGTATAAATTTTTTTATTTAAAAAGCAAGTATATTTAAATTACAAATTTCTTGAACTCAGCCTGCTTATATGCAAATTTATGTACACAATTACATAAAAGATTTTTTTAAATTAAAATATTTTAAATATAACAACAAATAAAGGCATTGATTTATCAAAATAGACGCTTATTTAATATTTTTTTTTAACTCAGGAAAGAAAAAAAAATATTTAGTTCAATAAACGATATATGTATTGTAAAAACATAGTGTGGTTTATAACTAAACACCAGTTGATTTCTATCCGTGTTAACTTTTCGTTTTGTAGTGTTTAAACATTAGCAGCGTTTTGCTGGTGGCACTAAATGATCAGGCAATACGTTGGGCAACTCATTTCCCTCCAATTTAACATTGATTAAATGTAAAGCTAAGGCAAACTCATCTGAATCCAAGAAACCATCACCATCAACATCAGAAAGTTTCCAAATTTTACTTAGTACAGAGTTGGGCAGTTTTGATTTAATAAGCTCTTGTTTAGCAGCTGAAATAATAAAATTTTAACACATTATATTCGTAGCTATGGTGAAAAAGGAAAAACAAAAATCATACGTACCCTGTCCAGAAATTCTACCATCAACAGGAGAAAGTTGATTAAATATAGCATCTGTGCGTTCTTTATCTCTATTGCAAATCCAATCATGTTCACCAAATCCGGCATCGATTCCCTCACCTTTCATATAGCCAAATGGCGAAACATTGTCATCAATGACACCTTCGAAAGCGCCACCTTAAAAGAATATCAAAACAGATATTTAACATTAATAAATAAAGTATAAAAAAAGGTGAGTATAAACAAAATATAACTAAATAGTGAATAATTGTTTTATACTTAAGCAGAGAAAAAAAAAATAATAATAACTTTGAATAAATGTGGAGTAATACAAGCAAGTGTGCTATATTCGGCTATGCCGAAAATTATATAGTTTTCACCATGTATGTAAATATTGTGGTGACAGAGATTTAAAAAAAAAAAGAAAAAAAAAATTAAGTTCGATATAAAATTTTACATTTAAATGTCATCGACTCTTGAGGGGTTTAGCCAAGGCGAATCGAACAGGTGACTTCATTAGATCATGCGGTCAACATATGTGTTAGCTTTTACGTGTATTTTATTTTTGTAAAATCTTGTTAAGCTGTCAAAAATTTCTGGCAATATGTGTGTATGTATTTGTGAACAATAAGCAAGCCACTTAAAATAAATTGAAATACATACACACATATTGCCAGACGTTTTTGATAGCTCAACAAGATTGTGCCATGGGTTTAGCTTTTTTTTATAAAATTTTACTACCTCCTGAGAGATCTATTCAAAAGCTTTTAAATGATACCCATATTGACCATACTGACAATTGAACTTTTTTATGAAAATTTAGAGGCTAATAATTCGGAAAATATTGGCGAGCGCCAACTTTTTCATTTGGTGTTTTTTTTCCTTATTTTCCATCCTCCATATTTTTTTTTTATTCGAATTAGTTTATTATTCCAAATTACATGAAAAAATTAGAGGCAGACGTGGTGTAAGGCCTCTGCCTCAAGGGTCAGGGACCGATCCTGCTGATTTTGAACTTTTTCGAAACTTTGATCGATTGGCGAATTAAATTTTCTCGAGCTTATCTAGTGCCCTGGCAAAATTGATTTCAACACTTACACGGACGGCCAGACGTACACTGCTCAATCGACTTCGCTATGCATAAGGACTCGGAAATGGTCCTTACAAATGGATTGACAAGCTTAGATATACCCTTTTTCCACTTTTTGTGTTGAAGGGTATAATGAAGTGCAAAAAGTTCATATAAAATTCATAGTGTGAAGTAAAATATAAAGGGTGTTTTTTTTAAGGTGTACAATTTTAAATAAAGATTTTATTTAAAAAAAAATTTGGCTTTATTTAAATTATTACTTATGCCATTGGCATTTAAATCTCATCTTAGGCATTTGTTCTCCGTGAATAGCTTAGGATGTAACGTATGCTGTATGTCACATTCGGGACTGTACCTCAGCAATGGTTCTCTATGTTTTCTTCTAATTCGTCCAAACTTACTTGTTGTAACTGCAGATGAAAAAGTGTTAAAGCAACAAGTTCTATAAATAATGCGTTCGCAATGTGTTGTCTCCACTAAGTTGTGGTGACATCCTGTTAGAAAAACATGTTTACGGTAGTCAGCTCATTCAACTAAACGAACAACAAACTAATTGTTTAACATGGCTCGGTACCGCTCGTCGTTAATGGTAACTTTTTTGTGTTATTCGCATTTTTAAAGAAGGAAACAAAGAAATTTTAGGTTTACAAACGAAACTGGATAATTTTATAACTGAAAAGAATTAAGAACAAGTAAGAGTGCTATATTCGGTTTTGCCGAATCTTTTATACCCTTCACCATACATTTATAGCCACATGTATGTATATATATATAAAAGAATGAATTGATATTTGGGGCGAAGTTAAGTTGCGTCTGCTTTGCACTCTTCTTCATTAAAGAATCTATTGATAAATAAGCGCAAAATGCAAGGCTGAAAGTTCGCTGAAAGGAATATTCTGAAGATGTCAGCTGCTTAGTTTTTAGCTTCACTTGTACAATTATAATAACTCAATAGTGCAACTGTGTTCTTTTCTGAATATGGGTTTTATTTAGAAGTTTTTAAAATTTTTAATAGTGTTTAGTTATTTTTTGTGCATTTTCAGTTTTAAATAAAATATAAATTTTTTTATTGTAAGTAAAAAATTTCAATTTTGAACTCATAAAAATGCCATCGGATTTTAATGGGTTAGGCATTTTTTTTTAAATTTTAGTATTTCCTCAAAGATCTCTTCCAAAGCTTTAAAATGATACCCATATTGATATTTAAAAAAATTTTAAAATTTCAGAGCCCCGTAACTCGGAAAATATGGACAAGCGCCAATTTTTTTATTTGGTGTTTTTTATTTATTTTTAATTCTCTGTCGCCCTATATATTAAGTGTTTCGATTGGAGTTACTTTATTGTTCCAAACGATATGGAAAAGTTAGAGCTAGGCGTGGTGTTTTGTCTGCTGCCTCGAAGGACATGGACCGATAATGTTGATTTCCAATAGCACCTCTTTCGACACTATGTCTGATCGATTAACGTATTTAATTTTTTTTTTTTTTTGTGAAATCAAGTTTGCCAAGGCTAACGGACGGACATCGCTCAATCAACTTCGCTATGCATCAGGATTCAGAATTTATATATTTTAGGGGGTCGGGAATGGATATTGTAGAAATTACACACGGAATGACAAACTTATATATACCCTTTTTCCACTTTTTGTGTTGAGGAGTATAAAAAAGCGTTTTAATTTTAATGTTTTCAAACTACGTAATATATTCTCAGGTTGACATACCTATCAAAACGTTAATAAAATTCAAACAGATTCTAAAGTTTTTTAAATAAATGGATATTTTTTTTAACATCATTAGAGTTTTTAAAATTGTCACAGGCTGGCCACCAATAATCAATTTAATTTAGGTTATTATGAACAGGGTCATCACAGATTATTTCTGTACATGAAATATTTTTTGAAATTTTGTTGCAATGGAATACAAAAACATTTTTTTTGTTTAAATTTTTATCTGCCTGACTGTCTGTTTGTGTTCGCATCACGTTTAAACTGCTGGATAGATTAAAAAAAAAATAGTGAGGAGGTCCCTTAGAACCTTGGTTCAAATGGAAACTAGAGATACAAATGTAAAGGAACCCAATTTTACTGGTGTAATAGTAGTAAAACAATTGTCAGAACATTTTAGTTTTTATAAAATTAAAATATTTAACACTGCATACAGAACTGTAAAATAAATATTTAAAAACACATTTAAATGTGAATTTTAAGAAAATTAGAAATTATACACAGACAAAGTTGTGGGCATGCTAGTCTCTAATATAAATAGTCACAATTAGGTAGTAGTGGAATACTTTTCTCTGTCGTTTTCAGACGCATTAATAATAAAATGACGAAACAAATAATTTTTGAAGTGGAGCATGAGGTGGATTTTTGAACTTGTAGAAGTATTTTAATAGCAAAATACGAAATTAATTAAAAAAAAAATAATAATAACCTTGAACTAAGTAACCAAGTATCCATCCACATTATACATAATATTGATAAATAAAAATAAAAAAATTGGGTGTGAAAAAATGTTCATAAAGTTGCTAATGATTTCGTAAGTACTGCGTTGGAATGTGTTTGGTTTATAATTAAATAAATTTATATGTATACATTTTTATTTGTTCTTTATAAATAAATAGTATTCCCACCCCCAACGCCATGTTTAAGTACACTGCTGCCCAATAGATAAGACCCGCAATTTTTGATAACAAGGGGATTTCAAATATTTCGAAATTTTATGTTTAAAAACAACTTCACTTCCTGTGGAGCAATTAATATGACTATTAACTTTTAATGACCTTGTCAGTTGACGTTTAACCATTAAATGTCCTTTTAACTGATGTTTGTATTTTTGTTTCGGGCGCTTCCTTATAAATCCGCGTTTACTTACGAGGTCTGCTCTATATATTTCTGGCCTAATAGTAAAAATGCGAATATTTATAATCAAAAATGGTTTTATTATTTTTCAACGTATTCTCCAGCATGATTTATACACTTTTGCATGCGCTCAAACCATTTGTCGAAGCACTTTTTCCACTCCGATTGAGGCACCTCTAAAACATGGTTTTTGAACACTTCAACAGCTTCTTCTGGCGACGAAAATCGTTGACCACGCATTTTTTTCTTGATGTGCGGAAACAAGAAGAAGTCATTAGGTGCCAAATCAGGGCTGTACGGCGGATTACCCATGAATTCGACGTTTTGGCCGGTCAAGAGCTTTTTTTTGAGCGACTTTCAAATTGTGCGGGATCCAACGAGAACAAACCTTTTTTACGGCCAGGTGTTCATGCAGTATCGAATGTATGCTGGTGGAAGAAATGTCCAAGGATGTCTCTACCTCTCGGTATGTCGCATGTCAATCTTGCATTATGAGTTCACGCATGGCATCAATGTTCTCTTGCACAACAGCCGTTTTTGGACGACCTTCACGGAATTCGTCTTTGAGCGAGCTTCGGCCACGATTAAATTCATTATACCAATTTTTCACAGTGCTATAGGATGGTGATTCATCGCCATACAAAGATTTAAGTTCATCAATGCACTCTTGTCGAGATAATCCACGTCGAAAGTTGTGAAAAAATGATGGCACGAAAATGTTCACGAGTTAATTCCATAATTTTCTATATTAATTTTTTCAAGTCACTGTAAACAACACAAATAATGGTCGTACGTCAAAACGTTTTGAGTACGAATATGCTTAAAAATGACAAACTTTCCAATGGAAATGTCAAATTGCACTTGGCAGCACTCAGTGTTGCCAGGCCAGAAATATATATAGCAGCCCTCGTAGTTGGTTCATACCATCGCAAATATAATTAATAACTATCTAATTAAAGTGGCTATAACTTTAATTAAACAGCGGTGCGTCTTTAATTAAAATCTGTAAATTCCTTACAAATCTTTAGTTTTCACTAAAAAGTTTGCTAAAGATCACAAAAAACTTAGTGTTCTTAAGGTCAGTACAAAGGTAAGTAAGAGTGCTATACTCGGCTAAGCCGAATCTTATATACCCTTCATCATATATGTATTTATAATCACATCAACCCCACTGCAGATTTCACATTAAATAGTTTAAATACAAATCGGTATAGGAAATTCTTACCTACCATAAAGTTGAAAAAGACCTTTTTAAGATTTACTATAAATTGTTGTCCCAGCTTCGTAAGTGAAAAGGTTGCTCTATAAGCAACGTTGAAAAAAGGCATGAAAATTTAGAGACAGGCGTGGTGTTTTTTCCCGATGCCTCGAAGGACATTCACCGATTTTGATTAATTTTCAATAGCAAACCAATCGAAACTATGTCTGATCCATTGGCATATTTAAATTTTCTCCACGAATACAGATGGACAGAGAGACATCGATCAAACAACTTCGCTATACATAAGCACTCGGAATATATATCGGGAGTAAAAATGAATACTTGCGCAGTTACAAACGGAATGACAAACTTAGATATATTCTTTTTTCACCAGTGGTGAAGAGTAGTTTAAAAAAAAATCGGTGTTTGTACACATCAGCTCTTAATTATTGTGTACGGCATTGGATTTGCATACACATACATACCCAAATGGTAAATTTAATTAAGAAGTTGTGTGTTTTTTATTTTAATAATGATTTTTTTAATTCAACATAAAAGTAAGTCAGCAATTTCAATTAAACAAAAGTAAAGAACAGTTAAGACAATAGTCTTTTGGGCTAATTATGGTCATTAGAAATTAAATGTAAATAAAACAATTTACTTCATCTTTCACTCAACGTTTCGTCGATAAGGTTGTCGACTTCTTCAGGAGCAGTTTAGATTTTATTAAATTCTGTTTGAAGAAAGTTTTTCTTATACATATGTTCATATTTAAGAAAATATAATTAAAGCTTGACTTACGATTTAGTTTACATCAGAATCATGTATTTAGTTATCATTATTAAAATAAATGAACAACACGACACAAAATTAAAAATAATAAATAAAATAAATAATTAAAGTAAACAAATCACAACATCAACCTAAAACTATATCACAGAACTATTACTTTTGGTGTATTGCGGGAGAATATTGCAGTTTTGTTTGGTCTTTATCTTCTTTTGTATTTAGAGCTTTCGATAAACGTTGTTGTATTCTTAAGCTCTCTAATGTATATCTCTTATGTAAACTAAATCGTAAGTCAAGCTTTAATTATATTTTCTTAAATATGAACATATGTATAAGAAAAACTTTCTTCAAACAGAATTTAATAAAATCTAAACTGCTCCTGAAGAAGTCGACAACCTTATCGACGAAACGTTGAGTGAAAGATGAAGTAAATTGTTTTATTTACATTTAATTTCTAATGACCATAATTAGCCCAAAAGACTATTGTCTTAACTGTCAAAAAATATTTAAATAATATTGGTCACAAAAAATCACAAAAATAATATAAAAGTAAAGAACTTTTAACGTAAAAAGAGGTTGCTTAGGTGATTTAAAGGAAAAAATATTAAGAAAGAAACTTTAATAAAAAAAATTTTTGAAATAAACAATCATCAATTATTTATCGACTTTTATTACCAGAAAATTACCGTGAGACATGAAAACTAAAAACAAGAATATTGTGTTACTTGTACAAAATAGAAAAATGATTTCATCAGTTGTATCAAGAAAATCGATATCGTTAAAACGTTTTGAAACCAACAGAAGGTGTGATGTATTTTTATGTGTAGATTTAAATGTAAAACAAGAAGGTGTGCTATATTTGGTTATGCCGAATCTTATATATCCTTGACCATATATGTATATATATATATATAGTTTAGTGAAGTAACTCCAATAAAAAAAAATATATATATATATATATATATATATAAAGATGACAGGGAATTAAAAAATTAAAAAAAGTCAAGTACTATATCGATGGCCTAATATAGAAACTTCGTAATCCGTTATTTTTCCAAATCAGGTTTTTACATTCTGATAGACAAAGCTTTAATACACAGCCCTTAAAAAATTTAGTTTCATATGTTGACGAAAAAAGCTCTAACTCATTTCAAAAGTTAACATTAAGGTCCTTAGTTAACGCTCCATGGTTTGTATCAAACAAAACAATTCATGATGACTTGTCAATTCCGATGGTTAAAGAAGAAGTGAGGACATATTGCGAAAATTACTTGGAGAGGCTGAGTAACCATTGTAACCCATTGGCAATAATGCTACTAGATTACACAAACGAAGTAAGAAGACTGAAAAGGAACCGCATATTAGACTTGCCATTTCGAGCCTAATCAATTATACATAAATAAAATTTTTGTACATATACATATGTAAATATTTATATAGATTAAATGTTAAGATTTTTGTATATAATGTATTCATTATAAAATTTTTGAAATAATTTTAAAAAATTTCAAAAGTTATTTGAAAAAAAAGCATGAAAGTAGTTTCTGTGTATCAGTTCATAAGTAAATTGCTTTTTATTAAACGCCTAGAAAATTTCCATGGTTATATTCATCATATAATTATTTATTCGGTTGCTTTTAGTAAAACCAAAACGTCATTTTGTCCAATGCTTTACAGTACTTTTCGTTTATAGTCCATTTCGCTTAAAGGCCAAAAACGGATGTAAGCCAAAACAGTCCTATTCACTTGCAGGTTTTTTCGAATTTCATACAAATTATTTGTTCTTAAGTCCATTTCGCCTATAGTCCATTTTCGTTTAAAGGCCAAATTTTCTTTGCATACATAGCTAATATTGTATAGAAAAAAACTTTCATATAGTCCACCCTGTTTTTTTTTTTAATACTTCTTTTAAACAAACTGGCAACCTTTTTTATTTAGAATTCTGGCAACTTTTACAAATGTCTAAAATGTTTTAAATAAACTTTTATTTTGTTAACAAAAAAGTGGTTTTATTGAAGAAGTTGCATACTTTGTATATAGTCCAAAATGTGTATTATATCTGGATTCAGTTATAGTCCATAAAGTGGCTTAAAAAAAATTCGGTTATAGTCCACAAAAATTGTGCAACTGAAGTTGTGGACTATAAGCGAAAACTACTGTACTCACTTTTTTTTAAGAAACCAATATATCCATTGAGCAAAAGTATTTAAAAAGCAGACATTCTCTTATAGAAAGAAAAATTAACCAAATAAAAAAACTTGTCGTCTCTATTTGTTTAACTTATAACTAAAGCACGCAAACTACCCACATCCTTAGATTCGCACCATTTATATAAAGAATATTTTTATAATTTTGAAAGTATTTCCCACGTATCTTCGTCCAGGTAAAAGGAAAGAGAATATCTTAGATTTCTCAACCACCTTTCAAACTTATTCACCCCTATTCTGCGTTTCGATTAAGTCTCCGCATTCAGTTCCGTTGCGATCGTAAATTGGTATTCTGAAGAAAAACGGAATCGAAAGAAAAAGAAGAAGACAACAATGTCTACAAAATTAATAGCATCATTGTGGAATGTGGAAATGAAATAGCAAAATAAGCAAGTTTGTTATCATTTTCATAAACAAATGTCAAATTTAATACAAAAAGTTGTATGTTTACATAATTAAAAATAATTTCTTGATGAAGTTTAATAAAAAAAATTGTTAAATAAAATATAAAAACAAAATAAAAATTATTTGTTCACGGCAACTAATTTTTGCACTGGCATTTTTTGTTGAAGGACCTAGTGCATTGAGGATCCCTGCAACTTCCTCTCAGAACGCTGCTACTTCTTCCTTTGATCGCTGGTGGTATCCACATGTAATGTCTGTTTTGGATGCCATTACACCTGCCAGTTTTTCATACCGCTCTGCTGTTGCTGTTTTTGAACCGTAATACATAAACAAAACACATCAGATTCGGGTACAAAAGTTAAAGAAAATTAATTTAATTAAATAAATTAGTTAAAAATAAATTTAAGCGTTTTTTAAACCGATTCTGAATATTTTATCTCATTTTCTAACTACATTTTTTCAATTTTTAACTAAAAAACACAAAAATGAAAACCCCTCCGTTAACAAAAAAGCAACTGAGAAAAACGGAGCTCCGATCGTAATGCAGAATACATACAATCAAAAAAAACTGAGCGGAATCGAAATGCAGAATACCAAAGTTGTCAGACGGAGAAAATTTCAATTCGAATCGAAACGCAGAATAGGGGTGATTAAAAGGGACCATTGCCTTCTTTGCTAAACAAAAATAAATGAGCTGCAGCTATAGAAGCCATTTTTTTTACAAATGTCAACAAGAAAAAACAGAGACAGGATTGTACTGAATGATAAAAGTAAAAAATGAAATCGATAAAATCTGTCGTAAAAAATCGTTTTTCTTTTTAAATCGGTAAATTTCTTATATAATTTTGGCGTGAGTGGGGTGAATAAAAAGAAAAATTCGTATTCCTGAAACTTTACTTTTAGGCCTAAAGCAATTTAGCTATAGAAAATTTTAAAATTGTTTAAGTGTTTTTTGTGTCTAAAAACTGCCATGAAATTTGCAAAAGCAAATTTCCTTTAAACCTAATGAGTCACTTGTTATAAATTTGCCTTTTAGTTAAAATTAGGGATGCAAAAAAGGAAATTCCGGATTCCGAAAATTTTTTATTGATAATTGAATAACATAAATACTAAAAAAATAAGATATTTTTTATTTTAACAGTTAAGACAATAGTCTTTTGGGCTAATTATGGTCATTAGAAATTAAACGTAAATAAAACAATTCACTTCATCTTTCACTCAACGTTTCGTCGATAAGGTTGTCGACTTCTTCAGGAGCAGTTTTAGATTTTATTAAATTCTGTTGAAGAAAGTTTTTCTTATACATATGTTCATATTTAAGAAAATATAATTAAAGCTTGACTTACGATTTAGTTTACATCAGAATCATGTATTTAGTTATCATTATTAAAATTAATGAACAACACGACACAAAATTAAAAATAATAAATAAAATAAATAATTAAAGTAAACAAATCACAACATCAACCTAAAACTATATCACAGAACTATTACTTTTGGTGTATTGCGGGAGAATATTGCAGTTTTGTTTGGTCCTTATCTTCTTTTGTATTTAGAGCTTTCGATAAACGTTGTTGTATTCTTAAGCTCTCTAATGTATATCTCTTATTCTCTGATCTTTCTTTGTCCAGTATTTTGACGCTCTTAAAATCTATCGTGTGTTTGCTTTCTTTTATATGTTGTGACCACAGATGCCAGATAAATGAGGGTTGAAATCGTCAAGTTTTGGGTAAAAAATCGTCAAAATCGTCAAAATGGCTTTCTCATTATCGTCAAAAATTCGTCAAATAAAATAAAACTTTTTATTAGTTAAATGATTTGTTTATTTAAAAATATAATTCATAACATAAACAATATGTAAAACCAAAAAATTAAGATTAAGAGATCGATATGAGTTTAAAAAAAATATAAATGGCTAGTATTAAAATAAAAAATATTAAGACTAAAATAATTCACACAAAAAATTAATGTATTAGGAACACAAACATAAAATAGTTTTAAAAAGTTTAACTTTTGATATTAATTTCTCTTTCATTAAAAGTGTTAATAAGTATTAACAAATAATTATTTTCATAGCTTCAACGTAAAACATAAACAATTTAATGGCATTAAACAATGACTACTCTTAAATATAAAATATAAGCCTTTAGGGACACAACTTCCAATTGCATTTAGTGGTTTCTAGTTGTATTTCAGAATTTTCTGATTGTGTTTTAAAAATACAATACAAAATTTCTGAAATGCAATTAAAAGCTTCTGATATACATACATAAATAGAAAATATAATTTTTCTAATTAAAATTTGAAAATATAATTGCAATTTACAGAATTTAATAAATTTAATTTGATAAATACATTTCGCTGTTAAAAATTTTTATTAAATCAGGTACAACATTCATATCATAACAATTACATTTATTTAGTTTTAAAAAATCTTTGGTATACAATATTCCTTCCAAAGAAGGTGTTTCCAGTTTATTCCTAACTTTAGTTTTATTTAAATTAACTTGGCTAAACACTCTTTCAACATTCGCCGAAGAATGAGGTAAAACTAAAATTTTTTTTATAAACTTGGTTAGGGTTGGAAACAAGAGTGTTGAGGCTTTTCTGTGAATTTCGGAAACTATTTTCCAAAATTCTAATAAACTTTCATTTCCCGTAACAAAATTATTTAAATTAATAGTCGGAATTCGGATTCTAATTCTTGTTTTTCATTTTCTTCTACAAAATGAGAAAAATCTTTTACAATGTCATCAAATGAACAATTATCATTATTTATTATGTTGTAAGGGTTAATAAGTCCTAAGGATTTATATGTTTCTCCAAAGTCGAATCTGACCAATATTTGGTCGCACAACTCGACATAGAAATTAATGCAATTATCAACTATTTCTTGGTATTCATTCTCAGTGATATTTCCATTAGTCAGAATATCTCTTGCATATATTCCCAAATAAACGTCCTGATAAGTTAAATATTTACTTTTGTCTTTATAATTTACGGTATGAAAATTTTCATTTTTTAATAAATTAAAATGAAGAAAATTACTCATTACAGTTTTTAAAAGTTTTTCCATTTGGGCGTATAAATTGTGTATTTCTGTTGTTTCGCTTTGAAACATTTTATTTATATTATTAATTACGCCTAACATATATTTTAAAAAACTTAAATATACTTTATGCTGATCGTTTAAATTATCTAAAATATTTTTTGCGGTATCTATATGATCAATATTGACTGCAAAAGAAAAAAAGATTTTCAAGGGTTCGAATAAATCTAACAACCTCACGACAACAGCCTCAAGAGACAACCAGCGTGTTTGGCAGGGATACAAGATTTTTTTTGGTTTAATTTCAAGTAGACTTAAAATGTCTTGAAACTGTTTAGATTTTTTAGGGCTATTTGAAATATAGTTATAAATATTCCTAGCAAGGGTTTCTACCGAAGATGGCAATTTAAGGCATGCATACGATGAACATAATATGTGAACGAAGTACCAAAATTAACAACGCTTATTCAAAAACAAACGCAATAATAAAGAACCTCAATTGCTCTCTCTATTTTGCTCTTTATTAGAAAGACTTCGCTGTTGATAAACACAATGTTGGGTAAATTGCTAATTATAAAATACTATGAAAAAGTGTTGTTGTACTAAAAATCGTCAAAATTAGGACAAAAATCGTCAAATCGTCAAAGGGTCATTTTTGACACTAAAAATCGTCAAAATGACGATAAATAGTCAAATCTGGCATCTATGGTTGTGACAAAGCCGTCGTCTCTTTTCCCTTTCTAATATCTGCTTCATGTTCGGCCAATCTTGTACCAAGCGTTCTTTTTGTTGTTCCAACATACACTTTATTACACTGATTCCTTTCATTGCCTCGGCATGTTATTTCGTAAACTACATTATCTGTCTTTAATTTGTCTATTTTCGTCTTTTTGCTTGTAAATAAATGCCTTAGTGTAGCATTTGATTTATGTGCTATATTTACGTTCTTATTTTCGATGATGTTCCTTAATGTTTTACTTTCTGTCAACCTCGGTATAAATGGTACACTGTAAAAAATGGTTTCTTTGGGATCTTGTTTTTCAGAAATTTGAATTCTTTTAAGTGTTTTATGGATTATGTTGTTTATTATAAAATTGGATAGTTATTCATCAATAGTATGTCCCTTGTTTTGTTTATATTATTATTTTTTATTTGAAAATACTTAAAATTGAAGCAAAAAAAAAAAAAATGAATTATTTTTTAAGCGTATCATTCTTAACTTTTCTACTTGCTTTTTTGTAAATAAAGCGGCAGCAAAAAAACATTAGTTGTATGCACGTGGCCATTTCCGTTATAAATTTTAAGTGATAAACCAATGTCGCAATTTTTGACTGGATAATTAATTTTTATTTGAACTTTGAACACTTTTTTGTAGAAAAATTTAGCAATCCAGTGTGATTATTACGTGGTTTTTACAATACCAAACACTCAATCTATACACGTAAAAAAACAGTCATTTCTGTATATTAAATATTTTTTGAAAATTTTGATGTTGGTATAGATGGTAATCGATATGGAATACAAAACACCTATTTTGGAATTTTTGTCTGTTTGTCTGTCTACAAAAAATATTTGAAAACATATTTTTCAAAATTTGAATTTTAAGAAAATTAGAAATGATACGCGATAGTCGTGGGCACTGATAGTTATTTATAAGCCAACAAATATTTAAACTAAAATCAACACGGTAAATAGTCCTGTTTGGCATCCCTAGGTACAACCTTAACAACCATACACAAACAAGAGCAGAAAGCGTTTATTTGCTGTCAAAAGTGCTCATGCCCGTACATTTTTAATGTGGCATACGGCGGCGTCAACGCTAAAAAAAAGTAGTAGTCAAAATAATTTAGAAAAATTTTAATTTATACAACAAAACACCGGCATTGTTATTCTTGTTTAAATTATCAGGGAAGTATTCACCCTTATCATGGTTGGCGTTGTTTTGGCGAAAGTTAGTCGTTTTTAAGCTTTGTAATAAATTAAAGATAGCTCGTAACAGTTATCATTAATTATTACAAAATTGTCGTAGTAGAAATACGCCTACGCCAAAAAAGACAGGGGTGAATATTTGCTGTGTTTTTTTATCATTTTAACGTAGCGTTGGCGCTTTTGTTTAGGTATTTAAGAGTAAAAGCTATGCAAAAGAAAACGTTCCGCTTTCGCTTTTATTTAGTTATGGCTGTAAAAAAATTATATTAAAGCTATTTCCGCAAAAAGAAGAAATTATTCAGCCCAATCAAAAACATAAATTTCGTGCGAGTTTTTATTTTTCCGTTTTCTTCCATTATAAATTTTTTCCTTCGGTTATTGACGGCGGAAAGTGTAAAAATTCAAGGGAAAAAAGTAGGTATTATGAATTACGAAAGAGAAGTTAAATGTAAAGGGTCATCCAAATGTGACGCCTAGATGTCAGCACTATATAATTTTTACACGTAACATCTTTTCAAATGACATAAGCCATTTTGTTTTATTAGAAGGTAGTACAGTTTTAACCATGGACAGGTACACATTGCAACAACGCTAGTTGGATTATTGCACAACGAACAACAGATCCATTGTTTTCAAGCAAAATTTTGTTTAGTGACGAAGCTCATTTCATAATGGATGGATTCGTCAATAAGCAAAATTGTCGTATCTGGGGTGATGAAAACCCTCGTGTTATTCATGAAAAATCTCTACACTGTTTGGTGTGCATTTCGGGCAAATGGAATCATTGGGCCATTTTCTTCGAAGATGATGCTGGAAATGCTGTTACTGTGAATGCTGAGCGATACCAATCAATGTTGAGAGACTTTTTATGGACACAGTTGAATCATATTGATGTGTCTGAAGTCGATTTCCAGCAAGACGGTGCTACATGTCACACAACTCGAGAAAACATTACGCTTTTGCGATCAAAATTTCCTCAACGTGTAATTTCACGAAATGCAGATTTCAATTGGCCTCCAAGGTCATGTGATCTAACACCACTAGATTTCTTTTTGTGAGGTTTTTTGAAAAGTCGAGTGTATGCTAACAAGCCACAAACAATTAATGATCTAAAGAACAACATTCAAGTTGCAATTCGTGAAATAACAACAGCAACATGTCGAAAAGTCATTGAAAATTTCGATATTCGGATTGATGGCTGCAGACGCAGTCATGGTGGACATTTGAATGATATTCTATTCCACTTATAATTGTAATGAATCATACTTTTAATAAAAAAAACAGCTTGAAAAAATTACAAATAATTTGTGTTTTATTTCAAAGAAACATGTAGGCGCGTTTTTTGGATGACCCTTTATATAAGCAAAATAGCTCTCTAAAAATTACTTAAGATGCCCCTTTTTTGTTATCACAGAATTCATAATTTGAGAA
Source organism: Cistogaster globosa (assembly GCA_937654795.1). NCBI lineage: Eukaryota > Metazoa > Arthropoda > Insecta > Diptera > Tachinidae > Cistogaster > Cistogaster globosa. The sequence goes on along the minus strand of OW569403.1, from coordinate 45,122,414 downwards.
ATCTTTTTTTCGACAATATTTTGATTTTGTTAATAAAAAGTTTATTCTCTATTCACCCTGTTTTATGGTTGTTTTAGAGACAAAAAAAAATTTAGATAAAAATGTTATTTAAAATGAGTTTATTGTTTAAAGTGGACTTTATTCTGTTCGTATAATATTGATCTTAACATTTATTTAAGTTATTTTATTTTAGTAAAGAAAACTTGTTTTCTGAAGTACTTATTTCAAAGAGATATCTAATTTTTTAGATGTTAATAAACAAATAACATTAGGAATAGTAGTATTATTAATTTATTTAGTAACTGCCCTTAATTAAAATTTTTATTTTTTTATTGGAAAAAAAAATAATTAACTAAGTTGAATAAGTTTTAAAAATATAAAATTATTTTTTATAATTGCAATAATTTTACAAAATACATACAGAAGAAAAATCTGTTTTTAGCGAAAACCTATAAAAGAACTGCAGACATGCATTTTTTGTATGACATATTTTTTAAATAAAAAGCAAATTAAGAGCGAACTATTTGTTTTTTTTTTTTTTTTTTTTTGAATCGACTAAAATATTTACTAATAATGAATTACTGCAATTAAAGTACAATTAAATAAGTTACAGTTTAACAAAAATAAAAATAATGAATGCAGTTGTTTATAAACCTCCATTAAGTATTTGGGTTTTTAAATTAAAAAAATAATAAAACCTTGTTTAAATATAAATAAAAAACAATTTCTCTGTTTTCTATAAAAGTTTAATTTTTTTTGCAACCTTTCAATTAGTAACAATTATTAAATGGAGATTTAAATTTTTTTTCCACAAATATCTTTTTTTTATTGTATTGTAGTGTGCGCCATTGCGTTTGCCACTTTAAAATATCAATTTTAATTTTTAAAATCTACTTGAGTATGCGCGCATTTTCATCTGTTTGCCAGTTGAGAAAGCAAGTGAGTGCATCCATTTAGTTAAGATTTGTGTATTTGTTATTTGCTTTTTGTATTTTTCAGAAAAAAAAATTATTGCATGCAAAACAAACGCCACAAGTTTTACTTTAATTATTTATTTTTACTTCGACAATTTTACAGATGACTATTTAATGATTGGCGGCAATTGAAGTTTAGTCTCTGAATTTAATACTTTTGTATTTCCAATTTATGGATTACAATTGATTTGCTTCATTTAGCCGGCAATTTAAAATGCGTTTGAAAATTGTTTTAGTTTCTTAATATTTATTACAGATTTAAAGAAAATTGATTTTTTTTGTGACCGCTAAAGGTACGTCCAATATTAGCAAATATTTGGCCAACTATTTCAAACAGATATTTTAATTTTTTAGTAAATATATTTTTACGAAATAAATTTGTTTAACTTTTCGTGGAATATCTGTCACTAAGCAGTCAATTGTTTGAACAGGGCGCTCTTTCATTCGGTTCCGAAAGTAATTGTCGTAAAATACACTTTCAATAGAGATTTGATAAATTTTGTTTTCTCATGGTGTTTGCCCGTTCCTGTTATTTTTGAAATTTATCATAATAATAATGGCCTAGAGAGAACATTTTGCAGATCGAAAACAGTCATGCCATTTTAGTTGATTTTAACTAAAACAGATTATTTACTAATTTTTAGATGTGTAATTTTATTTTGGTTACTTTTTCACTTTTTTTTTAAATTTTATGTGCGAACTTTCCAAATATGAAAAGAATATAAATTGAAAGAAAGAATATAAATGAAAAGATTATAAATTAAAAAAGAATCGAATAGATTTTAGATATTTGCGATTTCAGTGCTGTGACTGCAATACAAGCACAACAAAACAATTATTTTAGATCGAAAGAATAATTTCGGAGATAACAGATCTCTAAAACAGTGCCATTATCTATTAGTTATGTAATCAACTTTATTTGAATTTGAATGGGTCCACGATCAACGTTAGAGCAGCGAGAATTAGTAGTAAAGCATTTAAAAAACGGTAACTCGCAGCGGAAAATAGCTGAAATGACGAATAAAAAGGGTTCTACGGTGCAAAAAATTATCGAGCGCATCGTTCGTAAAAATATTTTAGTTAAAAAAGGTAGAGAAGCAACAATGAACGTTATATTGTGATAATAATTAATAGAAAGACAAGACTCAGCTCCCAAACTGACCTTCAATATTCAATCTAACCTGGGCAAAAAATGCTGCGCCAAAAACAAAATATGCAGATCAACTTCGTTATAGAACACGTTTTCAAGGACGCGTCGACTCGGAATTCGGTTATCTTTACTGATGAATTGAAATTTAATAAATTTGGCTCGCATGGTATGTGTGGCGGAAAACTAACACCGAGCTAAATAAAGAAAATTTAAAGGCAACAGTTAAGCATGGTGGTGACAGCATAGTAGGAATTTAGACTTTATTAAAACAACCATGTACAATTATATATGAGTCTTCAAATTGATAAGGACAATTTGATGCAGAGTGCAGAGAATCTGGGCATAAGATCAAACTTTCGATTTTATAAGGATAACGATCCGAAACATGAATCAAGAACTGGACAGTCTTGTTAAATTTATAACAAACCTCATTTGATGGTTACCAATTGGAGTTGTAGAATATTTCGCCCAACTTGCGAGAAAACCTGTGGCATCTATATCAAACGGTCTCAAGTCTGTTATAGATAATAAAGGGTACCACACAAAGTATTAAATATAAAAATTAGCAAACACAATTTGCAAATGTTCAATATTATAAGTAACAGCATAAAATAAACTGTGTGATGAAATAGGCTATTTTTTATTTTTAAAATATTTAAGTGATAATTTTCAAAATATTTAAAGTTTTCTTGTTAAACTAAGCCCCTTACGCTAAACAATGATACTAATTTGTTTTGTGAGCCGCTGCATGTCTTAAAATTTAAAAAAAAAAAAAATAAAATAAAAAATCAAACTTCAAATTTATTTTAAATAATTCCAAATTTTCGTTTTTCTTAGCTCACTTGTTTAGTTTTTAAAAAATTATTAATGTCAAAATTTCATAAAATTTTATTAGAAATTCTAATATTTTTTTTCACAAAGCTGGAAAGAGCTCAGGCATAGTTTGCATGATTAAAATTTTTGTTAAGTGTTAAGATTAAGAGCGAATCGAAAACTGTTGTCCACATAAATAGAAATTAGATCAGATGATCAATTAGAATGTACGGAGGATCAGGCGATGTGAAGTACTTCTTAACTGTGTTAGAAGTGTTTGCTACACCGAGTGTTATACTGAATTTCGTGCCAAAAATATCAGAAGATTCCGATTCCTCAATACCCATATCACTCATGACCGTGATCGGTCATACGCCTGAGCGAAAGCATAAAATGTTGGGTTTCGCGAGTGCTAAACTCAATCCTGATTACACAACCCCATTCTGAGATTGTTGCGTATCTCAAATAGAAATGGCATAAGTTGAGCTAAAAATACTAAAAGCCACTAAAATACAATTTTCAAATGTATCCAAATAACCGTCAGCTATACACATTATCAAATCGGCAGCATACCTTGTTTTAAAATCATAGCTTACCTTCTGTGCATAAATAAAAAAAAAACCTAAAAAATTGCAAAAACTAAGTAATACATTCAATTTGCAAATTATTTGAAATATTATTTCATATTTAGAAGAAGTGCTTAGACGCAAATTACAAAAAGTGATATTTAAGCTATAAAATGTGCCGAATATTGAAAAAAATCTGTTTCTTACTTTTTACATTTTTGAAAGTAGTTGTGACAATTTGTCTTCACTTTATTCCATAAATCACTTAAATTTTGTCGTCTGTTTAACTGTAAAGAGTGAACACTCTCTACGGAAGGGGAGGAGTGAGATATGGAAATGGTATCTTCTAAAAAGTGTACATAATAAATAAAAAATATTTATAAAATTACCACAAATAATTTTTTTCTAGTTTGGAATAAAGTTGATAAACGTATTTTAATAGAGGTTTGTTTAAAGCGCTTTAATTGTGTTAAGTAAAATGAAAAAACCCGTGATAATTTTAAAGATGAAGAGATAAGTGCAAACATATTATTATTATATATTTTTTTTACAATAAAAAAGGTTGCCAAATCGCAGCTCCGAGGTGGCCAAACGACATAAGCTCTGCGGCTGATAATGCGATCTTTAAAAACAGGGCGCATGACATCGAGTGTGGTACGTAGCGCCAAATGTTGCCAATATCCTCCTTTTCAATTTTTGTGAACAAAAATTCGTTCAACATGGCCCGATAACAATCGCCATTGACTGTAACGGCCACTCCTTGCTCATTTTCGAAAAAAATGTCCCAAATGCGACAATTTTGCTTGTTTACATACCCGCCAAAATTAAAATGAGCTTCATCTGAAAATATGATTTTTTTTTGGCATCTTCTGTAAGTCGATCGCAGGCCCACTTAGCGAAGCGAAAACGCATTGGACTAAGATCTTTATACAAAATTCGTCTCAATGATGTCTCCAAAATATTTAATTGTTGAGAACGATGGTGAATTAATGCTGATGGCGCTTCACGCACACTTCCTGATATAGCAGCAATATTCTCTGGTGTACAGACTGGTTTTGGTTTTCCACGCTTTCTTTTATCGATGAGGATGCCAGTTTTTTCACTATTTTCACAATATAACGAACATACGGCGCTGACGGTGCTTCTCTTCTTCCAAAATCCGTACGCAATTTTTGCAAACATTCCACACCATGATTTTCAAAGTAATGTCGCAATATTTCCCAGCTTTGTTCAAGCGTATACACAACCATATTAGTGCAGCGTTAGGATAAAACTAATTATCTGTCAAATCAGACATGAGCTAAGTGTTACCATTCACGAAATAAGCACTAGTTGAAAAAAAAAAATTAGACAGCGGACCCGTTATGTACAGATGTGATTTAGCTTGTAACAAGTCTGTTGCGTGGGGTTTTAAAGGTTCCTCATTTTAGTTAAAAATAAAAAAATATATATATGAAATATACTATTTAACCAAAACATTTATTCATTAAAATAAAATGTTCGATATTTTATTCCTGCACCATATCTAAATTCAATTAGAATCATAAACAAGTAATAGTGCTGTATTCGGCTATACCGAATATATGTATATGTAAGTAAATCTAGTTAATTGAAGTAACTCTAATAAAATTAAGATAACTTAAACATAAGTAAAAAAATTAAGTGCTATATTATATATACATTGCTATACGTATTACATTTTAATTTTGGTTTTTCCTGAAAATCTCTTTAAAAGCTTTAAAATGATACCCATATTGATATCTTAAAAAAATATGGTGCACAATTATACTTTTAAATGAAAAGTTTAGACAGAGGCCTATAACTCGAAAAATATGGGCGAGCATTAATTTTTTCACTTGATGTTTTTTTTTTAATTCTCTATTTTTTGATTAGAGTTTCTTTACTATAATAAAGTTAATCCAAATAATTGGAAACATGAAAGGCAGGCGTGGTGTTTTGCCCGCTGCCTCGAAGGATTTTCAATAGCAACATTTTTGAAACTATGTCTAATTGTTTGGCGTATCATCTGGTGCCTTTGTAAAGTTTATTTAAGCCGAACACGGACAGACATCGCTCAATCGACATCTCTCAATAAACCTTAAACATCCAACACCACCTGCGATTTAGAACATTAGAGAGCCTCCACTATGTTTGGCTGTTGTATTAAAATTTTTGGTAAGAACTCCTGATTGGGTTTTATCCAAATCTTAGCACGTCTATCTCCTTCGAAGACCATTAATTTGCAATCGACCGCAAATATAACACATTCCCAAAATGTAGGATATTTCACATTAGTATGCATTTTTTGCATAATACAAAGAAAAGCAATAATTTGGTCGTATGTATACTTTAGTAACACTTTGTATGTTACATCGAGTCTTTGCAGCAAAGGAGTCATAACTCGGAGTAATTTTTTTTCTTCTGAGACATATTTTTTTATTATAAAAAATTCTCTAAGGCCTCCAAAAAAAAAAAAATATATATATATATATATATATATATATATACATATATATATATATATATATATATATATATATATATATATATATATATATATATATTTAGAGCTTTACAATAATTTTTCTCAGTTCCGAGTTTTTTTTTTTTTTTTGTTTTGTTTTACTCTTTTATTGAAAACTTTACAAAAATAGTTATTTTGAATATTGGCAGTAAAACAGAATAAAAATAACAATAGTTATACCTCTCGTTAAACTGGAAAACACGTTCATTTTGAAACATCTAAAAAACAATTGTGACCTAAAAATAAGGTTTCAACGAGGGAAGAAGAAAAAAAGAGATTGCAAAATCCGCCTTTAAAGGGGTCAAAACACTGTCATACACTGAATTGATGTCGATGCCAAGTTCACTAACACTTGAGGTTAATGAACAAATGAACACAAACTTACCACATTTACAAAAAAAAAAAAAAAAAAAACATCAAGAAAATACAACCAACTTAATTTATATGTTGTAAGCAAAAAATAACATAAAAACCTAAAATTAAAAGCTTAACAATAAAAATTTAGCGGAAAGAAGAACAAAAATTAAGTGAAATGTCGCAACAGTAAACAGAAGAAAACACATTTAGTTTTTACGAATTTTTAACACTCTGTGTCATTGTGATAAATTAATTATTTGATTATACTCTATAATATGTCATTTAACTATTTGCATATTTTAGGCTGTTTAAGTATAATTGTTTCATTCCACAACCAATTTATTTTATCCCGAAGTTATTTATTTTTCAACTAGCATTAAATATTTTGTTTCAAAATAATTAATATTTTTAGTTGAGCCTAAAGAGTAAAGAGAAAAGTTAGCTACTAGCTTAATAAAATGTATTTCCTGATCTAGAATTTAGTAATGAACTTAAGCCTAACAGAATGTATATAATCCCGCCTACTTCATTGGCTATATTTCTTTCAATGTGGTCTACTGCCCCCTTTTCCTACTACCCTGTGGGTTATAACAAATGTTTTTTTTAGCGACTGTGAAAATACGTACGGTCGTACCAAAAAAACACTGTTAAGAGACAAGTTTAAAATAAAACAAAATATTTTTTAATTCCAAATATTTTTGAAAGTTTTTGGATTTTCTATTACATGGCCTCTATTGCCATCTTCATCATCAGGATAAGAAATGTGCTCTGATTATACTGCTGTCTCTAAATCTAAATTTATTTCAAGAAAGTCTACAATTAGATATCGTGTAACGAAGATTTTTGTTAGGGTTGAAGCTAGTATTTATTTGTATTTGTTTACCGCTTCTGACCAAAAAAACTTAATGCAAATTTTTAGAAAATTATTTTTTTATTATATGAGCATTTTTGAGCTCTTTTTACACTTGCTTTGCTTTGCTTCCTCTCCTCCTTCTTAAACAAATTAACTTTAGAATTCATTTCATTCCCTTCTGCGACGAATCACGAATATTTTGGATTTGCGCATTTAGACAAGTTTTAAGCGTCGCAAAATATGTTTTCGCATGGTTCTCAATTCTGCGTTAATCAATGATACGTTTGGATTTTTGTGAATGTTATCCATGATTGGTGTTTATTAGGGTTTGAACATAATTTTGAAGCAATTATGATTAAGATATGAGCAGCTTATTTTACAATCTGTAATTGCGGTAATTTTTTTTTTTTTTTTTTTTTTTTTTTTGATTACGTAAGTAATAATATTTCGAGCAAAAAAGCCTCAACATTTAATTTTTGTTTTGAGCATCCCGAATTGTTTTTTTCTTAGAGAAATTTTAATGTATCAATAAACAAGTAGGAGTGTTATATTGGGTATATCTCACATGTTGATATTAATTGCCATTAGAAATTCTTTCCTAACCTTGCAAGTTTTGCTTAGTCCCTGTTTGCAATGTAGAAATTGATAGGCAGACATGTTATTGAAGTCAGAAAAAAATTATGTGAAGCAACAACATAAAAGTTACGATGATAGGAGAAACAATACCTCTTAATCACCTCGCCAATAAACTTCTTCTATTTGCCGACAGATTTCTAAATTGTAATAGGGGACCCAGTAGCAATAGGTAACTAAGTAGTAAAGACAACCACCCGCAAACGAGAATTGAAGAAAAAAATTGGAAAAACTAGAAACAGGCTGCCTTAAGAAACATGGACCGATCTTGCTGATTTTCAATAGCAACATTTTCGAAATTATGTCTGATCGGTTATCGTATTCAAATTTGTTTTAGCTCATCTAGTGCCTAGACGTTATCGCTCAATCAACTTTGCTATGTAAAGGGTCCGCCATCTAACGTTTTTTTTTTTTTAACTAGTGCTTATTTCGTGAATGGTAACACTTAGCTCATGTCTGATTCGACAGTTTTATCTAGTTTTTTCAATTTTATTTAGTTTTATCCTAACGCTGCACTAATATGGTTGTGTATACGCTTGAACAAAGCTGGGAAATATTGCGACATTAATTTGAAAATCATGGTGTGGAATGTTTGCAAAAATTGCGTACGGATTTTGGAAGATGAGAAGCACCGTCAGCTCCGTATCGATAAACCAAAGCGTGAAAAGCCAAAAACAGTGCATACACACCAAAACATTGCTGCTGTGACAGAAAGGGTGCGTGAAGCGCCATCAACATCAATTCACCATCGTTCTCAACAATTGAACATTTCGGAGACATCATTAACACGAATTTTGCATAAAGACCTTGGTATGACGCCATACAAAGTCCAATTGGTTCATGAGTTGAAGCCAACTGATTATCCAATGCGTTTTTATAGAATATATATAATATATAATTTTATAATATATAATTTTATAATATATAATTTTAGTTAAAAAATGTCATCGGCTCTTAATGAATTAAGAATTTTTTAAAATTTTAGTGTTTGCTGAAAGATCTCTCTTCAAAAGCTTTTAAATGATAGCTACATGAATATGTTAAAAATATCAATCGTATTTTTCTATGAAAAGTTCAGAGGCGTATAATTTAAAAAATATGGTCGAGTGCCAATTTTTTCACATGCAGTTTTTTTCTTTTTTTAATTGTCCGACGCTCCATATATTTGTTTGTTTTTTTTTTTTTTTTTTTGTTGATTAGAATTATTTTACTGTTCCAAATGATATGAGAAAATTAGGGGCAGGCGCAGTGTTTGGCCCGTCCTCGAAGCTATGTCTGATCGATTGGCGTTTTTGAATTTTCTCTACCTCATTGGACGGACAGTAAGCCAAATATCGCTTTATGGGGTTGGATATGGATATTGTAGAAATTACAAACAGAGTGACAAACTTTTTGCACCTGTGGTGAAGGGTATAAAAAAGAAATAATAAAAAATGTATTTAATTTTGTAACGTTAATATGTTGACCAAAATCTTATAATTATTACAGATTCACCATTGATGTGTAAAACAAACCATGTTAAAATGTCGTTTAGCTTAGACAGGTAAATTGAACGCAAAATAAAAAAAAAATGAAATCGTACAACATTTTTAAAAAGATAATGAAAGAAAAGAAATGTACACTAAATTAAGTATGTATTTTCAATATCATTGTCATTACAGCACCACAAAAAATCTATGCTTGTTCATGAAAATGTCGTCATTGAACTTTAAAAGTAAAAATAAAAAATAAAGAAGAAAAATAAATATAAAAATAAACGAAAAAAAATTGTTAAAGTTCATTCACTTTCATTTAAAATGCGGGTTTCAAATTATTAAACAAAATGTAAGTGAATATATTTTTATGCATATTGATTAATAAGCATTTGTTATTTAAATATATAAAACTAATTTGTTAGTATATTTTGTAAATTTTTTTTGTGAAATATTTTTGAAAAGAAAATGTTAAAAAATTAAATAATTATCGTTAAAACATGTTAAAAAATTTTAAGCGTTTATGCGATACTAATTAAATAAATTTTTAAGTTTTATTTAAAACCATGGTATTGATCGTGTTCAAATTCTGCAATAATTTTTTGTGACTAATCAAATTTCAAGAATATTGTTTAATTCAACAAATTATCATTTAAGCAAATATTCATATTGAGCTTAAAAGAGAACATATACATTCTTTCATCGATAAGTGTTGCAAAGAGCAATGGCAAAAAAACTAATTATTTATCGATTACTAAATCACATGATTATTAAAGCCAAGAAATAGATTGAAAAAGATTAATCGCATTGGTGCAAAGGTGATCGAGTTAAGAGACAATATTGTTGCTGAAGCTGTTTTTATTTTATTCCAAGCCTCAGCCTTATTTTGTGTTAGTTTCAGAACTAAAGAGTAAGAAAAGGAGTAATAAAAAAGTTTTATTCATATTGAGTATTTTTCTTTTTCGTTTGTTGGCCAGGACTATTGTTGATCCCATAAGAATATTAAAACATCATTAAAAGACGTGTCGCTGTTATTTCCAGTGCTGACATTTGAACGAATAAATTCAGCCATTTAAATGTAATCTAGACAGAGCTAAGGGATCTTTTAAATTGATTTTTTTTTAATCTTGGGTCTAGTAATTTTAATGCTGCCAGTAAGAAATGTGCTAAAAACAAAATAATAGAAAATACGTCAATGTTACTCTTCAGTACGGCAATGTTCAGGAAAAGTAAGTGTTAATACAGAGATAGGAAATCATACCCCACCTACCCATATTTTTTAGACATTGCCTCTGCCAATAACTACTTGGTTTGATTGAAGACAGATGATGACCGTTTCTGAGCAAATTTTTTGTTCTTGAAAAAAAAATAAAATTTTAGTCAATTTGAGAATCGCCCAAGGCTAATGACGAGTGTACACTTTTAGCAATAATATAATACTACACCTAAATGTGCTACAAATCAGTGCTTACGATTTTCTTCTATTCACTGTTGCTTGAAATATGCCGGAGTGAAAGAATAGCGAGAAGCGATTGTGTGTTTCTTTCATTAACCGCATTCCACTGACATTCGTTTTTGCTTATCAACCTTTATTATGACATACATTCCATTTCGTTATGGTGTGTTCTTTTTTAAGTGTTTGTATAGAAAACACTATCAGTTTTAATATTTCTAACTAAAAACTCTAAGTTTCTTCTATTTTGATATGAACAAATACAAGCATTTAATTATTCCACATTAAAGTTTATGTACAAAACTGATAACTATGACAAATAACTCGTTTGTTTTAATAACGACACTAGAGTTTCAATCAAAATATACCCTTCAAAATGCTTCTTTCTTTATGAGAAAAAGAAAAAAAAAAATAATAATAATAAAAGCATATTTGACTAATGCACTTTACAAGAAATAATATCTTTTTCTTGAATAAATCTTGAACTACAAGATAATGAGTCACATCCATATTTTTGATGACCTCATTATGGATAGAAAAAGTGCTAATTTTTATTTAGCATAAAAATCTAATAGAGCCAAGATAATAAAAATTTTACTTTTTATTTTTGTAAATAAATAATGTACGTGTTAATTTTTGAAGTTCATTGAAAAAGGAAAATTAAAATTTTACCTGTGTTAGAAATAAACTAAATATATGTTAAAGTTTTTTATACTACACCATGAACAATTCAATTTGAGAAGACTCCAAATGAAATTGGTAATTTTTCATTTTAAATTAAGACAATTCCAAATGATTTTTTAACAATTAAAAAAAATGTTAAGAAAAATTTACTGAAGATTAATATAAAATATTTTAAAGTAAATAATAACATTCATTGGTAAAATTGGTACAAATAAATAGCTGTAGGAGTTCGTTCGAACCTGAATGAATGTGTCAAAAGGCTTTTGATAGGTGGGAAGAGCTAGGAAATTAATTTTCCGAATGTCCCTGCTAGTCGTTTGAAACTTATTTTTAGAAACTCTCCAGCTACACTTTTACGATTAAGCCCTTGCTCACCGATGCTTAACCCCATTTAAGTTATTTGATCATATATAAGAAGGTAAAAACAAAGATGAATTTACCACATATTAGCCCGCCTTATGAAGGAAAGCAGCGGCATATATTTTTAAAGAGGTAATAAATCATTTAAAATACGCATAATTACTGAAAATTGCAGTAGAGCTGTACAGCGTACTACAACATTTTACCAGTCTGCTCTGGATTTAGAAGATTTATTTGCTGGTCAATAATTTTAATAAATTTTGCGTATATTTTTTCTTATTTTAATTTTCTTGATACTTTGATAATTAATGTTAATTTGTTTATTTAATAAAAATAATGTAAATTTTATATTTAAATTTTTTAATAAAAAATTAAAACTTTGCAATTTCATTTAGAATTTTCTCAATTTCAAATGGAAATTCTCAATTTGATTTCGGATTATATCAATTTAAAATTTTCATTTAGAATTTTCTCAATTTAAAATTTAAATTCTCATTTCCATTTGAAATTTTCTCAATTTCAAATTTATATTGTGGTTTTTATTTGTAATTTTCTCAGTTACAAAAAAAAAAAAAAAAATGGTGTTAACACACACACATGGTAAAAAAAAGTACACAATATCTTGACCATTTACAGTTCAATAAAAAACTGAAAATACGAGAGCTGCTCTATATATTTCTGGCCTAATAGTGAAAATGCGAATATTTATAATCAAAAATGGTTTTACTGTTTTTCAAAGTATTCTCCAGCAAGATTTATACACTTTTGCACGCGCTCAAACCAGTTGTCGAAGCACTTTTTCCACTCCGATTGAGACACCTCTAAAACATGGGTTTTTGAACACTTCAACAGCTTCTTCTGGCGACAAAAATCGTTGACCACGCATTTTTTTCTGGATGTGCGGAAACAAGAAGAAGTCATTAGGTGCCAAGTCAGGGCTGTACGGCGGATGAACCATTAATTCGACGTTTTGGCCGCTCAAAACCGCTCTGGTTTTAGCCGATGTATGAGAGCTCGCATTGTCATGGTGAACAATGATTCGTCTTTTCTTGTTGGTTTTTCGAATTTCTCCGATGACTTCAGGCAAACAAATTGTAGTGTATCACTCAGAAGTGAACATCCTACGTTGCTCAAGCGGAACAGTCGCCACATGACCAGTTTTGCCGAAGAAACAGGCGACCATTTGCTTCGAAGTGCTTCTTCCACGAACAACTTTCGTTGGATTTTGCTCGTCTTTGAAGACCCCCACGGTCGATTGTTGTTTCGTTTCGTTTCGAAGCACCGCAATCGTATTTTTGCAACATTTCTATGCACCAATAGACACGAGCCTTTTTTTGAGCGACTTTCAAATTGTGAGGGATTCAACGAGAACAAACCTTTTTTACGGCCAGGTGTTCATGCAGTATCGAATGTATGCTGGTGGAAGAAATGTCCAAGGATGTCTCTATCTCTCGGTATGTCGCATGTCGATCTTGCATTATGAGTTCACGCACGGCATCGGAATTCGTCTTTAAGCGAGCTTCGGCCACGATTAAATTCATTATACCAATTTTTCACAGTGCTATAGGATGGGCTTCATCGCCATACAAAGATTTAAATTCATCAATGCACTCTTGTCGTGATAATCCACGTCGAAAGTTTTGAAAAATGATGGCACGAAAATGTTCACGAGTTAATTCCATTTTTTTCTAAATTAATTTTTTCAAGTCACTGTAAACAACACAAATATTGGTCGTTTGTCAAAACGTTTTGAGTACGATTATGCTTAAAAATGACAAACTTTCCAATGGAAATGTCAGATTGCACTTGGCAGCACTCAGTGTTGCCAGGCCAGAAATATATATAGCAGCCCTCGTAAAAACAAAATTTTTTTATTATTTACTTTAACAACACTAAGCGTGTTAATAAAGTCATAAAAAGAGAACCAACATAAAAACTTGGAGGACAAAAATTTTTTTTTTTGTGAATCGTGTGTCCAACTAGAGTTAATTATTTTTTCGAAAATTTTTTTCCTGTCAGGATTTGAAAAAAAATTTCTACAAAAAATTAAAAATACGCAAGGCAAAGCGAATGTTACATTTATACTTAACTGAACAACAGTTAATATGATACTGGAACAGCATCTGTAATGTTGTGAAGAAACAAGTGTGAATGATAAAAAATCACTGGCGTGCACACGGGAATGACAGGTCTGGCAATAAACCTTTTTTTTTGAGGTACCTAGAGGGCGCCGATGTAGATAAGCCTAGTTGAGTGTAGTAACTAAATCAAAAAACAAATATTGAGGAGACAGATAAATATAAACATTAAAAAAATACATAAAAACGTCATCGGCTTTTAATGGGTAAAGTATTTTTAAAATTATTTTTTCTATGAAAAATTCAGAAGCCTATAAATCTAAAAATATGGGCTAGCGCCATATATTTGTTTTTTTTTTTTGATTGGAGTTACTTCATTGTTCCAAATGATATGAAAAATTTGAGGCAAGCGCGGCGTTTTTCCCGCATCGTTTTTCAATAGCAAAATTTTCGAACCTATGTCTGGTCGATTGGCGTATTAAACTTTTCTATAGCTCATCTAAATCCTTGGCAAAGTTGCTTTCAATGCTAACACCGACGGACAGACAGTCATCGCTCAATCAACTTTGATATGCATAAGGACTCTGAATATATGGGTTCGGAAATGGATATTTTAGATATTACCCTTTTTGTGTTGAAGGGTATAAAAAAAACGTGCTTGCTTGTAGTTGCGAACCTCTACGTTTGAATAGTTAAAAAAAAAAAAAAATAACATAAACACATAATTATATTTCATAACAAATTCTTTATACTTTTGTTAAACCACAATGTCATTTTGAATTAAAACTTCATAATATTAAATGTCAGTTAAAATAAATCTTTTGAACATAGTGATGTTTATGTTTGAAATAATAACAAATTAATGTGAATTATCTATCAATAATATTTCAAAGTCAGTAATAGTTAACTTATATCTTTTCTGAAGAAAAAGAAAATTCGGTTAATAAATCATTGCATTACTTTGCATAATTTAGAATAATTTTTTTAACAAAGAAAATTATATTAAAATAAAATAAAAAAAAAATAAGTTGACTGAAAGTATGAAAAACTTTGTCATCTTTGTCACTATTTCAGCTGAGTATCAGTAACAACAAAACGTCTTAAAAAATTAAAACTGCGGTTGAAAGATATTACAATTTACATGAATTTAACTTACTTATAAAGCAGCTTGGTAATTTTGTAGAACTCATCAACAATTTTTATTATCAATTAAATCTATTAAAATATGGTTTTATATAGAATAAAATAATCGCCCTTCTTTTAAAAAAATTGAAATTCTCTTTTAATTGTTAGAAATGTTTGGAACTACTTAAGTAATTTTAAGAAAAACATCTTAATAATAAGTAAACTTTCTTAACAGAAATAATTATTGCACTTGAATACATCAATTTATATTAAAATTTATTTCCTCTGCTTTAAAATAAACAGATAGATTCCTCCTTAAGTATAAAATATAAGTTTTTAAATTTAAATAAAATGAAAAAAGTACAAAACTTGTGTATGCGAATTAGTGAGTGCGAATAATATAAGTATTTTCTTCCTGTGTTAAACAATAAGTTGTGTAGATCTTTGTAAAGCTAAACTAAGCTGAATGAATTTGAGATCTAAACAATCTATTCAAATCTACATGATAATCTATCCCGAGTACATGATACAATATCTATAGAAAACATACACAACAAAATATCTTTAATTGAAAAAAACACACGTTTACAACAACGATAACGACGACTTTGCTTACTTGAGCAGTAAATAGATTCAATAAACTTTTGGTTAGTTCTAGTTTAAAAGTTTCTAATATTGAATTGTGTTATCATTAGAAATTCACTTGCACTTAGGCACAAGTTTCGCGCCAATTTCTATTAAACTAAACAGAAAGCATACAAGTAAATGTATAGAAAAAATTCTGTCAAAAAGCACATACTTGCAAATATACATACGTGTGTGGAAATTTGTTTGTTCAATATTTATCAAATAGTACATTCATACCCAGCAAACATGCAACTTTGATTTCAAGATAAGAATAATTTAGAAACTCCTGATCACATGTGAAGCGTTAGAAATTGATTTTAAAATATTTTTTACTTAACAAAAACGATAATTTATCTATTGGAAAATTTATTAACAAATTACAAGAAAGTAAATTTTTAGCCAAAAATTAAACATTTGGCGTATAGTATTTTTGTTGAGGTAATACTAACAAAACAATATTTTTATGTATTTATAAGGTGGACCACATTATCAGGTCATGTAAACATCCACCACTACCTAGAAACTAGAGACTACATTATTGCATTACAGAAGAATTTTACTCATATTTTTATTAACCGATGCAGATTAAAGAGCGTCTTGGCATAAAAATGCATAAGGTTGCATAAGGTACTCCTCTCCATTTGATCTCTTTACTATCTCTTCCCACTTTATCAGACAAAAAATGGAATACAACTGTCATGTATAGGCCGGTGCTTCAAAGACTATTTTAGAATTGTTCGACCGAAGGCACTAGGGTATGAAGCTCAATTGATTTACTAAATCGTTTAGGCAACGTGAGATGTGTTGCACTGTTTTATCGTCACTATAAATCAAGAAGCTTATTCGTGAAAACCGTAAATTTGTGCGCGCTAACGTTCATCAAGGTCACATCTCTTTGTGGACGAGATGCCAGTAAATCGAAGGATGATTACACACAGAAAATTCGTATGAGGAGTAAACTCCTTGCAGTGGTCTTTTCTGTTATTTTCAATGTGTTTCCTTTATACTCCTTCTCACAACCTAACCTCCTAGTTCTGGCACAATGCATTGCATGACCCTGAGTGCTGATCCTATTAAAAAAAACTCATATATCACAAAAGCTTAGAAAAATACATTTTCACTATAGTATAGCGAATTCATGAAGTGAAAGCTTTAAAATTTTGCATGAGGAGGCAAAACACCTTCCTTAAATCAGACATAGTTTCGAAAACTTTGCTATCAAAATCAGCAAGATCAGTCAATGTCTTTCGAGGCAGCGGGCAAATAGAAGTAAAAGAAAAAAACAAAGACATGGGGCGATAGAAAAAAAAAACATCAGGTGAAGAAAGTGGCGCTCATCCAAATTTTCCGAGTTACGGGCCTCTTAACTTTTTATAAATAAGTACGATTTTACACCATATTTTTGAGATATCAATATGGGTATCATTTAAAAAGCTTTTGAAGAAATCTTTCAGGGAATAAAAAAATGAAACTAAAAAATGCTTAACCCATTAAGAGCCTGTACTAAGTTTTTATTTTTCATATTTTTTAATTCTGTCACCTTAATATTTGTTTTTTTTTTGTTTTAATTGGAGTTACTTCATTAAACTAGATTTACAAATATGTATATTGAAAGGTATAAAAGATTCGGCATAGCCGAATATAGAATTCTTACTTCTTTTTACTCATTTCGCACTTAGCGAAATGATGAGCTTTTAGCAGTATTTCTATTAATGATGAGTATAAAAAGATGATTAATTAAAGAAATAAGTTCTGATATCTTATTAAAGAAAAAACACTAAAATTAAAATTTTTTATTTAACGTTATTTTTCTAACGCTTGAATTTATGTTTGCTGGGTATTCATTTATACTTTAAACCAAATACATATTTATAATCTACACTTAAACGGCGAAAAATAAATTAGACATAAATAAGTCTAGTAAAGGTAGGAACATAGCAAGTGCAGAAACACAAATTTCGAGAAAGATTAGTAATTTATGCGATGACAGTTTTAATTTGTTAAATATTTTTTTTGCTGTTGCAATTTAAAGCAGACAAAACTGCATATTCAAAGTAGCAACATATTTCAATATTAAAAAAAATGTAACACTTACACAACTGAAACAATTTTAAGCATTTTTGCTGTTAGATAATTTCTTTCACATTGAGATTTATCTATTGTTTATTTTATTTTATTTATTTTTTTTTTTTGTGATAGATAACAAGGCGAGCCAAAAACGGAAATCGAGATAAATTTGGTTCAAACGGAAATTAATTTAAAAAAAATACACAAATTTATATTGCACTACTTTAAGCCATTTTTGATTTCTTATATTAGAGGACTTAACATTTGATTCGAAAATATATTTTTAATAAATTTATTAAGCGTAATAAGGCATACGAAGCTTTTTTATAAATATGTAAATCAATATTTTAGTTACATACATATGTCTAACTGAAATAATATTGATTGATTCCTCTTATTCTAAGTTCTTAAATTGGTTAGTTAAATAGATAATGTTTTCAACAAGTCGAAGGTATGGTAGATGTTTTCTTAAAAACTAACACCAACACTTGTAAATAATTTCTCTTTTTCATAAATTTAGAAATAAAAATATGAGTGAACTTAAGTCAAATTAAAATTATTCGCTTGTTTGTAAATACTAAATTGTATAAAATTAATCTTTGGACACAATTTATGTCAATGTTTTCATAACTTGGAGGCAATAAAGACAAATGACTTACGCAGTTGCCTTGTGTGTAGCTTTGTTTACCTTTTTCGCTACCCTTCTAATACTTAAAAAACTTATGCCCAATTTCTATATTTCATTTAACTTCACCTCTCCGGAACAAAAAATAACAATATTCTCCTTCTTAGTCGAGTATAACCACGATTGTTTCGAAAATGTCTGCTTTACTAGTAGCAGGTTTTGTGAATGTTTTAATTTTAAACGAATCAGAAAGCTGCTATGATAATCGTATAGTTTTGTTTCTGGTTTTTTTTCATACAAAAGACTCATTGGCATTGCCATTTCATTGACATTATTTAAAGTAATGAAAATGAAGAAATTTAACTACCATTTAATGCTAATGCCTCTATTTTAATTATAATTATTTTTTACTTAAATAATTGCAATTGGACAAAATAATTTATAATAGGAGAACCTTCAAAAAGAAATATACATAAAACAATGACACCTTGATTTGTTTGCAAAGGGACCAATATTTCAAAATTTTAATAATTTATCAATTTGGAGTAAGACTGATGTAAACCTCACCCTTTGAAGTGTTATAACGTATTGTGGCACAATTGATTTGAGTTTTTAAAGTAAAAAAAGAGTATTAGGATCAGCTTTCTCTAACAAATAAATGTTATTTTTGATCGATTCCATTATTGAAGCAACAAGAATTATTTAAGAATTTAGTTCAAACCAAAATGTTTGTTTTCTTTTATGGCCACCCTATTCTTCAAATCCTATTATTAAAAATACTAGTCCAACGATAAGGAGCCATTAATTAAAGCTTAGTAGAATTCCTGGAATGAGATTTATTTGTTTTATTTTAATTCACCTTGTGGTAAAAAAAAAATATTTATTTAAAGTTATTTTATTTAAGGACATTAGCACACCCACTATTCAGATGTTTAAAATGTTATCAATAAACTTGATTTTAACAGTTTTTATATTAAATTATAACATTATGCATTTTTAGTTCAAATAAGTTAAATTATATTGAAAGAAACTTTATTTTTATCTAAGCTTGTCATTCCGATACCTGACGTAAGGCCACTCTTGCTCATCTCGAGCACTCTGCGTGTACACGGATGGCTCCAAAAGAGAGACGAGAGTTGGAAGTGGAGTATATATTGAGGAATATGGGATAAGAATGTGTTTCAGACTCCCAAGTGACTACAGTACTTTACAGGCGGAAATATCTGCTAATAAAAAGGCGGCGTGCTGATTAAGGTACCGCGATTTCTTTCTTTCTCTAATCTTCCATTTCTTTTTCTTTTGTCATGCCTTATTCTACTTTTGTATCTACTTATTTCTTTTTTCCTTCCCTTCTGACAGTTAACACAAAGGGATCAATTTATGGACCCAAGTGGGCTGTGGCAACACGGCTGCCTGCCTAACCTAATCTTGTCATTCCATTTGTAATTTTTACAATATCCATTTCTAACCACATAAAGTGTCTATATTCTGAGTTCGTGTTCGGGTTGAATACAATTTTACTAAGGCATTAGATGAGCTAAAGAAAATTTAATTACACCAATCGATCCGATATAGTATCGAAAATTTTACGACTGAAAATAAGTAAGATCGCTCCATGAAATTTAAGGCAGTGGGCGAAACACAATGTCTGTGTCTAATTTTTCCATATCTTTTTGAACAAATCTAATTTAGTGAAATAGCTCCAATAAAAAAAAAACAAAAATCTTTTGGGGCGATTAAAAATTAAATTATAAGAAAAAATTGGCGCTATTGGTCATATTTTGCCAGTTATGGGTCTCTGAAATTATCATAAAAAACTACGATTGTGCACCATATTTTTTAAGATATCAATAAAGGTATCGTTTGAAAGCTTTTGGTTAGATCTTTCTGGAAATACCTAAAGCATTTATAAGATTCGGCATAGCAAATTATGGCACTCTTACTTGTTTGTAAGTAATCTTTAGAAAGCGCTCTTTCCAAAGGTATTACAATTTTAATTGTCGACAAAAATTAAGAAAGAGCCCAAAAACAAAAATATAGCGTTTAAAATGTGTTTTCTCAATTTTGTTATTCACATTATTATCTTTGATTTCTTTAAAAACTTTTCGAAAAGTCTGTAAAGTTTTCATTTATTAAGTTATTTACTTTTTTAAATAAACATTCTTAGATGATAAGAGTTTTTTTTAATAAACATTGTATGCTCAGTTAGAATCGTTTTAGCAAAAAGGTTGCTTTTTATATTCGTAGTTATGTAATTTTATATACATCATACACATACATATAAAAGTAATTAACAAATACTTTAATAAAATTAAATTTTAATTTAAGGTCTGTCTATTGATTTCTGTTTATGATTTTATTTATAAAATTCAATTCAATTTGTATTTAATATTATACGTAGGTATATAAGGTTTTTATATACAAACTTTTAAACATATTGATAAGCTTAAAGTCCTCGTTATATATATATTTTTTTTTAATAAAAATTAACTTAGATGCTTGGAAACTAAAATGGCAAGAAAAATTTAAGTAAGAAATAAATAATTCACACATAAACAGTTTATTTGTAGAAGGAATGTATGTAAGTATTTTCAAAAGTGGAACATGCTGCTGTTTATACAAATATTTATAATTTGACTTTGTATTTGATAACATTTATTTAAGTGCTTGAAAAAATTATAGCAGTGTTTCTCTCTTATTTTTAAAAAATTAAAAATAATTATTTGTTTTGGAAAATAATTTTTTACTTTGTTGATATTAAATTAAGCTTATTGGAAAAACGTTTTAATATGTCAAGACTACATCAACAACAATTGTATTAAATACTAAAAAATCAATTTAACGTCAAATCAATTGTTTCTCTTGCGTACTTTACCGTAAATTAATTTTGCAGTGACATCATAACATTTGCAATAAAATCAACTGTTGCTTTCTATCAGGGTTATTTACTTGTTTTTTTTTCAACTGCTTTTAGCATTTTTTAATTTTTTTAATAATTAAAAGCTTGATTCTTCTGAAATATAGGCTTCTTAATTATATTTTAGAAAAATTATGTGATCAAAAAATATCCAAATAGAGAACTAAAGATGGGTTCGTGAGTAACTTTTCACTCACGATCATGCACGCTTATGAGAAAAAACATTTTACTTACTCACTACCTTGTTTTTTTACTGATGCGCATGTTTACGTAAGTGTGAAAAAATTTTGTCACAATCACGATAATTGAAGCTCGCGATTTACTCACGAAAAAACAAACAAAAGTAAGAAACAAACATAATCGAATATAGAAACTAATATTCAGAAAATTTTTGCGATATGAGCTGTGTTTTAAAAATTTTGAAAATCTTTCATTTAAAAAACTGATAGAAAATTGTAAAAATTTTGAGGTATAAAATTAACAACTTTTAAAATTCTGCAATAGAAAACGTAACTTATCAAATCCTTTACAAAAAATTGAGTCAATACTGAAATGCTATTAGAAACTCGTAAAATAATAGTTTGGAAATTCGAAAATACAAAAACGAAATATCTTAAGCTTTTTCATGTTAAAAAAAGAAAATACACTAAATCCATCTATATTACACAAACGAACAAATCCTTATTTAAATATGCAAACACAAAACTTCAGGATCTCTTTTCTTCTCGGTTTGTTGACCGATTTTTTTTATTCTTTCACATATTTGTAGATATTGTCGAGTTTTAGCGCATCGTCTTAATCTTATATAAATCGGTTTAGTATTTAGGAAATAAAAGACCCCTTAAATTTCTACAACTACACATGCAAAAACTACACATATATTCAATAATAAATTTGGTCGAATTTTTATCAAAATTAAAAACGGATAAACTACAAGCAATCGGCGTTAATTGTGTTTACTTCTAGCAGCGCCGCTTTGTCTCATTAAATATCATTAACTGCACGCCGGCAAAATAGTTCTTGTTTTTTTTTCTCCAGCCACAAAATAACAAAAAAATTAAAAACGATAAAACATAAAATAATCGGTCCAAAATTTTTTCAGGCCTTCATTTGTTGGTTAAAAAAAAATAATTTTAGAAATTAAAAAAAAAAAAAAAACTTTAGACAAAAATAAATTTTAATTATTTTTTTTAAGCACGCTCACTTACCACGATCTTTTCACGCTCGCAAGATATACCATGAGCGATACCCGTCTCTATTAAAAACCCAAATGACTCCCGTCGTCTTTCTTCGACTTTCGCCTGAATGTATAATCTGCTGTATTTTTATTTTTTATCTAACCTGAATGATTGCTCTTCGTTTGCATCAAGAATCAAGAAAAATAAAATTTTTTAACTACTGAGTAGGTAAATAATTAATCATAATTAAATTGACAAAATTTAAAATAAATAAGGCGCTTTAAATTTATTCTAACAAATTAAATTAAATGAAAAATTTTCCGCATGATTATTTCATGATTCTAACATTATCAATGAATTACTTTGTACATAAACAATTTTGTTTGCTCTTTGTTTGATAACTTAAGCAATTGACCCAGTTAAAAAAAGGCAAAATGATTTGAAACAACGACAAAAAGTGTTGTCATGAGAGTAAATGGAAACTAGAAACAAATGCTCTTCTAACACTTAATTCAATGAGCCATTGAGCTACTTTGTTTCTTCATTTCGCACTTAGACAAATTTTTCATTCAAGCTACTGTTTAAATTTTTTTCGTTTAAAATATGGAAAATGTATGGGAGAAAGGGAAGAGCGCCATAAAAAAATAGATTAAAATATTTTTTTGCCAAATACGATGGCCATCTTTTTGATTTTCCGAGAGATTACTTGAAAACTTTTGGATTTATTAAATGTATATTATAAAAAGATTATACGAATTTGTCAGCTTGAAAATTATCAATATTATTTTTTATTTATTTAAATTTTCAAATCCCTTTCATAAAACTTGAATAATAAAAAACGAAAATGTTTCCCTACTTCAACAAATATATTTAAAATGTTTAGCACTTAATCAGCCCTTTAGCCATATGTTAGATTGCGAAAAATATAAACTAAACTTCATTTTAAAGAAATAGTGCAGCCAACCAAACAACAAATTTTCACATTGACAACACTATAAATAAAACTATTTCCCAATCAGCATTTAGGAGTTCTGTAGTTTTGTGAGTATGAAAAATAGTAAAGATTTAAAAAAGTTTACAGATGTTGACTGTTATAGATGGCCGTTGTACCTATTTTTTATTTCTTCTAAATCAAGTTTTTTTTAGGCCTACAAACCATGAATAGACTTTAATAAATATTTTTTTCGTTTTTTTTTTAATATTTCTAATTTATATTAAATTAAAATGAAATAAAATTTACTCTTTTCGGCTAAAGTTCGGTTTTTAAAATAAATTCTCGAAATTTTTAAAAACAAAATTTATCACAAATGTATGTAGTTATTGTGGGAACAAAAGCCAAATGAAGACAAGATAACAGTTTTTAGAACTTAAACAGACTGTTGACTGTTAACAATTCTCGTTCAATCAATTTTGTTTTGGACTTAAGTATTTGTAGTTTCATAATTTTTAATTTTTTTCCCAGCTGGGACTTGAACCGTGGATATACTCCTCGTATTTTTATTTACAAAATTAGTTAATTAAATACATGATGTTTACAATGTACACAACCTAAGGTAGATAGATACGAAGAATGCTGATGAAGGATGTAGGATTTTTTTTTTTTTTTTTTTTGGAAAACGTCGACATACATTTGTAAATAATTTTTTTTTTTTCTGAAAAAGTGAAATTCTATTTCATTTATTTGTAATTTCTAACAAATTTGGATTATTCACTGATGAGCTGTATACGTAATAAGGAAATCGCCATATGGATAGATTTTCTTCAGCAGAATCTATTCTGTTGTTTATAATCAGTAGACATTTGTTTTGTGAGAATATCGCGAAATCATTTGCTGTAGGAATACTAACATTTTGAAGAAGAATGTTATCCTACTTTTATTTATTTTTGTATTGGTTTTTAGAAAACAAATCGTTTCTGCTTGGATTAAGACGACTTTACTGTAAATCAAACTTAAATTTTTTAGTACAATGTTGGCAAAAAGAAAGAAGAATTTACTCAAATTTAAAATCCAATTTTTTCTGTGGAACTTTGTTGCTGAAGTGAATAGTGGAACCAAAAAATGGTCGCCAGTATTCATGATCGAACTCATCTGCGACTTCGTCTAAGTGATCTGTTATGCTGTTAAAAGTTACATCTCTCATGCTCTAATTTTTAAATTGTTAAAGTCTTATCGCACTTTTGTCCTATCCAGTCGATTGCTATAGTCATAGAGATAAATAAGGATGGTCTCAACAAAAATATGAACAACAATTTCATTAAAATCTTTTTAAGAAGTGTTTTCTTTATAAATGTTTATTAAAAAAAAGTTGACATTAAAGCTAAATGTTTTTTTCTGATGTTGACTTGCATTTAGTTTACGATTTGCGTAAAATTTCATTTTTTTTTTTCAATAAAAAAGTTTATATAAAATATATAATTTGTTTTAACTTTAAATTTATTTTTCTTTAATGCTAACGATCACATTTTTACTTCAAATATTTAAAAACTGAATCATCACCCACATTGGAAACCGCAATGTTATGAAAAAGCAAATGAAATAAAAATATATTTTACACATGAAAGCCTTTCGTTGCACTAAAAAAAGTGGCACAAATTAATATACATTTTAAAAAAGTTATAAACCATGACTTAATTTTTAATACTGAACAACAGCTCTTTCTATTTATAAGCAATTATTCGGCAAATGAAAGCTTAGGCATTTTTAAACTTTGATATTAAAGTTTTTTTTTGTACTATTGCTTCTCTTTTTTCTTCTGGAATCGGAAAAATGTTTATTGCTTTGTTATATTTTCTTATCCAGTCTAATTGCATTAAAAATGTATTAGTTGTTTTTACATATTTTGTGAGAATAAATTATTCAAAAGTAACTTTAATAATTATTATGGTTTAATTAAAAAAAATATATACATATATTTACCGAATTACAACCTTTTTAAGAGTATGATGTAGTATAAAGCTTATTGTATCACATACAAAAATATTAGAAGGGCATGTCGAATTAACTTCAAAACATTTGTTTTAATAATAAAATACATCAATAATAAAATATAATTTGATAAATAATTTTTTTTGTTATTGCTAATCAAAGGTTAGCAGCAAGCTAGCTAATAGAAAATATTAATTGTGCTAGTAAAATAGAGTATAGGTCTTGGTAGTGTGCGTAACAATTTTGTAGTGAACTAGTTATTATAATAAATAATGACTTTACTTTTTTAGACAAATTAATGTTTCAAAAATAAAATATGAAAACATAGATTTCTCGTACCATATTTCTTCTAAATAACTGTTTAATTAGAAAAATGTATCTGACAAAATTTAATTTTTTCGATGAAGTTTCAATTTCTATAAATTTTAGTAAAAAAAGTTTTTCTTGCGTTTTTCGTTGAAATGCAGATCTTCTTGAATTTTTAAACTTTGAAATATCTTTTTTTTAGCGAAATTTTAATTTGCAATAGTATTTTATTCAGTTCTTACTGAAGTTTTAATAATTATGTTACAGTCGGCTTTTTTGTTTTTGGCTTAAACTGTAGTTTTTAAAAGTTATTTTACGAAAATAATAATTTTCGCAATAAACCTGACTTTAAAAAGGATTTTTAGCTTTATAAACCTTTCATTTCCAAATCCAATTTTATACTTGTACCGAGTCCACACACGTCTATTTTTTTTTTTTTTTTTTGCAGAAATACTGAAGTGTGTATTGCTATAGCGAACTAAGCAAAGCAGTTTCTTTGTAAATTTCAACCGACTGTTTACACCTGTTTAACATTTTGGCCATATACATCGAATAACATCAAGCGATGTAACACCCTTTAATTTATAATTTTAAATCATATGAAGTCGTAGACATTTTTTCTAATTTTTAAATAATTGTATATAGTAGTTTAAAAGATAGGCCCATCCATATAGGTCAAATTACTTTTTTTTTTTTTTTTTTTTTTTTTTTATTTAGTTTAAAATAGAAGTATTAAGAATACTTTATAAAAAGCATATAATAATTTTTGACCAATTAATTAAATTAGCTCTAATAACAATTATTTTTAACATAAGTTATACATTTTCTTTTAAAAATATTTATATTCTCTTCATTTTTTACTTCATTAGGTAATTGATTAAATACTTGTAGACCCATGTAAAGCAGACATCTCTTCATTGCGTTGGTTTTAGCTCGATGTATTCTGAAATCATTTGCATTTCTGAGGTCATATGGTTGAATTTCGTTGACATAAGTCAGTTGTTGTGTTAAATATTCTGGAGCCTTTCCTGTTTTCATTTTGTGGATAAACATACACGTATTCAGTTGTAGTCTTTGTCGTATATTAAGCCATTGTAACATATTAAGCATGAATTGTATAGGGGTATATCTGTTGCATTTAATTATTGACCTCATAGCTTTATTCTGTAGTTTTTGTAACCTTTCTATCTGAGCATTTGTACAGCATGTAAAAAGTATTGTTGAACCGAATTCAAAATGTGGTTTAATAATTGTATTGTATATATTTATTGCTGTTAATATTGAAATTTTATTTCTTATTCTTTTAAAAAAGCCAATTTTTTTTACCAATTTTTTTACAAATATAATCCACGTGATCTTTAAAATTCATATTTTTATCTATTATAAAACCGAGGTATTTAATTTTTTCCACTTTTTCTATTATTTTATCATTTATTTTAAAATCTGTATTGTTGTTCATATTTATTTCCATAATTTTAGTTTTATCTTCGTTAAGTTTTAGTTTATTCATTTTTAACCATTTACTTAAGTTTACTATATCACTATTTAATTTAATCTGACATTCTTCATCAGTTTCTGATATATTATATATGAGAGCATCATCTGCATATAGTATAATTTCACATTTTTGAAGCACATTAGGCATATCATTAATATATATTATAAACAACAGGGCACCAAGGATTGACCCTTGCGGAACTCCATATTCATTATTAATTGCACTTGATTTTACACTATTAACTCTTGTTATTTGATTTCTATTTGCCAGGTATGATCTAAACCAGTTTAATTCTTTATCTCGTATACCATAATTATATAATTTTTGTATCAAGATGTTTCTATCTATAGTTTCAAATGCCTTTTTAAAATCGAGAAATATTGCCATTAATTTTTCGTTTTTGTTTATATTTTTCCAATTATTGATAACGTAATTTACAGCCGTTTCACAAGAATATTTTTTTCGAAATCCTGATTGATATTTTGATAGATTATTGTTTAATTCTAGATATTGTTCAAGTTGATTTTTTACCACTTTTTCGAGGATTTTTTCACATAATTTTAACGAATTTATAGGCCGGAATTCTTCGCACTTATTTGTTTTCGATACTTTTTCGATAGGTGTTACCATAGATGTTTTCCAATTTTCTGGGAATTTACCCGTTTCTAGTGATTTACATTTACATTACATTTACATCAATTATGCAAACACCCTTTGATATTTAAATTCAAATTTTATACTTGTTTTTATAGCAGACTTAGCAGTACAGGTTCCTTGTAAATTTTAGACACCAAATTTGTAACTGGAGCTCCATTTAATTTAAAGCTTTGAATATTTAGAGGCACTTGTTAGTATAACGGTTGTCCAATTTTCAAGCGGTTTAAAAGATAGACCCATATGGATCAATTTACGTAACCTTTTAATTTTTAGATTTATTTTTCTATTTCTTTTTGCTATTGGGAGCCATAGTAATGGGATGGTGCTTTAAGGGTTCCTAATACACTTAAAAATCATGTTGTATGGGCACACCCTTTAATTTTTAAAATTATAAAACTCATTTTTTTGAAGTCAGGTAAAAAAATAATTCCAGGGATTTTTCCTACTTAACAACTTCTATTTACGCTAATACAGGAAAAATTCCATTCTTGGTAATTGTGATAAAAAACAAATCGTAACTTAAACAAACCATTAAAAAATTTTACTTGCCACTTACCTTTGACTACTGGCTCGGATACCAAAGTCATCTCTTCGTGTGGTATCATTTCCATTAGCCTGGCAATATCCTTGGCCAACATATTGTCCACTATATCTAAAAGGTGTGGTTTTAAAGTATGGAACTTTGTAAAGTCTTGATGCTGCAAAACTTCTTGCATTTTCTTTATGTCGGGAAAGTCACCAGGAGAAATCGAGTGTTCCCGTTGAATGCGATCATAGGTTTGCCCCAAATTTTTAATTAACTCTTTCTTTTTACTATCTTTACCAAATACTGAAGGCATATCTTTACGTAATTCAGAAATTATAAAAGCATGTACCTTGGCAAGCCGAGCACGTTTGATAAGATCGTTGAGCTTGCGTAGTGCAGCGTTACGTGGCAGTGATTGTAAGTCACGGAAGAGATCCTGCTCTTCATCTTCAAACAAACGACGATTTGCATCGAAACGTAGAGGCTGGTCCCAGAAGGAACCAATATAAACTCGGGCTACTTCAGGAGTTTGCAAGACCTTGCCCAAAGACCACATTAGAGCACCGTATACACGCATCAACTGTTGATGGTCGATCATATCAGCCTTATTTAATATAATGCGAATTTTGTCATCATGACCTTTAAGGGCCTCAATAGACCTGCGAAATTCATCCGAAATATCTAGTTTGTGGGCATCGAATAAAAGTATGATACGATCAACTCGTTCGGCAAACCATTCTAAAACCCCTGTAAAGTCATAACCTCTATCGATGCGTTGCTTTTCTCCAGATAAAATGCCTGGTGTGTCTACTATTGATATAGCCTGCAGTACTGGAGAATTAAGTGAGGAACATTGAAAACGATTCAGAAATGCATTTCCGTATTTACTCAACGGACGGAATTGTTTTTTAGGATCCACTACCAAAGCATTACCGGGAATAATACCCTCTTTTTCATCATACATAACAGCAATGAAACGATCAGTCGTAGGTTCAGGACCAATGCGAATACCAGGAAAGTCTCGCTCCAGCAGATATCGAATAAAAGTAGTCTTACCAGTTGAGTATTGACCAACTAACAGTATCATGGGCTTGGCATCAAAATCAGGATCTTCCAATTTTGGGGAGTGAAAGTCATGAAACTGATAGTGTTCTTCTAAAGGCAACAGTTTGCTTTTGTAGATTTTCTTCAATTCTCCAATAACGTTTTCAACCACTTCTTGGTTGGTTTTTTCACGCTTTAGAAAACTAAACATATTGCCGTATGCGGTTTTTCCTAGTTTTAAATAATTTTTAAATATCTATCACTCTGTTTATTTAACCGCCCCACAAATACCGATTTTAAAAAGTTTTTGATGTTGATATAATGATTTATTTTAATGATTCACACAGGCGAACTATGAAAATTTATTTTTGGAAAAATTTCGTCACTTTTTTTATGCTTTTTTCGATTTAGACACACACACTTGCATATGGAAAATTTACTTCATTTACTTTTAATTTGTAATTCAAAAAGCGAAAGTTACAAGTTAATATTAAAAATTTTAGAAAACCAAAAATATAATTTTTTTTACAATTTTTCTAATTTTTTGACTAAAAATAATAAGAAAATATATCCGCCCGTTTACTGTCCACGTACGGTATTAACTGGTGCAACTCTGATAAACACGTAAATAAAGTGAATGGCATAAACGTCATAATGAAGTGTCAGTTTATGTGACGAAAATAGTAGAACTGTATTATCGGCATTACTAATTATAAATAGAGATGTTATTGTGAATGGTTAAAGCGACGGGAAGTGTTAACTTGATTGTTTTACCGTTAAAAACTGTTTAAACACAAACTAACTACTTTTGGCGTTGTATTATGTATAACGAAGTTACAAATTCTAATACTAAAAATAAATGAGCATTAGCTGGATGTAACCCAAAACAGAATAAACATTTTGTGATTCTAATTAAAATATAGGAATCAATAATAACTAAGAAAAGATCGATTATTAATTAATCCAATAAAATTTTACAAATATAAGCAAATTTCTTAAATAAAATGTTAGAAACATAGCACGTTCCTGGTATAAGAGAAAATATTATAATAGGTGCTATGAAATATTTAAAAGACTAATTGTTACATGAGCTTGAACAACTCAAGAAATAAGTGTCCAAACTCGCTTAAAAACGTGTAGTAGATGCTATTGACCATGGCCGACTTTAATTATATTTATCCCCAACTTTGAATTCGTCAAAATGAGTCATTCTACACACTTGAGAAATCTTAATACATAATAATAAAATTGAATAAGGCGAAGTGGAGACAAACTGCTGTTAAAAGGTTCATCAGTTCGACTTCATTTTACAGTCAATTCCACATGTGTTTACTTCACTCGGAATACAGAACCAACAATCGTTAAACAATCGTTACCGTAACTAGAGCTTTATTCTGGCTACAGCCTTTTAACGAGAGAAAATTAGGTCATTAATAAAAACTCTAAAAAACAAAAATTTGGGGAACTATTGTTGTTCTGAGCATGGTCCTCCTCAGATAGGCGTATGATCATAATTGTCATAATTATTATTTAAATAATATAAAGCCACTTGCTTTAAGATTAAAAATAATTTATTAAAATGTCAATCTAGTGAATATTGATAACGAAACGGTTTGCTGGGAAACAAAATCTCTAATAGATTAAAATATTGACGCTTTTACAGGTTGTAAATGCATGAGTATAAATTCATTGTCAATGCCATAACATAAGAAAAACTAAAGGACTTAAGGAAGGACAGAAAAACGATGTATGAATGAATTAACAAATACACCCACAGTAACAATGTGCTTATTTTTGCTTTACTACGCGTAGTACTACAGTCATAAAACCGTTAAGAAAAAAGTGAGTGATGCAAGGATTTATTTAATTACACAGTGCGCATGAAAGTTTACATCGCTTCAAATTGAATTACAATCCTCCACACAAATAGGCTAATAATAAAAAAAAGCAAGCAAGAAATTGCTTAAGAAAGAAAAGTTTAAGGCGGATGTTTAAAAGGTCACAATTGTTTATGTTCTGTTTTAACCCCCAACTTTTTTAAAAGGATGCTGACGCAACAATTGATTTTTATTATGTAAAAATATATTTTTACATTATACCTAATTTATTTCCAAATCCTAATTTTGTACTTCTGTCTACAACTGTTCAAAAGGCCAAATACGTCAAACTAATGAACTATTTGGCCATTCTTTAATTTACAATCTTGAATATTTATATTTGTTAGCATAACGATCATAGTATTCGGGATTCTGTCCAATTTTTAAGCGTTTTTCTCTAACGGTTCAAAGGATAGTCCAATATAGGTCAATTTACGTCATCTGTGGGGACACTCTTTAGTTGTTAGATTTATTTTTGTATTACTTTGTGGTATTGGGTGCTAGAAAGCGCATTTTTTTAATTTGAAGAGGCCTCCTTTACGGTTCATATTACACGTAAAAAACATTCATGTTGTGTGGGGACAATATTTAATTTTTAAAATTTTGAACTGATATCAAAACGGGACCAACAGGTGAGCATAATCTTTCAAATAAAGAAAAATAAATTTTAAATCGGTTTAGAAATGATCGGGTTCTGCAGGCACAAAAAAAAAAAAACAGCAACATTCAGAGGAATTGATAACCTTCTTTTTTTTTAAGTCGGTTAAAAACTGTAGTAGATGTTGTAAAGAAATTTATTTGCAGGTGTCAAACATCTGGCATATTTTGCTCTGTATTAGTTTTTGCTCTCTCGATTTCCTTACAGTACAAAAGTTTACTATGAGCCTTGATTAACCCTTATAATAATAATAAAAAAATTTAATAATACAAAAAGCGAAAAATAGTCCAAAGTTCCTTTTGCGAGTATTAAACAATAGATAATTAAAATTATAATTTTGCATTGTTGTTTGTTCAAGTTTTAAGTAATTATGTAAGTATATTTTATGTAAGTTTGTTTATATAATATAATTCATTTATTGTTGTATTACTAATAAATATAACTGTGTTTTTTTTTTTCAAATTACAATTATTATTGTTTTAAGTTCAATTTTTATTTTTAAATTTCAAAAAATAAAAGGACAAAAATTACTTTATTTTTTTTTCAAAATTTTAATTATACAGTTTTCTGTTTGGTTTTTAATAGTATTTAATATACGAGTGTGTGTATATAGAGGCTTAATAGTTAAGGATAATCCTTGCCGAAACTCTTTCTTTAATATCTTTCCTTGGTTTTAAATATTTTTAATTTTGTTTTTGTTACTTTTTAATTTATTTTTTTTTAATTATAAATATTATTGTTTTTGCTTTACTTGTTTTAAATAGGTAGGTAAGTTAGTATATATATTATCTATATATGTTATAATTAGTAGGGGATGTATAATATTAATTTTATATTCCAACATGAGACAGTATTTGCATTCCTGTTTATTTATATTCTTTATTTATAAGTTTGTTAATTATTGTTTTTGTTTAATATAATGGTTAGTTTATTATATTTTCTGGAGCCATTTTATGTCTTTGTCTTTAAAATACTTTATTATTCAAAGTTTTCTTGCAGCTGTATATTGAATTTATTTCAATATTTTTCTTTTTCCTTGTTAATTTATATTTAAGAGTTTTCTATTGACTTTTTTATTTTCTTTTTAATTATAATAATAAATGTAGTTTAATAAATATACATGTATATAATTTAGTTTCTTATGCTTTGTTTTTAATATTAATTGCATTTAATTTTAGCCTTAATAATTATAATATATTCTGTAAAATTTAAATATAACAATAAATAACAAAATTAATTAACACACATTTATTTTAAAGATAAGAGGAGAAGTTTCAAAATTATTAATTTTTTTTTCATTGTTTTAATTTTGATAAAAAGGATGTTTATTTTACTTTTTAAACAAGCAGTTTTAAATAATTTAATAATATACATAAATGTATTAAATGACTTTATTTATTTCTATTTAATATTGACTAATATTTGGATAAAAATATAAATATGGGAAAAAAATTAATAAATATTGATGACATTTTTATGGCAATTTAAGGCAAAACTATTTGCTAAAATAAAAAAATAAGAAAACAAATATTAAAAAACTGCTTAATAAATAAATTTAATAATAATTAATCATTTTTTTATTGTAGTTCGTAATTAATTAATTAACGAATTGATATTTAAATAAATGAAATCAAAAATGAGTTGCAAACAATCAAATACAAGAGCAGAGCTGGGGACTAAAAGAATTGGAAATTTCTTCTACTAAACTAAAAATATTCAATGATCAAAGGTCAAAGAATACATGGAGATGCTTACTCGAGTAGCAAAATTTAAGCGAAAATTTTTTTAATATTTAAAGCGACGAGCAGAAAAACTTAAAATTTGAAAACTTGTTTAATGCGCGGCTAACAATAAGACGAACGTCAATCGAAATCGGACGGGTATAACAAAATTAAAACCGCTTGTTTAATAAACTTATCAATTCGTCAGTGGTAAAGAAAAAATACTTTATTGCAAACAAAATAAATGTATTGATTTTAAATAATTATTTAAGATTAAGAAACGATTTAAGCATGTACACGAATGAGTTCTGAAATCTGTTAAACACTTGCGGGAATCCAACAAAATTCTTCGCGATGGTGAGAATTAAAAACGTTGAGATGTCGAAAACTCTATTTGCAATACTTTCTTTAAAAAATATGAAATTTAATTTATAAATCGAATTGCTTAAAAATACTATTTTGCGATGGGTACAAAAAAAAAGAAGTAAATAAATGGATAAAATAAATACTGATTGGCGTGACAGTTTAGAACAATTTATTTGCCATTTGATTATTTCGAATAACTTATGAAATAAGTACATCTAAAATTTAAACTATTAAAATAAAATAACAATTGACTAAAATTTAAATGTTTGAAACAAAAATAGAGATTCAACAGAACTAAGTAATTTTAAAAATTCTAAAGGTTTTTTTAACGAAGTCAAAGTAACAAGATTTTGAAGAATTTCATATGTATAAAGTATGAATATACAAAAAATCAATAAAAATACAAAATTAAATAAAAACATATGACCCTTATCGACCCTGTAAAATCACAGATATTTATTTGATCTTAAGAAAGAATTTGAAATTTTTAACTTGTCTTTATTCGCACACGAGAAAACTTTTTTTAATTTATTTATCTTTTAATTTATATCAAGCAAATTCTCTTGCCACATTGTACAGTTTTTTCTTAACTTGAAGCGATAAAGTTTGTGTCATGTAAAGGTAAGCTTAATGAAAAAAGAATTTTAGTACATTTGACCATATTTTTCTACCTAATTCAAGTTGTAATAGAACTGAGATATTTCGAAATGCATTTTATTTTACGAGATATTATTGTAATTGTAGTTTAAGCGTAGAAACTAAAAAACAAAACCTAAAATATAAAATTATTATAATTGTGTACTTAAGTGGTGATATAAACTTAAATATATAAAAATTAATAAACAATTTTTGAGTTTTTCATAAATTTAAACAACTAAATCATTCAACAATACAATTAATAAAAAAACTTTTTGTTGTCTTGCTGCAAAACAAAAACAAAAAAAAAATATATATAAATATTTGAAGCAATTTCTTATAGAATGATAAAATTTCTAACTAAAAAAATCAATAACTTTAAACAGGAGTTTAATAAATAATAAAGTCTTAATAAATAGATTTGATAAACATATGAAACATTTTTATTGTCCTATAACATATTAAATCCTTAGGATCTGAAAATAAATTAGGAAAAATCGAATTAAAATTACAATTGACCTGCTTAGTCTTGCCAGTTTATCACTGGCTTTATGCGTGATAACCTTCTGCAATATTTAACTAAATATATTTTCTTTTGGCAAAATTTCAAACTTCTACGAGTTTATAAGGCGTATATACCTTTTAGAAATGTGTCATACAGAAACAACAATGAATTATAGGGACTTAATTATCTTCTCTATAAAATAAATAGATGTGGCGTTAGAACTGCTTGTTTAAAAAGCAAAGAAATAAATGACGAACACGAAAACACACATAATAAAACATCAAAAAGATTTCATATTCAATTTGCTTCTTATATAAAGATCAAGGACATTTTAAAAGTTGTATAATATAATCCTAAGCCTTTTACATTGTTTTAAATGCTTTTAAAAAAAAGTGAAAATATTGTATTTAAAGGTCTAATTTGTTCTTATTTTTTTTTTTTTTTTTTTTTTTTTTTTGTAACAGGATAAAGTTGTCATACGTTATACACTCGACTTGCAACTGAAGGTTTTTTAATAATTTAACAAAAGCGAATACTGTAACTTGTACTTTCAAAAATCGAATAATTATAAAAAACACGTGGTTTTATAGTTTCTATTACCCCATTTAGACTAGGCAATTTTTCATGAAACTTGCATGAAATTTTTGTTTGTTGGTGAAGCAAGAGGAGTAAGCAATATGGTATTACTGGGATTTTGAGGGGATATTATTTTTGCTTATGTTTATTTTTAAATAACGCATATTGCTGCAACGTAAATAAGGAATTGAGAAAAAAATGCCTCAAAAAATTGCATAGTGTAAATCTGGACTAAGTATTAAAAAAAATTCCATGAAAATATTGCTATTTTTATTACAAAGTCTGACATCGGATTTCCTAATGAACGGATATTTCTTAAACTGAATCAGTGTCATTTTATGTTAAAAACATTTAAATGCAAAAAATGAATAATATTATGAAAAATTTGAAAAGCCTATTTTAACACCATAATTGAATTTTGACCATATTTTTTAATATAAATTATCTCAAAATTGTATTCAACATGAAGCTAAACTGTAGCCAAAGCATTTTGGTCACAAAAAGTTTACTCAAAGATAAAATTACATCATTCTGAAAATTTGTAGTTTTAGCAAATCTTATGTTAAATGATGACAAAATACCTGATAATTTTAATTAGTAATAATTAAAAAAGGGTAAAGAGACTTTTTGTTAAGAGTAAGTAAACGTGACTAACTAAGAGTCAATTAATCATTTAAATCTATTATATGGCATAAAATTGTTATAATAAAAGCACATTAAATTAGAAAAAAATAATAAGTATTTTTTTTGTAGCTCTTTCTTTGTAATTGAAGCATTTTCCCATTTTAATTGTTTGTAGTTATTAAGCTTAACTAATTTTTTTTACATTTAAAATTGAATTTCTTATTTATTTAATTTGTGTTTATATTACTTTTGTAGATAAATTGTAATCAACATTTAAATTGTAAAATTTTCTTTCAATTAATATTATAATTAATCAATTTTAAATTAGTTATTGTTTTCGAATTTTGTTTTATGTTTGTTTTTGATAGACACCAAAGATTACATACATTATTTAACTCACATTTTCCTTTGACAGTTTACTTTAAGCTCAAGCTTTAATCATATAACGATCTATGCATTCAAATATATAAATCAATTAATTATCAGCCTCCTGGTTGTAGTTGTAGCAGCTATGGTATATGGTTTAGTTTGTTTTGAAAAGAAGACATTTAATTGCCATTGGGTAGAGGTACCACCACTTGCACATACGATTGTGGAAAATAGCCAGTGCGACCGTTGAGTGAGCCCTCAAACCAATTGTCGTCGACGCGATTCAGCAGAGTAATAATTTCATTTTCTTTAAAGCCCAACTCGCCGGGATTTTGCGGCTCGAAATCGTACAAAGCCTGGCAATAGGGCTGCATCTGCTGGCGCGACGGTGTTGTGGCCATCGATTTAGCAGGAGAACGCATGGGCGATGGCAGCGGAGACGCACCAGTCACCTTTTGGTGAGATGGTGTGCCCGAGCTCTCCGTGTCATTGCCCAAAGCATCTAAATTTAAATCGAGTAAGGATTTGGGCACAAACTCCGGCTTAGGACGCGACTCGGCCTCTTCACGCTTTTCTGATAACGTCTCCTGAAGGCCGCGCAGAATATCTGCGCATTGCGAGTGGAATTCGTAGAGAGCCTCGGCGAAAGTGCAGAGTTGCGAAACTTGCTCGGTATCATTCTCGAGCAAGTTGAACATGCCCATTTGGGCAAGATGCAATGATTCTTCGAACTTTTCCTCGGCCCCACGTATTTCATCATCTTTTGCCCTCTGGCGACGTTTGCAATCAAAGTCGAGTCGTCGTCCCTGCAACTTCTTGCGATGGTGCATCACCTCTTTCAGGTCTTTTGTCTGCAGATGATGCAGTGGCTCCAAAAAGTTCTGCTTTATATTGTCGTCCAGCGAGTATTTTACATCGGCCATTTGGCGCAGTGCTTCCCCAAATTCAACTAGCGCTTGTGCAAAAACACTATTGTCTTCACCCAACTTTTTGCCATAAGTCAACATGCAATCAGCCAAAAGGCCTTCGGGTTGAGGATAAGTATTCGATTTTGCTTGGCCGGACAATTTCGATATACCTTTTACGGCCGCCATCTTGGCTCTAGCCGTAGGATTTGGTTGCAAAAATTCCTTTGTCTTCACCTGCAACTCCTCCACTAATTCAACGGTTACGTCTGTTTTACGTTCCATCTCCATGAAGTCGACGTCTAAACGGGTGCCCTCGGCACCACCCATTTTTTCCGTTACATACTGATTGGCTTTATTAATTTGCTTTTTTAGTCCAGCAAAAGCCATGTTGCTCCTTTACTTTTTGCAATTCTAATAAGTTTCTAAGTTTTAGTAAAAGCCAAATTCGACTTTCTCTTCAATACAGAATCAAACAACACTTGCTGTTAAATTTTAATATAAAACTCAACCACCTCCTTTCCTTATTTTAAAACAATTTCAGTAATTCTGAGTAAAATCTATTTTATTCTTATTGTGCAATTAACAAATATTTAAATTGTGACTGTTTTTTTATAATAATTTGAAATTTTTTAATATCTGGACAATTTTTCTGTTCTTACAAAATCTTTCGTTTTTTTCGTGTATGGCAAATCGATATTTTTCTGCTACTAGTGCTTCTTCTTACTATAAAATTTTCTACAATTATATTTTTCATTTTACATTTCTGCACAAACTCAAAACTTATGTTGCCAGACTGTGACCAGCTTGTACGTCAATGGTAAATGTCAAGTTGAAGGCTTTTCTGTTGAGTAGTTTTTGCTAATTTAGTATATTTTATATATTAATAAATTGATGAAAATAGTAAAATATTTTTATAAAAATGCAAACGATTGCGCTAAACATTATAATTCTATTATGGCTTAAATAGTGTAATTATGTTATATGTTTGCAATGTGGCATTACAGAGCAGCACTTTTTCTGAAAAATCAATATCTGTATACATGCAAGAGAAATGTATAAATAAAAGAAAAATATTGAAAATGAAATATATTTTATCTGCTACTTGGAAAAAAAAGTACAACAGCTACTAGATTTGTTAAAATATCAAAAAACATGTA
Organism: Cistogaster globosa; assembly: GCA_937654795.1. NCBI lineage: Eukaryota > Metazoa > Arthropoda > Insecta > Diptera > Tachinidae > Cistogaster > Cistogaster globosa. Next base: position 45,083,604 of record OW569403.1, on the reverse strand, counting down.
AAATATATTTCGAATTCAGAGACTTATTCAAAAGACATTTTAAATGTAACGTTTTTTTTATAAAAACTTGGTAGCTCCTTTTTATACAAAAATAGCTGCCAGATTTAGTTAATGTTTTAAGCACATCCATAATGTCAAAATACTCAATCTAGGGTAAAGAAATCGCCGACATACTAAAAAGTAATATTTGTTTATTAATTCGTTGCTTATATTATATTTCTAGTGCCTTTAATAAAATGTTGACTTTTAAAGTTTTGTAATATTAAATTTTAAATTATTAACAAGGGAATATATCATTCAAAGAAATTTCAGCGTAACAAGAAAATTTATTATTTGGCTTTTGGTATAAGACTCTGAGGTTTTCTTTACAAAATTTGGGTAAAATCCACTGATGAGCTATATGAGCAGTAGCGAAATGGCCATATGGATATGCTTTCCCCGCAGTAATACATCTAATTTTGTTTTTTAGTTTAAAATAATAAATGTTTCATAAGAATATCATGAAACATTTATATTTGAAGGAATCAGGCACAATTTAAGTAAATTATTGAAATTTAAGAGTTTTCACAATTTCACAAAATCGTCTTTATTACTGATAAAAAAATAATTGTCAATTTAAATTTTCAAGTATAAAGTGTTATATTTGATTTAATTTTATTTTCGGTATCTAACTGTTTAACATAGCGTTTAAATTAACAAAAAGATAAAACCATAATTAATTAAAGGGTGTACCGAAAGATGCTCGGTATTTAAGAATTTATTGATTTTTAATTGTGGTTGACATTTTAAGTCTAGTTTAGTACAGACTTGAAATCCGTACAAAAAAACTAATATATAAAGAGTGCTTCTGGTTAAACATTTTTTTAACAGTGATAGGAAGACATTTAGTGTTACACAGAGTTTGTACCAATTTATCCGCTATGATGAGTGTGAAAAACAAATTAAAAAAGAGTGTTTCCATAAAGACCGTGATTTTGAGCAATTTGGACCGTCTCTTAAATTATTATAAATAGATATCCTTAGATTTCAAATTTATTTTATTTAAGGTTTCTAGCTATTAAGGTTCCATATAGAGGCCTGTGTATTTGCGATATTACAGTCCACCCTAAATACGAGCGTAAGACGTTATTTAACTGTCAAAAATTCTCATGCCCATACAAAATGTATGAGACCAACCCAAATAGCGCGACGCTAACGTTGGACAATTGAAAAATCCAATTTTGACTGCGCATAAAAAGTGAAGTTGGCTGCGAAAGAAGTGTTGTTATTGTTTTTTTTTTTGTGGTATATACAAAAGTATTTCCAACAGTAATGACATTACAGCTACTTTAAGGTCAATTTCGCGATTTTATCTCTCTTAATTATTTTAATTTTGTGGTTTTTAGCAAGTGAGATAAGTAAACAATACTGTTCGTTTCACAACGTTGGCGCTCCTATTTAAGTTACTCATTACAGCGTAAAAACTAGACGCTAAATTACGACGTGCCTAACGCCCGTATTTAGGGTGGACTGTTAGTTTAAGTTTGTTCTGCACTATTTCGGTACGTAATACTAAAAGGAAAATATTAGTTATTTAATTATTAAAGGCCTGTGCCACGTTTCTGTTACCTATGTAAGTAAACTAGTTTTCTTATGAAAATATCATGGTCATCATATTTAACACAGGGTTCGTTAAGTTAGGCAGGCAGCTGTGTTGTCACAACCCCCTGTGTTCCATTTACTGGTCTCTATGTATTACACCCCCTGTTTACATTAGACAATACTGTCATGACAATAGCAATACAAACACACTTTTTCACTAATACATGTAAACTTTTTCAATTGTCTGAACTACTGTCTTGAATATTTTGAAGACAGGAGTAAATGATATTTGAATAATGTTATCATTTTATTAACTATAATTTTCTTTGCAACAGAAATGGAAAGAAAGCAGGAAGAAACGCTAAAACTTTTTTCCGAGAGCGTGAGGTTTTTTGCTTAAAATGAATTGTCATAATTATTGTCTGGACGCCTACGACATAGAAGCAATTGTCAGCATTTTCAAGAACTAATAGGTATTATTTTATTGTCATGGAAGCATTGTCAAATGTAAACGGGGCGACAGGGTGTGTTACTGTTAATAATTTTGTTCAGTAAACAATTTTTCACGAAAATACGTGTCCAAAAGGTATAAAAGTGTGTAATAAAATAAAATATGTGGCGTATTTTTGACAACTCTGTAAAAAATTTCATATAATAATAACAGTTTCTGTACCTTCAGAGTTGCATTTTGAGTGCATTTTGGTGTTAACACACTTTTTCCTATAATATTTCTGTAGTACAGTCAGACGTAGCCTTACTACGTTCTTTGACGTAACTTGACATCAATATCTGAGTCATCTAAGCAAATAATGTAATAACTTTACTTTAGAATATAAACAACTGTAAATAATTTTCTAACAACAAGATAAATTGTGATAAAGATTATCTAGACTGACAACAAAACAACATCGTAAAACATGCATTCTAGGACAGATGTATTTTATTTACCAGTACGTAGTCTCCGGTAGTTTAAACGAAAACAAGATAAGATTATAGAATATAAAAATCTCACTGCAACTATATAAATAATATAGTTTGAAAATTAAAGTATCAGTAACTAAACGAATATTAAACGAAATATCTCAGAAATTTGATAGTTTCCAAAAGAAAATTTTTAAACATGAAATATATTTTATTCTCTATAATTCTAATTGGATGCGCTCTGGGTTTCACACAGGTAAAACACAAAACTTTACAAAATGAAATTTTTTTCATACATTTTTTAAATATCTAATATATTAGGCTCAACTAAATATGGGCTTAAATTTTGGACCTAAGGCTGGGTTTGCGGGTTTGTCACCGGGTCAATTTTTTCAAAACATAGTATTACAGTCCGAAGCTGAAAAACTTTTAGTAAATCCTGATCTCACAGATGATTTAAGACAACGTGTTTTAGATACAATGGCCACTGCTGAACAGGGCTTCAATAATTGCTCAACTATTGGAATGATGCCCTGGATGCAAATACGCTGCTCAGCTTTGCAGTTGCAACGCTCTAAAAATGAACTAAAAATTATTGAAAATGAGATGACAGCCAGATCTTTGGCGGTCACAAACGCAGCACCAGTTATTGCGGATGCACCAATCGCTTCAAATTAAAATAAATGTGTAGTTATTTCGACCTTGACCCCACTTTATAACAAATTATGTTAAATAACACATCAATTTTTCCAAATTAATAATTTTTCGATTGTATGAAATTATTTTAAAAAACTGTTTCAGCTCACTTAAAATATAGTAAAAGAGCAAGCGTTATCTTTTATCAAAAGGGGCATATCTACATACGTACGATGACACGAAAAGTCATTAAGCAATTACAGTAGCTTAAAAACAATTAGCTGTAGGACTAAACTCACCTCATTAGTTATTGTGCTATCGTGTGTATGAAGAAAACTAAAATAACTTACAGTCCACCCTAAATACGAGCGTAAGACGTTATTTAACTGTCAAAAATTCTCATGCCCATACAAAATGTATGAGACCAACCCAAATAGCGCGACGCTAACGTTGAACAATTGAAAAATCCAATTTTGACGCGCGTAAAAAGTGAAGTTGACTGCAAAAGAAGTGGTGTTATTGTTTTTTTTTTTTTTTTGTGGTATATACAAAAGTATTTCCAACAGTAATGACATTACAGCTACTTTAAGGTCAATTTCGCGATTTTATCTCTCTTAATTATTTTAATTTTGTGGTTTTTACTAAATAAGATAAGTAAACAATACTGTTCGTTTCACAACGTTGGCGCTCTTATTTAAGTTACTCATTACAGCGTAAAAACTAGACGCTAAAATACGTCGTGCCTAACGCCCGTATTTAGGGTGGACTGTTAGTTGCAATCAGCGGTTCGCAAATTAATTTTTGACAGCTAATTTGAAAGTCAGGATGACTGGAGATAATTAGGCAACTCCTTTTGTTAAAGATTTTTGTAATTGTTAACATCTCATACTTAAGTATGCATCCTATATCAAGGATAACGCTAGTCTCAAAGCTATTGTTAAAAAATAAAATAAATTCTTCTGCATATAAAAAAATTTAGCTCGTGTTTCTTTTAGATTTAGAATGTATTGATTTGTTCAAGGCGAATACATATACGATGAGAGCGATTGAGAATTCGATTTATTTCATTTATATGAGCCTCTTTAGAATATTGAAAATTGAATAGAAACTCCACTGATTCTAATATCAATGGTGCCTACCAATTGAAATCAAGACATATATAAAATTTGAGAGCGAATCTTAAAATTCTTGAAAGCCAAAAAGACGGTAGTTTTAGGTTATCAGTTGGGTTTTACAAATATTGTATTTGCAACCAACGTTTTTATAGAAACTTGACGAATTTCAGCTTCATATTTTTTATCAGTTCAACACAAGTAAAATACATTGTATAATTGATAAAACCGTGTGTTTTAATTTATGCTGTAGACCAACTTCGCTAAAATAATTGTTCCTTTACGTTTTCATTTAACAAAAATTTGCTTAGTCACCATTATGTTGTAAAATATAACATGTTGGCAAGTTTACAATAGCATTTAAATTGATAAATTGCGAACTTTCATTCAAAAATGCAACATTTAGTTTTGTCATAGAATCTAAGTCGGTTTTGCTTTTTGGATTTCTTTGATGCCATAAAAAAGGGTTGGTTTTGATTTTTTTCAATCTAAATAAATCCGATGTTCCAATCAGGTGTTTTGCAAAATTGCCTACAATATCCATCGTCGACTTCATAAAGTACATATGTATGTACAATTTGTGTCTCTATGCAAAGCAAAGTCGATTGAGTAAAGTCCGTCTGTCTGTCCGTGTTGGTGTTGAAATCAACTTTGTCAGGGTATTGAGCTAGAGATCAGACATAGCTTCGAAAAACAACGAAGTAACTCCAATAAAAAAAAAAAAAACAAATATATGGAGCGGTAAAGAATTAAAAAATAAGCAAAAAAAAAAAACCACCAAGTGAAAAAATTAGCGTTCGCCTATACATTCGGAGTTACGGGCCTCTGAAATTTTTATATTTTTTAAAATATTAATATGGGTATCATTTTAGTAAAATCTCATTATATCTTAACTAGTAACTAAATTAAACAATGCAAACCATTCTCTAGCTACTTTTACAATATACTCCACAGTACATATGTTCCTAATATTCATTGTTGTTGAAAGAACAATACCAAGGTATATTTCCTAAAAATTTTGCAAAAACTTTTGCGTGATGCAAGAACACACGGATAGAATGACACACCAAGGCACACATACATATGTGAAAAAAAAACAAATAAAAACTTGTTTTATTTAACCGTCAAATAAATTAATTTATTTACTTTTTAATAAAAAAGAAATTTCCACTGTTACAAATGGTGCAAGTATTGGTTCGATTTAAAGTAAATATTTTAGACCATAAAAACAAAATTTTATTTATTTTTATCTTAACAAAAAACATCGCAGTGAAATGAATGTATCAAAATGTTAAGAACTTACGGCTTTAGAGAGAGAATTGTTTAGCTCAAAAAAAAATTAAATAAACAGGGATTTAGTTCCTCAAAATGGTAATTTCTTACTCCTTTCTCCGAATTTTGCTAAATTTAGACATGATGAGATGTGCTACAGAAACCGTCGTTTGAGATAGTTGAGACGTAATTTGAGTCCCATATTATAAGGAAATTTTTGAATGCTCTCCCTTGCGGCGCAACGATTAGGGTGATGACATCCTTATATGCATAGCAAAGTTGCAACAAATTCCTTAATGGCTGTGTATACGACATTCGTGCCGTGCTTTCCTGAATTGAATGACTCCACTAGGGACCTCTTTTAACCAATCTATATTCAGGCATCACAAAGGGACCATCAGAATGCAATTAAGTAAGTTTTACATGTGGGAACCAGCAGCCTTAGCAACCTAACCTAAACGGCGATAATATAAAAATATATACGAAGTTAAGCGAAACATGAATTGTGTTGGAATAGTGGGCCTGGTACCCTCCATACAGAGTAAAAAATTATAATCGTGTATCCAGAGAAATAAAACAGGTAGAGTTTTTAAAGTTTGCATAAGTAACTCTGTTGGTATGCATAGCTGGAGAAAAGATAATGTGAATTGGAGCAGTAGGCTTGGTACCTCCCATACATAGTGAAAAATTCTCATGGTGTATCTAGAGGGTAATAACAGGCTGAGCCCTAAACTTCTAAAATTTTCTAGTGAAATACTAAATAAATTAGAACAGTGACTTTGCCTCCTCCTCTAAAAAGTGAAAAATTGTTGTTTTTTATCTAAGAAACTGTAAGGGTCTTAAAATTTTGTAGCAGCAACTTCTCCATGAGTTTATAAAATCAAATAAAAATTTACTGGGTTGGGGTAGCGAAACGTACCGGCAATAGCTAGTTTTATTATAAATTGAAAATCGACATCAAGGTGATGTTTCATTCCATTCTGCAAATTAATAATTTATTTTTAAAATTTCATGGAAAATTAAAGTAGAGGGAAAATATTGTTTCCTTTCACAGTTAATTTCTTGGCATGTATTTTTCGGCATTCCTGCACTAGCCTTCCACTTTTAGAATCCTCCGCGTAAGCAAGTCTTTAGGCTTTATTGGTCATTGTAAAGGTAATATGTCAAAAAAGTTCTGTCCGAATGTTATTTTTTTGAAGTATTGGTTGGTTTTCATAATAAAATATTATTTTATTTATGAATTAATATTTATTTTTTTCTGGCTAAGGTTCCTTTAATAATTTTAAATCTTTAAAAAGAAAAGTTTTTAGAAATTTATGCGTACGTTTTACAAAGAAACTAAGAAAAATTAGACGCTAGCAGAATGTAATGCCGCATTTTCAGGAATGCCAAATCCATCATCAGCATTCTTTGCATCTATCTACCTTAAGTTGTGCATATTGTAAAATTATGCGTCAAAAATAAAATTACATATAAAATGTCTTCTCATATCATGATAAATTTCTTTGTCTATGAGCTCTGATGATTATATCATAACATTGATATAATATAAATAAATAAAGGGTACAGTCCCTGTCCAGACATGCAATTTTTGCTTCTTCAATTTTTTTTTTTCAATTGTGTTCGCGTCCATACATTCAAATTTTGTTTCTGCAATTTCGGGCTTAATTGCTTAGGCGAATGAGAAAACAAAAGAGAATTGCAAGTACATGAAATAGTGTACCCGTTTCTCTCTCTCACCTACAAACTCAAGAGTTGCGCAAGAGGTGGACGAGGACACATAGGATAAATTTGCATCATAATAAAAAATTTGACTTTCACCAATATATAAATTAATCATGTGTAGACTCCCTGTTATATTTTTAAAATCAGTAGTAGTTGTGCGTTTCGTTTCCATTTACGTCATTTTGTCTGGGACATTTATGGAAAATGTATTTTTTCGAGATGACTTTGTCATTGCAACTCTGTGTTGTGTCTGGGATATTCAAGTTAAGCTCCGTGATATATGTTTAGATCAGACGTTTCTATCGAAAAAGTGACATTTAGTTTTAAGTTTTTTTTAACAAAATTTTTGGTATAAAAATTGTGTTTAAAGGAAAATATAATTAAATATGTGTAAAAGCAAAAATAAACAAAAGCACGAAATTAATTTTTTTACAAAAATTAAATAGGTTTAGTTTTTCTGTAACGGAGAAAAGTGTCAGTGTTACCTCACAATTTCGAAATAACAAAACAATTTAGCCCTATGGAAACACTTCGAAGTGTTTTCCGCAAAACTAGTTGATTTCAAGTCAGTGAAAACATAGAACCCAAAGTTACCCAAAGTTAATGTTATTATTTTTATTATCACTATTATTATTAATATTATTATTTATATTATTAGTATTATTATAATATATTTTTATATTTATTTTAAAATATATTTTATAATATGTATTTTTATTTATTTTATTTTTTGGTCTCAGTTTTTTGAGTTTTAAAACATTTTGTTATGGTACAGTTATTTTACTAGGTAGTGTCGTCCGCCCAGCTGGTTTTTAGTTAGACATGACAAGGCGAATTAATAACAGGTATACTCACGGCGAAAATGAATACAACACTGCGAAAGAAATATGTATAATTTGTTTTTGTAAAAACCGTCTTCGGCTGTCAAAAAAAAAAAAAAGAATGTAAAAGGAGAATATATCTTTTGACATTCGAAGAAGGAAAAATCAAAAAGTCACCTGGGCTGTTAAGGCCACCTGTTATTAATTCGCCTTGGACATGACAAAAGTTGTTTATATTTTACAACTTTTGTTTACGAATTTAAAAAAAAAACACTAACGACAAGCATATGCAGAACAAAGAAAGCGTTTTATTTTCTTTTTCTATTTTTGACATTTCCACTCACAAAGCAACAATAAATTTCCATGTTGTTTTTACAAATGTTGTATTTGTTTTAGATCCGCTATTACCTAGTAAAATAAATGTATCTTGATTATGTTCTTGAAATTTTCAAATGACAATTTTGTTTATTCAGCTTTATTAAAAATTTAAATTCTTTTTGTGTTCATACATTCATCCATATGTATTTGTTTATGAATTTTTTATTATAATTAAAAAATAGAAAAATATAGTATTTTGGTTTATTTTTTATATGGCTGTCGCTAAAAACCCATCTTTTGTAGAAGAAGATGTGCGAATTCTTCTCGGAATTATTGCTGATGAGGAGACTACAATTGGATTTCTGTTGGCTGGTATTGGCGAATCATTTGGTGTTTTTAGAAAACCACGTAGTTTTTTGATGGTGAAAAATGACACATCCATAAATGACGTTCAAGATTTCTTTGTATCGCTCTACCATCGAAGTGACGTAGGAATAATATTAGTCGGCGCTGATCTTTACCAATATATTGTACCCGTGATGGAGAGTCTAACTCATGAGGCGTTGCCTATTGTATTAAAAATACCATCAAAAAGTTCAATGACAGGACCTCTCAAATTGAAGGAACAAGAAGATAAAACTAAAACAGCTAGAAAATCTGCAGGCACTCGTTTTCAACAACAATGAATATATGAAGCTTCCTTAGGAACATATGAACTGTGGAGTATATTTTAAAAGTAGCTAGAGAATGGTTTGCATTGTTTAACTTAGTTATTAATAAAAAAATTTAAGATTTCACTAAAAAGATACACATATTGATATTTGAAAAAATTTGAAAATTTCAGAGGCCCGTAACTCCGAATATATGAGCGAGCGCTAATTTCACTTTATGTTTTTTTTATTTTTTATTCTTTATCGGCCCATTTATTTTTTATTTTATTGGAGTACTTCATTGTTTCAAATGATGTAAAAAAATTAGAAGCAGGCGTGGTGTTTTGCCCACTGCGTCGAAGAGCATGGACCGATCCTGCTGATTTTCAATAGCACCTCTCTCGACACTATGTGTGATCGATTGGCGTGTCTAAATCTTTTTTAGCTGATCTAGTACCTCGGCAAATTTGGTTTCAACACTAACACGGATGGACAGACGGACAGGCGCACCTCGCCTAATCGACTTGGCTTTGCATAAGAAGTCAGAATATTTATACTTTTTGAGGTCGGAAATGGATATTGCATAAATTACAAACGGACATTACAAATGGACTTTTGTGCTCATTTACATGCGTCCCGCTTACTTACATCCAATTACTTTGTGAAAACGTTTTTTTTTTTCTTAAAAAAGTTCCTTTATATCAGATTTTTCTACTTCGCACATTTTAACTAAATCATTTTGGACAAAGTATTGTAAACATCGCCTCTATCTACTCATAAAATGTAGCGCTCATTGTAGGTTGAGCAAGACCCAGATTAAAATCATTGCTAGCATCCCTTCGATAACTTCTTTCTGAAAGTATTCGCATAAGTGCTGCCAAAAGTAATACCTTCCTCATACTTTTTGATCTATAGGCATCACGAAATTAGGTGATATGGTTATAAGGACATAACATAAAGATGCCTTTTTAAGCCGAAAATACTTAATAAAACTAACAAGAAGGTGTTGTTATGACATCGTTAATAAAATAACAAGATGCAAGGTGAATATATTAGAATGGAATCTAAGTTGTAGAAGAACAATAAGAATTTTGGTCTCTTCTTCCTCACAGAAAAAAAAATGCTCAACACTTAACATTTTACACGAATTTTTTTTTTTTTCTTTTCTATATCTTATTTATTTATTTCGACAATTTGAATAAATCCTTACAGGCTAGCAAAATATCAGTTTAACAAATTTTGAAATATCTTATTTTCTAAACATAACTTAATATTATCCTTTAATAGAGAAAATTCTAATTTAGAACTATTATTAATCTCAGTTAACGTACGTAAAGCATGAAGAACAGGTTCATTTATTACATAATTAGTTCTATGGGTAGATACAAGGTACATTTATTTTACTAGGTAATAGCGGCTCTACAACAAATACAACATTTGTAAAAACAACATGTGCTGTTTACAGCGACTTGAAAAAATTAATATAGAAAAAAATGGAATTAACTCGTGAACATTTTCGTGCCAACATTTTTCACAACTTTCGACGTGGATTATCACGACAAGAGTGCATTGATGAACTTAAATCTTTGTATGGCGATGAAGCACCATCCTATGGCACTGTGAAAAATTGGCATAATGAATTTAATCGTGGCCGAAGCTCGCTCAAAGACGAATTCCGTAAAGGTCGTCCAAAAACGGCTATTGTGCCAGAGAACATTGATGCCGTGCGTAAACTCATAATGCAAGATCGACATGCGACATACCGAGAGATGGAGACATGCTTGGACATTTCTTCCACCAGCATACATTCGATACTGCATGAACAACTGGCCGTAAAAAAGGTTTGTTCTCGTTGGATCCCGCACAATTTGAAAGTCGCTCAAAAAAAGGCTCGTGTCGATTGGTGCAAAGAAATGTTGCAAAAATACGATTGCGGTGCTTCAAAAGACGTTTATAAGATTGTCACATGTGACGAATCATGGATCTATCCGTATGAGCCCGAAACGAAACAACAATCGACCGTGTGGGTCTTCAAAGACTAGCAAAATCCAACGAAAGTTGTTCGTGGAAGAAGCACTTCGAAGCAAATGTTCGCCTGTTTCTTCGGCAAAACTTGTCATGTGGCAACTGTTCCGATTGAGCAACGTAGGACGGTCACTTTTGAATGGTACACTACAGTTTGTTTGCCTGAAGTCATCGGAGAAATTCGAAAAACCAACAAGAGAAAACGAATCATTGTTCACCATGACGATGCGAGCTCTCACACATCGGCTCAAACCAGAGCGTTTTTGACCGGCCAAAATGTCGAATTAATGGGTCATCCGCCGTACAGCCCTGAACTGGCACTTAATGACTTCTTCTTGTTTCCGCACATAAAGAAAAAAAATGCGTGGTCAACGATTTTCGTCGCCAGAAAAAGCTGTTGAAGTGTTCAAAAACCATATTTAAGAGATGTCTCAATTGGAGTGGAAAAAGTGCTTCGACAACTGGTTTGAGCGCATGCAAAAGTGTATAAATCATGCTGGAGAATACTTTGAAAAACAATAAAACCATTTTTAATTATCAATATTCGCATTTTCATTATTAGGCCAGAAATATATAGAACAAGCCTCGTAATCGGCCTTATTTCAGTTGTCGACATTCGAGAAGATTCGTAGTCGTAGTCGTTGTCGTTAGTTACTTTTTTGGTATTGTATAAAATATTTGACAGTTAAGCATTTTGTAATAGATAAATAAATAAAATATTGTTTAAATATTGTTAATTTTTTTGCTTTCATATGCTTTCTATGTGATAAATTAACAGTATAATAAATATAATAAAAAAAACAAAACGACTCGCTCTTAATCCAATTTGCAAACTAATGTATAAAATATGAAAAAATATATAAAAAATAAGAAAAAATATAAATAATTGTAAAAAAAAATGCACTCTTATCACTAGTAGAAACTGCCTTTAAGATCTTTTCATTCAATTCAATCTTAATTTTTTTTTTAATTCGATTTCATCGAACGTTACCTTTAGAAAATTTTCTCTATCTTCTTCTTTTTTAACGCTCTCTTTTGTAATCATTTAATTAATTTATCTTCCTTTGATATGTTGTTTTTCAGTTAAGTGTTTATATTGATTTCATAACTTTAGTATACAGTTCTGGTTGAATGATTAATTTTTATTGCTTTTTTTCACTGTTCTTTAGTTTCAATTTTATTGACAATGGAACTAAAGCCTCTAGCTAAGTGTGAATATTCTATTTGACTACATAAAACGGGCGAGGGCCTTTCTAAATGATACTATATACCTTTGCAAAAAAAAATAATTTAATGTTAAAAATACATTGTTTTATCCAATTTAACTGAAAATATCAATTTCCTGAATCACTAGTTAATTCAAAGAAAATGTCTGTAAAGTCCAATATTAAAAAAAATACAACATCGAATCATATTTGTTATTAGCTATTAAAGTATTGTGAAAATTTCAAATAAAAAACAGTCAGTAGCAGTAATAGTAAAAGTCAATCCTATCAATAAAGGAATAATCTTTACATTACAAACTAGAAAAGAAGAATTAGAAAAAAATGTAAAATTGGCAAAAAAAAAAAAAATTGCTTAAAATCTTCAAAAATCGACGACAACATTAACAACACGATTGATTTCATATAACACCTCCTCAGTCAACAATGCGACATCATAACATCGCTTACTGGTTGAAACTGAGTTACAATTAATGATGAAGTGAAAACTACTCCTTATTGGCTTTAAGAGTTTATCTGTCAACTACAGATTTTATTTTTGAGTTTCTATTTTGTTTTTTTTTAGTAAATTTCAAAAGTTATAAACGGAAACAAGTAGTAAACAATATAAAGGGTATTTCAAAATTTCTGCAAGATTTACAATAAATAGAAAACACAGTTTTATTTTCGTGAATTATTTTTATGTTATTGAAGCATTTAGTACACGGAAGAGCAAAATTTTGGATAACGAATAAAAAGAATTTCAACAATAATTAAAATAGTTTATAAGTCGGATAATGAATCATATGGTTAATTTAACCAAGAAATAATTATGTATTTATTTGAAAATACCTAATAGATTAATTATAAGTAACTTGTTTTTATACAGTACACAGTGGTGTGAAAATGATTTATTTTGGACATAACTGAAATAGACTGGTCCCATATAGTTCAATTTAGTAATCGCTCTTTTTGGTTCAAAGTTTGAAAATGAACTAGTTCAAATTTTGGTTCAAAGGCTCTCTAGTCCTGTTGACGTATTATTGGTACTTTTCAACTTTTAGTTAAAACTCTTTCTTTACTATAGAAACTTTTTAAGCGCAAGTGTTTTTTTTTTTCAAAATATGAATGAAAATATGAATGCCAAAGCGAATGTTTAATAAAATGCTTAGCAGCACTAATTTCATGTCCGAAATAGTCACAGAGGAAACACAGATATGGATTCTAATCCATCTTGTCTGGTAGTTCAAATACAAAGTATAGTTCAAAAATGAACTAGTTATACTTAAAAGTATGAACCAGTTCACTTGGTTTAATGGATGGAATCGTTTAAATGAACTAGTTCGTTTATGAACTACACAAGTCTATCATGAAATACTGAAGATAATTTAGTGAAATTTCGCAGGTGCAAAGCAGATCTGTTTCTAAATGGAGCCGACCTTCACTTAATATTTTTGCCGTAGTGCACTTTTTAATGATTGGATTTTCACTTTATGATGTTTTGAATATTTTAATAACATTTAGACCGTTCGGAAGTTCGCCTCTGCTTTGCCTCTATCATATTTTATTCAGATACTTTAAGTGATTTATGAGATACTGAATTGTGTCCAAAATAAATCGTTTTCAAACCACTGTGAGGCATTACAATTCAAAAATGATATTTTAATGGAAGTGGGCAAAGTCTAGCGTACCACTAATTCGTTTTGTTGAAAGCGTCAATAACATTTTATTTTAATTACAGAACTGAGAAAAGTGAAGAAGTTTTACTACTTTCTGAGAATTCTTTTCTCCTGTGTTTATGTGTCTAGGACTTTGGGGAGCTCATAAATTAAATACAAACCTATTGAAAATTCAGCATTGTCGTTTGTCGACAAAAGCTTAAAGTTTTTATTTCTTTATGACTTTTCCTTTTTTTTTGTGAGTTTACCAATAAAAAAACAAAAATTTTCTTACTCCTTTTTTTACAACAAATTGTCGATAGGAAGAATATCGGTCTAGGCTGGCATCGTTGCTACCTTACATTAACCTGTAAAATTTACCAGATAGCTGTTATAATGCTTCTTAAAAATAAAAATAAAGTCCCTAATAAAAAATGGAAGTTTTTGTGCAGAACTCAAAACAAAGTATGCAGTATGTGTCGTGTAAACGGTGTGCTTCGCAATCATGAATTAAAGAGCGAAGATCACGCTTCTTTTTTTTTAAAATGATTAATTTTTGTTCTTATGAATGTTATGAATACCTTGTGCTCACAAGCGAAATCAACAAAAAAACTTAATGACGCAGTTGTTTCCATTATATTTCTCGTTTTACTTATTTAAGAGAAAAAATGATCCGTACTTTTTAGGTACCCGGATATAAATTAAAAAAAAAAAGAATATCAGGCATGTTCTGAATTCTATACGAAATTTTCACTTTATATTTTTCAAGGCATTGTTTTTGTAAAAAATAATTTTATAGCAACAATGCTTTGGAAAATATAAAGTGAAAATTTCGTATGTATATAAAAATTGCAAAGAAAAAGAAGCGTATAATAACACAGGTAAATTAAAATATTTTAGACTTAAAGTTAAAAGGTATTTTATCTGTGCAAAATGCAAGATTATTTTTCTACATGACACATTTTCATGTGTTTCAATAATAAAAAAATAAACAAAAACAAAAAATTGTTTACCAAAAACAACCTGTTATTTGTTAACAACCCACATCCAAAAGATATAAGTATCTTATCTTAAGCTAATTAACCAATAAATACACAAATTGTTTAAGATAAAAAAAGAGCGATTTGAAAATACTCAGTTTCTTTAAAACCCTCGAAACAATAACGACAGGAAGTAAATATATATTTTAATTAAAATATGATAAAATATTTTATTTTTATTTTAAGTGCGGTAAATTTTATTTAAAATCTAAAAAATTAAAAAAAAAATAATAAAACATTATTTTAAGCTATTTGCCCAAATTGTTTTAAGTCAAAATGATAACGGACTCAATGATTTAACAAAAGTTAGCGAGGCTGAGTTACAAGAAGCTTTCAAGTTTTCAAATGTTGTCATTTCATCCATAGAAGAATACATACGTGAAGCTTTGCCAGCAGCAGCAAAAACAGAAGGTGACAAAATTTTGCAGAATGTCAGGGAAGGTCTAGCGAATTGTGAATCATTTGGGCAGACTTCTCAAGACATTGGAAAATATAAAGCCTGCAGTTCATCGCTGTTGGGTGATGGTATGGCTGGTTTGGGTGCATTGCAAGCCAAGTATAGACCGCAAACATCAGGAGCATCAAGATTGAGCTTATTTTTTTGATAAAAAATGTTGCTTCCGAAATCTAAAGAAATTTAATTAAAATTTTGGTTATATTACTACTTAAAAACTAAGTAATATTCCATAAAAAAAAATTTTAAGCCAATTTTCTTCAAAACTAAAAGAGATGTGAAGGTTATGTGAGCAAATTTTTTATAGATATTTTTTAAGGTTTAATTAAATTTAAAAAATCTTAAAAATAAACTTTTTATGATATTTCTAGGAAACTATATGCCCGAGGTACCCAATTATGGAGCCGGGCTATCTAGAAGCCCTCCTTTATCCTAAGGCTCAGAAAAGCTTAAGAACACCTCTGCTTTGCCTCTGTGACATTTTATTACGATATCCTCAGTGGTTCATGAGATACCGAATTTTGTCCAAAATAAATTGTTTTCAAACCACTGTGCAGTGTGAAAATTTCTTCACTATTTTTTTGCAAAAAATATTGTTGTAATAAAAAGGCAGTCAAGATTAATTTTTCATTTGGCAACTCTCTTTTACTTTTTTTTTTTGCAACACTGAAATGTAAAGTTTCCTAGATAGCTGTAAATATTTTTTTCTTTCAGAAATAAAATATTAAGTTTTTCGTAAAATAAAAAAAAAAAAAAATCATAGAACACAATTCTTTTAAGTTTTTGTGCTGAAGCCAAACGAAGCATATAGTAAGTGTCATGTAAACTTTAAGATTCTTAATCGTATTCAAAGAGCGAAGCAAATGCTTAATTCTGAATTTTTGTGAGAATTTTATCACACCCCTTAAAAACTTTATTAGAAAAAACGCTCGAAGCAAACAACAAAAAATCATGTGCGATAAAATTTTGTTTTGAAAATTTATTGACACATTTGACAACACAAATATTATCTGAATTTTATTTATCAGCGAAAATTTTAACAAGTAACATCAAGATAAAATTATTTTTTTTATAAATTGTAGAATTAACAAGTGAGGATACCCTTCACCATGTAAGTAAATCTTGTTAAGTGACGTAACTCCAATAGTAATAAAAAAAAAAAAAACAAATATTGGGGTGACAGAGAAAAAATAAGAAAGAAATATAAGCACTTTATGTAATTTTACATAAAAATGTCATCGGCTCTTAACGGGTTAATATTTGACCAAAAAGACGTAACCACTAAATTATGGAAAACAAATTTATATTTTTCAAATACATGTTAAGAAATATTAGATCCTGCTCAATACAAGAGACTAATATTTCATATTTATATTATTATAGATCGTCATTCGTCATGATATTTGTTAGAAAAGATTCAATAAACATTTGTAAAAAAAGTGGTTACGTTTTTTAGTCAAATATTGGACTAATCTCAGCATACCTAAATGGAACAGTGGCTCTGACAGACCTTTGTTTATTATGTTCGCTGGCACTTTATTTATTCTGCTAACTAGAATTATTGCATTCGATCAGGCTTTTTTTTCGAGATTTTTATAACGAAATTATTTTTTGAGACATCTAACTGATATTGGCCTAAGAAAATGTGATTTTCAGATAGTTAGTGCTAAATTAAAAACGATTGCTGCTAATTTGACGGCTTTCCAAAATATAGGTGATCTGATGTTTAAGGCCCAACTGCACTCCCAAGAATATGCTATGATCTAAATTTTGTTAGTTGTTTAAAACTGAATGTCATTCTCAGACTAAAAAGGAGATCTGTTAAAAATAGCATGTGTGTTAAAAAAGTATGTAATTAATGAATCATATAATAATAATACAGCTACTTAAAAAAACATTTTTCAAACTTTTTAAAAATTATAATAAAATAAAACCGATATTTTCTTGTTGCCTTTCAGAGTATATTTTGAGTGATAGCATGTTTGTCACATTTCCTTAAAGTCTCTTAAATGAATTGCAGATTATGTAGAACAGTAATTCGAAGTCTAAAGGGAGCTGATCATTTGCAAAAGAAAGCCTTTCAGCAATTTTAAAGAATGTGTTGGCTTTACCATGCAGCTTAATATTAGGGAATTCTTAAGAAATTTTCAAAATAAACACAAATATAATTGTTTTCACATAAACTTTGTCGATGTATGTATTCCCTGCAGGCACATTCTATCGCAACAGTCACTACATCGTTAATTTATAGCGTTAAAATGTGTCGCAAATAATATTGAATTCTGATCTAAATAACATCCCCAGTCGGGGAGGAGCGTACAACTACTAATGGGAAACTATTAAGCCTCTCTAAAAAGGATTAACATTGAGTACCCTGGTAGTGTCGATATGTGTCTGTTACAAGTGTAAGAAGGGTGTGATTAACAGTATTAATTATTTAACTTCTTAAAGTAACGGAGTTCTGCTTTATCAAAACAGAAAATGTAAATTTTAACATAAAAGAAAAGTTTTAAGAATTTATAAAACTACTATGCGAAATGCGATAAAAAGATTACGAAAATTCTGACCTTAAAAATATTATGTGTTTAAATTTATAAATAACTAATTTGCGCACATGGATCTAATTACAGCAACATACATATATCTTTTTATTCAATTTTTATCAATTAACATTTTGTAATTCCTCTTAACATTTTTCATACACATTTAACATAATTGAACACTGCACAAGTCAAACAAAATAACATTAGTGTTTTTATCTGTTACATTATTTAATTCATTCTTAGCAGAGTCGAAGTTGTGACCTATAAGAGATCAATATGCGATTACATGCAATATGTCTTTGTTAATTTTTTCATCTGGTGTTTGAGAAAAAATACTCTTAATATACCAAATTTAAAGCAAAGTTTGTTTTTTGTATTAATATAACGGGTTTTTTTTTGTCCAATTAACTTCTAGTAGAGACGAAAAATTGATTGTTAGAAGATCTTAATTCGACAATAATGTATTTTGTTTTTGTGAAATTGAGTTTTTAACTTGAAGAATTAACAAAGAAGTGACTTCTATATCAAAATGCTCTGTAAAATGCTGGCAGGGTTAAAATATTATATTCACTCTCATATGTATATGTTAAATTGTTCGTATGTATGTGCATTTCAATAAACAGACTGAAATAAGACACGTCAATGACTTATTATTCAACTTCTATAACAGACTTTTGCTCTCAAATGATATAAAAAATGTTGCTTTTGCATTTCTTTAAATTAAGTATAAAAATTTTAATTAATTTGTTAGTAATTAAAATATGACTGATGTAAGTTAAAATGAAACTAAAAGAAAAAAATAACAGATGATGAATTATTCTCCAACGCATAAAAATTTTTCAATAAAAATGAAAAGTAATAACTGTAATTTGTGAAAGCATCTTCAAAATAGTTAAATAAATCTTTTTTTTGTAAATTATTTTTGACAGTACCCATACATCTACATACGTATGGATATGAGTACATACATACATACATGAAAATTCATATACATTCTTAAGCATGTATACGAACAACATATGAAATTTAATTAAATTTTAAGATTTTAATGACTTTTTTCTTTTATTTTGAATTTGACGTTTAAATGTAAGAAACTGCTCGTTATAAGAAACTTATTATGCCATCATAAATTTGGTATTAAACATAATTTGTATGTCAATTTACTGATTTAAATTAATTGAAACTATTTCGTGAAATTCGTGGTTTTTAAATGCTTAATTTATTTAGTTGGAAATATTTTGAAATAAAACTTTAATAAAAATGTAAATTTTGATAAAATATTTTATAACAAAAGTAGAAATAATGATTTTGTTATATTCTTTACCACAAAAAGTTTATCATTCCGTTTGTAATTTCTACAATATCCATTTCCGACCGCATAAAGTGTATATATTTTGAGTTCTTATGCATAACGTACTCGTTTGAGCGATATCCGTCTGTCCGTTCGTGTTAGTGTTGAAATTAAATTTGCAAAGGCACTAGAAGTTCGATGAAAATCAGCAAAATCTGTCCATGTCTTTCGAGGCAGTGAGCTAAGTACCACACCTGCCTGTAACTTTTCCCAATCAAAGACATTAAGTAAACAAATTAACGCTCACCTATACTTTCCGAGTTATGGGCCTCTTAAATCTTTATAAAAAAGTTCGATTGTCAATATGGTCAATATTACCCATTTTAAAACTTCTGAACAGATCTTTTAGGATGTACTATATTTTTTTTCAAGATGCTTAACCCATTAAGAGCCAGTGACATTTTTACGTATTTTTTTTTAATTTTTTTATTCTCTGTTTCTGTCAATATTTGTTTTTTTTTTTTTTTTTTTTTTTGATTGGAGTTATTTTACTAAACTAAATTTACATACGTACATGGTGAAGGGTGTATAAGATTTGGCATAGCCGAATATAGCACTCTTACTTGTTTCATTAAGGGTCGTTAGTGCAATGGCCCACAAGACACTTGGGCGTTTATAAATTTGTCAATAGTTTTAAATCACAATAGAAAATTAAACGAATAAGCAACACGTTCAAGTAAAAAAATTTTATGTGTTGATTCTTTCAAACGTATTGAAATGAATTAATGTGACTCTAGAAGAAACTTGCGATTAAAAATGCGGCACCAGCCCACCTTCAATATAAAACATTTTCTTTAAGTACAATTAAAACTCATACAATGATTGGAATTTAAAAAAAAATATTTTTAGCAGTTTTTTTCGACAAAAATATGCGAACAAAAATTAAAAATTGAACTTCTCGACTTGTTGTTTAATCAATTTAGATTTTCTTCTCTTCAATTTTTTTACTACAGACAAACGACAATGTTATGTTTTTGTTTTAACTTTGTTAATCTGCCCAGATTCACACTCTACTGCTGACACATAAAAAATATTTTTTTTTTACTGAAATCCCCGATTAGTTTTTAACTCACCATATGATGTTTGCCAAACACGCGACTATTATTTAAAAATCTTTTTTCAAATCACTGAATCTCAAATAAGCAAAAAGTAATCATTTTTTATTTCTTACATTAAAAAAAAAAAAAAAAAAAATAGTATCGCAATTTTTTAAAAATCTTGATCATAAGGAGAGTAAGTGACCACATATTATACTTTTTTGCTTATAAAGTCAATCCTTCACGTTATATCCAAAACTTTGCTCCATTTGTGACGTCAAGTCATTGAAAATTATCTCAAATGAAATGTTTTAGATACTCTTTGAATTTAAATATCAGCTCTATTGTGAAAGTCGTTATCGACATCGTTGTTAATTTTTAGTCACAGTCAATTTTAGTCGACACAGACGTCCACTTGACTCTCAGTTGGTATTAATTTGCGCTCATGTATTGACGTCAGCATCTTATCGACAATTTTGAGAAAAAATATCATTTTTGTGAAAGAATGTTGTTTATGTTTGAATCAAGTGGAGGCAGTAAAAAAGAAAAAGAAATGCTTGGGGTTCGGAGAAAGATCAGACATTTTTATTTTTTATTTTGCAACGTATTTGTAACAAAGTGTAAACTTGTTATTTTTGTACCCTTTAAACAGTTTTGTTGAATATTTTCGACTGAAAAAAACAGCATTTAAATTCGTATTAAAAAACATGGAGCCTTCCCAGCAAAGTAATTTTAAGAAAGGAAGAAATACTCGATGTTGACGACAACAATACAGTGAGTGTGCCGACGACATCACTTGTAACGACGTCGAAATTTTTAATACGGGTGTATCTATTATAAAAAAATTCAAATTAGGTCTAAATAATTCCATAATATGGTTGTTTTCGTAAAAAAAATCGATCGTATTGGTCAGTCATCGCACAAATCAGTATAAAAATTAAGGGACTTTGGAAAATTTATTTCTAAGGGTACATCAAGAAATAAAAGTCTATAAAACGATATCTTATGCTAATATTTGTATAAAAATATCAAAACAAATACTTTCTGAATGACTAAAGGTGCCTTTAGACGACATGTTTTTACATATCAGCCCAATTACGAACAACTATTCCCTGGGAGTTTCTTCCCTGTTTCCTGTCCCCTTATTCTAAAGAAAAACTCCCCGGGAAATTTTCTTCCCTTTCTCCTAGTATAAGCAAACTACAAAAAAGGGAAATTCTTCCCCGGAAAAAAGTAGGTATTATAAAAGGGGTAAAAAAGGGAAAAATCTTAACCTGTTTTCCTTAAATATTTTGCCCAGAGGAAATAAGAAATGTAAGTTTTAAGTTAAAAATATATAAAAAATAATTTTAAAACCCTTTTTTTAGGTCTTAAAATACAAATAAACTACAACTACAACAGTTGCACTCCTAATGGAGCAAAATTCCGAAAAAGCTAGTGGTTTTTTAAGGGAGATAAGAAGGATCTTGAACGTTTCAGGAGAAGAGCTTAACAGAAATTGAATTCACTGGGCCTCCAAATAAAAAAGCAATAAATGGAAACTCGTAAATTAGCATCAGCTGTAAAAAATGCTTCTTAAAATTATTAAATTCCAGGTGTGGACTGACCAAAAAAAAAAAAAATATGTACGGCAAAAAGCAGCTCGAAACTTACAGTATAAAAAAGGTACTGGTTGTGGCTCAAAAAGAGAACAAAATTTTTTTCTTTTTTTCCTTGTTTTTTAGCTCTTCAGCAAAAATATGAAAAGCTAGGCTGAACATTTTGCGTTAATTTTAACTTTAACACACAATTTTCAATTTGTTTTTGTTTAAACAAATTTATGTTGAATAAAACACACATAATAAATTGTCAAAATTTTAACAGCTGATTCGGATTTTCCCTGGGAAACTAGAATAAGGAAACAATTGGAAGGAAAGGAAAAAAACTCCCCTGAATTTTCATAATTTGGCTGTATGACTTGTTAGTTTTAAAATCCACATGTAATTCCTTATGTATGTCAGAGTAATCATTTTTACAAATGGCGTAAAATTTTGCATTTAAACGTGCATGCAAATTACGTATGACAAGCCCTACAAAGTAAATCATTGTTATAAAGGGTGTCTTTTTTTTGTGAGCATCTCTGTTAATGCTATTTACACTTTTTGGTCATTTTAAACGGCATAAGTGAAGAAAAAAAAAGTTGCACCACTGAAAATCGTATAAAAACATAACAGGCCTTAAATGAAATTTTGTAATAATCTTTTACACATGTTTTTGATTCGTTTACACGATACATATAAATTTTGTTATGGAAAATCTGAAAAGTCATATGTAAAAACATTTCGTCTAAAGTCACCTAAAGAAATAAGTGTTACTTCTAAAGCGCTGATATTTTTTTACTATAACGCGTAAATCTATCAAAAATATTTATTTTCTTGAAACGTTGAATTTTTGTTATCATTGTTGTCTTTTATGACTGCGTTATTATTAAGTAAACATTTTGTGCAAACAAGAATAAAAATTAAATGACGCAATTGTTCCCATTATAATTGTTTTTTTTTCGTTTTACTCATTTAAGAGAGCAATCGTTCCGTTTTGTTTGTTTTCGAACTCTGTTATTAACTTAATCTGCTATTTTTTTGCATAAATTTTTTAGACCTAAAAGTAAAAGATATTTTATTTGTGCAAAATACAAGATTATTTTTCTACATGTATTTTAATAATAATAAAATAAAAAAAAAAATTGTTTACCAAAAACTACCTGTTATTTGTTAATAACCCGCACCCAAAAGATATAAGTATTTTATCTTAAGCAAATTAACCATAAAATACACAATTGTTTTAAGATAAAAACTAAAGCAATTTATAAATACTCATATGAATAAATATTTTTCTATTAGTTTTATTTTTATTGTGGAAAATTTTATTTAAAACATATTAAAAATTATAAGAAATATAAAAAAACTTAAATTAATAAAATATTGTTTTAAGCTATCTGCGCCCATTGTATTAAGTCAAAAAGATAACGGACTCAATGATTTAACAAAAGTTAGCGAGGCTGAGTTACAAGAAGCTTTTAAGTTTTCAAATGTTGTCATTTCATCCATAGAAGAATACATACGTGAAGCTTTGCCAGCAGCAGCAAAAGCAGAAGGTGACAAAATTTTGCAGAATGTCAGGGAGGGTCTAGCAAATTGTGAATCATTTGGGCAGACTTCTCAAGACATTGGAAAATATAAAGCCTGCAGTTCATCGCTGTTAGTTGATAGTTTGGGTGCATTGCAAGCCAAGTATAGGCCCCAAACATTAGAAGCTCGCGTTTATTTTTATGATTACAAAAATGTTCCTAAAAAAAATTCAATTAATATTTTGGTTGTATAATTATTTAAAAATCGTGTATTTGTAATATTCAAAAAGAAGTTTGAATATGAAGCAGGTAATCTTTAAAAAATATTTAGTTTTTTATAAGTTAATGTACTAAAAACTTTTTTGTTAAAAATATAAAATACTATAACTTTAACACTACAAACATTAAAAAAAAAACTATCAGAAATCGTTTTTTCGATTTAGGTAAAATTTTGGCAAAAAAACAACACTGAGATCGGGTAAAATACTGTTACAAATTTCAAAATCATTAGTCTTATCGTGTTGGCTGCTACAGCTTTTGGAGAAAAAAAAAACAGTTATAATATTAAATTAATTGCACTGCTTAATAATCGTCTTTCCAAACTGTCCGTCCTTCTTTCACCTTTTAGCGTTTTACATTTAATAAATGGCAACAAATTTAACATACAAATCATTGCTTGATAACTTTATAAAAAATCCTTCTGATTTCGCAATACAACTCGGCAATTTTTTTCTAAATTAAATTACTTACTCTAAAAAGAAATATTTTCAAATATTTTATAAAAATTTTTAGTTGTAATTTTCATTAAATATATTATGATTTATTTATGCATTTTTAAAAACACTAAAATTCCCCTCCCAAACAATTATTTCCCTTGTTTAAGAGAATTCAATGAGATTTTAAATTTGCCTTTTAAAAATTCAATTTTAACTGGAAAATATAAATTTGATTTTTAAATCAGTAAATCAAAGAAAATGTTTTATGGTTATTGAACCAATTGAAAAATCTTAAATAAAAAACATTCAATTTCAATAACAAGTCAATTGCAGGCAGAAATAGTAAAAGTCATTCACATTTTTAGAGTAAAAATGTTCAAACTACGAACTAGAAAAGAAGAATTACAAAATGTTGTAAAATATTCCATTAAAATACTTGACTCAAAACTAAAGGCGTTGTTTTATATAGAAATAAGTACAAATAAAAAAAATCAACTGCAGCACCAACAGCTTAAAAAACATTGCACCTCCTCAACCAATTATGCAACTTCATAAAATTGCTTACTGGTTACAATTGAGTTACGATTAATGATGAACTGAAAACTAGTCCTTATTGGCTTTAAGAGTTAAGCTGTCAACTACTGATTTTATTTTTGATTTTCTATTTTTATTTATTTATTTTTTTTTTTTTTTTTGGTATATTTCACAAGTCACAAGCGAAAACGTATTTGTAGCAGCAAACAATATAAAGGGTATTTTTAAATTTCTGCCAGATTTGCCATACATAGAAAATAAAATTTTGTTTCCCTAACTGTTATTTAATTATTTTTGGCGAATTCCTCGTATAATTAATCGAAACGAGAACTAATACCGCAAATAATTATTCCATTAATCGGGATAAGACCTAAATACGAATAAGTTAGTAATAATCATTTCTTAAAGTGTTGTAATATTTATAGGCCTTTAATAATATATTAACGTTACAGGGGGAAATGAATTATTTGCTATACTCACTAAAACTATTCTAAGTTCTTATGAATAGCGCAGCCGATTAAACGATGTCTGTCTGCCCATCCGTGTTCGGTTTGAAATCAAATATGCAAAGGCACTAGATGCGTTATAGAAAATTTAGATCGATCTATATTCTTTGGAGCATCAGGCAAAACACCATATATTTTAGTTAAGTAACTTCATTAAAAAAAACAAATATATGGGGCGATAGAGAATTAAAAAATAAGAAAGAAAAAAGCAAGTGAAAAAATTGGCTATCGTCCATATTTTCCGAGTGAACTTTTCAGAGAAAAGTACGATTGTGCACTATATTTTTTATGATATCAATATGGGTATCTTTTAAAACCTTTCAAGATATCGTAATATTTTTTAAAAATGCTAGGAGCCGATGACATTTTTATGTAAAATTTTATGTAATTCTTAATTTTACAATCTTTATTTTCTTTTTTTTATTGGAGTTACTTCACTTAACTAGACCTACATATATTAGGCAAAGCCGAATATAGCACACTAACTTGTTTTGTTTACATTAATATACAGCTAATTCAGATAAACTAAAGCTTAAAATTATAGAAGTTTTTATGTTGTTAAAACTTTCTCGGTACTTACTGGACACTGTCTAATCGGCAGGCATGCTGAAAGACTTGGTCTGCCTTTTAATGATTTCTGCCGCAGCTGTGGCTCGGAGGATGAGGAAGAGACCGTACTGCACCTCTTGTGCCCCTGCCCATCCCTGGCTCGAAGAATACTAAGAATTCTGGGCTCTCCTTTCTTTGGAACTCTTACGGAGCTATCATCTTACTCTATAAGGGACATAGCGAAGTTCATCCGTGAATTCTCATAGTTCTCGGCTGGGTAAAGGGAGTCATGCCGCCTTCTTTGTGGTATCACAACGGGCCATTCATTTGTGCTCAAGTGAGCTTCGTCGCGAGAGGCTGCCACTCCTAACTAACTAACTATGTTGTTAAAAATGGTTAATTCATTCATTATTTTGACGTGAATCAAGTATGAGAAAGCAAATAAGATATAGTGGGTTTCGTGATTTCGAACTTACCAATGGCTAACGATAGGATATCATCAAACGAATCAATAAGAGCTAATTAACATGATGGTATTATGCATGGAACTAGTTTTATGAAATTTTTGTTTTAAGGCTAGAGGTATAGAGACGCAAGCCGAGTAAACTAAATGGGATGGCTTGAATTTTCAGGGGATGTTTTAACAATTGCTTTGTGTCCTTCGCTGCTTACTCTTTGCTTTTTGTGTATTATTTTAAACGATACAAACAACATCTGTAACGAATATTAAACCTAAAGCGAAAGGTACGAATTCCGACGCCATGAAAATTGACGCGATAAACTCGTTTAAACTTTTAAAAAGAAGTGAAAAATGGCATGTTATAAAATAGCCGTAAGTTTTGATAATTGTAGGTACGTATTTCGCTAAATGTCTCTGATAACCTATTGGAGAGTTAATCTTCCCTTTAACTTTTATGCTATAAACACAATCAAAGGCTACCGACCATCGACTGCCGACTACAAAACTAGCTGGCTATAAAAATAGCTAAGTCGCCAGCTACTTAATTCTTTTAACGACTACCGATCACTAACAGTCCACCCTAAATACGGGCGTTAGGCACGACGTAATTTAGCGTCTAGTTTTTACGCTGTAATGAGTAACTTAAATAAGAGCGCCAACGTTGTGAAACGAACAGTATTGTTTACTTATCTTATTTGCTAAAAACCACAAAATTAAAATAATTAAGAGAGATAAAATCGCCAAATTGACCTTAAAGTAGCTGTAATGTCATTACTGTTGGAAATACTTTTGTATATACCACAAAAAAAAAAACAATAACAACACTTCTTTTGCAGCCAACTTCACTTTTTACGCGCGTCAAAATTGGATTTTTCAATTGTTCAACGTTAGCGTCGCGCTATTTGGGTTGGTCTCATACATTTTGTATGGGCATGAGAATTTTTGACAGTTAAATAACGTCTTACGCTCGTATTTAGGGTGGACTGTAACTACAAAAAATAAACATCTGTTTTGACATATCTGTTAAAGTTAAGCAAAACAACAAAAAAGAAAAAAAAAACCAAAAAAATGCGCCAAATAAAAAGTAAATGAAAAATGTAAACAAATGAACAGATGATTATTATTTTTCAATGGTGCCACTATAATAGTTTTTCGCATTTTTAATAGCGATTTTTAATGTATTGCGTTTTTAAATCCACCATTTCATGCATTTATTGTATTGGCAGCACTAATCTGTTTTTCGTAGTCAATAATAATAGAAATTAGCCTAAGTTGGCTACGGGCTACAAAAGTAGTCGTGTAGTCGGTTGTCGTGTAGCGGCTAAAAGAATTAATTTCATAAGCACGCCTGTATTCTATTTTTGACATCTTGTAGTCGATGTTCGGTGAACTTGTTTGTGTTTATAGCATTAAAATTTGTTTATTTGTAGTTGCCATATTATCCCAGCTATAAATGCAAATAATATCAAATAAATCAAAATAGACAGTAATAATGAAAACAAACCACGGATATTTTACATAAGCAAGTTAAAGAAGTTTTTATTTAAATTATCAGCCACAGTATAAATAAATTAGATTGCTTTGTTTGTTTTAAATAAGCTGAACTTATGCGAAGATTTTAGTTGCGAAAACCCGTTTAACTTTTTCTTGTTTGGAAGTTGCCACTATGTTAAATCTTATTTTACGCAAAATTAATCGGTTTTGTTGTGCTCTGTGATAACTTAAAAAATGTAAAATTTATTTTACAGGACGTTTATGAGAACGGAAAATTGTAAATCCTTAGTTTAAGGCTCTATTCAATCAATTGTAATAATAAAATACTAGAAATTAATGCAACACATTTTTTTTGTTTAACAATTTTTTAATTATGCAGAAATTAGAGGTAGAAAATTGTAAAGGCTAAAAGTTACACTTTTTTCTGGTAAACAAAAAGTTTTTGATAAAAATCGATAAATATTTTTGGATTTTATTCATAAGAAAGTGAAGGTTCCCGATTTTGACGGCGACATCAGTAAAAATTTGAATTTGACAACATGGATTTCGACAAAACCTCAACCAGATAACATCGAAGAGTTTGTCAAATAAAGTCATAAATAGGAAAGATTGCTATTTAATAGATCAATAAAACTTACGAAGGTAAAATAACTATTAATCGCAATGTTTAATTTCAGTTGCGATTGCCACACTATTTTTTCTTTTAAACGTCGTCGAACAGTAAAAACGTGTTACTCTCTTTGTTACACTACTGTTAGCTGTTAAACTATATTTCAAGGGTTGCCAACACTTAACTCCATAAATATTGATGTGTATATATAAAGAGAATTTTGGGATACCCTTTAATAAAAAAGAATTTTTTATTTTTTAGAATTCTTGACTTCAATAATAATTTAGCAATTCAAGAAGCAAATAGCACAAAATCGTTTCCAACAAAATTTTGTTTGTACATTTAATTGACATTTTTTACAAATACCAATATTATCCTAATTTTGTTTTTGAACAACAATTTTAAAAAAGTATTGAAAAATATACTTAACATTTATGTTTAAACATCAAGATGAAACTATTTTTTAATAAATTGTAAAATTAAAAGGGAATTGCGATTGAAGAAAAGATAATTCAAGGAATTCTTTAAAGTATTAAACTGTATTTATTGTTCAACAAATTCAGTTTTAAACATAATTTTTATAACGAATGTTTTTCGTAACTTACTCGTATCTTCATAAATAAATATTTTACTTCTGGGCATGTTTACACCCATACATATGATTTTACATACATCACAAATGAAACTAAATGCACTGGACTTAAAAAGTTCGTTATAACCGGACTTTACTGCATAAATATTTTAAGAAATATAGTTTGTTTCATTGTAAATTTTCGTTTTTATAGTAAATTTGGCTTTTTCTAAATATTGAAAAAGGTCGAATAAATATCTTACAAATAATGAAAAATTTTTAAGTAGAAATTGTATGCGAAATTTTATTTTTGCCAGGAAATTGCTTTTTATTTCTTTTTGTTTTTTAACTTGTAGTATAATATTGACTTCTGATGATATTCCCATCAATTTGGATACGACTGTCTTGTTAAGAGTATGACCGATTTCCGATTGATTTTAAGGAATACAAACCAAAAATAAAAGTTTTTTAAAAAAAAGAATAAAATAAAAGCAAATCTTTTAAACCGAAAATAATAAAAACAAGTAGGAGTGCTTTATTCGGCTATGACGAATCTTATGTACCCTTCATCATATATATAAATCTTAAAAAAAAAAAAAATAAATATTCGAGTGAAAGAGAATTTAAAAATAAAAAATTAAGCTCGTTATATACTTCTACATCAATCGGCTCTTAATGGGTTAAGTATTTTTAAAAAATTTAAAATTTCTTGAAAGGTCTCTTTAAAAGCTTGAAAATTATATCTATGTTGACCATATTGACAATCGTACCTTTCTATAAAAAGAGGCCAATCACTCAGAAAATATGGGCGAGCGCTAATTTTATCATATATTTGTTTTTATACCCTTCACCACAAAAAGTGGACCGATCTTTTTGATTTTCAATATTAAAATATCAAAACTATGTTTGATCGATTGACGTATTTAAATTTTTTCTAGCTCGTCTAGTGGCTTGGCAATGTTGATTTTAACTCTAATACGGACAGACAGATATTATTCAATTGACTTCGCTGTGCATAGCGACTCAAAATATATGTACTTTATGGGATCGGATATGGTTATGGTAGAAATTACAAACGGAATGACAAACTTAGATATTCCATTTGACCACTTTTTCTGGTGAAGGGTATAAAAACATTTCTTTTAAAATCGATCGATTTCTAATAAACGACAGATATTCTTCTTTGCGAACGTCATGCGAAATTGCCAATTACCAATTTTTTAACCTGCCAACTTAAGTCATATCATCTCATTATTGAATCATATCTGCACCTCGTTTCTATAACCTAAGTGAAAAAATTCTCACATTGATTGTTTTTATTAATTTCTATACAATTTTTTAATTAATTTAACTCACCCTGTATAAGCAGGATGACATTGAAATTTTCAAGAGAAACGAGGCACTAGTGTCTTTTAATCGGTAGTCTTATAATAATAATTTTTTGCAGAATTTTAGTTTTCAATCAATTTATCTAATGCCTTGTTAATTAAGTAAAAAGGGGAGTAATTTAATGTTTTAAACTCGACTGCATTAGCTATATTAAAAACAGTTGAGTATTTTTTTATCTCTCTAAAAATGCTTAATAATGTCAGCTGTTTAAAACTGAAGCGATAATTAAATAAAAAATCATTTGTTTTGTTGCCAAAAGTCACAATTAAAAAATCTTTTCCAAACGTTTTTCAAAATTATATTTCAAAAAGGCTTTCAAAATAAATTTCTTTTGTGAATTTTCTCGTGTTTTTTTTTTTTTTTGAGTAGGACATAATTAAATCAGATTTTCTTACCAATGAATCATTCGATTATGTAGGACAGTGAATTAACAGCTGATCATTTATAAGCCGTTCAGAATTTTGTGGTGGCTTTAACTGGTAAGATATTTATAGAGAATGTTGTTATTGTGTGTGTATTTTAAAAACAGACTAACGTAAGACTTCTTTAAGATTTATTACTCAACTTCTAGAACAGACTGCACCCTGAAATAATATTTGATACATTATTCTTGAATTTATTTGCATGCAGGGTAATAAATTTCAACATGACTTACAAAGTTATTTAATTATTTTCAAAAATGTACTTATTTATGAAATTTTTCATAGTTAAATTTTATTCAAATTTTAAAAAAACAAAGTTTTGCTTAAAGAGTTGAGCACAGAAAATAACATTTATACCCTTTTGCTTTAATCCTTAAAATAAGTTATTTATTTCAGGTTGACTTTAAAGAAAAAACTAAGTTTTTTTAAAAATGCTAAATTATTTTAATCTCTTATTTTTTTAGTCATTAAATATTTTTAGTTGTTAAGATTCCTGCTGTTTTGCAAATTAAATTTTTTTGGAAAGTTGTTAAAAAATCTACATTCACTTTTTTCATTCCGTTTTAGAGTGATATGTTTTGGAAAAATTATGCAAACAAGTGCAGTTAAATAAAAAGTTTACTGTCAAATGATTGTAATTACACGCAAAATAAAAAAGTAAATGTTAAGAGAAAAGGATGTATGAATGAATTATTTACTCTTAAACATAAATAACCAAATGTCGACATGAAAAGCGCTATACAATATTTTTATTTAGTAATTGACACATCTAATGTCAATTTTAATCTTTAAGCAAAAACATTCTACTTAAAAAATCCCTACTGGTTTCAACGTGAATTCAAAATAACTATTTTTTTTCTCGAGTGTAAAAATGCACTAAAAAAATTAATTATTTTTTTTTGTAAACTTTTAAAACTTTTTTAAACATAATTTATAACTACACAAATTAAAGCAATCTTATTTTCTTCAAGCTACAAATAATATAGAAACCTTTTAAATTAATGTCACAATAAAGATTTTAACAGCACAAATATTCCTTAACTTTTTGGTGAGTAGTAAAAATAAAAGTACTTGATGTATTAACGAAAAGAAAAGAAAACTAAAAAAAATAAAATGACTTTATTATGGTGAACGAAATAATAAATGAAGTTTTCGGATTTCCTCTTCAAATATTTTTTTTTATTTTATTAAAAAAAAAAACTATTAATTTACGGGTACAACTTTAGAAAAATTTGATGAAAAAATACAGTGTTTTATATTGAATCTTAATTAAAAAATGTTAAACATAAATAGAGATTAAAGTTCTGCTCTCAATAGTCTGTTTTACTACTAAATTATCTGCCTAAAGCTGTCCACTAAGTAAAGTAATACTAAATAATACCCTGAATGAATATATATGACGTCAATCAAGTCAAGAATGTTTTTATAAATTTAATAGCATTTACATTTTGAGAATATTTGATTTATTATTAACAACATTTTTGTTTTGTTGTATTTCACATAAAATGGAATTATAAATTTATATCACATTTTGTAAGGAAAATTATTAGTACAAACTTTTTGTTTATTGTTGTTTGTTCTAGTGAAAACTAAAGAATTATTTGGCCTCGAAAGTATTCATCAAGCCATTACAAATTAAGGCATATACCACCAGATAAACTAACAATACAAACACTAAGCTAATACTCGTAAACCAAAGACAATATTAAAATTAACCTAAATAATAATTTTTAGAGTTTTAACTCTATTTTCTCCACAAAATCAGCCAGCGTCATAATATTCGTCAAGTCCTCTCCATTAAGGATATCAATAATACTGTTGTAACGTAGAATAGAACACATAGTTCCCATAGATCAGAGTTTGTCACGCCCACTTTAAAAAAGGTACCTTTAGAAAAAGTGTAACCAAAAGTATTCTATTGGCAGTTCTTATTTTAGTTGCAAATTGTGCCACAATTAATTTTATAAAACTATGTTTTTTTTACAATAGTTGGAAAAATAGTACCATACAGTCTTCCCTTTGTCTGCCGTAGTGAGTCGTATTCCCTTTGCCAGTCATTTAGTAGTAAAGTCTCGATTCGCTTAATGGCACTGCGGTAAGACCATAAAACCGTTTCATAAACGCCAAGATAGTGGACCCCTTTCGATGGTGCATCCGCCCTTAGGTTGTCTATAAGTGACGGATGAGCAGGAATATAATGTAACTCAATAGCAGTTAATGTAGAATCAGCAATCCATCATTAGAACATCATTAGAAATGTAGTTGACCTGGTTTTCTCTTTTAACAGCATACAATCATAATTTTGAGTCAGTTAAAATAGCAACCTTAGTTAAGTGGTTGAAATCAATGTAGAAAAGATATGATAGATTCTGTGATATCCAGGAAGATGCACCACTTGGTATAGTTTTGCGGCGGTACCGTTGAACTTTTTATTTTCAATCATGAAGTCGTTGCTCGCGTTGCGGCAGATAGATATCATTACCACTACATAGTCAATGATTTTTTTTTTTTTTTTTTTTGGAAATATGAATGATACTAATCCGGGTAAGAGGTCGTTTAAATAGCACGGCGTTTAAAGTCATGTGGTGACCGCAACCATGTAAGGTACCTTTGATTTCTTTGAGCTTTAACCTGGGTTAAAGCTCAGTGCAGTCGAAAGTCTCTTTACATAAATAAATAAAACACTTAATTTTTTTTGTTGCAGATTTTTTTTAGTGAGTCTAGTTTCACAATTTTCAAAGCCTTGCGATTTTGTTCATGCTAGCATTTGGTGCCTTATACGCGACTTAAGCCAGGTCCTTACCCACATCTGCCTTTCTTTTTTTACTCTTTGCTTCACTTTGAATGTAATTCGAGATTTAACTTGCTCCCTTTATTTTCGGGATGTTATCCTCAGTGAAAACCCTGTCACACTCAGCCCAGAGCCACTGCTCTAAACTTCTTCCCAACTTGGTTAGGATTCATTTGGATGTTATCTTACTTGTTACTCTGGTTTAAAACCAGCACCCTGTACTTTACTATTTTGCTACGATTGTTACTCTAGTACTGCTCGAAATGTTTTTTTGTACTTATTTTTTTCCACTTTGTGTTTTTCCAGCCTTTGTCAACGTAATTACTTGTTCGCGCACCATCCCTATCCTCTAATTGTTCTTCTTTTTATAACTATGGCTAAATAAAAATTTATTGTTTTGTAGCTACTACACTTAAGCTACGTACGAACCGTCATTGATAACCGCAGCCTGTCTTGGTATGATGCTGTTTCTTCTGTTCGCTCTTCTTGTACAATACTCTTTGTTGCATCTGTTCACTCATGTTATCTGCTCACACATCTTCTCTGCTCCAAATCTTCTCTGCTCACACATCTTCTTTGCTCACACGTTTGCTTCTGCTCAGACAACCTGTCCTTCTGTTTACAATATGTTGGTCCTCTTAGCCAGTTTAACGCACCACCTTCTTCCACCTTATCCTCCTAGCTCTTGCTTTACACCTTCGGCCATCGGTTCATCTAAAAAAAAAAAATAAACAAACTTAGCGAATGTTGTCAGCCTCCCAATTGATGGATGTAATCCATCGCTCTCCAGGCAAAAGTCCGCACATTCAATTTGCTTTCTAATTCTGTGGCCAAAAATTTCTTCATATTTAGATATTCAAAACCCTCCATTTATTAAAATAAAAATTTAGTCTTCCAGTTCACTGGTTTATTTGACAACGATAAGTGAAAATACAAAAACATTAATCAGAAAAGGGTATAGGTAAAATTGTTATTCCGTTTTTAATTTCCACAGTATTCATTTCCGACCCCATAAAGTATATATATTCTGAGTCCTTATGGTATTTGTCGGTCCGTCCTTCTTCGAGCTGAAATCAACTTTGCCAAGGCGCTAGATGATCTAACACTATAAATAATATATTGATAAAATTTTTTTCTTATTACCTTTAGTATTTTAATGCAAGTCATTATGAATAGAGTTACGCATGAACAACACTATCAAATCATCCAAGTTTATTTTGCTAGACGACTTCGTGATTTTTATATTGCACATAATCGTCCGTCTGAGAAATCTATCCGTCGAACTGTGGATATATTTCATACCACATATTCTCTAGAGGATGCAATAACACCAACAGATTGAAGAAATGTGCGTACTAAAGAGAAATTGGGCTCTTTACGTCCACTACATGGAAAATTTTGCACAAAGATCTTGTCCTTTGCCCATATGAGATCCAGTTAGTGCAGGAATTAAAGCCACGAGACCATTATGTCCATCGTTATTTCACCGATTGGGTTCTAAAGCAGTCAGTAACTGACCCGTTGTTTTATAGCCAAATTGTGTTCAGCGATGAGGCTCAGTTTTGGTTAACGGGCTTGTTAATAAGAAAAATTGCTGCATACGGAGTTAGACCAATCTAAAACATACCCTAAAGACTCCCTTACATCCAGAAAAATGCACCGTTTGATGTGGTTCACACGCTGGTGACATCATCGGACCTTACTTCTTCAAAAATGAGGCCGAATCTCATGTTGTGGTCAGTGGAGTTCGTTACCGCACCATAATTAATGATTTTTTGTTCAGAAATATAGATGAAATTGATCCGGACGAAATATGATTTCAAAAAGATGGCGCTACGTGCCATTAGGCGACCGCAATTATCAAATTGATTTCGAGAAATGGACCTCTCAATTGGCCTTCAAGGTCGTGCGATTTAACACCTCTCCCTTATTTCCTATGAGTCCACGAGAAGTCACTGGCTTATGCTGATAAACCCGCAACAATTGACGCTTTGGAGACCAATATTGGTTGAATTATTCGTGACATACATGAAAAAGTGACCCAAAATTACACGTCTAGAATGCACTTCACGAGCAGCCGCGGTGCTCATATGCCCGAAATAATTTTTAAATATTAATGCCATGTTCTGATCTTTCGTAAAAAAGTTCTTCATTACAATTTAATTTTTTGTGTTATCTTTTAAAATTTAAAGTTCTATCGGGCTTAAAAACACCTTTTACCACTCTAACGTGTTTATTATGTTGAGGACATATTTCAACATTAAACATAATTATAGTTATATATAGCGATGTTATTATTATGCCATACAATTGGTTCCAATTAAAACAATACTTAGTATGATTTGATAAAAAAGAAATAAATTTTATATATTGTATTGCTATCAAATTATGGTTACGTCTACCATGTTTTATTTGTTGCATAACAAAACGTTTATAGAACCGCCACTGTTAAATTTATTTTTAGAAAATATTTATAAAATATTAAAATCATTAAAGATGTTAAAAATTAACTCATTAAACGCTCAGTTTAAAATTCTTAACATCTTTAGCGAATTTAATATTTTATGAATATATTTTTACATTTTTACCCCACTGTTGGCAGTTGGAAAATTTGGTGAAAAATGTTACGCATTAATAATTTTGCACTTAAATCTGTACTCCATTTATGAATGCATCTCCTATTTACCTGGAAAAATTTTAATTTCATTTATATATATTTTTTATTCGTTAAAAAAATGACTTTAATGATGTTTAAGAATTCTCTGCAAGGATGTACATACGTATTACGTAATTCGTTTTTACTGCAACACATAATGAAGGAAGGAAGCGTATGTGTAATTTACGCAAGTGAAGAAATGCATGAATGCATCAACACTCATACGCAATCTGACACTGACAAAATAATAAAAATATTAAATTACACTGGTCAACAAAAAACAGTTTTTGTATGTAACATGAAAACTATTATTTAATTATGTTTCGAACAAGAATAAGGATAATATAAATAAAATCAAAATGTTGCAAATAAGAACAGTTTTTTTTTGTTATTCAATTTTTAAATATCTTAGACAATTTCAATATTTATCGACAAAGTGAAGTTTTTTCTCTATATTGCAATAATAAAATCGGGATAACCTTAAAATTTTCTTCTATATTTTGCTTCAGGGATTTCTCGTTTTAATATCCAACAATAATCCGTCAGCATACGTGGATTCCACTTGCCTTGATATCTCTTTTCTATGGTAGAAATATCTTGGTGGAACTTTTCAACGTGTTCGTCGCTGACGGCGCCCAGATTTTCAAGAAAGAAGTCTAAATGTGAATGTAGAAAATGTGTTTTCAACAATATATTACACCCTAAAGCCTTATATGCAGATAAAAGCTCTTCGACAATACTTTCATAGTCATTCGATCAATGGTTTCCTAGAATATTTTGAGGCACTTTCATTAATTACCTGATTTGAGGACCAATAAATACGCCTTTTTTAATTTTTGCTTCGCTCAGCTTAGGGAACTTATCTTTCAAATATAAATAATCATCACAATTCTTATCCATAGCTTTAACAAAATTTTTCATGATTTTTCGAGATCGTTTTGTCCATCCATTAAGATGACCCACACATGTAATACAACAGATATATGGAACCCACGCTTTGTCTTGTTGTCCGATAGCAAAGCCAAAATACTATTCAAATAACTTGGTTACTAAAGGTGTCAAATTTCTTCGCTGAGTTTTAAAAGTAATGTCTCCACATATATAACAAAATTTGTCAGGATCATTTATACACTTTCTTGACATTATATAAGAATCACTTAACTCAAAAAACAGTTAACAAAACAACACTCTTGAAATAGTAAATACTCCGTGTGAAAGTAGCTGTAACACAAAAACAAGACCTGATGGAATCAAAGTAAAACATTGTTTTTATATCAGGGTAGGTAGGTAATTCAAAATTAGTAAGCACCTTTATTGTTACAAAATTGTGTTGACCAGTGTTATTTGTTTCAAATAGAAGTTGTATTTGTGATTTTTTTGCATTAAATACAAAAATGTTTTATTGCATTAAACGACTTTATTTATTTTCTTGGAAATAGAATTTATATTTGAATTCTCTTAAATAATTTAATAAAAAATTTTTTCAGTTTGTGGTTTTATAAAGGGAATATAAATAAGTATTGTTTTTTTTTATTTTCAAGTTGCTAAGCGGTTTCAACAAATACTTTCTTTAATTTAAATTAAAGGTTTTTCAATTAAAAATTAAAATGGGCCTATAAATTTTTAAAAATATACGAAATAAAGTTATGCACTTTTTTAAGAATATAAATAAATAAGTTTTGGTAAGGAATCAGGCTATCAGGCTTTTATTTCTTATATAAAATTTTAAAATTATCGTAAATATATCTGCAATGACCTGCAAGTAATTTTGAAATTTTCTGCCCTATTTGCACTATTAAACTCATATCTAAATCTATTGCCGGTCCACTAGTTCGTTCTTCAGGAGTTTACTGTGTTTTTAAAGTAATCAATGCTAAAATAGAAGGCTCTTACTACAAATAATACTGTTCCTAGGGGTACACTCTTTTACGCCAGTGAGAATGAGAAAATTTTTAGCTCAACTGCTCAAAATTTTAAGATTTAGTTGAATATTTTTTCAGATAAACAACAATTATTAAGTGCTCGGTACAGGTGTACCCGACTTCCCTTAATAACTCTAAGATTATTTTTTTAATGAACCTTATTCTCAGAGTAACCAATATTAAGAGAGTTAAGCTATTGAAATTTTAGAGACGGGTTGTAACTTAAAACTATACTGTAAGTAAGGAGAGGGTACATGTTTCTCTTGTTTAAAACACGTATTAACATTGGAGTACGTTTCAATAGATTAACAGTGTGTAAATATTTTAGTTGTGCAGTTATAAAATAATTCATTCCTTTTTATAAGGGATACGCATTTCTCACCAGGTCAAAAATATAATTTTTTTTTTTGAAACTCCTTAACATGATTTTAAAACAAAACATTTTAAACTTAAATAAACATAAATACAAAGAAAATTATTTCTTTTTAAAAGTTTGCTAAATGAATAAAATATAATTTAACTTTAAACTTTAAAAATCGTGCTGATTATCCCGACCGAATAATTAAAATCACCGATATTGAGTATTAAAGGTGAAAGCACGTTTCGATGGCCATTTCGCTACCTCTCGCATAGCTCTTCAGGAAACTTTTCACTTACATTTTAAATAAACTAAAGATTACTGTCCAATTAATAAAGTAAAGACAAAAATCAAAGTTTAAGCAAAAACAACAATAATCAATATTGATTTTATTTTTTTTATCCACTGTATACGGCTGACTTTTTTTCGGCAAAAATAAATTATCATAGTATTTTATGATATTATATTGTTGTTTTTATTTTATTTTTCAACATCTTTTAACTGTATAAAAGAGCCGAAAAGAAGTCTAAGTAGAAGTACTAAAAATTAAAATTAGCGGCTAAGTTGTGATAGCTATCGGTCATATTCTTACTTCTTACTATGGCCGAACAAAGTCTAAATACGATGCACAAAAAAAAAATTGATGTTATTTGATATATATTTTACTAAACGCATGTCTGGTAACAGTGTGATAATTCCAGAAAGATCGGTCGACTGATGTAGGCAGCTGTAGCTTTCCGACACACAAACAAACACATTTTGTGTTTTATGTATGTACATTGTTAAACAAAAAGATAAATAATACTGACTTGAGCCGCCTTTAAAATCTATAAATTTATTGCACGCTTCTATTAAAACTCTTTTTAAGTATTTTTCGATAGATAATTTAATTCCTTCATACTGCATCTCCAGTTGACTTCACAGGCTTTCAATCGCATTCATATCCATTGTTTAGGGAGGAGAATTTATAT
The DNA here is from genome assembly GCA_937654795.1 of Cistogaster globosa. NCBI lineage: Eukaryota > Metazoa > Arthropoda > Insecta > Diptera > Tachinidae > Cistogaster > Cistogaster globosa. The sequence goes on along the minus strand of OW569403.1, from coordinate 45,044,203 downwards.
ATTTTGAAGTATTTTTAAATATCAACTTTTTTTAAATACTTCCAAATATATAAATACTCCTCGCCAAACAATGTATATGAATGCGATTGAAAGCCTGTGAAGTCAATTGGAGAGGCAGTCTGAGGTAGAAGTTTTACTTGCACGAAAGCAACATTTTATTTTTAAAGAATGAGACAAAGAGAACATTTTGTGTTCTTACTTACTCTCGCAGCTAACGTGTATTCCCAAATCATTAAACTGACTTTATTATGCTTAACAGTGGGTCATTAATTGTGTACTGATATTTTTGTATTGGGGTTTCTCTGATATCATTATTTGCAACTGTGTCCAAATTTGGCAAATTTAACTCTTCATTAAAATTAATATTTTGAAAAAACCTATACCGCCATTTTTATAAAGTTACAAAACTCTACTCATTTGTTGTATGTAAACTTATTTGTAGAGAAAAGAATTTTTTTCTCCTGCTATTACCACACTCATCCAGCTCAAGGAACGGATTAGTTTCCTCCTTTCATAATTAACTGGTAAAAGTTTTTCCTTTGTGCTAATACTTCATTTTCCGGAACTAGTTTGTACAAATGCCAGAATTGTATACCCTTGATTTGAAAATGTTTGTTTAATTTTGTTGCTGCTTGTTATAATTTTCTTTTTGTGTTGTAAGTTTACATTGTTATTCTTTCAATTATTAAGTACGAATCAAAGAAAGTTTATATTGAATGAGTAAATATTAAAGTATTAAGTAGAAAATGGTAAGTTTATTCAAGCAGAGCTGTATTATAGTACAGTTGAAAAAGTATAATAAAAAACAAAGAACAGCAACAAAAAAAAAAAAAAAAAAAAACTCTGGCTAAATAAAGTAGAAAAAGACAAAAAAAAAATGAAGAAAAAGCAAAAATTGTAAGTAACAAAATCAACAACAAAATAATCAAAACATAAAAAACTAAAACAACAACATATACAAAACTAAAAAAGCTAGTAGCAAAAAAAGTAGTTATAATAACAACAACAACAATCATTGATTGAAATAAAGAAAACGAGCAATCAAGTGTATAGAAAAATAAATGTGAAGTATTGCTAAAAACATACTCTTCACTCTTTTGTCTTCCTTTTTTTAAGGACCACAACAACCAACAATAGTAGAAATAAAAAAATAATAGAATGAAACAACAAAGACAACAAGAACAACAGCAACGAGCTAGAACAATAACGACAATACAATAATTGTTGAGAATATTTAACAATCTTTAAACCTCAACAGCGGAATTTCTCTTGAATGTTTTAAAAAGTTTTATTTTTGTTGATTTTGTTGATGAAAATAAAAATCTGCCTTTCGATGATTTTTTTACTGTTTGGTATCTTATTTCAGCACTTTAATAATTTGCTTGTGATTTGCAGATGGACTATTTAAAAAGACGTCCATATTGATCAACAGTTCTTGAATTTAAACTTGGTATTCTGTAAGATAATTTAAAATTAATAAGGCGCTAAACGACTCTGGTTTTGTCCTAGCTGCTTTAAGGAACGAACTTAATTGAATTAAAGTAATAAAAAAAAATATAAGTTAAAAATAAGAACGAGTATCATTATGGTAATTAAAACAGTGTCAAGTTGGAGAGAACAGAATTTACTTCTTATATCACGCGATTGATTTGAGGTGAAATGCTGCTGGAGCCTAGATTTTTAAAAACTTCCTTCAAAAAGAAGACAACAGGTGACATTAGCAGCCTGCTATAGTGTTGCCAGATCAAAGCAGCCTTCTTGTAATGAAAAACGTAGTATGTGTCGTATGAACCGAAGTTCGTTAGTTGTTTTACGCTTTAATTTGACTCGGACTTCTTTTCTCAATCGTAGCAATAAGTATATATAAAAGAAAAGGTAGGCCGGGTGACTTCCTTTTTTCAAACGTCCCCCCGTATGTGTCAAAGACATAGATTTGTTTAAAATAACACATAACTGACCGTGATGAGATATCTGGGGTTGTGCAAATCAATTTTTTGGATAATAACCTGCTTCAGGATAAATTTAAAGTCCATCTCGCTGTTATGTGTCTAATATGTCAAGTGACACTGTTGTGCCTAAGAGTCCATTTCTATAATTCTCCTACACAGGTGAAGATGACATTGATAAATGGTGGATATTTTAATTGTACAGGATTTATTAAACGCGAATCTTGACGAATAGTGCAGCGGTCAAATATTTTAAAATATTATTTAGATATTAAAGTCATATTAATAGCAAATTTGCTATTAAGAATAATTTTTTTTATAAAAAAAATTATTTTAAGAAAAAAAAAAATGTACAATAATGGACAACAAAATAGGGTCACCAATATAGGACGCTCAGTTACAATTATTTAAAATATTTGTCGAAAAAATGTTTTATTGCCGTCTAAATGACTACCTGGCAACGCTGCATTATTAGGGAACATGTGGCACAAATAAAAAATTAATTAATTAAAAAGTTATTTTTAATAATAAAAAAACATCAATAGAAAAAGAAATAATAGAAATTACGTCCTGTGGCTTAGTTGCATAACGATTCTTAGTCGCGCAAAGCAACTTAGAGGTGTAAGTGTTGGTTCTTTAACAAAAAGAAATTCTGGAAAAAGTATTTCATATGAAATTTTAACTTAAATTGTTTGTTATAATCAAACTAGTAGTGCCCGTGACTACGACAGCGTGTCATTTCTATCTGTCTTAAAATTTAAATTTAGAAATTTGTTTATAAATATTTATTGTAGAGTTCTGTAGGCAGCGTTTAAAATTTTCCATCTACAAAAATAAGTTATGCCGACAACTGTTTAAGTCCTATTTTATTGGTAACATTGTGTGCTCTTATATTTATATTTCTATTTTATCTACGAAATGACTTATTTTTACAAAAGGAAAAGTATTTTATATTCAAACCATAATTCTAAAATACCTACTCACAGAATTTTCTTGAAATATGTTTAGAAGTTTTTACGTGATGCGAACACAAACAAACAGACAGAAAAAAATTCTAAAAATAGGTATTTTATATTCCATATCGACCAAAATTAATATTTTGAAAACAATTCTAAGCACAGAAATGATCCTGTTAAAGTCTTATTATATGTTTTGATGTATTAAAATTAATTTTGGCTTAAGTTCATTCATTTAAATTAAAAAAAAAAACATTATAAAATTTATAACCTTTGGTATGGTTAAAAAATGCAATTTTTATTTATTATCATTTATTCTTGTAGTTATTTATTAAATATTATATAATAAAAAATTAATCGTGCAGACGCTGAGCGCTCCATTAACCGAAATTTAATAATTTAAATTCAAAGCCAAAGCGAAAGCTAAGTTGCCAAAAGCCCAATATAAGGCCTAGCAATTTTCTGTTTAGTGCGTGCCAGTGAAAAAAAAACATTTGTTACAAGACAGGGCTCGAAAATCTTCTGCTTAAGAAAACCAAAAAAAAAAAAAACTTTAAATCTGCTGCAGTATTTATAATTCCAAGTCAAAATTCCACTAGGGCAGTAAGACAGTGAGATCTTTCCAATACTAACAAATCAACAAAGGTCAATAAAAGGGCAAACATTTTTGTGGTCAGACGAAGCTGGCAGTGATGAAAGATCATAAGTTAAGAATTCTTAATATAAAATCTTTCAAAATATTTTAGGTGACCCTATTATTTTACCCTAACTGTATATATTTAAGTTTATCAATGTTAGTGTTGATTGTTATTTGTTGTTCATCAACATAACAATCCATCATTATGATTTCATCACCATCACAGTCCCAATCACAATCAAAATCATCATTATCATTAATTTTCTTATTTTCATCTTCTTCATATATTTCTGTTATTTGCCAGAGCATCGTTATTCCCATAAAACTAACACAAGAATTTTTGAATTATAAATGATGGTTTTCTTAAGTGTTCCAACAAATATTTTAGTTTAGGTAAAGAAATACATCTAAATAAAAATTTTTTAACCCTTTCCCAGTAACAGTAATCCATTTTGCTGGAATGTTTTAAAGGTTTTAGTTAATTGGTAAATATTTTATGAAAATACATAAAATTTTTATTAATCAAAGAAAAAAAAAAAAGAAAAATAAAATCAAGCATGCATAATGCGTATAAAATAATTATTGAATTAGCAACCATCGTATATTGTAATATTAATTGTATGTCAGCTATATGTCTTCTTTCTATATATCTACATATCGCACAAAATGTGTTTGTCTGTCGGAAAGCTATGAAAGCTATAGCGGCCTACACTGGTGCACCGATTATCCTGAAATTTTCACACTTTCTTTTAGGTGGGCATGGCACTTCTCATGCAAAGGAAATATTTATCATCGTGTTACTCGGTACTCAAAATTGTATTCAAATAAATCCTTTAATAATATGGAAAATGAATTGAAAAATTGGCTGGGTTGGAACAGAGGGCGTGGTACCCCCAAATAATATAAATTTTTAGTGTGGGGGTGTGTGATGAAGGATAAATAAAGGCAGCCAGAGCGGCGCGTTAAACACCAAACACGGGAGAGATGAAAAAAACTATAAACATAATTTTTTTCCTGGCACTAGTCGGACTTATTTTAAAAAAAATTCAGCTTTAAAATATGAACAATAATTGTTGGGTTATATTTGAAATTAAATCAAAAAGTGCAGTTAATGAAAAAAGAAAACAACAAATGTTAAAAAAGGAGAAAGTAGCAGACAAATTTATATTTTAATTAATTTAATTTAATTTATTTAATTGCTAATAACGAAGATGAAGGTATTTTTTATCACTTAACTCTTCATAGAAATAAATATGTCTTCTCGTTTATTAAATTTGTTTACAAACAATATGCAGTTGGTTTTAAAAACTAACAACAATTCCATTGCACCAATAATTTTAATAAAGAAAATATATTTAAACTTTTCCTTTACTTCTTGACCAACAGAGATAATTAAAAAACTTTCAAACGATAGAATAAAAGCTTGTTAAATTATTTTTGTATTTTTAAACATAAAGATAAATACTTAAATTGAAAATTTGAAATTAGAAAAATTGCAATGAATATTTAGTTCTTTCTGGCTCGAAACAAACAAGAAAACTAAAATATTGTGTTCAAATAAATTGTTCATTTTAGTAACAAAATAAAATGTTTTAATATATTCGACAAACTAAATTTTCATTGTCTTATTGTGTGATGTGATCGACATTAAGCCAACACTTTCATTGATTTTTATGCCAAAATTACACAGACTACAACTTGTCAATTAAAAGTTAAAAAAAATCTACTTAAATATGTTGTAATAGCAATCTATGGGGCATATTCGAATCTAATGTTCGCTTCACAGATTTTAATTTTTTATTAACTTTTTGTTTGAAGTTTTTTATTTATTTTAATAATTAAATATTCGAACTTAATGATGAAACAGATCAAGAGCACAGTTTCAAGCAAAACCGCTGGTATATTTTATGTTGAAATAAAGCGTCTTATTTTTGCTCTACAATTATTGTTGTTTTTGTACATTTTAATTTTTTTGCAAGTTTGTTGACAATGTAAAAAAATGCTTATCTGAAATGTGAAAGGAAGGAAATAAGGCGAATCAAATATAAGTTGGTAGCGTTTGCGAATTAATTGAGCGTCGCCAGTAACCTAACCGTCAAACTCCATATATAAAAAATCTGCAAATTATTTTTTATATATTATTTTATATTCGGGCTTACGGCGAAAATTAAGGAATTCGCCATCGCTACTACCCTGTAATTGATACGACTTGGAAGAAAATAAAATAGATTTTTTTCATGACTGCTTTTTAGAACGATTTTTATTTGTAAAATTGTGCAAAAAAATCGTTTTGCCTCAGTTATGTTTCTCATAAAAACTCAAAAATTAAAAAAAAAATTAATATTTTTTTTTTTCATTTACAACTTCAAACATCTGGTTTTTATTTTAAAATAAAAATCTTTTATCATTAATAAGTAAATTTTTTCTGAACTCTTCTTCTTCTTTTTTTACTGTTGTTTTGTCTAATCACCTTATGAATGTTGAAGATCATCGGAAATACGTTTTATAATTTTATTTTACCTGGGTTTACTTTACGCAAAAGTGCAACGGGAAACATTCTACACCTTATGTCTATTCTGTGGTTCAGCCATCAAAAAAATCACAAAAAGTTACTGAATTCAAATAAGCAGTTGCGGAGATAAAACAACATCTATCTATCTTTCAAACCAAAATTATCTGTCTATTTGTTTGTTTTAAAGATCAGCACGTCAGTTTAAATTTATGAATCTTCTATGTCTTTCTCTCTGACTTTGGCTGGATTTGTTACCACAACCTTTTGTTTATTAAACATGTACTTTAACAACCTCGTGCAAATTTCAACACTAAAATATTCTAAATTTCGGCGAGAATCTATCTCACGATCCAGGAGATTAAATTGTTTTTATCTAACCCAGCCACTGTTAAGATACACTGTTTTTACGATGTGGCTTTTTTCCCTTAATAAGGATCACCAGCTCAACTATGGCAGCAAATTAATTGGGTTCATTTTCTAACTGCGTCTCACCGCGTCTCCTCAACTACAAGTAATTTTCTTAATTTTCAAATCACCATTGGCTCTTGATTTTCTGTTTAACTAAAAAGCAGGCACTTCTACCAGCAAAGCCTACATTGCAACTCACCATAAATTAACTAAATATTTCTTTTATACTATTCGCACACATCATACTTTGTTGGGGGTGAAAGTATAAAATTTTACAATTTCTCAATATTCACCCAGCCAACAACAACAACACTAGCTTAATATTTAATTTTATTTCAGGAAAAAAATTAATCATTAGGAGCATTATTCAATAAACTAAAAAAAATATCCCTTAAGTGCGACTTGGACTCAAACAATAAGAGTTCCATATCATGTATGGGGCACCCTTTAATTTTGAATTGCAAATTATTTTTCAATTTATTTTAGAAAATTTTAAGTGTCCCTCAACATAGGTTCAAGAGAGAGAATGTATAAAAATCAGGTTTTTACCCTTTAAGTTTATATTTTGTTTTTATAATTATTGTTAATTTACAAATATTTGTAAATTTTAAAAATTTGTCTATTGAGGTAGAAAAAATAGACCCATAAAGATATATGCAAGAGTTTGGTCTAGTGTGGGGCACCCTTTCTTGTGTTTTTAACTTGTCGTTATAATAGACATAGTATATAAATATAATTCCTCTGCCTGTACAGTTTAGAAAAATAAAACGAGAATAAAAGGAAGCAGAAGGGGTCCCTTTAGTTTTAAACTTTATATCAACGTCAAATATCATTTATATATTTTCGGTAAAACTTTCATGTACCTAGTTTTGTAGTTCCATAGATTAAGGCTTGAGAAATATACCCATCGGACAGACAGACAGATATACACAGTAGTAACATTAAAAGTCCTTATTTCCTGGTATTTGGGAGCGGGACTCTTTAAAAGCTTTAAAAATAAATAAGAAACAAATTAAATCTAAAACTGATAATGTGTATGTGCAACCAAATTAAGGCTCTTAATTGTTACATCTCTAATTACCAATAAAGACTACAAAAAAATACTGTGTAGTGGTAGCAGTAACTTGAAAATAACACAACAGCCCTGCTTATGGTATTTAATTGAAAGAACCACCAACTGAATCAAACACTTATACGCATAACAACGAATGTGGTCAAAATGATTGCGTGCAATTTAATATTTAATTCAATATTAACAGAGATTTAAAACAATTTGGTTTCTTTTTAGTTTTATATCATTTGACAATTTTTTGTTTTGTTATTTCTGTTGTTGCTGGTGGTGGTGGTGGTGGTGGTGCTAAAACTGCTACACAGCACGTAACACTAATCGAATTAAGGAAAAAGCCACTCACTATTAATATGATTGAACTTTGATTGCTATAAAAAGGCTGTAACACGAAATATAGAAATTATTTTGTTAAGATTTAAACAAGTGTTAATTTTGGCCAAGAAAAATCGTAGTTTAAAAGTTGAGTAGAGGTGGCTGGGTATTTTATATACCATCCACTTAAATGGAGGAAATATATTAAATGTTGCCATTTTTAATTTCAAGAAAACATTTAAAAGCTTAAAAAATACAAGGGCGCTTTGCTGTTCAGGAAAAAAAGAAGCGAGTGCCACCAACAAAATGTTGAATGATTTACGCAATGGTTTTCCTAAATTTGAAGCTCAAAAGAGCAATGAATCAGTATTGGATAGAGTAAGTAACCTGATTACTGAACAAAATTTGATTTCTTTTTTTATTATTATGATTTATTACAGGTGCCACCAGATATGGCCCATTTAGTCAATCCCTACTGGGGACAATTTCCTCCCATGAGCACCAATGTTAATCAGATTTTGGCAGTTTTTACAACTGTCATTTTTGTTGTATCGATTTTTGGCAATGGCTTGGTGGTCTATATATTTGGTAGCACCAAATCCCTAAGAACACCAGCCAACTTGTTGGTTATAAATTTAGCTTTCTCTGACTTGTGCATGATGGTCTCTCAGTGTCCCATAATGGTTATAAATTTTTATTATGAAACCTGGATTTTGGGACCACTTTGGTGTGACCTATACGCTATAAGTGGCTCAATGTTTGGTTGCGTATCGATATGGTCAATGTCAATGATTGCCTTAGATCGTTATAATGTCATTGTAAAAGGTGTTTCCGGCAGACCCATGACTGTTAAATTGGCCATTATAAAAATCGTTGCCATTTATACGTTTGCAACATTTTGGACCATAATGCCTATGTTGGGCTGGAATAGGTAAATTTTGAATTAAATATTTACTACTTTAATAACAAACTATTTTTTTTGGCGAAAATCTTCTCATTGGCAGATACGTCCCTGAAGGCAATCTAACTGCCTGCAGTATTGATACTATGACTAGAGAATGGAATCCACGTTCATATTTAATATGTTATTCCTTGCTTGTGTATTATACGCCATTGTTTTTAATATGCTACTCGTACTGGTTTATAATTGCGGCGGTGGCGGCACATGAAAAGGCCATGCGTGAACAGGCCAAGAAAATGAATGTCAAATCCTTAAGATCTTCGGAAGATTGTGACAAAAGTGCAGAAGCAAAATTAGCCAAAGTGGCTTTAGTCACAATTTCGCTGTGGTTTTTTGCCTGGACTCCTTACTTAATTATATGCTATCATGGTCTATTCAAAATTGAAGGTTTAACACCCACCGCCACGATATGGGGAGCAACATTCGCCAAAACAAGTGCTGTTTACAATCCAATGGTTTACGGCATAAGGTAAGGAAGTCTCTTTTCTTAATTTTCTTATAGTTTAACCATTTAAATAAAATAAAATAAAATTTTTTGTTTTTGTTTTCAGCCATCCCAAATATCGCGCTGTTTTAAAGGTAAAATGTCCCATGTGTGTATGCGGCTCCACCGACGAACCCAAACCTGACAATGCAGACACTAACACAACTTCACAAGCTGAAACTACGGCATAGTTTAGTATTTTACTTTGATGAAAAGGAAACTCGATTTAATTTTTTTTCTTTATTGATTAAGCAATCATGCCAACGTATAAAAGCCAGAAAGTACAAAAAATGAAAAAAAAAAAAAAATTAAAAAAAGCAATTATCTTTTAAAAGATACAAAAATGTAATAAAAACATATTAATTTAAAGAAAAATAAATATAAATATGAAATTAATTAATTATTTGTTTTATTGGAAAGCAAATCATTGTTTTATAAATTTCCATTAACAAGATGAAGACACTGAAGACAAGAAGTGTAAAGAATTTTCTAATAAAGAAACACCTTTAATTAAAACTTGTTGCAACTTTAAGGGATAAATTTTACTTTTTAAGTCTTCTATATGCTTCTTCATTTACTTTATTAAGTTGCTTTTAAAATTTCTTTAAACAATCAGTTTAGCATAAATCACGAGGCGTATTGTTATTTCGTTTCTTTGAAACCCAGATATTTTATATTAAAAGTTTTATAAGTTATCAACCTTAACTTGGCCAAATAAAGGTTGGTATACATTTTGTTTAATTTATATGCAAAATGAAGTTCAAAATAAAAATTAATTTTTTAAGAAAGCTGGAATTATAAATTTTCGAAAAAAAAAAAAATATAAAAAAATTAAAATACATAGTTTCCAGGAAAAAAAATAAAATTTAGCAATATTTCAAAATTAAACACAAACCGAAAAAATTTACCTAAAAAAAAAACAAAACAAAAAAAGATTTATTTTCTATATTAAAGAAGTCAGAGATTTATGTTCTTCAATGCAGAATATGAATACTCTTTAGCAAAAGAATTGTTAAAATGCAGATGCTTTTGGTGAGGTTCTCCATCCACTGGGCTCCCGTGCATTCTGCAATGGTTCGTTTTTATATACATATATACACAACTCTTAACGAATTAAACAAAACGAACATAATATTTGCGATCCATGAATTTTGTTAGCGCTCAATGATCGTTTACGATTTTTTTGTCATTTCTTTTTTAAACATTAAACCCTGCTTTTACTCCCAGTGCCATCGACTATGGTCTACTAAACGGCCACCAAGGTTCATAACATAGTCTAAACCTTTTTTATTGAAATAAAAATGGAATTTCTATTGTGATCTATTACCTATTGTCAAGATCTAAAAAAAACAGAAGAATTTGACATTAGCCCACCGGGGACCTTCCTGACCTTCCTCTGTTAATAATAAGCTGACCCTGCTGGAATTGTTAAACTTCATTAGCAACTCTTTTGAAACTAAAACTGACAGATGAGAACGCTTAAATTTATTTTAGCGATTGTAAACACATATTAAAAAACTACGAACGGAAAAAATTATATTCAGAACCTATTTGTGAATTTGCCGGTATTTGCTTGACACGATGTGCATCGCTTGGACATAAAAAGTTAAAAATTAAAATAAAAAGTTTTTTCTTTAAATTTTCTGTTAAATTAAAAAAAAAAAAATAATAATTACTGTCGAGTCTTTGCTCCAATTTTCTTTATGAATTTATGAATTTCTAACGCTCAGCATAAACAGCTGTTTCCTTACGAAATGTAAGATCAGTTATTTACTTTAATTAAGCCAATTCATTCAGAAAATTCAAATTCATTAAAATACAAAAATTTAACTAAATTTTCAGAAATTCAAGAAAAATTAAAAAATTCTCTAAAAAATCAATATTTCAAGCCAAAGCCATAATTTAATCGAAATTACACAATTTAATGAACATGAAATTTTTTTGTGAAAAAGCAGAAACTTAACAAAAAAACTCCATAAAAAACAAAATAACTGGCACTTGTAGATGTAAATCTCAAAAAAAATTACTAAAACAAAAAGAACAAACGAAAATACTTGCAAACATTTAAATTCACTAAACAATAAAAAATATTAAATTATTTTCTGCATAATTGCACTTTCATTTACTTTACTTTGTTGTGCAAAACAAAACACAAAAATTCTGTTGTTTTATTTGTGTTTTGCTTTACGTTCGTATGTGACAGGATATGAAGTTTGTATATGAGTGCTGTGAAGAAATTAATTCCAAATAAAGCATAAGAATCTTAAGGTATTTTTTTTAAATGTTTGTCATTTGCAGTTGGAATACAACTTTTAGACATTAACAAATTATTTCAAAATTGTCATAAATAGAATTATAAAATTTAAGTCACAGTAAGTAGAGGCAGAGGAGTATTTATGAGCTTTACTTTTTAAATGGCCCGTTGTGAGGTAAAAAATGTTTAAATTTTTAATTTTGTATCATTTTTCTATAAGAAGATTAAAATACTAAGAAATAAATTCGAGTTAAATGTGTGAAATATTAATGTTTGTTGTCGTATATATGTTCACAGTGCAGGAGAATATTTATTTTATTAAAAATGTTTAATCAAGAAATAAGATGACCCAAAGAATAAAATAGTAATTCCGTCTGCTACAGAACTTTATATGTGAAACCCTAAAAGCTAAAAAGAGACGGTGTGTAATAAAATCAAAATAAAAAATTTAAGGGTATTTTGCCGACACGTGATTTTCATGCATGTTGTCTTGTCTTTTAAACCATTCTAGGCGGACAGTTGATGCGATTGAGCTCTATATAAAACTAAATTTAAAAATTGTATAAAATCATTTTTTAAAGCGTAATAACATGACATTTTAAATGTTAAACATAAAATACTGAGAACATAAATTTAATATTAACTTTTTGTATGTGAATCAAACTCACACTCTGACGACTTATGTTTGGTACGGCGACATATGTTTGCATTTGGGTCTGATTTTGGAAAACTTTAAAAACTTTATTTATTTTGCTACCTTGGCATTTTTTGTATAAAAATTGAGTGCTTAAAAATACTAACTTTAAGAAGGTTGTAGCGAACCAGATAGTGCATTTCATTTTGTTGGTATCCAACTTCTACAGTTACTTAACAATTGTTCACAATTCACGACGAACTTAAGGTAAAATTAAAACAAATAATTTTTCCTTTTTTAATAAATTTAGAAAAAAAATAATATTTTTAAACTTAAGGAGGACTTTTAATTATTTATTTTATTAAATACTAAAATGGTCCGACTAACAATTTCCTAAATTAAAAATTAAAAAAAAATTTTATCTCACATCACTAAATTCAAATATTAATTTGTTTTCTATTTTAGCTAAAGTGTTGTTTAAAACATATTAGTACGGGGACCATAATATGGTTCTTGTAATCATGCATGTGCAATTTTTCCTCTGCGTTTTTGTTTCCATTTTTGTTTCAATTCGCTAACTTTGCGCTGTTTCCGTAACAGCGTCATTCGTGTTTGTTGATAAAAAATAACACCACTATTTTTCTCGGTCAACATTATCAGCGGGTCAGTTTCATTACGAACTTAAAAAGCACAGTATTTAAAGGTAAAGAACAAATGCATTGGGTAGATAAAAATCATATCAAAAAGTACAGCTGTAAACGAATAGATACAATTGAGTGAATCACGCAACTAAATGAAATGAATTAATTGCTACGTTCTAAATAAATAATGAAAAAACACACACCACACACACGGTGGAACATAAGCAGTAACATAATAAAAATCAAAAATATTTTTAAAGTTTATCCTTAATACTCATTTGCAACAAAATCCTTTCTTTTAAACTAACAGCTTCCGTTTCTTTTTACAATCTTTTGTTTTGCAGGGAATGGAAAGCATACCATTCACAGATTACTATGACTTTATTTGTTTAAAAAGAAGGGTACAGAAGAAACAAAGCTAACAAGTTAAACGAATTAGTTAATTGTTGAATTTTTAAAGCAAATGACCGGTCACTTAAATGAACGATTTAGTACATGTCTACCAAAAAGGCTCACAGTAAGAATACTTCTAATAAGAATACTATAATATCAAAAGGGAAATAACCTTTCAGTGCACAAAACATCTAATAATAAATGACTTAAAATTATTTGAAATTTCTTTTACCTCAATTTGATTCGTATACACACCTCAGTTGAATATAAAATTAATTAAAAGATAGTATATATTATTAATTAATATTATTATTAATATTAAAAGTTCCTTAATTATAATTAATTATATATAATTAATTATTTTTTAATGATTACTTTTAAAAGCTTCTTCTGTTTAAATCTCTTTCTACAAATATTTTATTAAATTTTCTTGGTTATTTTAATAACATCAAATAACAACAAATCCTTTTAAAACTGATATTATAAAGGAGTGTCAATGTTATATAAAATTCAAATAATGCAAGGGAAGAGCTATAAAGTATTGCTATTGTGAAAGGTAAATATAATTTTCATTTACTCCATATGGTCATGGTTATCAATGCACCTGTGACAGAATTCATGTAAATGGTACAAAAACGAGACATGGAACAAACCATACGAACATTTAGTGGAACTTTGTAATACAAATCTTTACAGGAACCAAAATAAATTAATTTGAGAAGCATTTTTGTAGATTTTGTTTTTATTAATAAATTTTTGTATTTCTTTCAATTTCAATAGGGCCTAAAGCTATCAATTCTAATTAAATTTAACACAAACATTTACTCGTAATTTAGTATTAAATAATAATAAAGTAATTTAAAATTTACATTTTTAAGTTGAGGATAATATATCGAATATAATCATTTCTATCATGAATATCTTTTCCCTCGAAATTTTTTTCTTTTTCCCTAAATTGCAGTTTTGAATAATACACACGAACAATTTTTCATGTACACAAAAAGTTCTTTATCGTGTATGATTTAATCGCTCAAAATTTGTTTACTTTTCCTTTGATTCATTTATTTAAATTTTACTGGCGAACTGCATACATGACGCAAGCTTTAATGTATTTTACTTAGAATATTAATATTATTAACACATTTTATTAATTTAAAATCAGTTACTACAGTGCAGTGCGACATTTTGCTCGGCAAGAATGAAAACAAAAAGATCTTTTGCCTGTAAATTTGTTAAGATTTTTGCAAATATTATAGAAAAGTGAAGGAAAGAATTCCTCAGCTTTTGATGAAAAATGTCATTGAATGGCAAAATGAAAATATTTATTTTGTTTAAAATTTGTCCAATGAATTTAATTAAAAAGATAATTTTATTGGAATGGTCCGTACCAATGTGTCGGGTAATATTAGGGGCTTAAAGCATCTTGTAAACGCCGACTAAAAGTTAGATTTTATCTACAGGCAAGTTCCTATAATATATTTAATAAATGGATTCTAAAAATTTTGTTTAATATTAGATTAAGTTCAATTTTACAATTTTCGTAGAGCGTATTCTTCTTATATGTGTACATTCAATGTGCAGTGAAGGGAAAAAATATTTCACGGGAAATTAATGTTACCTATTTCTACTTCAAGACGAATGAAAATTTTATAGAAACATAAATTTAACTTTTTATCCTTTTATTAATAATAATTCTTTATTTGTACTTGTTGTGAGTACAAAGGCGGCAAGGCGAGGAATAGATCAAAAAAAGTTGTAGACCTAAAGGGTGTTTTTTGAGACCGATGGAACTAACGAAATACAAGCAAAACTGCTTTCCACTTTTTGACATTTATGATCATTATACTCTGGAAAATCATCATGAGTAGATAAATGCTTGAAAAACGCTATCAGTTAATAAAGATTAAATTTTAAAATCAGTCATCAATTTGCTCAACCTAAAAACGCAAAATTGTGTTCAGCAATGACGCTCATTATTGGGTTAAAAAGTTCGCTACTAAACATAATTGGCTTAAGTAGAGTGAAAAAAAAAAAAAACAGTTCCTACAGACCCCATTACATCCCGAAAATTGTGTTTCACACACTAGTGGCATCCTTGGACTTTGTTTTTGGAAATCGGGAGTTTTTTAAGCCCGGTAGAACTCTAAATTATAAAAAAAAAAAATATCTTAAAATTAAATTTTGTTGAAAGTTTTTTTCTTATTACTTTCAGTTAACTCTGGAAAATCATTATGAAAACACCCACGCTTAAACAACGCTATAAAGCTTACTTTGATAATCAATCAACAATTCGAGCAGGTAATAGACGACTTCATTTTTTTTATGGTGCACATAATCTTCCGTCTGAGCAAGCCATCCGTCGAACTGTGGATAGATTTCGTACCACATACTCTCTAGAGGTATCGATAACACCGAAACGACGAAGGAATGTGCGTACTGAAGAGAATATCGCTGCTGTAAACGAAAGTATAGAAGAAGATGCAAATTTATCGGTTCATCGTTGGTTGAAAGACCTGGAACTCTGCCCGCGCAAAGATCTTGGCCAAAGACCATCATATGCATCGTTTTTTGGCCGTTTGGACTCTAAAGCAGTTAGTAACTGACCTGTGGTTTTATCTCCAAATTGTGTTTCGTTTGTTAATAAGCAAAATTGCCGCATATGGAGTGAGACCAATCTACAACATACCCTAAAGACTCCCTTGCAACCAGAAAAATGCACCGTTTCAACGCTGGTGGCATCATTGGACCATATTTCTTCAAAAATTAGGCCGGATGTCATGTTACGATCGATGGAAGTCATATCTGGATATCGTTACTGCACCATGATTAATCATTTTTTGTTTGAAAATACGGATGTCATTGATCCGGATGAAATGTGGTTTCAACAAGATGGCGCTACGTGCACCCTTCGAATTATTAAAATAAAAATTCGGCGATTTTGAGAAATGGACCTGTCAATGGGCCTCAAAAGTCGTGCGACTGACAGCTCTTGATTATTTCTTGTGGGGTCACGTGAAGTCACTGGTTTAAGCTGATAAATCAGAAACAATTGGCGCTTTATAGACCCACATTGTTCATGTTATTTCTGACATACGGCTAGCCGTAGTAAAAAAGTGACCCAAAATATAACGCACAGAATGCGCTTCGTCATGAGCAGCCGCAATTGTCATATGTCCGAAATCATTTTTAAATACCAATGCCATGTTCCGATATTTCGTATAAAATTTTTTTCAGTTCAATTTAATTTTTTTTGTTATTTTTTACAACTTAAATTTCTATTGGGTTTAAAAATACAACCCTAGTTTTTGGGGACGAGTTAATCTTAATAAACCCATCTGTCAATTGGTCTTCAATGTCTCGACTATTTCCTAAAGAGCAAAGTGGCTGCTTTATGCTTATAAACAAGCAACAACTGATGCGAGGTAATGTTGATTTGCAGGGAAATATTGTTCGTATTAATCGTGACATATGGACAGCAATGCTTGAAATGGTGGCCCAAAATTTAACTTCAAGAATGTACTGCGTAAGAAACACGTAGTAAAGTATTGATCTTCCAAAAACGGGAAAAAACTTTATTCAAATTTTCGTTATTTTGGAAATTAAAACCCCCTGCATTATAATTAAATAAAATAAGCTCAATCGTTATTTTGAGAGTACGTATTGCGTGCGAACTATGCATTCGGATTCAGAAGACAACATGGCACTAAAGTAAATGTAGTAAGAAATAAGTTTAAAAGAAAAACAAGTAAGAGTGCTATATTCGGCAATGCCAAACCTAATATACCCTTCACCATTCATGTAAATCTTGTTTAGTAAAAAAAAAAAAAATTGGGATGACAGAGAATAAAAAAAAATATAAAAAAAATTGAGGCTAGAGAGAGAATAAAAAAAAATTACACATAAAAATGACACCCATTAAAAAAAAATTATTATTTTCTGAAATATCTCTTCAATAGCTTTCAATAATACACATATTGATATCTTTAAAAATATGGTGTACAATCGTACTTTTGAGTGAAAATTTCAGAGGTCTATAACTAAGAAAATCTGGGTGATCGCAAAATTTTCGACTTATTTTTTTTTCCTTATTTTTTAATTTATTGTTTTAAATGATAATGAAAAATTTGAGCAGACGTGGTATTTTGTTTGGGGCCCTGAAGAGCTTGGACCGATCTTGCTGATTTTTAAAAGCAAAATTTTCGAAACTATATCTGATCGATTAGCGCATTTAAATTTTCTGTAGCTTATTTAGTACCTCGGCAAGGTTGATTTCAACGCTAACACAGGCGGAAATGGCTGAATCGACTACGTACTCAAACTTTCGGGGTCGGAAATGGATTTTGTAAAATATAAAAACGGAATGACAAACTTAAATATACTCTTTTTCCACTTTTTGTGATGAAGGGTAAAATAACAATTTTTGTATTTGACAATTTAAAAAAACTTTTTCTTCAAACTTTTTTGAAACCTTTTTTGTTAACTTCAAATTATTTTTTTGGACGTTCTAACAAATGATATCTTTAATGAAAAATTTAAAAATGCAACTTGAGTTTTGCGCACCCCATACTATTTTTGTAACAAAATCTTAAAAAATATGGAGGTGAATACAATCGTGGAGTTTTTAATTTATTTCTAATTTCCAACACATGAGTAGTTGAAGTGTGGTTGCTTTCAATTAAATAAACAATGCCATTGTACAGAAACTATATTCTCTATCTTATAGTTTGCTTTATTTTCGCTATCACTTCTTACTTTGCATTTGAAGTTAAATTTTGAATTAAATCTAGAATTGTTTCTTCAGTATCTGGATTTGAAATTATTAGGGGAACTACTTTTTTAAGAAAAAAAAAAATAATAAAAAAGAAAATCAACTATAATAAGAAAATATTCTAAAAAAAATTGTTAAGCCTGCATTTTTTAAAAATATCTAATGCTCTCAAGAGTCATCTAATTAAAAAAAAGGCATTTAGGGTGTCTTGATAGTTTTAAGTTTGATGAAATTATTTTTAAATTTTTTAAGACTGTAGGCGCTAATTTTATTGAGTCCTAAAGGGCTGCAAGAAATGCTTATGAAATATTTTTGCTATTTGCTATTTACCTGCAACGAAGAAAGCTGGAACAAATGATATATTTCTGCTAGTGTTCGCTTAAACTTTTTGAAGAGGCTCCTTTTATCTTTAAACAAGTTCAAGGCTACGAAAAGAGTTGCAACAGAAGTTTGTAAAATAAAAACCCAATTCTTTCGTATAAAAAAATTGCCAAACAAACTCTACAACAATCTTAAATTTAACAAATAAGAGTGCTATATTCGGCTTTGCTAAGTCTTGTATACCTTTTGCCATGTTTGTTAATCTAGTTTAGTAAAGTAACTCTTACAAAAAAAAAAAAAAAAAACACTGATTGAAGTGAAAAAGAAAAGAACATAGAAATTAGGCACTATATCTAAATCTACTTAAAAAATTTTATCGGCTCTTAATGGGTAAAGCATTTAAAAAAAATTTTATTACTTCCTGAAAGATCTCTTTTCAAGCTTTTAAGTGATAACCATATTGATATCTTAAAAAAATGGTACACAATCATACTTTTCTAGGGGCCTCTATAACTGGAAAAATATGGGCGAGCGCCAATTTTTTTACTTAACGTTATATTTTCTTATTTCTTAATGCTCCGTACATTTATCTTTTTTATCGGTGTTGTTTCATTAAATTAGATTTGTTCTAAATATGGAAAAATTAGAGGCAGGCGTGATATTTTTCCAGCTCTCACGAAGAACGTGGACTGATTTTTTAAGCTATCGCGGACGGACAGACGGACATCGCAGAATCGAATTCATTATGCATGAGAAATCAAAATATATATATTTCATTTAGTCGAAAAAAAATTTAATTTACCATTTTTCCATCTGTAATGAAAGGAATAAAAACGATAAATTCACATTTAAATTTCCTCTCGACGTAACGATATTATAATGCGTTCGTTGCAGATAAACTAAAATATGTAGCGGTAATTCTTAATAATGAATTAATTATCACTCGTTGCAATATTTCTTCATCATATTTTTTTATGGATGACCAATATTATTTTATTTGAACGGTCCAGCACTAAAAACTAAGAAGTCAACAGAAAATGTTTAGTTTCGTAAATCGTCTAAATGGTGGAGGGCGACTGCAAGGGTAACCAAATTTTTTGTCTTTATTTTGTGAGACATATCCATTTGTTATCAATAGAATTCAAACTGGCTGAACTCTACCAATATGATGCTATCTTTTCAGTCGCTCTGTCTCTCTCTCTCTCTCTTTCTCTCTCTCTCAGTATAGTAAAGACAGTTACATTCTTCTAATCTCTTACTTTCACTCACTATTTTTCCACTCTTTAACATCTGTAGCATTAAAGCTAATGTTGTTGTTGTTGGCGTGTGTGTATTATATATAGATGATTAAGTTTTTGGTTTTACCACTGATAAAAGGTGGTGTATGTAAATAGTATAATTAGAAAAGTGAGTTGACTCACGTTGAGTAGCCGCGATAGTTCTCTTATTAGGCATTCAAATTGAAAATTTTAGTTTAGAAAATTGTAGGGTGCAGCGCTAAATAAATTTGTAAAATAAAACATCAGATAAGATGGCGTCACAGTCCAAACCTTGACGTGACCTAAGCTAGAGAGGAGGGTAAAAACTTAAAGGTGATTTGGTTTAAGACCTTGTTTGCAAAACCAGACATTGTTAGTTCAAACTTTGCTGAAGCCAGACAATATGTGTTCTGGGTCGCTACGCTGATTTAAGAAGAAAGTTTGCAAAAAACAAAGCAACGAAAACTTCAAATCTCGCAGGAATTACAGAATATTGGCCTGTGGTATGAGTTGTAAGACTGTTAAGTTCGGCATTCTGCAATGAAGATATTGTGGTACTAACTGTACTTATGGGCATTGGAATGGCTGTGGTGGTTGAAGGCTTATGTTTTGTTAATAAGACATTCTGAGTTCACATCTCGCAGAGACTTGAGGTTTAGATACCTACAACGACTAAACGAAAGTGATTGCTAAATGACATTTTATGCATTCGAGTCTTATAGAGTCACAGAGTATTGTGGTCCCTGAAGTTGCGTAAGTTTGTTCAATTCTCATGTCTAATATACAAGCAAAAGTGAGTGCAAATTATCAAGCAAGAGCCACAGAGAAAGAAAAAATATTTTTATTGTTTTATTCCAAAACCACGCTGTCACCACATTTTTACATTTTTAATGTACAGAAAAGGAGTTTCTCAGTTTGAAAACAAACAATTTTAAATTACACTATCAGCATAATTAACCTATTTAAGCTTTCTTAACTTGATTGGAAACTGACAAAAACACCTTCCACCTGTCCTTTAAATGCTAATTAATAAAGGAGCCAAGTCATTAGAAACACAAGGGAAAAGTAGAATTGTTCAATTTTTCGTTTGGAACCGACCTATTATTTTGTATTCTACTTATGTTTTCTTTTTTTTATTTTCTTTAAATTGTATCTATTTAAAATTGGATATCTACTAAATGCATATATTTATACACATCTTCAACTATCTTTTTATGCATGTATTTTGCTAAATTGCTTGAAACAAAAAAATATTTTTCAATTTAAATTTAACAAAGAAAGTTTTTGTGTTTTTTATTTTTGTTTGTAGTTGTTGGTATTTTTATTTTCATACTATCATACATTGATAATGTGAGTGGTTTAATTCTGAACAGTTTCTAGCATAAAACAGGAAAAAAATTACAAAAATGAAAATCATTTAAAACAACGGTCTGCTAAACACTTGTAGTTAAATCCACCGTACAAACGCCAAACAATAAACTTTGATATCAAACGAAATTAAAAAACAATTATAAAGAATTGATGATTATTTAAGGATGTATAATGTTTTACAGTTAGAGAACAAGCAAAATTTATTTCGGTTTTATTTTTATACTTTTAAGTAGACAAAAACAGGTTTTTTTTCTAAATAAAAAAAGCAGTACACAAGATTTAAGACCATTATTTCTTTTTTTGTTGTTGTTAATTATGTGACTGTTATTAAATTATAAAAATATAATTGAAATTTTAAAATTATTTATTACAAAGAAAAGCGTACAGCTAAGTAAACAAACATTTGAGAATAAAAAATAGAACTTTCAATATTTGGATAAAATCAAACTGTTTATTATAAAAAATTTTATCAAATACTTTGTTGTTGCCACGAATTTATCTTTTGTATCATCTTTGAAGGCGACTATTGTGTAAATAAAATTAAATTTGTACAATTTGAAAATATTGAGACTAGTGAAAGATATTTGAATAAGTTCTTTAACGGTGTAGAAAAGGTGTTTTATAGAAGTCAACCCTTTCAGTTTAAAAAAATAAAGCAAATTTTAATTTATTTTAATTGGAAAAATTTAACAATTTGAATTTGAATTAAGAAACAAATTTTTTGTGCTTAAAAAATCAATCAATCAAAATGATGATTTCCGGCAGCTTTCCACTGCAGCTGTTCATGGCTGGCCCCATAGAATATTATAGAGAAGTCTAAATTTGTACGATCTTGAAGGCCAATTAGCAAGTACATTTCTCGAAATCAGCTTGATTTCAATAAGACGAAGGTTGCGTTCGACGTATGAAACGTAAAGCCATTCTGTTAAGAACATATTTCGCCCGGTTTAATTTTAAAACGGCAACGTTAAGATATATTAAGTGATTTTAACAGTAAACTTTTCTGAAATTAATGAGGTCTGCTCGCTTTTTTTGTGATTGATTTCACTTTCTATGCGCAAATTTTGTTCAGTAGTTTGTTACTTTAAGCCTTTAATGGTCCTTATGATAAGCATTTGAGTGCAGGCTGATTTTTAAAGTAAAACTCAATAATTTGCTTAAGTGTCAACCAATGATGATTTTCCAGAGTATAAATGTACTCAGTATGACAGTTCGTTTGACAGTTAACACTTTCCTTAGTATTGGTCTACGCCATTCGACGTTGATCGTAATTAACAGTTAAATTTTACTAAAATTTTGATCGATATCAAGTGCCGTAATTTAACCCTTAATATTTTAAAATATTTAATGGGCGAACTATCTTAAATGTTTAGCATGGATCTAGGAGCTATCCACATAATAAAATGTAACTGGTGGTTTTTTACATTCGTAATAACAATTTTGGGAAATTGTGAGATTTTCGACGTGACTTACTTGACTTTATTAAGCAATTGGCGATATTGCTGTTAAATTTTTTTTACTATTTTTCAGGTCAATTTTAAAATTTTTTATTTGAAATTTTTTTTGACTTAATGACTTAAATTAAAAAAATATGTAAGTTGTAACCAAAGAGTAAGACAAGTCTAGACGAAAATAATTTGTTTGCTTTGTCTAATATTTTCTTAATAATAGAAGATATCGAAACCTATAAGAAAAATAACTATTTTTTATTTTTTTCTAGAAAAACTTACAAGCATTAAATCTTTGGAATTATGCATCATTTAAGTTTAAGCTAAGTTGGTCCGTTCGTGCCTAAGCCGCAAAGCCACTAAGATATGGTTTATTAAGCCTGACTTTTTCTAAAGTATTAGTGCGTTATTAATTCTTTGTTGTGTGAAAGGCTAACTTTCATTACACTCAGATGTTATGATAATAGTTATGTTTTAAACTTTAAGGTTTTTCAAAGACTGTACATGCCATTTTGGAATGGTAAATGAATTATAAAATAGCAACTTGAAAAACGAATTATTTTGACAAAAATCTTTTTGAAGAATAACCGAAGGATTCTTATTAAAAAAATTATTATTCGTTTTTAGAAGAAAGAAGAAACCAAAAACAGAAGTTAGCTGTCGGAAAGCAATATATCTCATGATTATCCTAGAATTTTAAAAACAAAAAAATATCATTGTTTATCTAATCTTACGATATCCACTAAACATATTACACATTGCAGATTATATACGTATTTTAACTTGAGGTATTTTTAACTACTAAACTATGACACTTTTTAGGACTTGTGATATATCATTTTCTCTTTAAAATTACTTATTCGAAACCAGGTCAATTATTTATTGCTTTTGAGCCTACTGGACTTAATAATATTTGAGCCATTAAATACAAATAAAATAATTTTGTTAAGTAACAACTCGCTATAAAAGTCGTTACTCGAATATTTTTTATTTAATTTACGGCCTAAATACACAAATCGTGAATCAATATGATACTAAAACAGCATCTATAATTTTGTGAGGAAACAAGTATGAATGATTAAAAATTGCATTTGAGGCCACACCAGAAGTTGTTACAAAGCGTAAAAACAAATGTGCAAGATGAGTTACAGATAGAACAACTAAGTAATGCTTTGCGTTGTGTGCGAACAGCCTAAGGTAGATAGACGCGAAGAATGCTGATGAGGGATGGAGCGATCCAAATGGTTAACAATGTTCTCTCTTACAATTTTTTTAAACTAAAATAAGAATGAATTTAAGCCAAAATTTATTTTATTGCATCAAAACATATTACAAAAAACATATATTAATGTTGGTCGATATGAAATACAAAAACCTCTTTTTAGAATTTTTGTTTGTCTGTTTGTGTTTGCATTACGTAAAAACTTCTAGACAGATTTTAATAAAATTTGTAAAGTAGGTGTAGAATTATGGTTTGAATATATGGTTTGTAAAAATAAGTCATTTCGTAGATAACATAGAAATACAAATATAAAAGAACACAGTGTTACCGATAAAATAGCACTTAAACAGTTGTCGGCATAATTTATTTTTGTAGATAGAAAATTTTAAACGCTTCTAACAGAACTCTACAATAAATATTTAAAAACAAATTCCTGAATTTGAATTTTCTTATGAAATATTTTTTCCAGAATTTTTTTGTGTTAAAGAACCAACACTTATAACTCTAAGTCACTTTGCGCGACTCAGAATTGTTATGTTTCTAAGCCATTACATATTATTTCTTTACATTTTTTATAAAAATTTTTAAATTGTTTTATTAAGCAACATGTTTTTATTAACTATTGTAAACTTAAAACCTAAATCTTATATATATTAAATTAAATAATCTCTAAGTTATCGTGTTTGTTATCCTGAACAAATTATTAAAATCTTAGTTCTTTAGGAAACTTCACACAAAAATTTTAAATATACTGAAGATTATTGTCTGAGCATTAAAGACAAAAATCAAAGTTTAAGCAACAACAATAATCTACACTGATTTTATTTCTAAGAAATAAGAGTTTTGCAGGTATCGTGCTTTTTATAATCAACTTATATATTTTATATAAAAGAACCAAAAAAAAGTCAACCTCTTACTGCAAAATTGTCAAAAAAGAGTTTTTCTCTAACTTCATATTAAAGCTGTAGAAAACATAAAATTTTCTCTGCATTAAAGTAACTGAGGGCGTATGATTGCTTTTATTAGCAATTGATAGTAATCATACGTTCTGTGATGATATTGATACTTTTTTTCTTGTAAATCTTTTAATCTCTTCTAAGTTGCACAAATATCAATTTAACTGACACTTTTGACAATATAAAATACCCACAATGTTTGTAATAAAAAATGTATTTTTTTTTTGATAGTCAATTTCAAATTAAATAACATCAAGTTCTACTTACACTTCTACGACAGATTCAAATGTTTGTTATTCTTAACGTACATATTTGACATTGCACTTATGAAAATAATTACATTTTCGTTAATATTTTTATTCTTGTTACATTTTGCAGTCAAATTGGATTTTGCTTAAAGTAAATATTTAACATTTACACAAAATTACTCAACCAAAATATCAAGGGCCATGCAGCAGAAGAAATGAAAAATAAAAAATAAGATAAAAGTAAAGGAAGGGAAAATAAAGACGTATCAACAGACATAAAGTTAACAAATTGAGTAAAGAATATTAAAAAAAAAGAAATTAAATTACAGGCCAATTGTATAAATTGCATGTCAAAGGCAAGAACTATATAAAATTTTTAAAATCATAAATAGATAAAATTATTTATTAACCAGTCTATTATAGTAAAAAATAAATAAAATTTAATTTACAGCAATTGTTGGCTTTTGGATTTTAATTTTAGAAAATGTGTAAATTTTATAGGATTTATAATCAAATTCTTTGATTTATTAATGACATCACATAAAAGGGAGAGATTTTAAAGGTTTTTAATACAAATAATAGTAAATAAAAATAAGTTAGTTTTTAATGAAATAATAGCTTTCTTCACTCAGCATTTGTTTAAATGAAAAAAGCTGTCAGTGCGCACTGAATGTAAATAAGAAGAATAGGCTCTACAAAAATTTTTACTTTGAAGTTAAAAATAAATTTTAAGTAATGAAACGACAACTTTGTTATAAAAAGGAGAACATAAGCAACATCCAACTGTTGGGCTGCTATGAATCCAGTAAAATACACGGGAAAACTTTTAACAGCAATTAAGAGTATTGCATTCAGATTGAAACTTAATAAAGTTTTTTATTGATTCAATCAAATAATTAATTAAAAAGTTAATACAAAATTTATTAAGCAAATAATTAATTGAATAAAAAAAGTATTAAATAAAAAATATAAGATAAAAATTAA
Source organism: Cistogaster globosa (assembly GCA_937654795.1). Taxonomy (NCBI): domain Eukaryota; kingdom Metazoa; phylum Arthropoda; class Insecta; order Diptera; family Tachinidae; genus Cistogaster; species Cistogaster globosa. Next base: position 45,018,419 of record OW569403.1, on the reverse strand, counting down.
TTTTTGTTATCAAATTAATTAAAAAATTTTGAACAAACTTTCGTGATACACTGTTAAGCTTTTCTGTAGACCTTGCCTTAAGGTCAACCTCTCTGCTCTGTATCCATATTTTTCAGTCATACAGTGGCGAGAAAAAAAAAGGAATAAAAGTCTGGAACTTCTAAACTATTTACCCGATTTTAATGAAACAAACTGCAATTTATAAAGGAAGTTTTTCGCCCATTGCATTTAGATACACCCTGTTTCAGTACAGAGTAGTATCAAAAGGCGTCAAGGTAGGTAAATTTTTCTTTCCTGAAAATCCCCTACCCAGACCTCATGCGCTGGATGTCTACAAAATTTGGCCAGTTACTGAAAATAAATCTTTATAGAATAGTTGGTTATAAAACGAATGAAAAGCAGCGTGTAATTTTTTACAGTCTCGAATATTTAGATTTTTGTTAAAAAATTTCCATTATTCGAACAATGCTGACTGTACGGTGTTTCCCAAAAGAATTCCATAAAATCACATTAGATCGATTACCCAAGGCTTCATCGAAAAGAAAAATTTAAAATTCAATAAATTTACTAAAAAACGTTGAAAATCTGCTTAAAAACCTGAAAGTATTTTTTAACCATAATTTCACTTTTTTTTAACTTTTAATGAAGTTTTAAATTAAAAAAATTATTACCACTACCATAGTGACTTCAAGGTTATTCCTTATAGTATTGGATTTTTAAATCTGTTTTTAAAATACTTCTATCTTGTATTACAGGTGAAAAACTTAAAAAACAAGGTAAAAATTTTTTATTTTCAATTTAAAAGTCGATTTTCTCTAAAAGTACAAAAGATATAAAAATCCAAGCACGTTTTTTCTTCATCTAACCACGCAGATTACTTAAAATAAAAAAACCTTTGAAATTGGGTCACTTTTGACGCCCTGTGTTAAAACGCTGTTCGAAAGGAACAGGGACCTCTTTTAAAATATGTGCCTACAAGTAAATCTCAGCATGGAACACAAAAACAAAATGAAAAAGAAATATTTGTTAAAGTTTAAAATCACAAAAGATTCAAATTAAAAAATGATAAAAAAATTTGTTTTGTTTTCCATGTAAAGTTCGCTAACGAAAAATTATTTCATGATAAAAAGTTTGAAAAAAAAAAATTATTTCCTTAATATTTGCACTGTCCAGCAAATAAACTAATAAAAAACAATACACAGATTTATTTACTTGTAAAATGATTGAGATTATTGGTGAAGCAACACGTTATCAAAATACAAATGCTAAATTAAGAATCTTCTAAGCTGCTTCTTTGGGTACAAAAAAAATAAGAATAAAAATTTGCAGACACATTTGCCGTGTATTACAGTGATTTCGAATATCAAGCCGAGAAAACAGTTCATGTTGAAAATTAAATTTTTCACAAGCAAAATATATGAAAGTAAGCAAGATTTGTGCAAATATATGCAAATGCAGTTCTCTATTTATACAAACGAAATAAACTTCATAAACAGCAGCAGAAGCAGCAGAAGCATTAATGTGTTTATTCACTTTTTTCTTGTATAAAAATTAAAATATTTTGTAAAGATGTTTGTAAAGATTTCCAAAAATAATTTGTATAAATACGAGTACAATATGCAAAAATTTATACAGAGCTTTACAAGGTTGTTTTACAAGCTCGTTTGTTAGCATTTGTATCAGCATTGGAAGCCAAATATCCCAGAGGTAAATTTAACGAGTATAAAGCCGTTCTAGGGGGCCTCTTTAATCCGTTTTCTTCCTGTCGCAATTTACACTCATATATTTTTTACACAAGTTTTCATTGCTAAGCAGGCATTACAAACTCACTTCCGCTGGCGGTTATTTTAAAATTCTTCCCAAAAACCATCTACCAAATGGCTATCAATTTAATATCATTTACTAGGGTTTCAGTAGCAGACCTATTAAGAGGTCTTGTAATAAAGGCTTTTCAAAAAGTTTTTTAATAAAGAAATGTTAAAAAGTCTATGAATGATATGGCTAAGCAGTCTCAGTCATTTCTAAGCTGATTTTGAAAATTTGTCCCTTTTTGAAGGGTTTTGTTCCGTTTTAAGAACAGTTCATAATTTTAAAAATTAAAGGGTGTCCTCATACAACATACATGTTTTTTAAAAAGTATATTATGAACCGTAAACTGATTCTCATTATAACTGATTGCCACTATATTTCCCAAAAGCAAAAAGTAATTGAAAAATAAATGTAATAAGTAAAGGGTGTCCCCATAGGGGACATAATGTTATTTATATAGGCCTATCTTCTGAAAGGTTGTAGAAAAACACCATAATAATAACAAGTATAAATTTTCCATATTATAAATTAAAGGGTGCTCCAAGAGTTCATTTATTTGATGTTTTTTGACCAGATGTAGAAAGACGGTTAAAAAGTTTATTATAAAAAAAGAACAAATATTGGATTTGGAAATTAAAGGGTGCACCTGTAGTTTATTTAATTAGATGTACTTGACCAAACTGTTAAACAGTTGTAGACGGACTCTTGATATTTACAAAGAATCTGTATTGCTAAGTCTGCAAAAAATATGAAATTTGTAATGCAACGTTCTTAGGACCACCAAATCCATCGTCAGCATTCTTTGCGTCCATCACCTTGAGCTGCGTATATTGTAAATATCATCCATTTAACCAACTAATCAATATTAATTTGGTTGGACGAAATTCACACACAACTCAAAGCATTTCTTTGTTGTTTTCTTTACAACGCGTCTTGTACCTCTATTGCAATTTTGTACTACACCTTCGGTATAGTCACGAAAATGCAAATTTTTATTTTTAATCATTCATACTTGTTTCCTCTTACATTCTGCCAGCGTCTAATTTTTCTTGTTATCTTTGAAAAACGTCCGTATACATTTGAAAAATAATTTTTCTTTAAAAAAAGTTAAATTCAAAAATTAACTGAAGCCGAAAAAGTAAATTTTAATTGACTAATGAAAATCACGGGGTCAACCCCTGGCTGGCAAAAAATTAAAAATTAAAAAAAAAAATTTTAAAAATTACTATTTTTTTTATTGATTTTAATATTACGGGATATTATTTTAAATTACATAAAAAAATAAAAAAAACGACGTCATGCGGCACTTCTAAATAAGTGTAAAATAAAGCTTCAGGTATGGTGAGATTACTCAAATATTTAAGCAAAAAGACGTTACCACTAAATTATGGAAAAAATGTTTGTACTTTACAAATATTTATAAAGAAATATATTTAATATACTAATGAATTAAAAAGTAAGATACCAAATTTATTGTTATTATAAATCATTAATAGTAATGATTTGTGTTTCAAAAATATAGAATAAACATTTGTAAAATAAGTGGTTACGCATTTTTAGATAAATATGTGACTAATCAGACTGCACCTTAAGTTTCGTAATAATTAGTAAGTCAAAATAGACCTAAAAAAAGGCCTTAAAAAAGAGTAAATTAAGAATGACTCATGTCTTCTCATGCATATGTATGCATTCACATGCAAAACAATTGAGTTTCAACTTCAGAAGTGAATACTACAAAAAGTACCAATCAGTTGATATCTGCACAATTTACATTTTTCTACAAAAAGGGAAGAAATAGTTAAGAAATCATGTTTGTAAAATTCATACTTTGGCTTGAAAGGATTTCATATTCTTGTGATGAAGCACCCACATCATCATTGTGACTAATATTGTCATTCGTATCAACATTCAAAACTTAAAAAAGTCAATTAGTTAAATTGTATATGACACTCAATTAAAATACAGTGGAAAATGGATTTTTAAGATTATTAACTAAAGCTTCTCTTCTAACCTCAATCATTTACTAGATATGTGTCGAAATGAAGTTAGAGATCTTGTAAGAATAATATTTATGAAACATTTTTAGGATGCTGTTGTGACAAAAATATTTTTTAAGTTAAATAAATAAAAATATAAATATTAGCATTAAAGATATCTACAGCGGAACTACCGCCTTCATTCATTGAAATTGAGAAATTTTAGTTTAAAATTAAGGAAAATTTATTATACAATTTTTAATCAAAAAACATTTTTCCAAATTAATATAGATGTCATCAGTGGAACTACACTATTTCTTTAGAAATTAAGTGCTTCAAGTTGAAGTTAAGAAAATTATAATTAAAATTGAGAATGTTTTTAATTTATTTTATTATATAATTTTTATCGAAATCAATTTTAGGGATTTAATGTTTAAAATGTGCCTAAATTTTTAAAATATTTATAATATAAATTTACAGAAATTTATTACTGATGGGATAAACTACACAATTCCACAGTGACTAATTTCTTCTTAATGGAAAGCTATAGCTGCCTACACAAGAGGACTGGTGTTCCTAGAATATTCCCACTTTGTTATAAGAAATTCTGTTGGTAAATTAGAGTACTTCGTTTTTAATATTTCACATGGGCAATGCACTTTCTTTACGAAGTTACGAATATTAACCATAGTTTAATTTGGTAACTGTAACCGGTAGCACCTTAAAATTTTGTTCAAAAAATTTTTTCATTAATATGCATTATGTAGCGAAAGATTGGCCGGATTAAAACAGTGGGCGTGGTACCTCAAAAAAAAAAAAATAAAAATTATTCCCATATAGCTAGAGAACTAGACTCTTAAAATATTGTACCGGCAGCCCTCTTATCAATATACATGGTTGTTAAGAGAAACGCAGACAAGATAAGAATAGTGGGCATGGTACCTCTTATACAAAGTGAAAAATTATCATATCGTATCTAGAGAACTGTAATACTTATAGCCTGGAATTTTTTTAATAAAAACTTTTTTATAAATGTGTACAGTCTAGCAAAATACTGTATGGATCGGAACAGTGAGCGTGGTAACTCCCACATAAAAAAGAAAGGTGTCTTCGTTTTCGAACAGGTTAATTTCGAACAGGTTAATTTCATATAAATGTGCGTAATAAAAAAAAACTAGTTGAACTGGAAGAGTGGTCTTGGTGTGATTATTCCCTTTGCGGTAGCAAGGCACACCAGGAATAGCTGGTGTTACATGCTTATAAATTTATTTAAAAAATCTTTTTAATACAACATAAAATTTTCTCAATTTAAAATGAAAATATATCCATTTAATACAGAATTATTATTAACTTGAGTTAAAATTTTTAATATAAATTAAAAAAAAAAATAAATAAATAAAAATAATTTTTTCAAGTTAAAAGTTTAGTTTGGAATTTTTTAGATTTTAAATTGAAATTCTCATTTATGATTTAAATTTTATTAAACTCATTTTCAAATTATTTAATTTTAATAAATATTTGTTTAAAATAAAACTATTTATTTAGATTGTTCTCTAGGCAATAAAAAAACAATTGCCTAGAAAACAATCTAAACATTTTTAAATTCTAAAAACCTTTTTTATAAAGGAAAGTTATTTTACAATGAATGTGGTCATTTTTCAAAGAAAGCAGGACAAATTAGACACCAGCATAATGTAATGCTGCTCTTACTGGACCACTACATCTTTCATCAGCATTCTTTTCATTTATTTACCTCATTTTAGAAATTAAGAAAATGAAATCACCAATAAATTTTAATTTACTTATGTATATCCACATTTCAACTCCAAATTTCAAAAAAAAAAAAAAAAAAAATTCATTAAAGCTGTAAAAATATTTAGCTACTCGAATAAATCCAGGCAGAGTGAACTGATAACCTACCACATCTTAGTAGTATTGCTTTAAAACTTTCGCCAGATCAAAGTAGGGGGTGTTATTCACTGCATTAAAAGTACCTTCAGAGAGGTACTCCATTGACCAGATTTACTTAAGAGAATCACCAACCCTGTCATGGTAATTATATATAAAAACTAGAAGTCAAAATATATCCAGAGTTCACTTTACTAAATTAAATCAAAGTTCTAGCAGAGAGAAGAAAAAATTAGGTGCCTGATGCCAAATGCAGTAAAGGCAAGCCTAATAAAGGCTGATATAAAATTTTTAAAATTTAAAAAAATGCTTTACCCGTGAAGATCCAACGACATTTTCATGTAAATTTTTTCAATGAATTGAGTTTTTTATCTTATTTTTTCATTTTTTGTCACCCCATAATTTTTTTTTTCACTTAACTAGATTTACATACATAGTGAAGGGTGCTTAAGATTCAGCATAGCCGAATATAATACTCTTACTTGTTATTCTATAAATTTATTTTTTTATATTTTCAAATCATTTTGCTTTTCTTATCTCTACCAAAAGTTTTAAACTTCTTTAATGCATTTCTTAAATTTTTAATCGACCTCAAAAAAAAAGAAAGGATTTATATTCGTCTGCAGTTTTTTTTTTTGTTGGTGTCTACAGCACTCAGCCATTTTGAAACCGATTTGAACAACATTTTCTTTTGTTGGTAACTTTGTATTAAGTATGTACATAATGGCAACACTTCAACCCAGTAGCATATTTTTTTTTTTCAAATTACTTTTAAACTTTTGTTCTTTACGATTTGTATGAGTCGAATAAATATTGTCGATGAAGACGGCTGTGTTTTATTTGTTAAAAAAAACTAAAAAATTTTCAACAAAGGTTATGAGCCCAGTTCGACGCAGTTAAATAGAAAATATATATTTATAAATTGTGTCTGTGTTTGCGTTAAAAAAAAATAAGAAAAATGAATTCTGTAGCGAGTTTAGAAAAACTGAACGGGGAGAATTATGCTACATGGTCGATTCAAATAAAGAGTTTATTGGTAACTTTGGATCTGTGGGATGCTATCCAGAATGTATGTCCAACGGAACCGGATAAACAGGCTACCTGGAAAGTAATGGATCAGAAGGCGCTTGCGATGATTAACTTAAGTGTCAGGCCCGGAGAATTAATACACATTAAGGATTGCACAACAGCAAAGGGTGCATGGGATTCCTTAGGTGGGCTGTATAAAGCAAACACGGCATGCAGAAAGGTCAACCTCTTCAAGAAATTGGTAAGATTTAAAATATCTACGGCTGAAAAAATCTCTACGCAAATTGGTGAGTTTCGTGGCATAATTGATGAATTGAAAACCATAGGCATTGCTTTAAACGAAGACTTTGTTGCTATACTATTGTTATGTGCGTTACCAGAAGAAATGGAAAGTTTTGTTGTTGCCATTGAAAGTAGAGATGGTTTGCCTGGCGTTGAGCAATTAGTCTCAAAAGTTCTAGAAGAGGAACGACGCCAAGGGGAGAAAAACAACATAACGGATGCTCGTGTTTTTTCAGCTAGTGAAAGACATAAAAATGAAAAAATAAGCAAAAGTAGGAACAAATTCAACAGAAAAAATATTCGGGTTGAAAGGGACAATAAAGGCAGTAATATTAAATGCTACAAGTGTGGACAAAAAGGTCACATTCGCGCACAATGCAAAGTTGATGGTGGTGAATCTGTCACGTCGGTGTTCTACGCAATAAATAAACAGCTAGATAACGATGTGCAGTGGATTCTAGATAGTGGTGCTTCGTCGCACATGTGTCGCAGCATAAAATTGTTTTCATCATTGCAAAAGCAAAAACAAAAAATTGTTTTGGCATCAGGCGAAACGGTACTTGCAGAAGGAAAAGGGACAGTATTATTAACATCTGACTACATGCGTATTAAACTTATCAACGTCCTGTTTGTACCCGGTCTGCACTCGAATTTTTTGTCTGTTAGCGAATTTATAGAAGCTGGTCATACCGTTTATTTTTCAAAAAATTATGCTAACATTAGAAGCAAGGAAAACAATAAAATGATGCATGCTGCAAAACAAAATGGTATCTTTATTGCTATCCTTAAAAATGTGACGTCGGCAGAGAGTGTGTCTGGTGCAGTAGCAGAAAATGAATTTTTTAAATGGCATTCAAGGTTTGGTCATTTAAACACTAAAGATTTAAATTCATTATGCAGCAAAAATATGGTGAGAGGGTTGAATTTGAAATTGCCAAAAAATTTTCAATGTTTTACTTGTGCTGTTGGAAAAATTACTGCAAAACCGTTTAATAGTTATTCACAAATTAATACAAAAGCAGTGCTGGAATTAGTACATACAGACTTATGTGGACCGTTTAGAGTAAAATCTCAAGGCGGTGCGTTATATATGATGACATTTACTGATGACTATTCACGATATGTTTTCACATATTTCTTAAAACAAAAGTCAGATGCTTTTGATATTTTCATGCAGTTTGTTGCGATGGCAGAGAAACAGAGTGGTCGTAAATTGATGCAGTTCAGGAGCGACAATGGTAGGGAATATTTAAATTCCAAGTTTAGAGACTACTTTCAGAAAAACGGTGTAGTGCATCAGACAACAGTGAGTCACACACCACAGCAGAATGGTATAGCTGAAAGGATAAATAGAACTCTGGTTGAAATGGCTCGCTGTATGTTGCTCGAATCTGGACTACCTCAAAATTTATGGGCGGAGGCTATCAACACTTCTACTTATATCCGAAATAGAAGTCCAACAAAAGTTCTTGGCGAGATGACTCCTTACGAGAAATGGCACAAGAAAAAACCATCCGTAGCACATTTAAGAACCTTTGGATGCGATGCTGTAGTTTTAAACAAAACTGGTAGAGTAAGTAAATTAATGCCTAAAGGAATAAAGATGAAGTTGGTGGGTTACGAATCTACATCGAAGAGATATCGTTTGTATGATTCAACAAAGCATCAAATTGTGACAGCGAGAGATGTAATATTCTTTGAGAATTCTTTTGAAAAAATACCAATTGAAGAAAATTCTGGCGAAGAGTTCCATGTGAACATATTCCAACCCATTGATGAATTCGAAAATACTTCGAAGGGAGATGAAGAACATTCACTAAATGATTCTTTTGAAACGGCAAGTGAAGAGGAAATAGTCAATGTAGATGATATGAATGACGAAGATGATGAAGAACTCTCATCGGACGATATAGTTAAAAGGGGTCGTGGCAGACCAAAGCTTATTTTAACAGGAAAACGTGGACGTCCAAGAAAGCAATATGCATCAGCTCCTGAAATTCTAAATTCTATACTAGAAAACCCCAAGGACTTATCAGAAGCATTGAAATCAAAAGAAGCTTCAGAATGGAAACGTGCTATGGAATGTGAATATAATTCATTGAATAAAAATAAAACCTGGGAACTTGTCGATCGACCAAAATCAAAAAATATCATTGGATCTAAGTGGGTCTTCGCCATTAAGCGTAAGCCAGATGGGTCGGTGGAAAAATATAAGGCGAGATTGGTAGCCCAAGGGTGCTCCCAGAAATTCAATGTGGACTACCGGGAAACTTTCGCACCTGTTGTTCGTCACTCAACCATAAGAATGATACTGGCGCTGGCAGTGGAATATAAATTGTTATTAAAACATGTTGATGTTGTGGCAGCATACTTAAATGGCAACCTTGAAGATGAAGTCTACATGGAACAACCACCGATGTTTCAAAATTCTTCTTATCCTGACAAAGTATGTAAATTAAATAAAGCTTTGTATGGTCTACGTCAAGCAGGAAGAGAGTGGAATAGAAGGGTGTCAACCATTCTTCAGGAAATGAAGTTCCAAAGATGCAAAACGGACAATTCTATTTATTTTCGGAGAAATGCTGATCGTATAAACATCATTGCGCTATATGTGGACGACATGATAATAGCATCATCAACGCAAGCTGATATGAATGAGATAATAACTGAACTTAATAGCCATGTTGAAGCCGAAGATCGCGGACCGATTTCTTTTTATTTAGGCTTGGAAATAGAGCGAGAGGGCGATAGGGGTCCCATAAAAATACATCAGAGAAAGTACACACTAGAATTACTCAAGTCTTGGAAAATGCATAATGCTAAGCCAGCATCAACACCGTGGCCAAGTGGATCTGTCCTAAAGAAGTGTGAAGATAGCAAGTGTAAACAAATAGTTCCTGAATATCAAAGTTTAATTGGCAGCCTTATGTACCTAGCGATTATATCTAGGCCAGATATTTCCCATGTTGTTTCGAAACTTTCGCAGTTTAATTCTCACCCCCATGAGGAGCACATGCAAGCAGCGAAACACTTGTTAAGATATCTAGTGAAATATCCTGATAGAAAAATATCTTTTACCGGAAATAGCCCCATACTTTCATGTTTTACGGATGCTGACTGGGGATGTGACTCATGTGATCGAAAATAATATTCAGGATTTGTAATGTTTCTTTCGGGTGGTCCAGTTGCGTGGGAATCCAAGAAACAAACTGTTGTGGCCCTGAGTTCTATGGAGGCAGAATATGTAGCACTTTGCCAAGGTAGCAAAGAGGTAATTTTTGCAAGAAGTTTACTTCGTGAAATGGGTTTTGAGGAAAACATCACGCATCCTACTATTGTCTATTGCGACAATCAAGGAGCGAACTTTATGGTTAAAAACCCAGCCGTGCTTAAACGTAGTAAACATATCGATATTAGGTTCCACTATATTAGAGATAGGTACAACGATGGATCAATTGACGTTGAATATGTGCCATCAGATCATAATGCTGCTGATATCTTCACTAAGGTATTAACCAAAGAAAAACATGCCAGTGCATGTAAACTTTTAAATATGTAAATTATTTTTTAATGTAATGTGTTTTTATTAAATCGTTTAATGTAAATGCACTTGGGTTGAGCCGGGGTATGTTGGTAACTTTGTATTAAGTATGTACATAATGGCAACACTTCAACCCAGTAGCATATTTTTTTTTTTCAAATTACTTTTAAACTTTTGTTCTTTACGATTTGTATGAGTCGAATAAATATTGTCGATGAAGACGGCTGTGTTTTATTTGTTAAAAAAACTAAAAAATTTTCAACATCTTTAATTAAATTGCGATGCTTAAAAATTAGTTTTTAATTTTTAAAATTAAAGAGTGTATAATTGAAAAAGATTAAAAGGTGTCCCACGAGTCGTATATCCCTTGAACAATATGGGACACTCAGAAATTTATTTTTGTTCAATGACTGATACATGCAGATATGAAGAGAAAACATTGAGTTCCTGTAGATGTAGAAAAGCAGTAATTGAGTAGTTGCTATTAAAGGCGAGATCTTTATAATTTAAATATGAGGTACGTCGCTTAGTGCTAAAACTCTAGCTGCTCTTTGTGTTAGCAATAGCTTCTAACCATTCGCTAAAATGGTAAATGATGCTGCTCAATTTAATATCATTTAAGGGGTTACAAATATTTACTCCCTGATAACCTGATACTCCTTCATCAAAATTATAATTTTTCTATTAATTTTGTTCAACTCATCACACTGTACAACTAATAATGCATAAAAAATTTTTGAAAGTTTATTCTTTTAACAATTGACACTTGTGATGTGATTTGTTAGTAAAAACACACAACATTCATAAGAACAAGTGCAAAATTATTATTTTCAGGTTTTAAACTAAAAACAAAAAGAAAGTCAAAAAAGCTAAAGAATTAATAGAAATACAGACTGAATAAAACTTTACAAGGGGGAGAATGATAACAATGTGATGACATGATACAATTGTCTTTTAACTAATGAATTATTAAAATACATACATATTTGATTAGAAACAATTTGACATTGATTGCACAATCATAAATTGGAATTTACTTGAATTTTTCTTTTCTTTTCTAGTTTTTTTTCTTAGAAAAACTTAGAAGATTTGCGGCACATAAAAACCAAATAAAGCAAGAATTCTAAATGATAAATTCTTACCCTTTTTGTTTAGAAGTCAATGAATGAATGATACTAAAAAAAATATTTTGATTTATGCAGTTTTATTTTTGTTTCTATCGTTTTCAATTAATCAGATTCGTTACTTTTGGCTGCTGTTAATATGAAACGAATTTGAGGGGCAGAATTTGTTTTTATTACAAAAGTTTTAAAAGTTAGTTGTTGTATTTGTTTTATTTTTTGTAATCAACAGAAAATGTATTTACTAATGAAATGTCAATGAAAAAGTTAATAAAATAAGATTTTTTAAAGCTCTCCTCCTTCTTTTCCGTTTAATTGTTGAAATAGTATTTAAGACTTTTTCAATGTAAGTGAAATTAAAAAGTTTTTATTTTAATAAAAATAAAAAATTAATTTAAATGAACATAAAATGGTTTGAACCGTTTTTTTTAATGAAACAGATATTTGTATTCTCAAAGAATTAAGTGACAAAGAAGATAAGAATTATAGTGAAGCAAATCGTGAAATTTACACTTCTGTGTCTGCCATTTTTGTATGGGTGTTCCTGGTATAAAACCTTATGAACTATAGTGGCATTTTTCTCACAATATGAATTTAGTCGATGAATGGAAAATTTAAAAATTTGTTTTTCCTGAAGCAGAGAAGTCTTAGATTTCTAGTAAAAAAAAAAAAAAAACAAATGACGTAGGTTACCAGATCATTCTTTACTATAAATATGTTGATGTTTTTAATCGCCTACAAATATAAACAGTAACTTCAAGCGGTATGCCAGTATGAACCAAAATGTTAAATAGATAAGCAACGTAGAGCTAATTAAAAAAGCTATTTTCACATAAAGTAAGTATTTAAGCAAGATTTATACAATGATATGCACCAGCAGAAAATTTAAGATTTTTAGTATGAAAAAAAAATAAGTGACCAGATCATTCTTTTTTATAAAAATGTTGACTTTTTTAATCGCCTAAAATATAAATTGCGGTTTTGAGCGGTATGTCAGTGTTAAGCAAAACATAAAATAGATAATCAACATAGAGCTAATTTAATTAGCTAATATTACAGCAAATAAGTATTTACTATAAAACGTATGCACCAGCATATTGTATTATGAAGTCACTATGTCTTAAGGATAAAAAAACATATAGCATTTATAGACTTAATGCTTTATTGCAATTGTCTTAAGCATTTTCGTTTTAACACTGTTTTACATAAATCAAATTTAATTTATTTGCTTTTCAAACTTCAATCTTATGAAAGATTGTATTTTCTATATTAAAACTTTTGCATTTCAAGTGTGTCGAATTTGAATTTTGTCAACCCAGCAATGAATCATAATTTTTTTCCGATCTTTTTTTATGCAATTATTTCAATTCTTTTCTTTACACTTCAATCGCTCATTTCCGTTTGTATATAAAAGGTATTTGTTCACTCTTATAAAAAGTAGAATAAGAAAAAAAAAAAAAATGTATAAAAAATGTGCAATAAAAATGTAAATGAGAAAGTGGATAAGAGGATAACGAATACTGATGTTTGCAAACGTATTTGCGCAAAATAAGCCAGTTGAAATAATAATTTGTTAAGAATAATTTTATTAGCTCTTATAAGTGAATGAAAAAATTTATGATTTAAACTGACGGTTTTATTATTTGTTTCAATGAACAAATAGAACTGTGTCATTTTGATTTACAAATATATTTTAATAAAGGAAGATTTATATTATTTTCTCTGAAAAACCAATTGGATGAATAAAATAAATATTAAATTTGACAGTTTGCCAATTAAAATCAAATATTTGGAAAGATAATCATAATATATCAAATCGGATTTTTATAAATCATATTGCTGATGTAGTTCTTCTATCGTTAAAAAAAAACAGTAATAAAAATGTGAAAATTATGCAAAAAAAAAAATAAAATAAAGAAAGTCGAACAGCTGTTAATAACTGAGTGGTTGAAGTATTGACGTATTATCTTAAAGACGTTTTTATGTCGGTCCAGCACTTAGGAGATTAATCCTACTCAAAAAAGAATTTGTGCCAGAATCAACAAATTAGGCTATAGAAAGGAGGATCATACAATTAATATTTTCCTTCATTGAAAGTGACAGAAAAAAGATTTCATATGCAAACTGTTGGTCTAAAAAACCAGTTCGCCCTGTAATGCACAGTGCCTTTTATTGACCACAAATGGATGAGCTCTTCATAAAATGCGTGTTGTATGCAAAAACATAAGGATATTGGAAATAAGTTCCCTAATTTCATTGGAGCACATTCCATTGTTGAATCGGTAAAACAGCGAAACACAATCATTAGAGTTGGATACCCTCCTGTCATCTAGGAGCCTCTTAACCGTCTCCTGCATGAGGTCGAGCATTGGCCGGTACACGAGAGTTATATTTCATTTTGAGCCGAAACTGAAAGGTATAAATAGCAAGAAGAGGTCAGAAAGAGTGAAATATCTTTTACGTCATTAAAAAAGGGGTTCTTTTATATTACTTTTGGACTTCAAAGGTGTGTTTATTCTCAAAATCTCTCTTAAAACTTAGCTTCAAGTGAGTTCCCTACAATTCTAAATACGTATAAATAATTTTGTGCTGATTTATTATGTAAATTATTTGGTAAGCTGGCCAAAAATGGCCAAAAGCCTAATCAGGTCGACAATGAACAATTTATATACCTTAACCCTTTATGGTATGCAATTCTAATTTTAAAGTTTTGTAAGCATAATTGAATCAGCCTAAAAGTTTTTTAAGTATATTTTACCGAATAATCGAATAAAAAAAATTAATCGATTATTCGAATAATATAAAGAAATTTTTATTATTTTGATATAAAACTCCCCAGCAAAAAATTAGACACTACCTTAAAGAGTGCTTGCCATATAATGACTTACTTTTGTGATTGCCAAATTTTGTTACTCGCTTACAAAATACATTACATTAGTTAGCAAATAAAGAAAGAAGTAATTAAAGTAAAGCTAAAAAATAATCCTTTAAATACGTACTAATGATTATTATTATTTCCTACAAGAGTCAGTGTAATTAGTTCTCAGTAACTGATTATAAAGGTCTCATGCCATGTTAAAATTTGGTTGGTTATCTAGTTTGGAAGTCCTTCCGCCAAAAATGCTTAATTTCACACTCGATTACCTTTTTTTTAAATTTTTTTTCTGGATCCATTAGTAAACTCAAGTAATAGGGTTTTATTAACTTCTTTTTTACGCTGATTCAGACATTTGTAGTTTAAAAAGTTTTAAAGTTTTATTGTATTTTTCTAGATTAACTAGCGGGCGGGGGTCACGATCTTTTTAAAGCATTATCTAAGGTGAAAGGCATGGTCGATTAAAATTAATTATATTCACTTTACCAGAATATTAAATAATGAATAGAATAACACAATTTTTAGTCCGATTAAAAATGACTTACTCCAGAATATGCAACATTACATATTGCTTTTCTTATTTTTCTTGTTTCTTCTTGGAAAACGTCTGCTTATATTTTGTAATAATTTTTCTTTGCGAGAATTTTTAGAAATTAATTTATAAACTAATGATCATTTACTCTTTGTGATTTAAATAAAACTTTCCCTATGAAAAGTTAACGCAAATCTAATGATTTTGATTTTAAATAAAATGTGACGCAATTGATAGTATTTGGCTCATAGTCGGCTTCTGTTAGTAAGACTCAATGCGAAATTTCATTTTTTGCATGCAAATTTGAACTTAAATCATTATAACCCAAATTAAAAGCTCTATTAGACGTGCCATAACCATATAAAACAGCTGTTCAAAGCAGCCTTATGGGAAACAATATATTTGAGTACTAGTGACATGCCATAATGCCATAGCCATAACCATAACCATAGATATCAAATAAATTTTGATTTTTCACTATAACCATATACATCTGACTTTTGAATTTCAGTTTTAAGGGTTTGTTTTTTATTTTGTTTTTATTTTTACCACCGCTGGTTTGTATGGGTGAGTTTTATTTATATATTTCGTTGCACTTCTTTAACCAACGGCAATACAAATAAGAGGCTGCTGTAGTCGAAGTGGTAAACACGTTGACTACAAACCTGGTTGGCCAGGGTTCAACCCCTGCGGCGACCAAGAAATAAAAATGTTTTTTTCTGTTTAATGGTATAAATACGTATTAACATTAAACTTGCAGCCTCCTTCGTCGGTACTTCTTCATAGCATATTCGCCGGCGAAGTAAAATAACTAATAAAATGGTTATATCTATCTTTCGCTTTTCACCACCTGTCTTATCTCTCAGCTATCCCTTTCCTAAAGAATGTAGCACGGTTACGAAAATAACTAAATTGGCATTATTGCCTGAAGTGCTACTTCTCTTTAAAAAAAAGAATTGCTTACGGCTATGGTAACACTATTCACTGGTAGATCTAATTACGGTTATGGGCATGGTTACGGCTACGGCGTTATGGTATGGCACTTCTTATTAAAACTTTAGTGTTCTATTAAGCTTTAATTAAAAAAAATATATATTTATTTAATATAAAAAATATTTCTTCAGACATTTTATTTAAAAGAAAAATAAAAACTTTTTTATTTTATATTTTTATTATTTAAGACTTAATTTCGATTTACATATAAAATGTGGTATTTTTCTTTGTATTCATTTTACCTTGTGGCATTAAAAAGCACAAGCAAAAAAGGACCAAAAAAAAACCGGTTAAGTATAAAATCATGTAAAATTTTAAGAAAAAATAAAAATAAATAAAACATTCAAACATAAGAGTATTTAGGCGAATTAAATAACCAAAGTTTATAAATAACCAAAATGTTCAATTTTTCGTTTGCTTGTTCATTTTTGCCGTAAGGATATTTATGCTTAAATTAAAGAAAAAACTAAAAAACAAAACTGAAAAGTGTCAACAAATAACAACAAAATAAAAATATGTAAATAAATATAACAAAACAAAAACAATCAATAAACAAACTTCTTAGAATTTTAAAATAACAATAAAAAAATTAAATTTGCTTTCAATGGCATTTTAACCCAATAAAAAAAAACATGTATAATTTTGTGGACAAACAGACAGATAACCTTTGCTGTTTTCTAGCCTAAAGATTTTTTTTCTGATTGCATGTGTGTACAGAACCTTCGTTTGCTTAATTATGATCATTTCTTTATGTTCATTACTTAAAAAATAGAATGAATTTTAAGCTAAAACTTTAAATTCTTCTTACGGTTAAGGATAACCTGTATTTATGTGCTTTTTTTTTTACTTAGCTTTTTGAGCTCAAAATTATAAAACGAATAGATGGACAATTTAATCAAGTCTTACTTTCTTATAAAAGTCTTTGCGACTATGTGAAAAAGCCATTCATCGCTTTTATTACCTTAAGTGCATTTGCTTCTCAATGCTTTTTTGTGATTTTTTTTTTTGTACAAAAAACCAAATTAATATCAAACAATAAAAAATGGTAATGATTCTTCCTAAACAAAGTAATTACTTAAAATAACAGTAACTATCAAGAAATTAAATTTTTATCGAAATCGACAGCAATAATTTTGCCTACAGGATGTTAAGAAATATTATTTAAAATTAAAATATCCTACGTAAATGTGTGGTTTATTGAACCAAAGTTGATTTTTAAGAATTAGCATACTTCTTCGCAAACGCTTTCAGCAACTTGAGCAAATATTGCTTTTGTTCTTCATTAGATTTAATTAAACATTATTACGTTCAGCTTTATTCACTTCTCGCATAGATTTTTTTCATTTAAAATTTATTCAATATATTTGAAATAACAATAATTATTCATATCTTAAGTCTTAAATAAAAAATATATTTTTAAGTCCAGCCAGTGCTAGACAAAAAATAAAACCAAGTGAAAGTGCCATATGCGGCCATGCCGAACTTTATATACCCTTCACTGCATTTGTAAATCTAATTTAATAAAGTAACTTTAATCACAAAAATATATATTCGAGAGAAAGAAAATTAAAAAATAAAAAAATGTTTATATAAAAATCTCATCGGCTCTAAATGGGTTAAAAATGTTTAAGAAATTTTATTATTTCCTAAAAGAACTCTTCAAAGCTTTTAACTGATACCCATATTGATATTTAAAAAAAAAATACGGTGTACAATCGTACTTTTCCTAGAAAAGTTTAGAGGGCCATATTCGGAGCGAGCGCCCATATTTTCACTTGGTGTTTTTTTTTTTAATTCTCTATTGCCCCATATATTTGTGTTTAGATTGGAGTTATTTAATTGCTCGAAATGATATGAAAAAATTAAAGGTAGGCGTGGTGTTTTGCTCGCTGCCTTGAGGAACATGTACCGGTCTTTTTGAATTCGCTTTTCGATTTTCGGGTGTCGGAAATGGATATTGTAGAAATTTAAAACTGAATGACAAACTTAGATATGCCCTTTTTCCAACTGTGATGAAGGGTTTGCGATTTTTGTTTTAAGGTTGCTGCGATCATTTGCAGGTCATCTCTCTGATGTATGTCCAAGAAAATCAGTATTTCTTCTTTTTAGTCAAAAGGTTTGGATGAGATTAAAGCTTTTTTAGATACGTAGTGCATGCTTCGCTATTTCTGCTTTAGCTGATAACATGTTCAGACCTTTCTGAGCGAGCAACTGTAATCGTGCGTAGAATTTTATTTTGTCATTTTTGAATTTTTTCTACATTAGTAGCTGATGTTGCAACTTGTAGAGTAGAAAATTTCAATCTAAGCCCGGGGGAGAGTTTCTGACAATAAGCCAATTTAATTGATTTAATTTAATTGTGATGTATATGCAGTTACTTAATGTCTGAAAGATGCGATATCATTTGGTTATTTATGCGAAAAGGACAGCATGAGTATGTGATTTTGTAAATGTTGTGTTGTTACTTGGACGCTTTCATGACTACTTAAAGCTTTACCATAAGCAAATATGTTCCAAAATACTACCTTATGGAATTCCGGCTTCAATAAGTTGAGGCGATCTTAAAGAAATTTCTTTTAGTAAAAACTTTCGATACATTAAGTAATTTTTAAGAGCTTATGAATCTTTTCATGCAAACAGCTTTTATATGTTTGATTTTGATTTAATTTGAGTTTGCGAGCTATACAGGGCAACTCAAATAACATCTTGTTAATAGTTTTATCATCGTCAGGGTCTTTCTTGGTGTTTAAATAAGTTATTGTCCTTTTAATACTATTAAAATCGAATCTTAAGGTTACTTCGGCACTAGTCTCTACTGGTGGCAATTCAACTGTATAAGAAATTATGTTTGGAGTGAAAACCTTTTTTAAGTGTTCAACCTTTTCATTCTTGCGCAGTATCCACAAGAAGTTTGCAAGGGAGGCTTACAAACGACTGGTCTTTAAGGGATACGTAGGATGTGGAAAAATCGTAGGCAGTCATTACTCACGAAGTCTTAAATAGTGTTGTATTTTTCTCAGCGGATTTTTGCCATTTTTATTGTTAAGGTTTCTAAAGTATTGAAGGCCTTTAAAAAATGCCACAATGAAAATGCATATTTCTCATAAAGCTTCTTCGTGTTTCTTTGGCAATTTAGACAAAAATTTAAAAACGCTAAGAGAAAAACTATTGTTGAATTATGGTCACAACAAGCATATTATGTTCTCAACAATAAAATATAGTTGAGGCGAAAAAAAGTGTTGTTGTTTTGAATAATACTTCAATCGCGATAAACATTTTTTTGGTAAAATTACTTTTATATGTGTACAAAGAAATCATTATGCTTGGTTTTTACGAGAAAAGAAAATATAACCACAACCATTTAACTTATCAAAAACTAACAGTGCTTACGACTTCGTCCGTGTATCATTTCAAATTTTTTTAAAATTCAGATTTAAAAAAATGTCTTTTTAACAGCCTTGAAAATTTTCCATCTACAAAAATAAAATGAACTGCTCCAGCAGCACTGTACCGGTAAAATTGAGTGCTTCCACATTTGTATCTCTTCGAAATGGCTTATTTTTATAAAAAAATATTCTATATTTAAACCAAGATTCTTAGGGATCTCCTCAAAAAATGTTAATCAAATCCATCTAGCAGTTTTTACGTAATGCGAACACAATTAGACACAAATTCCAAAAATAGGTGTTTTATGTTTATCGATTACTATTTACACCTACAACAAAATTTCCAAAAAATATTTCATAAAAAGATATTGTCCCATTAGAGTTTTATTATATGTCTAGATAAAATTATATATTCAACCATAACAGATCATTATTAATTAAAGTAAAATGAAAATAAAAAAAAGAGTGTTTGCTTTAAAAAAGCAAAAAAAGCTTGAAAAAAAGACTTTTTTTAAGTAATCAGGATTTGATTTGTGGATATTATAAGTGAATTAAAATTATTTAAATGTGTTAAAATTTTTAGAAAAAAAATTCATTTACAAATGTCTCCGGACGTTTTCTAAATAAAACAAGAAAAAATTAGACGCCAGCAAAATTAAATGCTGAGTTTTCTGGATCGCTACGTTCTTCATCAGCATTTTTCGCATCTATTTACCTTAGGACGTGAACATGGCAAACTTCATCTATTTAACCAACAAATGTAATCAATATTATTTTGGTTGGACGAAGTTCACACATAACCTTAAGCAATTTTGCGTTGTTCTCTCTGCAACTCATTTTATACATTTGTCTTTGTTTGTACCAACCTTCGGTATGGCCATATAATTTTAAATAATTTATGTTTGTTTCCTCACAGCATTATAGATGCTGTTTCAGTATCATTCTGATTTAAAAATAAAAAAATGAACCTAAACCTAAACAATAATACGTAATTGATTTTTTTTTGTGAATTTATTTTATTAAATAATTTTTGTAATAAACCCTCAATAAATAACAAGTTTACATTTTAAATATAGTTATTTTGATACCTCACCCTCCCTAGAAAATTATCGGGAAAATCGATCTTCTTGTACTTAGCTTTTCGTGAGAGATATTTTTTTTGGAGCCACTTCTGGTAGTATTTTTAAAATTCTTGTTTAAGGGGCCATAAAATGACGCTTGTTAGAGATTGACAGCTGGTAGAGTTATTTTTTATTTACATTTTTTTTTACAAACTTTTCTTTCGCAAATTTTTTCGCAGACATACAGGAGAGATTATAAAATAGAATATAAATTCGTTTCGTATATTGGTGTTATATTTTTTATGTTGGTCAGGTAAAGGGTTTTTCAATTTTGGTCACACCAACAACATGATTAAAATCCACTATTAAAATAGTGGTTCTGTTAAAGTGACATTTCGCAAAATTCTTGATATTTTCGAAAAACATAATCGTTCTTCTAAGACCACATTTTTAAATATGAGCGTTAAATTTGAGTTCACAGGCTCGACGCAAAATGTGTTAACTTACGCGCGTTCGATTGGGTTGTTTAACTGAAAATATCGCAGACGTGAGCCACAATGTTGATGTAAATAAAAATTAATGTATTCCGCGACGTTCTCAACAATTGGATTATACATAAAAACCACATGGCAAATTTGGTGTAAAGATTTGGCTCTGAAGTCTTAGAAGATTCAACTGGTGCAGAAATAAAAGCCGACCAAACATTCATATCGCTGTAAATTCGTTTAGGAACAATCCACTAGTTTTTCTAAAAAAATCAATTTTTCGCACAAAGCTCATTATCACTTGTTAGGGTATTTCAACAAGCAGAATTGCCGTATTTGGGCTTTTGAAAATCCCAACGTCTCACTGTATGTTGCGCCCGTTTTTTCTTTTTTTTAAGATTTCGTGCTAATCGCGAGATGTGAACAACTCAATTTAAAAGTATTATTGAAAACGTGAAACTCACCGAATTTAGTTTAAATAGAATGGTGACACATTTTGCAAGCCAAATTTCCCGATCGCCTATTTAAAAAAAACAGCTGTTACATGGCCAAGCAGATAGTGTAATATCACACTTCCAGGTTATTTTTTGTAAGGCTATGTTAAGGACAGATTCTATACGGAGCCAATCGAATTAATTGCAGCCTCAAAACTAAAAATCCATGGTGTGTTTAACGAAATAGGTCCGCCATTTTGCCAACACAAAAAAAAACATGACTTGAAACGGCGATGAAAGAATCGAAATCTGTCAGCGTGTTCATGATGGACATTATTTTTAATTTAATTTTTAATTTATTTTTCATTTATAAATGCAGAACTTTTCTCTTCGTAATACAATAAAATTTTGAATGATCTTTATCGACATTTTTTGTTTTGTTTTGTTTTACAACACAACGTTTTTGTTTAAAACCCGATACCTGCCCTGACTGCTTTTAAAGAGTTTTCAAATTCAGTATTTATGCTTTTATTAGAATAAGACAGAACTTCAATTATAATTTTTCGCCCAATGCACCAATAATGCAATATCTTTCCCCATCACATGTTTTGTATCTGCTTGCGTTTTCTAAATGATAAATTAAAATTATCGATTAAGAGTGTCCCCATGGAGATGATATTTTGCTGTAACTGGTCTTTTCGGTTAAATTCTTATGGCACGAAAATTTTTTGTAGAAAGGTCATATGATATTACTTTTGCGCCACCTAGTTTTTAACCGTAAACACCATCTTCTTGAAATTTTATTCTTTTTTAAAAGATCGTACAATTATTTATAAAACTACAACACCAATGAAAAAAGTAATAATATTCTGCGAGTAAAAGGTCAGTGGAAGTTTTATGCAAGATCTTCAATACATGCTGTTGATAAATAAGTTTTACTTATTTTTTTGTTCTTAAATTTAATCTGCCCACAGCTGCAACAAAATCATTCATTCAATCATTTTGATTTTTTTTTGCCTTTTTGTTGATATTGACTCACGATGCAATCAATAATTCAACCAGATTGTAAGACCACACATTGAATTTCATTTATAAATATTTGTAACCACAGAGTAGAGTAAATGACTGATTGGAAGGAAAGACATTTCATCTTTTTATTTTCTTTCTTTCCAAGTCGTTGAGAAAAATCAGAAAATGTTTAAAAAACAACTTCGATACAATAAGGCACTTAATAAAAAAGTTTTTCAAGCAGATGAAGTTTAACTCAAGGACTTAAGTGATACTGAAAGCATAACAACAGGGTGCAGTACATGGTATTCAAAAAAAGAGTGTCTTAAAATCAAATATAA
Organism: Cistogaster globosa; assembly: GCA_937654795.1. NCBI lineage: Eukaryota > Metazoa > Arthropoda > Insecta > Diptera > Tachinidae > Cistogaster > Cistogaster globosa. The sequence goes on along the minus strand of OW569403.1, from coordinate 44,995,638 downwards.
GTAATTTACCAGGCCCTATTGAAGATGCGTATTTTTTTTTAATAATTTTAAATCTTCTGTTATGGAAACACATCCCGAAGTCTTCTATTACCTGGTAGTGAAATATTTTTTCTGATTGTAGCAGACCCCATAAAGTACATTTATTTTGAGTTCTTATGCATAACGAAGTTGATTGATCTATGTCCGTCTGTTATAACTCCAATAAAAAAAACATAAAAAATATATGGAGCGACAGAGAATTCAAAAATAAGAAAAAAAATTTTTTTCTCGCCCATATTTTCCGAGTTATTGGCCTCTGAACTGTCAATAGAAAAGTACGATTATGCGTCAAACGTTTGTAGCTATCAATGTGGGTATCATTTAAAAGCGTTTGAAGAGATCTTTCAGAAAATATTAAAATTAAAAAAAATCATAATCCATTAATTATCAATATTTTTACTTTTTATTGGAGTTACGTTACTAAACTAGATCTTAAAACATTATGAAGGGTGTATAGCATTTGCAATAGCTATATATAGCACTTTTACTTATAGACTCTGCTGAAATGGGTTTTTTAAAGTATTTCCACAAGCAATTAACAATTTATTGTCAAACGAACTTTTTTTAAATTTATGATCAGTATATTCTAGAAAAATCCTTATATTTACTTTAATCAGGTTTGTTACTAAGAAATTAGTGCAAAAGATCCAACATTTAGAAAATTACACTGTTTGTTGCAGCTTACAAGCAGGTGGCATCTTTGGAAAATATTTTTTAAAAAATTAATTTCGGAGGTCGCGTGCCGATAGATTGAGATCGTTACTGCATCATGGTTTAAGAGTTTTGATTTCAAATACGAATGAATTTTGTCTGGTTGAGATGTAATTTAGAAACGAATAAATAAATCAAAATTTATCGATAAGTTCAATTTAGGAAATGAGCTCTAAGGTCGTGCGCTTTTATACTTCTCGATTATTACCTGTATGGGCAAGTGAAGTTAATGGTGTATCAATCAAGCTAGCAACAATTGACACCTTGGAACCCAGAATTATTCGTGTTATTCATCGCATCAAGTCATTAACACTCGAAAAGGTGGCGCAAACTGCACGGTCAGAATGAGCTTCGTCAACAACAGTCGTGGTAGCCATATGTCTAAAATTGTTTTCAATAATTAAGGCCATGAATTGTAAATAAAAATAAATGTTTATTTAAATTATAATTAATTGTATTATTTTTCACAATTCAAAGTGCTATTTGGTCTGAAAAATACCCCTTATGTTTTTTGAGATGATTTAGAGAAAACAAAACTAAAGAGAAAACCAAATTCAGTTTTCTTGTTTTTAATATTTGCCATCAAGTGTAAATTTAATCAAATTTGGTCTGATAGTCACATAAAAATTTACACGTGGCAAATATATGCAAATAGGAATTTTTGTACGGGTAATTTTTAAATAATCGAAGAATCGCCAAGACTCACAATTATTTTAGATAGGTAAATTTTCAATTCACATAAACTCAGATTCTATAGGTCCTCAAATGTTGTAGGAAGGGAACATTAAAAAATTGAAAAGATTTTTATAAATCAGCAATCAGTAAAATATTAAGCGATTCTGTTTTATAAATATTTGTTGGCTTAAGTTAGTCTGCTATTTTAAAAGCTCCTTCAGGCTTGTTACTGCTGTTAGATGAGCTAGAAACAGTAAGTTTTTTTTAACCACAATGCAATTTTGACTTGCTTGAATTTATTTTTTTTCTTCCTTTCTTCTCTTAATAAAAAAATGATTTTTTAATAAATTTTCTTCTATCCTTTAACGCGAATTATTGATATTTTTTATTTTTATGTATTGAATAAAATAAAATTTATTTAATGCATTCATTGCTTTTTAAACTATTTTTCTATTTCTATTTCTTCTTTCTCACAAAATAAAGCGTGACCTATTATATTTGACTTATAAATTAAATAACGTTTAAGGGTGTTTGGAATGTAAATTATTTCTTAGAAAGAAACACTTAAAATTGTTTGCTAAAAAACCGTTTATTATTTGTTTAAAGATAAAAAACGAAAATAAAAATAAATAAGTTTACGTACAAAGGTTGTGGTATGGTCACAAGAACCATATTATGTTCTCTGTAACAAAATATTTTTGCAGCGAACAAATTATAGTTATTTAAAAACATACTTTAGTCACAATAAAAATGTTTTTGTAAACATTTGGTTGTTAGCTTCAACTAAATTATTGTTTCTAAATTTCTCACGACCACTAAATTTTTATTATTATCTAAAATAAATAAAATATTTAGAACCGTTAAATATTTATAAACATAACTACCGGCAACAGGATTCAAATCATATTGCAGTTTTTGCTAAGTTTCTAATTATGGGTAAATATTTCCTTTAATTAATATCGGCTTTTTTTGAAAACAAGTTTTTACAATTTTTCCAGTTTAAAGAAAAAACCACTGTTTTTATTTTGTGGTTTCAATTATAATCCAAAAAATTTTTACTAAAATGGTATCACTAATCATATTTTTATTGTATTGCTCTTGACAATACGTCATACATTTCTTACAGTGAAGTTTAAAGCGAACTACTGAAGGAATGCGGAGATGTTATTTTGAAGTGTGTGTGGCCTTCCACGATAAATTGCCAAGCTGAATAAAAATGAGGTGACAGTATAATCTGTGAAAAAAAAAACATATAAAAAAATTTTAATGAATCTTTCACTATAACTTTTACATTGTCTTTTAGCAAAAAATTGCTATAGATTTGAAATAAACAAAGTTAAGGTAAATGAAGATGTTAATAAATACTGTAGTCGTATTTCTGGTTAAGGAAACAGAGAGCAACTGCGCCGCCTAGTGGGACACTGCAATATTGGTGTATGCCAAAAGCTTAGGACCCCATTACAATGATTGCTGTGGGAGGTTTCAAAACAAGAAAAAGGAGAAGATGATAGTCCATTTTCTCTCTACTTATCCTGTGCTGCCTAAACAGCGCCTACAGTTCATGGGGTATAGCTTCTTTCTAACATGTGCAAGGTTTGAGAAAAGGAGCTGGTCAGGACCAGTTCCGTTAAACGAATTATTCTTATTTCGTTTTTACAACGGGAAAGTCGGATGATTTTTATTTAATTTTTAAATAAACATTACAATAATAACTCTACATTAATTTTCTTTTAAGACCGATGAGTCCCCTTAAAATTCAAATATAGAAAACATTTAAAAGCTCCGGAATTCCATTCTTAAAGTGATAACAGCCAACGATTCTGTTAAAAGTACAAATCGCATCAGTAGATTTACTCCTGAATAACGCTACCAAATTGTCTTTAAAAACTGGTCATCAATTAGTCCATATTTGCCACATATGAAGTGAATGCCGTTTGTTGCAGTTTAGATGTTACTGTTATCATTGAACCTTATTTGTTTATAAATGAAGCCAGAACTCGCAGTACGGTAAATGGAGATCGTCACCGCACCACGATCAATGGCTTGGTGTTTGAAAACATGGATGATAATGATTCGGACGTGGTATGGTTTAGACAGGATGGCGATGTTTGAACTTGGCAATAAATTGAAATCAAAAAATGGAACGGTCAACTAACCTCCAAGGTCGTCCATTTGACACCACTCGATTACTTTCTATGGGGCCACGCGAAGTTCCTAAATTGGAAGCCAACATTTATCTTGATATTCGTAACAAACTGCCATCAATTTATTGTTTTTTCAAATATTTCACGGCTTAAGGTTTTTTAGCTTTAATAATTTCTATCAAAACTTCTAAATGTGAAATGCCCTAAAGTAAACACATCTCTCACACATATTTAATATATTTTGAAAAATAAGAGCAAATGTTCGACAATGTATTAGTGTCAATGTATTTGTATTCTAATGAACATTGTCCTTGATGAATGCTTTTCAAAAATCATTTAACATTCTTTTCTTACATCGACAGTTTCGTCAACTCGATATATACAATATACATACATACACACATACATACGTAATACAACATTAAACATTTTCTCTTTACAAAAAAAAAAAAAAAAAAAAAATATGACAAAAACAACACATACTTAAGCAAGCCCTCTCTCTGATGGCACAAATGACTAAGATGACAATGATGATGTTAAAAACATTTTAACAATGCAAACAGTTTTGCACGCACCAAAAATATGACAGTGATGAAAGTTTTTGAAAACAAAAAAATAGCAAATTGAAAGGGAAATAAGTCTTGAGTAAAATACGCTTTGTGGTATAAAAAACAAAACTTTTGTTTTATTTTTTTTTCAAGCAAATACATTAATACTGCCATAAATACATTAAATATTTACTTATTTATTTTTTTAAGTGTAGCAAAAATATTTAAAATAACTTCGTGTTAGCAAAAGATGATTATTAAAATTTATTTCTACTTTATCCAGTGTGTATATGTGTGTCTTATTATGGCTGTATGCCTTAACAAATATCACATTATACGGTAAAAGATAATAAAATAAAAATTGAATAAAATCAACTTTAAGTCTTTTGAAAGATTATTTTGAATTAAATAACAAGTGAATCTGTATAACGAAATAACACACACAAAAGAAAAAAAACCAACTAAGACATTTAATAACAAGATTTTCAAAAATATGTCGAAAATATAAAAGCATTCCTCTTAATATTTGTGTATCGGTATTTCTAATAAATCGGTGGGTGATACAGACATATCAACTCATATGGTTGTATGATTTTTCTTATTAACAATAATATATTGTAAGTGTCTATAAAAGCTGATGTCATAAATTATGGATATAAAATTTTATATGAAAATCTTAACTTGATTATACTTTAAAATTATATTCACACATAAACAGTTAAGAGGCATATGTTTGCCAATTTCACAAGTAATGAAATTTATATTTCAGCCATATGTTGCTATTTATGTCAAGGTAAAATGCAAGGGATTGGTAAAAAAATGTTTTCTTTTGCTTTTAGTTATTAAGGAGTATTTTATATGAAGAATTTAAAGCTTAAGAGCTGCCAAAATCTAGCGACTAGTTCTAGCACGTGTATTTGTTCTTTATTGAAAAAAATTATACTTCTATTATGTGCGCCTTAATCTTCTCTTACATAAGTTCTACAAACACCAGTCTAAATTTTCATGTACTTTGTGTACTTTGTTTCACATAAATATCTTTATTGATTATAATTTAATTTCATTTGCTGGTATTAATTTTAAAATTTAAATTTCCAAGTCGGTGAAAAATTAAAATATCCACTACGACAAAAAATCATGAAGTTTTTTTTTGCTTAGAGAAAACGACATCTTAATTAAAAATAAAAAACAAGCAAAAATTTAGTTAATAGTTTTCTATAGCGAGTCAGAGATTGATTGCAAGTCTTCAAACCATTACTCGGTACCACTACCGCTATTGTAAACAAAATAATTCTTGCAAAAAAAAAAAAAACAGTCTTCAACACAGATTTCAGCCAACTGTCTATAACGTTTCACGAGTTTGGTCACTTTTTTAAATATTTATACTTTTTGTATACCAAACAAAACTTTTGACATTTTGTCTAATTTTTAAATGTTTGTTTATAGCGGTTCATACGATAAGACCATTTAGGTCAACGGACATCTACTATGGGGGCACCCTGTAATTTCTAAATTAAAATTGTACACATGTAGTTATAGCGGACATATCTATACAGGTTCCTTGTAAATTTCAGCTTTCTATCTATTATGGTTTAAAAGAATGGCCATATACGTCATATTACACTAACTATTTGGATACCCTTTAATTTCCAAATCTAAATTTTATGCTTATTGTTATAGCGAACTAAACAATACAGGTTCCTTTTAAATTTCAACTGTCTGTCTGCTACTGTTCAATAGTATGGCCATATATATCAAATTAAAGGAACTATTTCGGCACCCTTTATATTTATAACGTTGAGAATACGTATTTGTTTTTATAGTGGTTACTATGAATCGATATTTTGTCCAGTTTTAAAGAGTTTGCCTTTAAAGTCTTAAAAGGAAGGCCTTTATTGGTCAATTTAAGTCACCTATTGGGACACCCTTTAAGTTTTAGACTTTTTTGTTGTTGGGAGTGAGACATAGTTTTTTTTTTTTTTTTTTTTTTAATTTTAAAGTGGCACCTTTTAGAGTAAATAATACACTTAAGAAACACGTATGGTGTATCGGGACACCCTTAAATTTTTAAGATTATGAAGATTATGATTAAATGGCACAACTTATGTCCCAACTTAGCGACAAATCTCCTTTCAAAATTTGGAGAGAGGATTACGTATACAAACTGTAGGATTACGTATACAAACTGCAGGAAAGACTAACAGTGAGTGTAAACGCGTCTGGCAAAAATAGTGGATCGATTTTAATTCGTATCTGTCTAATATTCCAAAATCGTGTTTTGATTCCAAAGCTGATAAAAATATCTGTATTATTCTTACACAACTGATACAAAAATATTTCTTGTAAAGATCTGCAATATTAAATAAAATTGACTGGCTCATAACAAAAACAAAAAAAAAAAAAAAAACAGAAATAAATAGAATAAGCTGCCAGATCTTTTTATATTAATAGAATCTAGACGTTTTAACTCGCTAATAAAAAAAAATTGCAGCATTGAATGATAATATAGCAGTAATAACTTAAACAAGTAATGTAGAACTTGTGTGGACATAATCAGTTATTTACCAGTATTGTCTAAATTCCACATGGCTCAATTTTTTCTTATCTTTCTCTTAAGCTGTCACTCTACTGTTTAAATTGAAGCTTAATTTAATTTCAAATGAATTTGGGCATACGTTTTATAGAAAATGAATAGAAAGTTATAATGTTTAAACTTTAAATGTGTTTGTAATTCTTAATGAATTTTGTTTATAAAATTCATTAAGTTTTTTAATGAAAATTTTCATTTGCACTTTGCTTCCTATTTCTCTCCACAATACACACCACACAAACACCAAAGAAAAAATTTTGTTTAATAAATTCGCAAATTTATTCAACTCTGAATATGTACAATTTAAAAAAAAGAAAAATGAAAACAGAAAATTTCTTAGTTCTTTGAAAATTTTAATATTTGTTGGTCATCCAGCATTTTGCTTTTTTCTTGAGATTATTTTTTTCAATTTCACTGGTAGTGTTTTAAGTCCCAAGATTTGTGTTAGTAAGTGTGTTTATATTTTTGTGTTTGTATGTGGCTGTGTGTGCATTACGTTATGCGTGAGCCCGTTCTTCAACTCACTGGCTCAATGTTGAGGATTTTCATGCAAAACGTGCAGTGAATTAAATTTTTTATTTATTTCAAGTAGATTTTATTATATTTAAGTCTTCGTTAGAATTGTGTTTCTTTGGTATTTGGTTTATTTTTTATCTCTCTTTACTAATTTTTTGTGTGCTTTTAGTTTATTAAATTTAATGTGTACATTATTGTTAAAAAAAAATTCTTGAAATTTTTTCATTTCTTCGATCATAATAAAAGAAAGAAAATATTATAAAAAAGAAACTTACAATGGGAAAAACATATTCCATTAACTGTAGTTGGGTGTTTTGTGTGAAAATATTTTACATAATTTTTATTTTATTTATGATAATTAAATAATGATATTTTTTATTCACACTACAACTGGTAATAAAAATTCATTGTCAAAAATAAAAACAAAAATAAATTTAAAATGTTTTACGGTATGAGACGGTATGTTACTGGCAAAAAAAGTTTGAGCTTATGTGTTGAGGTTGAGCTTTTCAGACTTTTACGGAGCAGTGAAAAAGAACCTCTTAAAGAGCACATCTAAAATTTAAATTTTTTGTGTTTCGTCAAATCCATTTTTAATAATTTCTAAAAAGTATAAAAAAAAAATAAAAAATAATAAAATTGCATTTGACGGTTAGCAGATAGAAAAACAAATATTTGTGACGGCTAATAAAGAGAATAACAAAAAAAATTTCTTTGTCTAATCTAAGCCGAATTGAAATTATGCATTCGATTAAAATACCAAACTACTTCGACTTATAATTTTAAAGCCAACAACTGCGACATAAATTAAGTCCTTATTCAGGCCTCCAAGATTATGTAAAGGCAGTATCATCTATGTTAAGCGAATAGCTTGCACTTGAAAATGGAATATGTGAATTTTAGATTTTAGTCCATTTTTTTACAAACTATTACACACCATTTTGTTCAAATTTTTTAGTAAAACTGTGAATTTAAAAAAGAGATAAACTTTATTATCCTACTAGATTAGAAGATATAAAATCTTGAATATAAGGATTGTAAAAATGACGACTGAAGAAGTACAATTAATCCTTTTCCCTTACTTTTTTTCATTTTTTCTGAAAGGCACCACTCAGTACAAATATGATTGCCACATAATTTTCTTTCTACGAAATGTTTTTTATATTTTAAATCACAAATCGTTTCAGAAATGACAGAGTCCTGCGCAACTATTTTGAAATTATAATAACGGATTGATAAGCTAAAAATTTCTGTAAGTCTTTTGGGACTTTTACCCCATTTTAACATGAGCACAAACAGACCGGCGTCGGTAAATCGACTTTAATATGTAAGGATTCATAACAGATACAAATATGACTGATGGGATCAAAAAGCTTATTCTAGAATTTGCAAACGGAATGGCGAACTTATATTTGCTTTTCGCTTGTAGAGAAGGACTTAAAAAATCATTTTCAAATAAACCAAATGCCTCTTATTCTTTAATAATTGATAGCCCTTTTATTTTACCAAACACCCACATAAACTAATAATGCTTACTATTTGATAAGAGTTAAAAAAATATAGTTGCTTTTTAAAGACGTTTTTACAAACTGCATTGCATTTTGAATTGGCCATAATCTACCACAAATTTCATACTTAAATTGCATTATTTCCCTCTTTTTTGAATATTATTGTGAAATATTATTGTGGCGCGTGTCATTGTTAAACTTCTAGCGAATAATAAAATATAAAATTTGCAACAAAAATTACACCAAATAGAAATAAAATCTCTTATTTTAAATAATTTTATATGCTGCAGCACAAAATGAAATTCAAATAATAAATATTTCTTTTAAATTTTTTTTTATCTTCTTAAAAAATTCCAACATCTATTTATTCACTTGCTTTAAATAATATGCACTCTTTTGCTGCCAAATCACTTCTCGTGGTTTATTATTGAAGTAAAGTCTTATAATAAAATTTTATAAAATAAAAATAAAAATAAAAATTTTAGGTTATTTTTGTTTCTTACTTATTATTTATTAAATCGGGTTTTTTTAAGCTCGAGAAAATTATGGAATGGGTTAATGTCAAACGAACTACCATACTGCTTTAACTTCATGACATTTGTGATCAGTATTTTGTGGATTATGCTACCAAATTATTTAGAATGCTATAAAAATAAGTAATCAAGTCGCGAACCCACTGGACGCATTTAATGTAAAATTATTAATACTAGACCCCAAAAGACTCTAGTACGCAAAAAAATGTAACGTTCCACATGGCTTTAATGCAATTGGCATCACTAGAATTTATATCTTAATCAAAATTTTGACGGGATTCTGTTTCAACAGGATAGGGACACTTCGATTTTTTTCTGTGGGGCCACTGTCTTGTGCTCATAAGCGTGTGCTAAACCCATAGATCAAACTAAATAGAAGACGTGTTGCCTTTACTGCCCGTGCTATAAACTTACGAGTATTCTTAGCGATTTATTTCAAATAAACCAAAGTAATTATGAAAATGATTATTGAATTCTTAGGCTTAGTAAATTTTATGCTGTCAGCATGAAGAAAAAATTTATATTCCTGAGGCGGCACTCAAACTGGTGTAAAATGGTCTTGTTTATTATATGTTTTCCGTACTTTTAATTTTTGAAATAATTTTGTTAAATGCAGCATAGTTTTCTTTGCTCTTTTGAGAAGTCAGTGCTTTAGAAAACCTGAAATATCCTTTTTATACCCTTCGCCACAAGTGGAAAACGGGCAAATCTAAGTTTGTCATTCCATTTCTAATTTCTACAATATCCATTTCTGACCCCAAAAAGTATAAATGTTCTAAGTCCTTATGCATGCGATAAAGCATTGTCTGTCTGTCCGTTCTTTTTGTATTAAAAGCAAGTTTGCCGAGGCACTACTTCAGCTATAAAAAATTTAAATGTGCCAATCGATCGGACATAGTGTCGAAAATTTTGCTAATGACAATCAGCATGTCTTTCGAGACAGTGGGCAAAAAACCACGGCTGCCTCTAAATTTTCCATATTTTCTAAATAACTCTTTCACCCCGTTCAAAAATTATGTTTCTAAATACTTAATGTTCGGTTGAGATTTGAACTCATGATTCTTTCATATAACAATCAAACACATTTCGACTCCTCACAATTTTCCTTTTTAATCACATACACACCTCTCTTTTTAGTGGTGGAACTCACAATAAACCCATCCACAATCAAATATCTGTAATAGAAACAAGAATAAAATTCTGAATCGATTAAAGACTTGCACAAAATTTTAAAGTTATTTCCATGATAATTCTTTTGAAACTTGGGTCATCAAGTACTCGAAACTAAAAAAAAAACCGGTTTTCGACTGGTTTAAATATTTGTCACTCTTCACAACCCGGTTTCGATTTTTAATATTCAGAAAATACGTTCAAACAGTTTCATTAGGAAACCACATGTAAGCATAATAGGCAACTAGAACTTTTAAATAAATACGCACCCACACATTAATCTTTTATAAGTATGTTAATCTATACAGATGAATTAAAATAATAAAAAAATTTGTCTTTGCGCCAGAATCGTGCAAAAGACTTAATAGGACGAAAAACTAAACAAACATTTTTTTAATTCTATGAAAGAAGACAAAAAAATTACTGTTATTTTTTTACAGCCCCCTATTTAATAAACATGACTTAAGGGTTAAAATAAAATTAATTTTTCATTCCTTTTAAGATGATTTAATTTTCTATTTATTTCGTAAATTAACTTCTTTAAATAAATGTCAAAACTTATTTTTTGTTGTGATTAATTGAAACTTGAAGGTCATGTGTTTAACCAAATATGTGCTTCTGTATTTCGTCATTTATCCACATCTGCCTTTAACCGTATGTAATTGGATAAAAAAAAATGTGTGGAAGGACACAAGGACACAAGGCAAAGGTTTCTGTTGCCTCCATCATACTGCTACTGCATTCTTGTTCATTTATCAATATGTCAGCCACAACGATTAATATAAACTTTACTCACATATTTTATTCTTTTTTTCTTTTTTATTCTTAATTTATTAAACTTTATTAAAGCTGTGAGACTAAGTGAAATCAAACCGCTGCTAAAACTATTTAAACTATGGCAATCACACTACCACGCTTGCCACAGTCTAACAACATTTTATAACAATTTAAGTATAATAAATTCTAGTTGTTGCTGTAGACGAACTTTTTTCATGAGTTTAATACGCATTTTTCTTTTTTTAGTTCTTCTTTTCGATTTTTCTTCTTCTTTTGTTTTAAGAAGGATTTGCTTGTGTGCTTATATTTTTTAACTTGTTTTTTAGTTTGATTAAATTTCTCATGCACTTTACTAGTTTTAGTCTATATATTTTCTATATTTTGACAACTCATCTAAATTTTTTTTCGTAATTTTTAATATTGTTCTTGCAATAAAGTATGAAATTCATCAATTCAAGGCTAATCAATTTGCTATGGCAAATAATTTTTCACAGTTAATTTAATTTGTTCATTTATTAACCGACTTCAAAAATGAAGGAGGTTATTAATTTGACTGAAAGTTGCTTTTTTCATGTTAATGCCTCCGGAACACAGTCATTTCTGAACCGATTTTGAAAATTTTTCGATTTAATAATTACGAACCGTAACTCACTCTTCTTTAAGATTAAAAAAAAAATAAATAACTGAGTATTACTATTTCTTCCAATGCAAAAAGTAATACAAAAATAAATCTAAAAAAGGTGTCCCCATAAGTGACGTGAGTTGCCTTATATGAGCCTATCTTTCGAACCGTTGTAGACAAACGCTTGAAAACTAGACAGAATGTCGATTACTATGACCGTTATAATATCAAGATTATAAATTAAAGGATGTCCCAATAGTTAATGTAATTAAATGTATGTGGCCAAACTTTTGAACCGTTATAGACAGACAGCTGAAATTTATAAAATCCTTTATTGCGAAGTCCACTGTAACAACAAATATAAAATTTAAATTAAAGGGTGTTCCCATATTTGAAATAAATTGACCTATTTGGCCCTTTTATTTGAATCGTTGTATGCAAACACTTGAAATTTAAACAAAATGTCCACTACTTTGTTTGATATATTAAGAAGTATAAATATTTAATATTAAAAATCATAGGGTGTTGTAATAGTTGATGTTATTTGATGTTGAACAGTTGTAGAAAGTTAATTGAAATTTGCACAGAACCGTCATTGCTAAGTAGCAGACTTAAAATTCAAAATAAAAGGAGGTCACAAATATTGAGCGTGACAGAGAGTTAAAAAATAAGAAAAAAATTAAGTCTATATACGAGTATCATTTTACATAAAAAATGTCACTGGCTTTTCATGGGTACAGCATTTTTAAAATTTTTTAATATTTCCCTAAAAAATTTCTTCAAAAGCTTTAAAATTAAACCCATATTGATCGAACTTTTATTAAAATTTAGAAGGCACATACCTCGAAAAATATGGACGAGCGCAATTTGAATTTTTGTTAAATTTTTTTTTTTTTTATTTTTTTATTTAATTACTTCAATAAACTAGATCTATTTCAAATGATATAGAAATTTTAGAAGCAGACGTAATATTTTGCCCGATCCCTTGCAAGACATAGACCGATCTTGGAACTTTTTTAAAACTATATTTCATCGCCTGGCGATTCCACTTAAGGAAAAGAGTTTCATTGGCCGCTTTGGTGTAGAGGGCTTGCTTTCCTTGAGATACTTTAAAACTGCAATAACTATTATTGGATTCAGTTGACAGGGAAATGCTGATGAATGTCCCGTTCCTATTTCGTAACACTTTACAATGGGGTAGAAATACCTTTGGTTATTGCAAGGAGCTAGATGGAGAGAAATCTCTTCAGAAAGTTCTGCTTAATATACTTTAGTTGATCTATGATCACTTACCAATGACTTTATGATCTCGCGTTTCATGGTAAAGTGATATGACTTCCTTTTGTAGGGTTGTAAAATTTAACATAAACTTTCTGCGGTTATAATTTTTTTTAATTGATAAGAATCGGATGCGATGGAGAGAGCGAAATGCCTCTTCTATCGCTATTTTCTTATAGTGAGCTATGCTTGAGTGATAAAATTTTGCTTATCTGTCGGTTGTTGCTGATATTTTTTCGGACCTGCTGTTAAATATTGCATGGCTTTACCCACCGGTCAATAAGTGTCACAATTTAAAAAAATTTTTAAGAAAATCTCATGTTGCCTTTAAGATCTGTATGCATTTCTAAAGTGATTGAAAAAGGTTTTAAGTGACAAAGAAAATGCAGATTGTATTTTATAATTTTACATTATCCGCGTTGGCTTCAGAGATTAAGAATTAAGAAATTATCGTAAATTCAATACAAATTCTATTTTTTTTTTGCACTAAAAAATTATAGCACACCTAAAAAACAAACAACTCGAATAATTAAAAAAAGGTAAGAATACCTAAGGTCGTGACCTATTGAAAGTTCTTATGAAAAGTCCTTTAACCCGGGGTATTTTCGCCAAAAAAAAAATATAAATAAAATAAATAAATTAAAATTTAAAATAAAAGGAGGTCACTAGATATAATTTGACCTATATGGCCCTATCTTTAAAACTGTTACAGACAAACTTTTGAAAATTAATAAATTAAGTATAATAACAAGTGTAAATATTTAAAATTAAAAATTAAAGGGTGCCCTAATGATTTTAAGTTGGTCTGTTTCAAAGTCGGTTTTTTTGCAAGCGTTTTTTTTTAATAAGTAAAATGATTTGCAACAAGTAAAACAAAAGCAAAAACATATTTTTATTATATTTAATTAACATTATTTTTATAAAATATTAAACATGGTGAATCACTGGTAGCCTAACTGTCAAACCGATAAAATTAATCGTACCACAACAACTCATCTAATCCAAATAGTTTTTTTTTTCATTACGAACACTAATACGAGATACAGAAAAAAAATTTTATAACACTGACTAAGTTAGTGATAATAACTTCTACCTTGTTTGTATGAGATGTACTTCGCTTTCTAATTTAGCCAGTAATTTGCTTTATCTTTCGTGCTTTATATATTTAGATTAAGAATTCTGAATCAATAAAACGAATAAATTGGGTAAAATCTAATTAAATATGTCTTGATTGCTATCGTTTAATTTTTATTTTTTGGTTAAATTTTGAAATAAAATTTCCAAAACGTAATGTTTTTAATAATTACAAAAAGAATAATCAACTTGACACTTAATTTAATTTTGAATTCGGCCAAAATCACTATAAAATAACTTAAGAGGAAAGAGAATATTAAAGTGCAAAAAGTTTTCTATTTGATAATGAATTTAAGAATTTAACTGGACAAGAAACACCATCATCATCATCTAAAAAATATAAAACAAATAAAAAACTTTTTAAATTCATTTATAAATTAGAGACTCTTTTCCTTTCTAGTTGTTGTTAAACTTTTACAACAAATTATCCTTTTCCTTGAAACAATGACTGCCAACAAAATAAAAAAAATCACTTCTGTGTGTGTCGCTGTGCGGCGTCAATGTGTCAACAATTAACAACAAATGTCGAAGTCATAAGTTTCTACGACAGAAGGGATTAGTTTATTTTATTTGTTTTTTAAACATTTCTACCATAATGGACAATCAAAGTTTATATGTCTTACACAGAGTCCCACTTGCACTCACAGACAAGTATTTCGGTTCGACAAGAAATAAAACATATCTCACCTCGTTTTATTTTTGTATGTAGGTCCTTTGAACTTTACAGTTAATTGTCGTACATTCTGGCAGTGTTAAAAATTCTACTTCAGCTTTATTTTTAAATAAATTAAGTAAATAAAACTTTTTCGAAAAAAAAGAAATAAATTTTACCCTTTATTCATTATTTCTTTTATTTCATTTTATTGTTTTATAATTTCTTTGCAGTCAACAAACAAACAAGACTAAAGTGACGTTATAACAAATAGCTAAGACAATAACGTTTATAAAGGCAACAGCAAAAAGAACAAATAACTTAAAATGAAAAAAGAGGAAATATTCAATAAAGCTCAACGAAGTGTTATAAAGGCTTGAAAAATATTTATTTTTAATAAATTTAATCTAGAAATTAAATTGGAGGTGTATTAAAAGTGTGTTGTAGAATAAGGTTGGTTGTAGCCTTGCAGCCATAACCTGATAGTGGCGAGTATAGGCCATCCGCCAGCTTTATGTACGTACGTGGCAGTTCAAGTAGCGATTTTGATTATACATTTGATCATACTTAACTACACTGCTAATCATGGTATTCTGTAGCAACGTCCAACCACAACATGACTTACCAAAGCGTCTTATTCACACCTGGTACAGCGATCGTATTTACTACGGGATACTGGTTCCCGTGATACCAGCGTTTATATTTGCCGCTCTTTGGAGTTATAAAAGTTTATTACTTACCAGTGAAAGGCTCCGGCAATTCTAGACCTCAGCAGCAATAATTTCAGCAAGTCGAAGCTCTCCTAAACAACATGTCCTCGAGGGGACTGAAATTTAAGTATTTTCAAATACCGAGCTTATTGAAGGCAATAAAAAGGCGGCGGAAAACAGAAATAATAATAATAATAATAGTCCGTCTAATATGATGTTGAGAAGTGTTTAAAATCAATGCTTTAAATAGATTCGCATTGAACGGTGAAGTTATCGTCAGTAAAAAATGAGAATGAGAGCAGATTCTCACTAGTCATATGACCGTCACTGATAAGCGAAGCTCCGGTCGTTGCGTGAAACAAAGGAAAATGAAAAAAAAAAAAATTACCGCAACTTTTGTAGCAACCAGAGTTTCCAATGATTTATTTAAAATTAACAAAATTCCTTTAACTTCTTACAAAAGTTTTTATAAACTTTTAAAACATATAAACAAGATTTAGTTACTCAACATTTTATAAGCATCCTAACGAAAATCTATAAATCTAAGCCAAAACTTAAATTGAGTCATCTAAAAAAATGTCCGTTCCAATTAAGTACCAACAGCGCTACAGAGACAAAGCCGTTTAATTTAAAATTATTGCAAATGTGTTTGTATTAGTTTTGGTTATCCATTTATTAATATGTAATATAGGACATACACGTGGGATAAGGGTTGGTAATATTTATCTGAACAAACGTAACATTCAATTCCAGAGATCATTGCAGTGTCATGATTTAAACGATGAGAAATATTACCAAAACAATTTTATGAAATAAGCTGTCAATTAAAGTCACACAATGACAACCAAACGTGATTATAGATTTTTTTTGCAATAACTATGTGTTATTGTGCTAGTGTTCTCTCACATATTATCCAAACGTTTAAGCCAGGTGAGACACTGTGTAAAGGCGCACATAATTATTTCATTAAACGAAAATTCCCATGTGTAAGTAACTTTTTGATAAGCTTAATTTTATATTTTATGAAGATGAATCATTCGATGCAGAGTATTTTTTTTGCTTCTCTACTTCTCTTGCTAACAAACATTTATATTTTGACTTTTCTAGCTGATACAAATCGCATCATTTAAACTGTTATTTCTTGTTTTCTGATTTTTTTAATTGGTTCGTTAAACAGAAATATGGTTTACTTCTTTATAGCATATTTGCCGGCGAAGTAAAATAACTGACTCTCTTTCTCCTTTCGCCACCTGCCTTATATTTTATCTATCCATTTTCTAAAGAATGTAGCACGGTTACCAAAATAACTAAATAGGTAATAATGCCTTCTCTTAAAAAAAAATCCTAAGCCCAAAACTTACGCCATATTAAAATTATTCATTCCTTTATACTAATAATGTTGTTGTCGTATTGAGTCTCAGTCGATGAACTCACACAAAGATTTTTTAATGACGAATCCCTAGTATTTTGCGAAATTCCTCTTATGTTTTAGGTGTTTTATACTGTTAAAGAAAAATTAAAGGGTGTCTTCATTGAAGACGCGATTTTGACGAATAAAACCTCATCTTTTAAACTCTGAAAGGCAGGTACCTACATATGAAGTTGAGTATACACAATGCGTTAATTTAAAATCACAAGCGGCGGATTTATTCATAATTCAATTGTTCAAACTAATAGTTAAAATTCTTAATTCAAATACAATAAAACTTTTAATATCGTCGACGTTTACAAAGGATATTTAGTAAATTTCCTTTCTTATTTCTCTTTCATTTCATTTCATTCCAGTTCATGAATTAAGTTGTCGTTTTTTTACTTTGGCAACGTTTATCTCATGAAATTAAAAGTTTTTGAATTGAAAACATTTTTCCGTAACTATTTTTGTTTCCCTAAGAAACACAAATTTATTTATTTTAGTCGCTATTTAGTTTAGTCAAGTATTCATTTAAGTTGTAATAGAAAAAAATTATTTTTTAAATTCGGAAGGAATATAAAAAATAACAGAGTGCTATATTTTGAATGTTATATTACCTTCACCATAAATATCAATCTAGTTAAGTGAAGTAACGCCAATCAAAATAACAAATATTGGGGTAGCAGAGAATTAAAAAATAAGAAAAAATAAATTAAGTCTATATTTCATTTTACTGAAAAAATGTCATCGGATCTTAATAGGTAAGGCAGCTTTTAAATGAAACTCATATTGATCGAACTTTTTTTTTAAAACTTCGTAGACCCATACCTGGGAAAATATGGGCGAGCGCAATTTGATTTTTTCTTAAATTTGATTTTTTTTATTTTTTAATTTAATTACTTAATTAAATTAGATTTGTTCAAACTGATGTAGAAATTTTAGAAGCAGACGTGGTATTTTGCCAGCTGCTTTGCAGGACAATGACCGATCTTGGAACTTTTTTAAAACTATATCTGATCGACTATCGATTCTACTTAAGGAACAAAGTTTCGTTGGCCGCTTTGGAGTAGAGGGCTTGCTTTCTTTAAGATAATTTAAAACTCCAATAGCTATTATTGGATTTAGTTGACAGGGAAATGCTGATGAATGTTCCGTTCCTATTTCGTTACACTTTACAATGGGGTGGAAATACCTTTGGTTACTGCAAGGAGCTAGATCAGGGGTTATCATCAAATTCCTGCTCACGGACCCCTAGTAATCTAATTTTTTTCGCGGACCCCTCTGAAGCCCAAGTTCAAAATTAAACTTTTAATTTTTATTTTTTTTTGAAAACACTGTTTTTTTTCAGTTCTTCATGCGGACCCCTTTGATGGTTGCTACGGACCCCCATTTGAGAACCGTTAAGCTAGATGGAGAGAAATCTGTTCAGAAAGTTCTACTTAATATACTTTTGTTGATCTATGATCACTTACCAACGACTTTATGATCTCGAGATTCATGGTAAAGTGGTATGACTTCCTGTTGTAGGGTTGTAAAATTTAAAATAAAATAATTTTTTTTAATTGATAAGAAGTGGATGCGACGGAGAAAGTGAAGGGCTTCTTCTATCGCTATCTTCCAATAGTGAGCTATGCTTGAGTGGGAAAATTTTGCTTATCTGTCGGTTGTTGCTAATAATTTTTCGGACCTGCTGTTAAATATTGCATTGCTTTACCCACTGGTCAATAAGTTTGACAAAGTAAATAAAGATTGTATTTTATAATTTTATTTTATCCGCGTTGGCTTCAGAGATTAAGAATTAAGAAATTATCGTAAATTCGATATAAATTTTATTTTTTTGCACTAAAAAATTATATCACAACTAAAAAGCAAACAACTCGAATAATTAAAAAAAGTTAAAAATACCTAAGGCCGTGATCTATAGAAAGTTCTTATGAAAAGTCCTTTAACCCAGGGTATTTTCGGCAAAAAAATAAATAAATAAATTGAGGACATTTTTTAAATTTCTAGAATGGGGCAGAACACTTGTCAATATGTGTATGTGTATTATTTAATTTTATTTCTTTTCATATTGTTTTATTGTTTTTTTTTGCCATGAATTCGCTCGTGTTACACAATCTGATACACTGGTGCTACAATATTTGTTTTGCTCTACTTGTGCCCTATTATTATTGAAGGGACTAAACATTTTCATTGCAATTGCAACAATATTTGAAAAATTCACGGAATTTATAGAAACTGAATGCTTATATTTATTAAAATTTATTTTACAAACGTGTTAGTTTACATTTTACTTGTGACAATCTACACATGCACGTTTTATTTTAATATTCAATTTATTAAAGAAAAATGTAAAACAAATATTTGAAAATGTTTTTTATGAAATTTTTTTCGCGGCTTATAGTATATTTTTCAAAAAATTAAATCTCTGACTAAGCATGTAGAAATGGTCGTTAGTGATAATACTTTATTATCTTAAAATATATGATTTTTGTTACAAATAAATGTTGGTCACCATCAATAAAAACACTAAAAAAATATAAAAATGGAACAAGACTTTTATTTTTAAATTAGTTTATATTTTTTATACATCGTAATACTAATTTGAAAATGTTTTAAAATCAACCATCATAAATTATTGATCATAAACTAAACATGTAGTATTTAGCGACCTTTTACCCCTGCCGAATTCGACCTGATTTACTCTTCACATATTAAACTTTTTTTTTTCAAGCCTGTAAGTACGAATACAAAAAAAAATCCTTTAATATGCATTTAATAAAATATTTCAATTAAGCATTTATTTTCAATTTGCATAAATATATATTTTAAATACTTGATTTAAGATTTTTGTGTCGTTCCCATTTTAATTAAATAATGAATAATTGAATTCATGTAAAATGAGTGTTTTTTGTCCAACAACCTGTCATTTGATGTTCGTTGAATATAAATAATTAAACGTGTGTATTTTAATTTAAATATTTTGTTTTTCATTTTAAAAACATATCTATGTTTGTATTTCATTTAATATTATTGAAAAAAAACCAACTTTGGAAATAAAAAACAGACCTACACAAAAAATGTGCCATGAATTTGCAATCAAGAAAAATGATTCGTAACCTTGTTTCTTTTGACTTATTTAATGAATATTTTTAAAATAATATACTCACATATGTATGTATACGGTTATAGATTAATATGTATGTAGATACGTTATATGACGTGGATACGTTAGAATGTAATAAATACAAGAAACTTTATGTGAAAAAAAGATGGAGAGGAAAAATATGAAAGGGGTTAGTTAGTATTTCTTCCATTTTAATCAAACATTAATCATTTAATATAAATTAAAAATTCAGTATAATTTTCTTCGGTAATTGTGTTTGGAAGCGACTAGACCAAACGAGACACATCTTGTCATTTACTAACTTACAAATGGAAAATGTTTTAAGTTAAAATGTCGCAAAAATCTTAATAAAATCTTTTCTAAATTTTAGGATTCGGCAGCTGGTACCATAATTAAAAGACTCATGGATTTTGTAAGAAGGTGTTTACTAATACCGCTATAAAAACGAATGGTAAAATTTGGGAAAGTTCCAAAAGTGATTTGATATTTATAAAAATATTTTTTTGAGATATGGCAGTCAGAAATATCATATTTTGACAGCTTTAGCAACAACTGTGGGCATATTTTCACCGCAAAAGGCTATAAAAACAAATAAAAAAATTTATAATAAGACAAAAATATAAAGGGTGCTCTTGTAGTGACGGAACTTAAGCGCTTGTTGTTGCAGCAGATCTACTAATGCTAAAAGTTTTTCTTTGAAAAATTGAAAGACTAAATTACAATTGAAGTTCTCACCAAATGTTACTTGGAGCTAGAGATATTGCTCAACTTATATCGGCCTTAATGCACTGTGTCATTAGGTCATTGGACGCAGGCTGAGAAATAATTTTAAGTGACAGGTTGCAGTTGAGGATACCATAGCATCCAGTTCTTAACTGTGGCAGAACAAATCTTGTTTACCTGGGTAAATACTACTCGTTTTCCAAAATCGTTGGGAGGGTGTTCGCAATGGCCATCCGGTTTATTGTTGACGCAATAATATTTCGGATGTCATCACCTCGTGGTCAAAGGAACTGGACAGATGATATGCCGCTGAGACAATGCTGGTCCCCGCATTAAGATGATATACTCGTCTGTAGTTGGATTAAGTTTTTTAACTATAGCAGGTAAACATTTAGAAAAAGAAATGTGAATAATAAATTTTAAAATTATAGGGATTTTCAATAGACGCCGTTATTTGGACACATAGAGGGCCTTACTTTCTAAAATGTAGACAGATACTTGAAATAATTGCAAAGCGAAAAATGAAAATAAAATCAAATTAAGGGTGTCCCGGTAGCATTGTGATGATCACATTTATAGCTTGTTTTACCTGAAGCTATAAATTTACGCAGAGTATATTTTGATAGTTGGCTATAAAAGCAAATTTAAACTTGTTTGACTAGTAACGCTATGTATGCGCCTTATGGAAAAAGGGCATAACTAATTTCCGACCCCATAAAGTAAATATATTCTGACTTTTTATGCATGGCGAAGTCGATTAAACGATGTCCGTCTGTCTATATCATTTGGAACAATGAAGTAACTCCAATTAAAAAAAAATATATATCGGGTGATACAGAATTAAAAAATAAGAAAAAAAAATATCGAGTGAAAAAATTGACGCTCGCCCATATTTTCCGAGTTACGGGTCTCTCAAATTTTCAAAAATTTTAAAATATAAATATGGGTATCATTTTAAAGCTTTTGAAGAGATCTTTAAGGAAATAATAAAATTTTTAAAACAATGCTTAAACCATTAAGAGCAGTTGGCATTTATATGTAATTTTTTAATTCTCTGTCACTTCTATTACTATTTTTTTGATTGAAGTTACTCCAGTAAACTAGATTTAAATAAACGGTGAAGGGTATTTAAGATTTGGCATAGCCAGGTAAAGCACTCTTACTTGTTTGTAAAAATATTCAAAGTATATATAACTAATATAATTTTCAACAATTTATTCGTTGACAAAAAGGAATTATTTAATAAATTTACTTACTGTCTTAATTGATATATTTATTCAATAATTAATAAGCCAATTAAAAACTTTATCAAATCAACAATTTATTTGTTTAATATTAAGCCATTTTCAATTAAAATCTCTAAGGACTTGGTAAAATAATTTATCAATTTTATTAGATTTAATAAAAGTAATAATAATTGGATTTCAACTTATTATGAGATTGTTAATATTAAATAATTTAATTTTTAATTGAAAAAATTTCCTTTAATAAATTAAAAAAAAAAATCAATTACAGCAATTAAAAAAAATACATTGAAAATTATGAAAATTTAAACTTAAAAGTTTAATTAAAAAATTATTGAACGATTTCGAACAACCAGTTGATTTTTTATTTGAAATAGTTCTGTTGGAATATGTTTCTGCCTTTAAACAATTTGAATTTCAGGCTTGTTTTCTTACTACCACCGACTGACTGCTTAGAATAATTGGAATTTTCTTGTGGGCCAACCATTTTCACCTGCTAACTTTTATTACGAAAATTAATTTTACGAAACGAGATCATTTTTAAAAGTTTCATTGGTTATAAATGTGAAAATAAAATCAAATATTAACCGGAATTACAACAAGTTATTTAATTTTAGTGGAAAAAACTAATTACAATATATTTCCAATTTAAAAATTTATTACAAATTAAAACTAAATAAATATTAATTTAACTTTATGATTTTTGATACAAAATGTTTAAATACTTAAAACTAATTTGCATACAGATTTACAATTTATTCATGCCTTTTTATTAGAATTTATCCAATTAAATAGTTTAAAATCAATAATTAAATAAAACTATTTAATTTAAATTGTTTCTAATAATTTTTCATCAACGTCAACTTTTTGTTGTTAAAATTTTTTAATATTTGTTAAATGCGATTTATTTAATTTGAATATTTTTCTAATTCTTGCAATAAAATCCAATTTGTTTTATTATAAATTAAAAAACACAAAGAATATAATTTTTAAAAAGTATTGCACAATAAAATAAAATAAAAAGATTAAAATAAATGAATTTAATTTATAAATCTATTATTGTAAAAAATTATTTTTCATATATTCAGATACAAAAATAATGACTGAAAATATACAAAATATAACACAGTTTTCACACAAGTGGAATTTATATGAAGACGAAAGTAAAATTCATTTGCTTATGGAAATTGAGCTCTACCAGATTTAATTTTTTCTTTAAATTGTAAAATATTTTACTATGGGTTCCCTTGATTGCAAATTAAAGCCCGTTTAATTTTATTTACTTCTATATTAAGTCTTCTTTTTGTAGCCTTCCTTTTCGACAACTATGAAGTATTCCCGTCATACGGGCTCTAACAAGCTTATGCAGTCCTTCTGTTGCGTTAGTTACAGTCGAACTACTCGATGCCTTATATACATCTTACAGCCATTTAGGCTTCAATACGCTGTGGCCTAAGCGAGCCCCGAACTTATAACGTCTTTAATTAGCCGTTTTTCGCTTTACAGGTAGCTCTTTTTTAACGCAGTTGCACATCAATAGTTTTTCTTTTCTATTCAACCCACGGAGATTCTTAAAAAAATTTCCTTTTGCTTATATTCAAGTCTCTGTTGGAATTTGAATTCATGACATGCTTTGCAACAATCATCATTGCTCAAGATATAATAACTCAATTCGGGTTTTATTCTCATTTTACGCACTACTTTTGTTAGGGGCGGAAGTAACAATTTACTCATTTGAGGCACAGTCAAAAACTTTTTAAAGATCATATAAAAATGTAATTTTTTATAAGCACATTCATAATTTGTTCAAAACAATTAGCAGACTCTTTTTCATCTATTATCAAGAAAAAGTATGATTAGATAAAGCGCAGTTGGTGCTAAGCAACTTGTTGGATTTCCTATAACCAATTGGTTAAGTAGTTGATATTTTAAAAATTAACACCATAAAGTAAATGGAGGCAAAGAGAGCTGATGACGATTTAAAAATTAATGTTTTACATTCTGCAAATGTCTAATTTTTATTGATTTACTAAAACTAAACAGAACAAATTTGCTAAGGAAATATTTTTTTTATAAAAAAAAAAAATTAAAATATATGTGAACTTAAGCTGGATTAAAATTATTCTTTCGGTTGTAATACCAATAGACAGAAAAAGTTTTTGCTCGTATTAATAGTTTTACACGTTTTTTTATACCCTTCACTACAGAAAGTGAAAAAAAAAATGTTTGCCAAGGCACTAGATCAGCTAGAGAAAATTTAAATACGCCGATCGATCAGACGCAGTGTTGAAAGAGGTGCTATTGGTAATAAAAATGATCAGTCTATTGCTCTGAACACATTCGCCACAGCAGGCTACACGAACACACGGCAGCAAATGCTGCTAGCTACATTTGCCGCCATGTAGCCAGCTACAAAATTATTTTGAACGCAGCAGCTACATAATAAAAATATGATTATAGTGTATTGCAGTGATGTCACTTTAATATTTTTTTAGCGTTTTTTAAAAGAATCAGTTCTGGTATTTGATTAAAAATATATTTAGATTATTGTGTAAGAGGCTATTAGAAGACTAAAACAATATTTTTTAAGAGTGCGTCGATTTTTCGTTTCGCTTGTCTTCAAAATTAATAATATATTGAACTAATTTCCTTAACTGCAAACAAAATTACTAGTCTACAGCAATAAAAAAATGTTCGAAACAACAAAATGTTGAAAGCTATACATCATCGTGATATCTACCAAAAACACAATTGTGTTAAAAACTAACAGGTTTCCCATACAAGAAACCATCTACTAATAAGATAGACAAATTGAAGTTATCGTAATAAAAAAGTAAATATATATCGAACTGAATGTTTTCCACACAAAAAGAAATTGTAATTAGATATACACTCGAAAACATTCCTTTAAAATATTTCGAGTTATTCTTCGTATATTTTCGTCACCACGATTGAAGTACTTTTTATAAAAAAAAAATACTTGAAAATACATATGCATACACCTAAACTTACTAATTAAAATTTTTAAATATATAAATAAATCTTTTCATAAATAACGCATGATTATTTTAAGTTCTTATTGTTTTTTCTTTTTTCCGAATAAGAGGTTTTAAGCACTTATTAGTTTACATGACTTATAGTACTGACATCACTCAACTGTCTATTGTCGTCAACAAAAATAGAAATTAGTTTTATTTGACTGCACGGCAAAATCAGTTTAGACAACAACCTTTCGCCATATTGCCTTGCTGTCTTCAAAATAATCATTTTCGTATGCACACATGTTTTCTATTTTAGAAATTTTGCAGTCGGTAGTTGCTGTGGTGAATGTGTTTACAGCTTATGTCATTCGAGGCAGCAGATAAAAAACCACGCCTACCCAAAATTTTTTCACTTCATTTGGAAAACGAAGTAACTCCAATCAAAAAAACAAATTCATAGGGCAATGGAGAATTAAAAAATAAGAAAAACTATTACGCGAAAAAACTGGTGTTCTTTCATATTTGCCGAGTTACGTGCCTCTAAATTTTCAAAGTTTTTAAAATATTAATTAAGGTATTATTTTAAAGCTTTCAAAGAGATCTTAAAGAATAACTAAAATTTTTTGAAAATACTTAACCCATTAAGTGCCGATGACATTTTGATGTAAAATTATATATATGTAGTACTTAAAATTTATTTCTTATATTTTAATTCTCTGGCATCCCAACATATGGTTTTTTGATTGGAGTTACTTCGTTAAAATAGATTGATATTGATGGTGAAGGGTATACAAGATTTGGCATAGCCAAATATTAATTGACTTAAATATAAAATTAATTGAAAAATAAATTTAAAATTTTCTGATTAAATAATTATTTGAATTTATTTTATATATAATTAAAAAAAGAGAAAAATATTTTTTTATTATTTAAATAATTCAAAAATTAACTTATTTATTTTTCAATATTTCGGTACTCCTTTGTGTACTATCTTCAGGAATTAAAGAAGATGGTACACAAAGGAGTACCGAAATATTGAAAAATAAATAAAAAAATATTTGCAATTTTTATTAAATAAAAAAGGACTCTCTAAGCTAAAAATAAGTTAATTTATTAATTAAAAAAAGAGTAAAAAATTGTTACTTTAATTAAATAATTGAATCAATAAAAAAATTACTTGAAATTTTAATCTGAAAAAAATGAAACCTTTAAAATCTGAAACTAATTTTCTGACTTAACTCTGTTGTTGTGTTTCTTTTAAAATATTGGAAAAGCCGATAATCTTTATATTCTTGATTGCATTATTATTCAAAAGCCTGAAGATATATAAATTTTTCCTTCGTCTATAATTTCTAGAAAGGACGATTAAATTAAATTAATTTATCATTGTATAATTTTTTTTTTATTAATTGGTGTTCATTTTATTTGTGCAAAGCCATTTTCATATTTTTGGTTTAATTTTGCACTTTCTTCCAAATATTGCCTCTTACTATATTTCGACCTTCAATGATTTTACAAATATTCATTTAATATCATATTATACAGCTTCCTTATGCTAACAAGAAGAAATAAAATGACAACTCAATGTTAAATTGTGGATAAATAAGCAGCACTGCATCAATAATAAATAACTGTCATAGTTTTCTTAATTTCTTATTTTTTTGTATAACTTCGAGATTATTTCTAATAATTTATATTTGGCAATTTATGGTATTCGTTTTCGACAACACTATTTCAAAGTTATCAAGATTAAAATAAGAAAAAGTGTCCTACAACCTTTAGAGAGAAGAAAAAAAAAACATTGAAAATAAAAATAGAACGATATCTAACCAATCATTTGCTACCGGTCGTTTACTTTTTTGCTTTTAACGGTTTACAATAAAATCTACTTTGTCATTTTTTATTTTTTTCTTTCTTTCCAATTATGTTATTTTCAAATTTTACTAATATTTTCATGATAAACGATGTGTTTAAAACGAATTAATGGTGTAGAAATGTGTAGTAGTTTCTTCCGCTTTTCTTTTTCCCCATTGACTACTTAAACCTTAAAAAAGTATGCTAATAGTTGAAGTAGTTTGTCTAATAACTTAGTTTAAGTTGAACACAAATATACATACTAAAATGCATATTAGGATTGTGTACGATGAAAGCAAGGAAAAACGATTTAAAATGCACTCTATCATTTCAATAAAAAGTTTTGTTATCGAGTAATGAGTCACAATGCTAAATATTAATAATTCTTCATTAGTCATTGGTGCTGTTTAATAATTGGAATAATTTTTTTTGTTCAACCGAATAAAATATATTAATTAAGGATCAAAAATTTTTTAAACAAAATATTCGATTAATATATTCGAATAATTTAAAAATTTGCGTTTAAACATTTTTGTTAAAGGAAATTATAAAAACTTGTGTGAGCTTCTTGTTGTATGCCTTTAGTCTTTAGTCGTTAGAATATTCGAATAAAATAAAAATTTTATTCGCATCTTTAAACAGAAACTCAAATAAAAAGTTTCGCTATCGAGTAATAAGTGACAACACTTAAAACTAATAATTCTTCACTAATTATTAGAGCTGAATAAAAAAAAAAAAAAAATTTAAATAATTTTTTTAAATTTTAATAATTTAATTAAGGATCCACAATTATTCGAATAAAAAACTTAAATAATTTTTAAAAAAATTGTGTTTTAAAATTTTTGATAATATATGTTAACTACGCTTGTTAAATTAAATTATAAATACTTGTTTGAGTCACCGCAGGGGCAAAATAACTTTACAATAATTATTAAAAAAAAAACAATTTTTAATATTGTTGTTTTTTGGTTAATTAATTACTTGTTATTTTTTAATTTTTTTTAATTATTCGAATAAAATATTTATTCTTTTTTCGTTAGAATATTCGAATAAAATTAAAATTTTATTCGCTTCTGTAAACTAAAAAAAGTGTTATTAATTATTGATCTAATAATTTTAAGCTCAAATAATTTATACTTCTTCTTACATAGTAGCGTAAAATTGCGACTACATGAAATAGTGAACCCGTTTCTATTCGTCTCTCCTCTCTCACCAATAAACTCCAGAAATACGCAGCAAAAGTTGAAAAGTATGGACGGGGACGAATTAAAATATATGTTAAAATAACCAAACTACGATTATTTATTTTTTAAAACTTCTGAAATTTTATTTTGAACCTCCATAGTTGCTTTAATTAAATGTTCTGTTTCTCTTTTACAGGCGATTAACTCGTCTTAAAAATTTATGTGGAAATAACTTAAAAAACTGAGTGCTTTTTATACACATTTTACGGACGAGTTAATCGCCTGTGTTACAGAATTAGCACATAAATAATTTAAACTCACCGATATTGATTATTATATGTGAAAGCAAGATTCCATGAGTATTTCGCTGCAGGTATGTTTGAAAATTTTATATTTGTTTCTTAATAAACAAAACTAATATTAAGTTCGAAAAATAAAAATCTTGGTCTTTAAAAGCGGCAATCGAAATTTTATAGAAGATAAATGTAATATTCGGGTGAGTGAAAGTGTACAAGCAGGTATATTTTTTATTTTTCCACTTTGTCTTGCTTTTTGGTTTTTGTGGACGTCTTGTTTGCTAAACGTGTGTTTTAGCGAACTTATGAAGCCTTTATTAATAAAATATTGTGTTTCTCCGGCCTAAACTAAGAATTCGATGAGACCTGTACTCAAAATCTCCTGTTTTTCTAACCAGGCCCTTTAGTCAAGTCAGCCACGGTAGCCACGATAGTAAGTGTATTTAAGTTATTATTTTTCCCTTTAAATCTGAACTATACTTTTGTTATTCTTGCTTTACCGGCGCCTAATTCATCTCAGCTGCTATTCTACTGTAAAGGCGCTTCCACTTGCCTCGGCTATAAAAAGTATTCCTCCTTTGTAATCAAGATAAAGGGAGATATATTTTCGAGTTATTCTCTAACTCGTCTACAGCTAAACAACAAGTATTTTTCTTTTTAGGGTTCAATCGAGGCTTAAATTTTTGCTCTTCTGTAAAACAAGCAAGTAGACACCTCTATAAATGCAACCAACTAGCCATGATATGAAGACTAATTTTTTCTTTCTCTTCTGTTTATACCACCATACATTGTTGTACTAAGATCACAATGCAATATTTTTAACCAACAATTTTAATTTTTAGCTGCGTTGTTGTAGATATTTAGAAGGGTCAAATATTATTTAAAAATATTATTTAAAATAAAACGTACACGAAATTTTGAGTCTCTCCTAATGCTAAGTCCATGTCCCCACAAGTTGGTTCACTTCATTGTTAGTGTTTCAAGTGGCTTGATTTAAATAAAATATTCTGAACTGAAAAAATGCAGTACTTTTAAATTTAGAAGCAAATTTTGAGTACTCTTTAACATTTAAGTATATATTTTTTGGTTGTTTCTGCACATTTAAGTATAATAGTATTTTTTCTTCATTGGGTAAGTTGGCTAGTAAGTTTTATACTCAAATTATTTTATATTTTGTATAACAAAAATAGCAAACAATTAACAGAAAAAGAAATTAAAAGAGAAAATCCTAAATGTTAAAACCTTTTTATGCATCATATAACAGGATATTTAAATTTTGTTCCAAACAAATAAAATAAAGAGATGAAAGTATATTTCATAACTTTTTACAACACAATAGAAAGTTCAAAATACTGTTAAAAATTTTTACACTAACAAGAACACTCCGCATACAGTATCAATATTCGCACGCGTAATACAACATTAAAAAAACAACCCGGTAAATTTTTTTTATATGTTGTTGCAGAATTTTTTGATTGCCTCAAGCTAACACGAATCTATTAAAATAACAAGCATAAAAAAAAAACAACTAGAACGAGTTACCAGACCTTTTCATATTAATACGATATAGACGTTTTTACTCGCCTATAAATAGATACTTTGAGAGTGGTATGGCAAAACATCGAACATTTTTTTTCTTCTACATTGCACTGAAGTGTATGTTGTTCAATAAATAATATACAGACAGAGCTGGATAAATCAATTGTCATAGAAGAAAAAAAAAATTACTGACTTATTTTATAATGCACTAAAAGCAATTCAACAAGTTAACAAAACGCAACAGTAGCTTTCATTATTGAGGACTGTATACTTGGTATTTTTAATTTGAATTATATTTTCTTGTTGTATAAATGTTACTGAAATAATAGCGAAATCAAAGCTCATTGAAAATAAGTTTTTAAATGTACAGGGTTGGCAGTTGATGAAACTTTAATCAGTTTTGCAAAGAAAAAACTATCGAAGCGGTAGAATCAAAAAAACTAAGTAACGCATTTGACGGAGCTTAATCACGAAAGAGTACCAAATTCACATGGATAATATAGCGTTAAACAGGGTAGGAAATATGGCCACAAAATGAAAGGCGAGTTAGAAATTTAAACTTAGTAAATAATTAATAATTAATTAAATAATTCAATGGTTGGACTGTAAAAGACTTGTTAAGTTGAGCAATTAAAAGGAAAAGAGTATGTTCTGTAGGTAATTAGCTTGGCTGGTTAGCATTATCTGGCCGAGGTAAAAATTACAGTAAAATCAAGTAAGATCGTTAAGATCGAGTGGTTACAACAGAAATCATGATATAACAAAAGCATTTTAAGGGCCTTAAATAAATACAAAGCAATTAGCCCATAACATTTTAAATTAATGTGGTTATGTTTGACCGGAAGCGAGAGAGAGAGAGAGAGAGATAGAGAGAGAGAGAAGACACTTCGTTTAAATATAACTAATAAAAACTCTTTAAAATAAATTTCAACTAAAATGTTAATTTATTCAGAAAATTCCTTCACTGCAAAATAGCCTTTTTCATATGCAAAATTTTGTGATCATCACGGAAAAAGTAAAAATTTCATTATTCTTAAATTGGTACAATTGTTATTTAATGCTTTCTATAAAAAATAAAAATAAAATTTTTTTTGTATGCAAAACAAACACTATTTGTTTTTCAAAAATACACATAAATAAATATATTGTGCTTGTAGTGAAGATTTTTAAAACTCAAGGACTTCGACATCTGTGAAAAATTATTAAAATGCTTAGTCATGGTTTAAGGTAATTTAATAGTTTTGTACAAAATTTGTTTTTTAAGTTCAGTAGCATGTTTCAACATGTTCTTGGAATTTTTTCATCAGCAATTTTCGTTTGATTTGTAGTGCATACTAATTTTGCTTGATGTTCTTTTACTTTTACTTTTGCATTAGTTTTGGTCTTTCGGTATATTTTCAACTCTTTCAAACTTTTCTAATTTACAGAAGATGCGTGTTTTTGCTGTTTAAGAAATAGAATGTGCGAAATATCAGATACTTAAAAGATGTGAATCTTTGAGGAATTAAAAAAAAAAAAATGGAAATTGTAAGTTTTTAAACTAAGCAGTTATTTAAGAAGCCATTCCAAAGGGTAAAAAAAAATGATTTAACTGAATATTTCGTTGAATTGATAAATAAATTTTAAGAAACCCTCTTGTACTGCGTACTACGTTAACAATAAATAAAGATGACTAGAAAATTGATGCGCTAGAATTAATAACATTATGTTTTTATCATTTCTCTTAGTTTTTTTTTTTTTTTTAATTAAGGTATTCTGCTTAATGCTGGGAACACAATTGGGACGAACGACGAATTTTTCGTTGCGCATATTCGCCGTCAAAAATAAAACACATTGGTGCATATGAAAATTAACACAACACCGCCGTCGACGAAATTCGTCGTGCATGACAAACTCTCCGATAGATTTATTTCTATTTCTTACGCCGACGAACGACGACTAAACTGGAACAGGGTTGCCGTTTCTCCTTTTAGCTTTTAAATATATTAGTAAATAAAGTTATTTTTACCTTAATTATTGTTTATTTCTTAATATACATCATTAAGTTAAACATCCACAAACAAAACAAATTTTAATATGGACATAAGTGAATTTCGTCTTAATTGTGCGCCACATTGCGAATTTACGCAGCGAACTTTTACAGATGAATTCGCCGTGCTAGACGAAATTCGTTGTTCGTCCCAATTGTGTTCCCAACTTAACATTTCGTGCTGTCAAAATCCCTTATAAAAATTACTTTAAATGATGTAAATTATAATGTTGCTAATGCTGAGCTCTGTTAATTTTTGCAGCAATGAAATGGTTATCAAGTCAAGTTTATTGACATCAATATGTTTCCGCAACATTTTTACCAGTTGAATTTACATATTTCGTAATGGATTGAAAAAAACAGCAAACAATGTTGCATCTTTAAGCTGCTTAAATGTCGTCTTTTTAAATATGATTTGTCGATTTTCACACTACAAAATACATATGTACATGCCGTGTAATCATATTTTAATATTGCTTGTGTAAAATAACAAGTAGGGCGCGTTTAGTCAGCTGTTTTTAGCATTTATTATGTCAGATAAAATTACACATGTACTTATGTCTGATTGCAAAAATGTTGAATCGACGGTATGTTACCAATTTTGACAGATATTGAATTTTAGACTGACACATGGTGTGTGAAAAACATCTCGTGTGAAAGCGGCATTCAAGAATATAAAAGCAATATTATATCTTAATGTTAGTATTGCTAAGCATTTTTTGTAATCTTAAGCGGATTACTTTAAATTAATACAGATTTTAATTACATTCATTCAATAAAAAACCCAAATAGTTTTTCTAGAAATTTAAATTTAGATAAAATATTTGTTTTTTCTTCATTTAGGATAAAAATATTTTTTGTAAAATTCTCTAAATGCTCTAATTTAGGTAGAACAAAATTTTATAATCTCGCATGTCTCATATTCCTATCAATTTTGTTTAGTTTTTGCGTAACTATAATTATCGACATGGTGACTTAAACTACAATGTTTATTAGCATTATTTCCATCTGCCTGCAATCAATTGTACTTTTATACCCTTCAATGGATGTGGGAAAAGGGTAAATCTAAGGTTTTCATTCTGTTTGTAATTTCTTCAATATCCATTTCCGATCCCATAAAGTGTATACGGGGGCTGGTATATATATTTTTGGCCTGGCAACACTGAGTGCTGCCAAGTGCAATCTGACATTTCTATTGGAAAGTTTGTCATTTTTAAGCATATTCGTACTCAAAACGTTTTGACGTACGACCATTATTAGTGTTGTCTACAGTGACTTGAATAAATTAATATAGAAAAAAATGGAATTAACTCGTGAACATTTTTGTGCCATCATTTTTCACAACTTTCGACGTGGATTATCACGACAAAAGCCAAAGCGTCGAATTAATGGGTCATCCACCGTACAGCCCTGACTTGGCACCTAATGACTTCTTCTTGTTTCCGCACATCAAGTAAAAAATGCGTGGTCAACGATTTTCGTCGCCAGAAGAAGCTGTTGAAGTGTTCAAAAACCATGTTTAAGAGGTGTCTGAATCGGAGTGGAAAAAGTGCTTCGACAACTGGTTTGAGCGCATGCAAAAGTGTATAAATCATGATGGAGAATACTTTGAAAAACAATAAAACCATTTTTGATTATAAATATTCGCATTTTCACTATTAGGCCAGAAATATATAGAGCGGCCCTCGTAAATTTCGAGTCCTTATGCATAGCGAAGTCGATCGAGCGATAACCAATTTTAAGTTTGTGTTAGTGCTAAAATTAACTTTGCCAAGGCACTGGATGTGCTAGAGAAAATCTGAACATTTTCGAAAATTATGCTACTGAAAATCAGCGGTTAAAAAATCATGCCTGCATCTTATTTTTCTATATCATTTGGAATAAAGGAGTAACTTCAATCATAAAACAAATATATAGGTCAGAATTAAAAAATAAGAAAAAAAAAATGAAGTAAAAAAAGTGGCGCTCGCCCATATTTTCCTTTTGGACTTTGAAATTTTCATAAAAAAAGTTCGATTGTAAATGATCAAAATAGGCCTCATTAAAAAACTTTTGATAAGATTTTTCAGAAAATACTAAAATTTTAAAAAAAGTACATAACCCATTAAGAGCTGGTGACATTTTTATGAAAAAATTTTTTTTTTTATTTTCTAATCTTCTGTCACCGCAATATTTAACTGCAGTTACTTCACTCTAGGTGATTTACATATATGGTGAAGGTATATAAGATTCAGCAAAGCAGACTGCTATACACTCTTACTTGTTCTTTTTATAAATTTATTTATTTTGAAAAGTTAATTTTGACGCTTGTACTTTTACAACTTCATATTTTTATCAGATTTCTAATTATCTGCTTTCTCATGCTCTCATTTTTTGCAAACTAATTTTGGCCCTAGTTGACTGCTTGATAGCTGCCTGTTGTTATTACTTAGTGTTTATTTTTCTTTAAGTTCGTAAATAAAATTGCTCTTAAGAAACTTTTCTTTTACAACTCTTTTTTATATTTTATTTTCCACCATTAAGTTAAAATATGTGAAAAAATATGTTTTAGTGTTCGAAAACGTTCGAACTCAATGTAAAATAATTTTCTAGCAATAACTTAATAAACTAAA
This sequence comes from Cistogaster globosa, assembly GCA_937654795.1. Taxonomy (NCBI): domain Eukaryota; kingdom Metazoa; phylum Arthropoda; class Insecta; order Diptera; family Tachinidae; genus Cistogaster; species Cistogaster globosa. The sequence goes on along the minus strand of OW569403.1, from coordinate 44,961,031 downwards.
TATATTAATCTTAAGTATGGATACCCACAGAGCAACAAGAAGAATGTGTAAGTTTTAATGTACACAGGGCCGGATTTAAACTTTTGCCGCCCTTGGGCACTGAAAAAAATGCCGCCTCATTAATTTTAAAAATTCAAATATCTAATGTATTGCAAATAATTTATTATATATTATATACTTTGATATGACATACAAAATATTTGTTTTTGTTCTTAGAGCTATACATTTTGCACTCAGCTTGACTCATGTGTGCTGTTTTTATAAGACGTTTGCCAAACGTTACTCAATCATCTGCATGTTGTTGTTGCCGCTACAACAACAAAAACAACATACAGACGATTGAGTGACGTTTGGCAAACGTCTTATAAAAACAGCACAATAATTATAATATAATAATTTTATCACAGGCAAATACGCCTGACTTTTTGAGTTGCGAATTGGTCGATTAAATCCTCACAATCTAAACGTTGAAGCACTTCCGATTCGATGCATAGAATAGCTAAGCTATTGAGTCTATTTGCACTCATTGTAGAACGAAAGTAGTTTTTAACCCTTTTTAAACAAGAAAACGATCGTTCTGCGCCACAGTTTGTTATAGCTAAAGTAATAAATATTCGATATGCGATTTCTACGTTCGGAAATTCAGTGTAAAGGTCGTTTGCTCGCAAAAGTTTCAGAAGATCGGAAGGTGAATTATTTTCCATCGTTTTTTCAGTGCAATAAGCATGGAAGTGCACGAATTCGTCATCCAATGAGAATTCAAGATCTGAAGAATAAATCTTTCTTAAACGTTCAGCTCGTTTACGAATCTCTCTATTATCCAAATTGCCAAATACAATTATAACTGAGAACTTTTCCTGTATCTTTTCATACGCAACACATCTTTTTCGTAATTCGAAATCCAGATTGTCAAGAATGACATTAAACGTATTGACTCTAAAGTAGTCTCGACCTGACAGTTGCACATCTCCATCCCGTGATTCATCAGCATGTAATTTTCTCTTCCTTTGTCTAGAAGCTGTTGTTTTATATTCTTTAATCTCTGAAATATTTAAAGCATTTTTTTCATAGATTTCGAATTCATTTCGCGTATCAGCAACAACTTTAATCAAACCATGATAATCGTCGATCACGTCAGCAATGCTGCAATCAACTTTTTGCAATCTTTGACTAACAGCATTGAATCGCGAGAGTAAAAAATGCCAAAGTATTTGCATAAATGCTGTTTCAAGTCGCTCCATTTGAATACGAATACCTTTTGCTTGTTGTCTTGTAATTGCATTTTCGTCAATATCTTCTTCAATAATAATCAATGTCTCGATTATTTCGTCGAAATATTGATTAAGTACATGAACAGCTTCATAACGAGCTGACCATCTGGTTGCAGATAAAGATTTTAACGCGATTCTTTTTCCGGTATGAGATTGTAAAATTTCCCAGCGCTGCGTCGATGCAGTAAAGAAGTTATATAAAGTTTGTACTGTATTAAAGAATGAAGCAGCTTCTGGTGCGCATTCTACTGCGTGAACTCCAACTAAATTCAAAGAATGAGCAGCACAAGGAGCATGTTCTGCTAGATCATTAATTTCATGAATTCTTGCCTGTAAACCTGAATACATTCCTGATACATTGTTAGCATTATCATATGACTGACTTCGACAGTCTGCGAGGTCAAGATCAAAAAACTCAAGAATAGACAATACAGCAACTAGCAAATCTTCAGCTTTATGTCCAGAATTTTCAATAAATATCAGAAAGCGTTCAACAGGCGTTCCATCTTTTTGCACATATCTGATAACAAAAGAAAGTTGGTCAACGTGAGATATATCAGGTGTGGAATCTACAATAATAGCATAATATTTGGCTGATTTAACTTCTTGAATTATGATAGAAGATACTTTTACTGACAAAAGCTGTATAAATTTTTCGTAGATAGTTTTCGATAAGTAACTTGTACTGCCAGATCCTTTATTTCCAAATTTTCGAATATGCTCTTCTAGGAATGGGTCAAAAGAAGCAAGAAATTCAATCAGCATTAAAAAATTGCCATTATTTGGTGAGCCAAACTTTTCATCACTTCCTCGGAATGGAAGCCCTCGAGAAGCTAAGGCTTTAGTAGCAGCGACTACTCTTCTTAAAACATTTCTCCAATAAGAGATTTCTGTCTCTGTTTGTATGACTAAGTCATGGTCTATTCTATTCTTAGTATCCGATCTTTGCTTAAGGGTTAACATACATTTTTTATGATGTTTGGAGTTTTCATGCTCACCAACACGAACGCCTGCATGTTTCCAATCATCAAATCCGTTTTTGCCATTAAATGAACACTCTCTGTCAAAAAGAAGACAAGCTGCACAAAATACAGAACCTTTACTAACTGAGTAAATGAGCCATGGGCGTGGAACTTTTTCACCGTTGATAAGTTTTCTTAAAAATAGTGATTCTGACAGCCATCTTGAAGTTCCATCGCTGTAATCACGTTTTGTACCGGAGAAATCCAAATTTTTATTTTGTTTACATCCATGGTTAGCTACGTAATCTCTGGTGAAATCGTTTATAACCCATTCTCCTGGATCATCGCTTATCACAATATCCCCATGCTCATTATCTTCTATATTTATTGTTGGAATTGTAGCTTGAAGTTTACTTTCGTGATGGATATTCTGTGGCAGCGAAGAAGTCGTGGTACTATCAGTATCATTACTCGTAGCAGAGTTCGTTTTGAAGTTGACGTAGAACATGCATCATCACCTGCAAAAATTTACTATTATTCTATTAACCTAATTATGACAGTAAATAATGAATATACATTTTATACACATCGACAAATGAATCATTATTATACTTGGAAAAATATGAATACTTGAAAAAATATGATACAAACCTTCATAATCTAAATTCGTACAATCTCTATTGTTAGTTTCTGATTTTTGTGTAACACATACTTTTTTCGTAAAAAAATCATCTAGTTTGGGAGTTTTACTCAAAACCTCTTGTTCCTTTTTACTTTTGTCCAAAGCGCGCTTTCGATACTCAGATCCACTCAATTTTTTGCGTCCATCAGCCATGTTTGACAATTGATCGTATATTTATGCTCAACATTAATGCAATTTTTTGATATCGATAAATTATTTTAACACTTTACTCAATCAACACTTACTCTTTAATGATGAGCACGTTTAAAAAAGATAAAATAAAACTATGCAACACATAATCAATGATATGAAAAAGGGGAATCCCACAATTTAATATGTACAATGTACATATAGTGTTGCTGTGGCTTATTATTTTGTATTTTTGTATTTTTCTCAAAACACAACGAAAGCTATGCAACGAACTGTCAATGAAAGAAAAAGGGGAATGACACAATTTAATTTTGTAACGCTCTTGTGGATTATTGTTGTATACCTACATAAATGGAGGTTTGATGACAGTAAAAAATTTTTTTCACTTTCCAAATTTTGCCGCCCTAGAAAATTTGCCGCCCTGGGCTCTAGCCCCGACTGCCCCTAGTGTAAATCCACCACTGAATGTACAACAATAAGAAATTTATTTAACCAAGTAGCGGCTAAACTTGACGAAGCGTATTCTGGATGTCCGATTTTAAGCCAGCTTTCGAGCTGTATGCAACAATAACACAAATCGCTTAATTCTGCCGGCCAACTTATCAATTTTTTTATTTTAGTAAATATCGGTAACAATCTTTAACGCCAGTAAAACAAGCACCATCTTAATATTTTTTTAAGAAATAGGGACCGGTTATTAAACCAGCATGAAAGCCACAACAAGCGGTGTATATTTTGTATGTGGTTAAGCCTGTACGGTCTCTTGTAGATTGGTTACATTGCATAGGCAACAATTTTGCTTACTTACAAGTCCATAAACTACATTTCAAAGTATATCTGGACAGCGTTGTGGAAGTCGTGTTATATTTTTAAAGATGATTTGCTAGAATATATTGATAATAGATGTCAAAAAGAGAGCGTAGAATTATAGTTTTTTTTTTACATTTTACTAAGTCCTTACCGGGCTTAAACAACATCCCTTATACACAAAAGATTTTTATTTAATTTTTAAATTCTACATTTTTATATCAGAATACCTTCTCACATTGTCAGTTTGCTATGATGTTCTATACAATGCATGACAAATGAAATAAAAACTAAAACATGATTTTTGTTTCAATCAATTTTTCTACAAACTACGTGTTTTAAATAAGTTTTTAATGTTGGCTTTTCTACTTTGGTTTTCTTTTTCTGCTATTACTTTTTATTTTAAATGAAACACAATGATTTTGCGAATGTCCTTTGTTGCTGGTATTCGTTTGATAGTTTTCATGTTTTATTTTTTCTTTCTCTCACAAATTTGATGTTAAGTTTTCACTGTTTTCCACAAGTTTTTAAAAAGACAGGACCAAAACTATTGCGAATGTGCTTAGAAAATCAAATTTTACATAAAAATTTTATTAAAAAAGCAAACACAAATATCATTGAAGATTATTAATTTTTTCTGGCTAGGAAATCACAACATTGAAAAGATGTTTAATGTTTTAGAAGTAAATGCACACTTTTTTGAAATTATATTTATGAATCTTTTTTTTAACTTTTTAAACAAATTTGGCTGAATTTCTTATTTAAAAAATAATAATCCTTCTTAATTTAGATTTTTGACTATAAAAATCCCTTAAGTGAAATTAAATGGTATTTAAAGCTTATGGCAGAGAGAAAAGTTTGTCTGCTTCATCATTATCAAAAACATTAGAAGCATCAACTTTAATGCGATAAGGTATGTTAAAAAAAAGAAAACGTTTCCCTACCCTGTATGTATTGTGAAAAAGGTGTGTAATTAAATTATTTTACAGCTTTTTGAGTCCTTTTTTAAAGTTGACAACGAATTCAACTTGAAATTAAAATTTTTAATTTTATACATCAATCGAAAGGCGCTTAAGAGTGCTCTTAGACTTAAGCAATATTGAATAAGATCTAAAAGAAAATAAGAGTAAATTTTTTCATGTTTTTATGAGCATTTATTTTAAAGGCCAGTAAAAATGGCGTTACTATTAGGACACCTTTCAAGTTAATTTTTTTTTTACTTGCTCTTATAGCAATACATACCCTGCGTAAGTTAATAGTTTCAGCCCATTACAATTTAACAAAAATAATACCATACATGCGAAAATGATGTTACCATCGGAATACTTTTCATTTCATTTCATTTCGTTTTTTAATACTTTTTCTTATCGCAGACATAGCTGCACGTAACCTGTGCAAATTTCAAGCATCTTCCTAGAACGGCTGTTATGTTAAGACAATATTCGGCAAAATAACAGCTTCTACGAAACACCCTTTAATATTAGAATTTATTTTTTTTTATATAATTATATAGCGAACATATTTGTACACACTCTGTGTAAATTCTGATTGATTTTGTTTTACATTTCTTATTTGCTAATATAGCGGACAAAATATATGTGGCATCCGGTTGCTGTAACAACCCTGCTTTTGCCAAATGAATACTGATTCCTTCAAGGCGAATCGATTACCAGATGGCAGCGTAGGCAAATTCAGTATTTTTTGCTGGCGTACACCACTATCAAACTCCATATATAAAAAATTTGTATACACTTTTTATATATGGAGTTTGACAGTCGTGTATACCAGCAAAAAATACTGAATTCGCCTACGCTGCCACCTGGTAATTTATTCGCCTTGGATTGCTTTTAATACGGAAGACTAAAGTCAAGGCGAATTAATTGCTAGGTAGTAGCGAAGGCGAATTCATTGATTTTCGCCGCTTAACTAGCTGTAAAAGTCCATATAAAAGAAATTTATATAATTTATTTTGATATGTAGTCTGTCGTTCGGGCTAACGGTGAAAATCAATGAATTTATTATCATTACCATGTATTAATTGGTTCGCTTTGACGAATGTCGAGAACAAGGCGAATCAATTACCAGGTGGTAGCGTAGCCAAATTTACTATTTTTCGCTATATAAAAACTCTGTTCATGACGAAATAATTTACCAGGTGGCAGCGTAGGCGAATTCAGTATTTTTTGCTGGTATACACGACTGTCAAACTCCATAAATAAAAAAATATGTGTACATTTTTCGCCATGACTCTGTTTATATATTCATGATTAGCCCAAATATGGTGAATTTGCCTTCGCTGACACCTGGTAATTGATTCGCCATAGTCGAGAACATGGCATTGCCGTTGCAGGAAATGTCAAACTTCATGTAAAAAATTGACGCTGATTATTTGTGTATGGAGTTAAACATTTCCTGCAATGGTAAAAACGAATGAATTCGCCACTGCCACCTTTCTTTTATTTCGTTTTTTTCCCACTGCTATTGTATCATATGTTGTTGTTAAGATCGGATTTCAGAATAATGAAACGGACAGCAATATGCTCGAATGTTTGTATGGTTTCCGGCTAGAAGCCAATTGAACAAAGGTAGCTTTAGAGGCTACAAATAAATATTTGCAGGATAGGGATTTTGTAATTTTATTTAAGCCTTTTTCAGCATCTCAGAATGATGGATTACTAATGACGGGAATATGGCTAGAAGATTCTTCACAAAGTCCTCGTTCATGGTGCATGCTGTATTATCCAATATTCCTGTAGAAATGTTGTCGGTAAGCACTAGAATCTCGAAACAAAGACTTAGATATTTTCGAGAAAGTCACACATGCGAAAAAACAATGCATCATCTTTTTCACTATCTCCTCTTGTCTTTAGATATTCTTATTTCTTCCGCCTTTTGGCCAAGAAGTTATTTCGTTACTTTGATATCCTTTTATACTAATAAACCTTTATACAAAACATAATGTCTTTTTCGCCACAGGCCGTTGTTTTTTGAAGAATTTTTAGTTATTATTGATTTGCCCATGGCGAAAATTATTGAATTCGCCATTACGACCACCTAGTATTGATTCGCCTTAGATTTGCCATTACGTTTCACCTGCCTTAAATATTTTGAATATTTGGCTTAAATAAATATCTATATTTTATTAAATTGGAAACATTGTTTTTTCTATTGTTCCTAATATTGTTGATTAAATCTTTAAGAAAAATTCGAGTTTAAAGATAAAAATAAATAATGTTTTAATTAAATACAGATATATTATTTGTTTTAATTCATTTTCCAAAAGCTTAGTCACGTCTTTTTTATAAATTGTGCCCATTTATTGGTGAGTATTTTCTATTCATAAAATCTATGAACGTGCAAAGTTTTATGTCAATAATCCTTTTTAAAAGCGAGTTATGATTATCTTCCGGCTACGGTGAGCATTTGGACCACTGTGCTGCGCAAGCGACGTGTCTCGCAAAAAAAAAAAATATTTTAAATTTCAATATAGTTATTTATTTATTTATTTATTTTATTTATTTATTACTTATGTTATAACAATACAACAAGAACAAGTCTTATATTAGAGTATTGCTTAGTTATTTGGCATATGTATAGATATTTAAATATTATCATAAGTTTAAACAATTATAATAATAATAATTATTAAAAAAAAAATAATAATAATAATAATAACTAACAATTTAATTGTATTTATAATTAACATAACAAAAAACAAATTAAAAAAATTAAGGCAAAAAGTGGTTGTTTAGAATGTAAAATAATTACGTAAAGTGCCTAAATATGGCAGATTTAAAATGGCTCGCATTGCTAATAGTTTGTATTTGAGATGGTAATTGGCTCCAAAGACGAATTGAATTAATGAAAAAGTGTTGCTCAGATATCGCTTTTGTATACTTAATGCTATTTATCTTGTTACCTCTATTCGACCTTGAGAATGTAATTTTATGAAAGAGATATGGTGGTTGTCGATTATATATTATTTTATGCAAGAAGATAAGTGTTCGGCACTTTAATAAATTATCAAAGGTGACATTATAAATTTTATTTGCATATCGTGAAATGCTTTCGTATCTTCTAATACCAAAAATATATCTTGCAATATTATTATATGTTACATTCAGCCTTCGTCTACATTCAGCATTACAACTAGCAAATAGCTCACAACCATACATTAGAGTTGGCAGTAAATATGTTTTGGCTAGTAGCATTCGGATGTGTGTAGGTGTGAAATGTTGCGACATCCATAGATTTCTTAACATAGAGAATGTTTTTCCACAGTTGATTTTAATATGATCTGACCAATTAAGTTCATTATTAAAAGTTACACCAAGATTTTTTGCAGTGTCTACATAAATTATAGCTGTGTTATTAATTTGAATTGGCGGAAGATACGTTGTAAGGTGTCTTGATGATTTAATCACTAAAGCAACAGATTTTCTTGGGTTTAGACTCAAGCCGTTTGCAGATGCCCATAGAAAAATTTGATGAAGATCTTGGTTAATTAATTGTACACAATTAGATGCGTCTGATACATTACAACTTATGTACAGTTGTACGTCATCAGCATACATTTGTGTTTGACAATGCTTTATTTGCAAAGGTAGATCATTAGCATATATAGAGTATAACAGTGGCCCAAGTATCGATCCCTGGGGTACTCCTCTTGGCATCATACAACTTCTGGACACATTTTTTTTGTAGTATACGCTTTGACTTCTTTCATTTAGGTATGAGGATAAAAGTTTTAATGCTGTTGACGAGAAATTGCACATTTGTTTTAGCTTAAGGCAAAGAATGGAATGGTGCACAGTATTAAATGCTTTCGAATGGTCAAGCAAAACAAGAAATGACATCATTTGGCGTTTATCAATATGGCACCTTATATCTTCAGACACGTCAATTAGCGTGGTAAGGCAGCTATGTTTTGGCCTAAATCCAGATTGCCTTGCATTAAGTAATGAGTTATTATGTAAGTAATTGCTTATTTGTGAGTGTATAAGTTTTTCAAATACTTTTGACAGATAAGGCAAAATTGCAATAGGTCGATAACTTTTATCCGGTTTCGGTATTGGTATAATTTTGGCATGTTTCCAAACAGTTGGGAACGTAGATGTAGTTAAAATCGTGTTAAAAAAATGGGTGAAGTAAACTAGTGTATAAGGAAGTGTGAGCTTAATAAACTTTGGATGAATACCATCACAACCAACGGCATTAGATTTTATGCGAAGAAACGAGTCTAATACATCTTCCTGCGTAAAGTGTGCAAAATTGAATTTAGGTATCTGACGTTGATAAGAGTAGTCATTGTTGTGAAAATTAATATTTATATTGGGGGTCGATATACCTGCGAACTCCTGGTTTAACTGGTTTACATCAATGTCATGTGCATTAGAGCTGTTAGGATTTATTAAACACAATTTACCAATTTCCCTCCATTTTTTCCGTGAATCAACAGACGCTTTGAACCTGTCCTGGTAAAACATAAATTTAGCCATTCTGATTTTCCTATTAACCAATGCCCTTGCGTTTTTAAAAATGGCATAAAGTTCTGGTGTTCTAAAGCGTTTCCACCTTCCGTATGCCTGATTTCTGTCTTCAATTAAAGATTTTATTACAGGTGTAAACCAGGGGTTATTATTACGTATAATTTTTGATTTTAAAGGCACGTATTTGTCAAAAAAGTATTTCAGCTTGCAATCTAAAAAATTTAATTGGTCATCAACAGCAGATATGCAATAAACATAGTTCCAATTTGTTGAAAATAATTCCATACTAAGACACTGACTGTCTATATTCTTGTAGTCTCTATATTCTAGTATTTCCGGTTCTGAGTTGTTATGAATTTTAAAATCGTAAGCTATAAACAATAGATCATGACGTGAGAACATAGATGCAGATAACTGGTCGAATAATTGAAGACGAGAAGTATTGTTAACAAAACAAAGATCAAGAAGGGTACTTGAAGTAGTCGTAAAGTGAGTTGGTAATCTATTATTAACTAAGGTTAATCCAATAGAGCACATGTCTTCTACAAGGCTGTTTTCTTCTAAAATATTTGAGTTAAAGTCACCTGTTAAGATTATATGGCTGTATGCAAGAGTACATATGCTCAGATTTTCTAAGAAAGGCACCATATTAATACTTTTATGGGGTCTATATATAATTCCAATTAATATGTTTTCACTGTTGTTCCAAATTTCTAGTAAAATATATTCAATATTCGCCTCTGCAGCATTTTTACTTTTCTCTTTGCAAGGAATATTTGATTTTACATATGCTGCAACACCACCACCGTTTGTTGATCTGTCTGATCGAAAAAGACGATAACCATTTAAATGATACATACTGCTATCGACATTTGGGAAAAACCATGTTTCTGAGATGCAAATTATATCGGTGTTGCTGTTTTCAAACACAATTCGAAATTCGTCAAGCTTACTATTCAAGCTCTGAGCATTAATATGACAGATTTTTAATCCTGACACATTCTTAGAAAGAATTTTGATCATGTTAGTTAAATTTTCCCTAGAGCCAACCCTCGTATTACTTGGATTTAATATCATTATATAATATAATTTTCTCAACAATGCAAGCGTATATGAAGTTATTAAGACGCACTAAACATTTCTTGTTATTATAATAAAAGCAAATGGAAGCAAATACATTTATATTGGTTTTGGTTATGAATTTTATAAACAAGGAAATTACAAATAATATAATGGCAAGCAGCAAAATTAATGTTTTATGTGATAAAATTAGTTTCTTGAAAAGTATGCGGTCGAAAAAACTGGTTTAATGTATTTAGTTCATCAATCCGTTTTGGTTCATCATTTTCGAAAGTTTTCACATAAACGATTCCACGGTGAATAAACGCTGCAGATAGTGCCCTATCTTTTTTTAACCGATGCGCTCTAACGAAGATTCTATGATTATTAGGTGTAAGATTTTCATTAATGTAAAATGGCGTTGAGCTATTAAATCCAATTAAATTCAGACGTAGGCAGTCTTTATTTTCCCGTGTATAATTTTTCACAGATTTAAGACCATAGTTTCTATCATATGGACTGTTAAATTTAATGATTACTGCAGCATCTGGTGTACTATTTTTTTTATTACTTATGTAGTTATTGTTTTTGTTTATTTGCACACGGAAAATTTCTTTAACTTTCGGAGGATTAATTTTAATAGTCTCACAAATTAAACGATACATTTCGAAAAGATTTTCATTATTGCTACGCGGAATACCGTTTATACGAAGGTCATGTGCCACTATTGAATTTTCTTGCTTTTGCACAAATTTTTTAAAACTTTCTAATTCCGTTTTTAATTCGGCATTTTCATTAGTGTGTGCTATTAATTTGTCCGAGGCTGTATCTTTTATTTCTTGCACTGTTGTTTCAAGAGTTGAAACTCTTTCAGATAATTTATTTAATTCACTCATTGTAATGTTTAGTCTTTTATCAATTTGACTTAAGAGACGATTCTCGCATTCTCGAAACATTGTTTGCATAGTTGTTTGTAATTGTTCACTCAACTTTTCGAATCGTTTATCCATTACTTGTAAAAGCCTAAAGGGCGAGTTTGTTTTATTTAGATAAAGAGATTCTTGGTCTTTACAAAGATTCACACTTGGTGTATTTGTCATACGAGTGGTTTCAGATACCTCTCTTAATCTATTTTGCGCGGGAGAGAAAGAATTATCCATAATTATCGAGACTGACTTCTGATTATTTTTTGTTGTTTGTTGCTTTTTTTTATTTTTGTTGATACTTTTGCTTTGGCTTCTTGTTTTGTACATTGAATTAAGGGCTCTCTGTTTTTTATGAAAAGAAATTCTGTTGTTTTTGTTTATGGGTATTTAGATTTTATTTAAAGTTCAGCTTTTATTTAATTTAAAGAGTTTTGTGTCTGTTTTCTGTATCTGTTTATTTTTAATCACTTTGTTTGTTTGTTTTGTATTATTTATTCATTATTTTCACAATAAACAACAAGAAATATTAAAAAAAACACCAGTGGAGCTAAAAAACACAACTACTCGATTTGAATTCAATACGTTCCAATTTCTTATATTTGTTTTTTTAACAATTTCTTTTTGACAACAAAACTAGATTTTGTAGCAACAAATTCCTTGTTGTTTTTTGTGTTGTTGCTTTGTTGTAGCCGTGCAATCACCTGTATTAATTCGCCTTGTATTTGTTATTATAGTTACCTGTTACGATTTCAAAGATAGAAATTTATGCCAGATGAACAGAGAATGTAGCGAGATCAATGCGGTTATGTTTTTACACTTTTTGCGCTAAGTCCTAAAAAAGAAAGGGCGTTTGCTTAGGGACTTGGTTGTGCGTATATGACTTTATCGCTTAAACCGTAGCGAAATTGAATGGAAATTGAAAACTACACAGAGTTTATATAATTATAATCGGTACAACTGATTTTGACATACAGATATTTATCTCCTGAACAGTAATAGGCAGACACTTGAAATTTGCACAGAATATGTTTAACACAGAGGATGTACGGCTAGAACAAGAATAGAAAAACTAAATTTAAATTTAAGGTTTTCCCTTTTAATGAAGCATCAGAGGCACAGTTTTGAAATCATCTGTCATCTTTGCCGGCCGGTTTCGAAGTCAGTTTTTTTTCAAGAATTACATTTGTTTTAAAGACTGAAATCGGTTTATATGCAATTAAGTCTTAAAACTATGAAACAAAAATTTAATCTATCAAACAGTAAAATTATTCAAAGATCTCAGGTTCTTAAGTTCTTTAAATGCTCAACTATATTTAAACCTTTTTTGGCACCATAAGTATTTTAGAATTTTATTTTTTTTTAGCATTAAGAGATTGTAAGTAAGTATTTCTTTATTTTCAAAATCTTTCTTAAGCAGGTGTTTTGCGCATTCTGATACATTTGTTTTGTGTTAATGTCATTTTCAAGTAAATATAATTAGTACGCTTTGTTAAATAAAGTATTCAATTTGCGTTGATGCTTTTATTTTATTTTGTACTTTTAAGATTTATTTTCTTTTGTAATTCACATAATGCTTTTATTCTTTTGAAAAAAAAAATTAAATAATTTAAATTGCAAGAAGACATTAACAGCACAATAATTTTACATAAAAATAACATTAGGAGATAAATATACAAGACACATACGTTCACATTTAGAATATCACAAATGTACGAGTATTCTACTCTTCATGTAACAAAAGATAAAAACATTAAGAAAAGAGAAGATTTCTAAGAATTACGTTTTTTTTTTCACTTACATATTTTCTAACACTTAACTGACATTAAAACGTGCCCGCTAAATTATATAAAATTTCAAGAATAATAAAATTTTATTTTATGCCCCAATTTGTTTTTTGTTTACTTAAATTTCAAAAACACTTAAAATTAAAGGTGTTAACGATATTTAAAATTAATCTGTCAGATAAATTTCGCATTCTTAGAAAATTTCCGAAGTTTATTTTCAATTATTTTCGTTTACGACTGGTGTGTTGTTAGATTTTTGTTTATAACTTTTTGGGGTTTCGTTGAAAAGAGTAAAAGCGTTATCATATGGTTTTTGCTAAAGTGTCTGTCAGCACTCTATCTATGCAATCGTAGTATTAGATTTTAAAAATTTTCACAGAAAGTGTATTACTACAAATACTAATAATTAAAGGGTTTACCAAAAGTAACGAGGTATTCATAAAAATATTATTGATTTATGAACTGTAACATTCAGACACCTCTAACTTGCCAGTTAAGTAAAATAGCTAAGCCCACTACAGAAATAAGTACAAAAAAGGATGTTCCGTTAGTGAAGAGATTTTCACCTACATATGTATGTGGCTTTGTTTTAAATTCAAAATAGGCAGACAGTTTATGTTTTTTATATCCGCTTATAAAAAAATCACCAGAAATAAAAATGAAATATAAAGAGTGTTTCTATTGTAACGTTATTCTTACGTATATGGATATTATAGTTAACATGTCAAAGGTAGACATTTATAGTTAACACAACTGTGCAAAAACATATCCTCTTTAAATAGAAGAAAACAATAATTTAAAAAATTAGAAGGTGTTTCCTCAGTGGCCGTGATTTTGACGAATATGCCATCCTCTTTTAAAGCTTTAGAGATAAACGCTTGAAATTGAAATCCATCTGCTATAAGGACAATTTCAATAAATGAACACAAAAATAAATAAAGGGTGTCCTGATAGTAACGCAATTTTTACGTGTATGGTTTAATTTTTGAATCGATTATTGCTGTTTTTGAATTTCCACAAAGAATTTATTGTTGGTTCCATATAAAAAGAAGTTATAAAAAATTTAAATTAAAGGGTGTGCCATAAGTAATATGATTTTTATGCCCAAAAACAACAAAGTTTGCAAATTTTAATGAAAAATATTAACAAGTGTAGCCACATTGTAGCCATTTCATAATTGACTGGCAGAACCAATGACTTCGTACGCGTATCATTTCTAATTTTCCTAAAAATCAAATTTAGATAATTTAGATAATTGCTTAAAACGCATTTTAAGTAATTATTGTTAAGTGTTAAAGGCAGTGGTTAAAAATTTTTCATTTACAAAAAAAAATTGTGCTGACGGTTGTTCGAGTACCATTATACCAATAAAATTGGGTGCTTTTACATTTGTAACTCCAGTTTCTCGAGAAAATGATATATTTTGGTAAAAAAAAGGCTTAAACGAAGGTTACAAGGGACATCCACACAAATCCATCCAGCAGTGTTTACGAATACAGAGAGACTTTATTTAAAAATAAGTGTTTTGTATTTCATATCGACTACAACTCGTATCTACAACAACATCAAAACTTAAAAAAAAATTATATGTATATATTTCATGTACAGAATTGACTCTTTTACTGTTTTATTAGCTGACGGATTTGTTGTGAAGAATTTTAAAATTGAATATTTTCATATTATTTCATCTTAATTTACTGAAAAAAATTAAAAGTTATATAATGCAATTATGAGGTAAAATTAAGTAATATACGATAAAATGGTAGAATAAAATATTACTATTAAGCAAATTTAAAACTGCTTGACTTGTTTCGTTGACAGTTAGCTTCGGACTCCAGAAATAAATGGATCTAAACTTGAAAAAAGAAACATTTTAAAGGATCTGTATTTATATCACTGCGCGATAGTTCTCTTGTATGTTGCAATCTAAACTAATTTATATCTAAATTTTTCGATTTAGTTGCTTCCTCCGGTAATTCATCTATTGACACTAACGCATGTTAGATTATCTTAGCTGTGATAATACCAGAGATATTTGCCAATTTTTTGGCTGTCTCTACAGCATATACATATCTCCTCAACCTTTTTGGCATAAATTTCTAATCAAGATTTTATATTTTGAATAACTCTGGAATATGTTCACAAAGTATCCTTATCGATTCCTGTTATTTTTGATGAAAGATAAAAATTTTCAAAAAACTAGAAAAAAAAAAAATAGTATAAAACAAAATTTATTATTATTATTCGTCGAAAGATTATTTAAATAACATTCATATGGGAAAATGTGCAAAAACCCGTTGTCACAATATTTTTTGAATTAAAAGCATAAATCTACAAATAGATGTATAGGAAGTTGTGGATGGATGAAGGTCAAACACCTAAAACTCTTTGTTTGTTTTTGAATTAACTGTCAAGTGATAAAGGCAGTGAGATACAGTAGATTAAGGTTACTTAACTTGGAGGTACTGTTTTTCTGATGTTTAAAAAAAATATTTGCAATGAATTATGTGATGAAAAATATAGATTCATTAAATAGAATTAAATATATAATAAATAGTTTGAGAATGAATTGCCAATCTGACTGTATGGGTGCATTGATTATGCGCTATGTGCTTCTCACATTTCCAAGAAAAAAGTTTAAGCTTAGTATTTTAGCTAATACAGAAAACAGCGATAAATTATTTAAAAAATTTAAAGGAAACGCATTTACAAAATTCGTTTTGGCATATAATTTCAATTTGAATTGAACAAAACTATTTTAAATTTTTTTTCTATTTACAAAAAGTTGCTAAAAGAAATGCTTGATCGGTTTCCAAGAATCTTATCTATTTCTAAAGTTTATTGCCAATTTTCAATTTCAAACTGCTGTAAGTCTGTATTTCAAATTAATCTTTTTGCAGTTCATGAAGTTTTAAAAATATTTGGAGACCCTAACTTATTATGTTACATACATTACATGTAGGAAAACTTCCTTTCATAAATTGGTCCCAATATTTTTATATATTTGGCGATATCCAACGGGCCATTTGCGAGAAATCTCGAAGAAAAACTGGCAACACCGCCCTCACATTCAACAGTGACAAACATTAAATCTTGCAAAAAAAATTATTTTTAGGTTCATAAAATTTAGCCTGTTAATAATAAATATTTTGCATTAAAGCTTAGAAAACAAACATATTTTTTTTTTGATTTTTGACCTTTGAGGGAAAGCAATGTATCTCATACCGTCCGGATTATACTAAAAATTTTCATGATCTGCTATTCTCCTTGATTTTGTCCTTCTGATCTAAATATGCACATTTTGAAGAATTTCTATCGCCTCAGAGTCAAAAGTTCAACTCTTAAGAGGTAATTTCGTTTGAGTTCCACCATAAGTTACTTGAAAGATTTCTCCCCCTACCTCTTAATAGGGTTTGGATTTTATTTTGAAGTATTCACTGGTCCATTCTGTTAATATATTTTGCCTTATACAGTAATATATTTCCTTGATAACGTACGACGAACTAAAGCTACTAATTTTTTTGAAGTCATTTGATAACTAAACTTTAGAAAGAAGCAAAATATAAATTTATTGAATAAATTTGCTTAGAAAATCTTTTAGAGACTGTTACTATTTATATAATGAATAACAGTAAACTTTAAATCTTTATTAATGCATACCAGACTCTAGTAAAATTAGCAAATCTTAAACACGATTCGTTAAGAGACAAGAACATTTGCCTCGGCTTTACCAAAGTAATTTTTATGCAATTGTAAAAGTTAATTACTGTGCCAATTTTCTTGTGAAGTTTCACCGTCAGCTTCTAATGAGTCGCCTTACTTAAGAATGATTGCATCTTTTTCTAGTGTGTTTTTCACTTACAGCATCGTTTCGAATTATAAACGCCTCTAAAGGCTTCAGGCCTTTAGAACTAGGAAAGTTAATGGCCTTAAGTTTAAATAAGTTGATTTTATACGCAACATTGGTAAAGTAGCTTGAATGTTGATGTCATAACGGTGATGTTTGTAATAAGTTACTCAGTCAAGGTATTGACACGTTTATTTGGGTTAAATGTTCCTTAGTGGAAGGTTAATAATTATATTTTTATACATGAAAATTTGAGTATTTTTAAATTTTGTTTCTTGTTTGAATGTGAAGTTCTTTAATTATTTATTTGTAAATTACAAACTTAAAAAAAAACATAAATTAGATGCACGTATAAACAATGAAAAAAAAAAAATAGATAAAAATGTGAGAAAATACAAACAAATATTAGTATAAATATGTTATTCCAGTATGTCAAAGGCATCGCGGAGTGAAATCACTATTAAATACCAAAATGGAATTAATTTTTTTTTTCAAATTAATTTTTGACGGTTTTGAAATCTACTTTTATTTTGAATCCATATTAAGATTGGTCTGTTTTTTACATTGATGTGACCAATGTTGCCGCATTAAAATTAAATAGTGGAAATGCAGCATTTTTGTGAATATACAAAATTGATCAGAATCTGAAGAAGGTAAGACAAATTTGCTCGGAATGGTTAATACGGAATTATAACCAATCCGATCGAAATGTGTGACATAACATTTTTTTAATTGACTTAAATGGAAATAAATAAGAAAAAAACAACATTTTTTTAAATCGTTACACATTCTCCTCACACTGTTTGCATTAGAATTAGAAAGACTTCAACTTCAAAGGGCGTTGGGGGCGTCAAAGATTCCTTTAAAATAGAACGAAATGGTAAGCCCAGATCTGCGGTCTTTTAGTGTTGGAAGCTTAATAGCAAAAGCAAGTCTAGCAGAAATTGAGGGTAAGTTCACTGGATTAAGGTTTATTCCAGGAAGACAAAAGTTACAGGCACTACTTTTGCACATATTCAATTAAGTCAGAATGTTTTTTTATATACAGAGTGTCCAATTATGGGTCTATAATTTAAAATTGGCTTTTAGCCGTTTCGTAACATAAAGGTCATTAAACACAACGTTTTGAAAATCAAAATACTGTCATTTTTATATCTGCTGCAAAAACAGCTAAATAATCACAAATTAAAGAGTGTCCCTATAGGTAATATTTTTTAAATATGTATATCTCCATAACTTTTGAATCATTATAGACATACACTTGAAATTAAAACAAAATGTAAAATAGTATGTCCGCAAATACAAGTATGAATAATTCTTGCAAAAAAAAAGCGACTTCAAAACAAACAAATTTAAAATCATATTTCTTTAGGACGGTAATCATACATTAATTGTATCATATTATGTTCGAGAGAGATTGCGTCAGGATTTTTTATATGTTGTGGAACAAAATATGAATGCAGAATAAGTAAAAAAAAATCAGCAGTTTTTATTGCTGACACAGTCAAAAAAAATTTGTTTAAATTCTTAGTGTTATAATTATAAATGTTCAAAGATTGGCCATATTCATCAAACTACGACTGTTAGGGCACCCTTTAATTTCTAATTTTTAATATTTATATATGTTTTTATACTTGATATAGTAATAAACATTGTATAATTTTCAAGTTTGTCTGTAACGGTTTCAAAGATAGGAGGATAAGGTTAAATTAAATCAGTTATAGAGACACCCTTTAATTTCGAATTTCAAGTTTACTATTTGTTATAGCGGACTTAGCAATAAAGGTTCTGTTAAAAATTTCAATCAACTGTCTAAAACTGTTCAAGAGTTTAGTCATATACATAAAACACAGTAACTATTGTAACACCCTATAGGACAAAGTAAAGGGTCATCCAAATGTGACGCCTAGATGTCAGCACTATATAATTTTTACACGCGACATCTTTTTAAATGACATAAGCCATTTTGTTTTATTAGAAGGTAGTACAGTTTTAACCATGGACAGGTACACATTGCAACAACGCTAGTTGGAATGTTGAACAACGAACTACAGATCCATTGTTTTCAAGCAAAATTTTGTTTAGTGACGAAGCTCATTTCAGAATGGATGGATTCGTCAATAAGCAAAATTGGTGATGAAAATCCTCGTGTTATTCATGAAAAATCTCTACACCCACAAAAAGTTACCGTTTGGTGTGCATTTTGGGCAAATGGAATCACTGGGCCATTTTTCTTCAAAGATGATGCTGAAGATGCTGTTACTGTGAATGCTGAGCGATACCAATCAATGTTGAGAGACTTTTTATGGACAAAGTTGAATGATATTGATGTGTCTGACGTCTATTTCAAGCAAGACGGTACTACATGTCACACAACTCGAGAAAACATTACGCTTTTGCGATCAAACTTTCCTCAACGTGTAATTTCACGAAATGCAGATTTCAATTGGCCTCCAAGGTCATGTGATCTAACACCATTAAATTTTTTTTGTGGGGTTTTTTTTAAAAGTTGAGTGTATGCTAACAAGCCACAAACAATTAATGATCTAAAGAACAACATTCAAGTTGCAATTCGTGAAATAACACCAGCAACATGTCGGAAAGTCATTGAAAATTTCGATATTCGGATTGATGTTTGCAGAGGCAGTCATGGTGGACACTTGAATGATATTCTATTCCACTTGAAATTGTAATGGATCATACTTTTTATAAAAAAAAAAAACAGCTTGAAAAATTGCAAATAGTTTGTGTTTTATTTCAAAGAAACATGTAGGCGCGTTTTTTGTATGACCCTTTATATAGCGGTTCAAACGATAGGGCCATAAAGGTCAATTTACTTCAAATTTCTATATTTTTTAATTTCTAAATTTAAATTTTTTATTTGTTGTGATAGCGGAGTAAGCAGTACAGGTTCTTTGTAAATTTTAGCTGTCTGTGTATAACGAATCAAAAGTTTGGCTACATACATAACATAACATTAACTATTGGGACACCCTCTAATTTTAAATTTTGAATGTTTATACTTGTTACTATAATGATCATAGCAATCGACACTCAAAATTTCAAGTGTTTGTCTATAACGGTTCAAAAGATAGGCCAATATAAATCAACTTACGTCACCTGTGGAGACACCCTTTAATTTTTAAATTTATTTTTGTATTACTTTTTGCTACTGGGAGCTATATAAATACGCATTTTTTTTAATTTTAAAGAAGTGCGCTTCACGGTTCATAATACATCTAAAAAACATGTGTGTTGTACGGGGACACCCTTTAATCTTTAAGATTATTAACTGTTTTTAAAACAGGACCAATCTGTAAGCATAATCTATCAAATTAAAAAAAAAAAAAAACTTTAAAATCGGTTCAGAAATGATTGAGTTCTGCAAGTCTGAACATAAAAAAAAACAATTAGTCGAATTGACCTCCTTCCTTTTTGAAGTTGGTCTTAAAACTAAAATTTAAATAAATCGTGTATAAATTTGCGTAAAAATTAACTTGATTTAACTATTTTTATTGTTAATATATTGCTAAATCTTTTCGTTAATATCACCTATAATATTTGGTTCAGTGTATATAATTAAAAATATTAGCCGTTCATTTGCATCAAATCAACAATGGAGTCTCTTACCGGTTTTCTTTAGGAATTCCACAGTTGTCCACTCAATAAGCGAGCGCTTTAGAAGTTTGAAATTCAGGAAGTTTTTTTAATAAAATATTTGAGTGCGTTTCTTAAAATGGAATTAAAATTAACTGCGTTGTTTTCCGTTACGCACAAACGTTTAACGGTTGCAAACTTTGCAAGAACCAGGACAAAAAAAAAATATTTTATTTAATGTATTTGTTAAGAACACTTAATTAGCAAATGCACATAATTTCATTTTGTACTTTAATTAACCCTGCAGTTCGTGGAATTTATTTCTATTGCAAAAGGCATACTGCAGCGACATCATTTATTTATCCGTGAATCTGATGTAAAAGGACATTAACATCTCTAGTCTAGAGTAAATGCCGGTTTAGTAGCGCCGGATTGGTAGATAAGAAATAAATACTTTTGCATTTTTGGCCAATCAATGAGGAACATAAGAAGAGTGACAGCTGACTCTACCACATATAAAAAAGGCGGTAAATTTGTTTCAAGTCAAGTAAAAAGTTCTTTGCAAAATTACTGGAAGTCATATTTTAACTGATGTCAAACGAACTAGCGGGATAAAGAAATAACTGAACCAAATCTATATTGAGAATATTTGTTTAGTTGTCATTGTCACTTATTGCTGGTCATACTTGTATTGATATTGACACTTTCTCCTTTCCGTCTAACATTTATACAATCCTCAATTAAGTTTAGTTAGTGATGTTGGTGCTGTTGATTCCTTCTGCTGTTGTCACTATAAATTAACTGTTTATTAACATTTTAATGTTTGTCCATTAAAGTGTTCATCAGAAGCACCCGGTTATGTGTTGCACAGCTGAACGAGGAGATGCATTACAATGACAATATGACATTTTATAGCCACACCAGCATTCAAACAACAACAAAAGCAGCAACAACAACAACAAGAAGAAGCAAGAGTAATGATGATATTATACAAATTTTAATTGAATTAAAATTATGTGAAAAGTTTAAATGGATAAAAAAATAAATTAAATGTACCCACGTAAAAACACATAAAATATTGAAAATCTTACATTAGTTGAAACGAAAGATTTGATTGAAATAAATTTTTATGAGTTTTACTTAATATTTAAGGCAGCAATTAATATAAAATAATTGTAATGGATGCATGCTTGTACGTGACATGTTAGTCATTTATGATATTCAAGAGATTAGTTTAATATACTGTAGAATTGAAAGTATTATTTTTAAAGTATTTGGACAACGAAAATTACTGCTGCGAAAGTTTTTAAATGGCATTAAAAAATTTTATAATGCCCTCAGCTGCAGAAACGTTTATCATAATTAATGTTAAGTTCACCCGCATAAATGGTTATATATATAAATTAGTATGATTACATTGTTTGAGAGCAAAAATAATTATAATTGTTTTATATTTTTTTGTGAGTGAGGGCATGGTACTGAAAATACAAATTTTAGTTTTTGGTAAAAAGAAAACTGTCTCTAAGAACAATTCATTGTCTACCTAAAGCAGAGCTGTAAACGAATGATTCATTTTTGGTTTTTAACTCACCGTGAATTAAAATGTTTGAATGCATTCATCTGTTCCAAAAAATGAATTGAATTAAAATTGGAATGCATTCACAATGAATTTGAATTCTTGAATGCCATTCACTTGGCCACACAAAGTTAATGAATTTGAATTTGAATGAATTTATTATGAACAAAATTTGTGTGAATGCATTCCTTTCATCAGCCAAAAAATGAATTAGAATCTGAATTGGTGTATTATGATTTTAAACGTCGTGAATGCATTTACTCGCCATCGAATTAAGTGAATTAGAATTGGAATGCAATTATTGGAAGGAAAAATATATTGAAGGAATTCATTTTTTTTACAATAATTCTTTTAAGTTGAAAATTATACAGTGTGTGTTTTACTACGTCGGCCATGACATAAGCTGCAGAAAAGTTAACAGGTGTTATATCGGGCATGATAAACGCTGTAGAAAAGTTAAAGGGTGTTACAAAATTGACATGTTTTTTACGATTAGAGTGTTATCTTTTAAACTATAAAAGATAAAAACTTTTAATTTACGAAGTGTATGTTACTACATCGGCCATGACAAACGCTATAGAAAAGTTAAAGGGTGTTGCAAAATTGACGTGATTTTTACGATTATAGTGTTATCTTTTGAACTATAAAAGATAAAAACTTGAAATTTACGCAGTGTATGTAACTACATCGGCCATGATAAACGCTATAGAAAAGTTAAAGGGTGTTGCAAAATTGACGTGATTTTTACGATTATAGTGTTATCTTTTGAACTATAACAGATAAAAACTTGAAATTTACGCAGTGTATGTTACTGCATTGGCCATGACAAACGCTATAGAAAAGTTAAAGGGTGTTGCAAAATTGACGTGATTTTTACGATTATAGTGTTATCTTTTGAACTATAAAAGATAAAAACTTGAAATTTACGCAGTGTGTGTTTTTACATCGGCCATGACAAACGCTATAGAAAAGTTAAAGGGTGTTGCAAAATTGACGTGATTTTTACGATTATAGTGGTATCTTTTGAACTATAAAAGATAAAAACTTGAAATTTACGCAGTGTGTGTTTTTACATCGGCCATCATAAACCCTATAGAAAAGTTAAAGGGTGTTGCAAAATTGACGTGATTTTTTGGATTATAGTGTTATCTTTTGAACTATAAAAGATAAAAACTTTAAATTTACGGAGTGTGTGTAACTACATCGGCCATGATAAACGCTATAGAAAAGTTAAAGGGTGTTGCAAAATTGACGTGATTTTTTGGATTATAGTGTTATCTTTTGAACTATAAAAGATAAAAACTTTAAATTTACGGAGTGTGTGTAACTACATCGGCCATGATAAACGCTATAGAAAAGTTAAAGGGTGTTGCAAAATTGACGTGATTTTTACGATTATAGTGTTATCTTTTGAACTATAACAGATAAAAACTTGAAATTTACGCAGTGTATGTTACTGCATTGGCCATGACAAACGCTATAGAAAAGTTAAAGGGTGTTGCAAAATTGACGTGATTTTTACGATTATAGTGTTATCTTTTGAACTATAAAAGATAAAAACTTGAAATTTACGCAGTGTGTGTTTTTACATCGGCCATGACAAACGCTATAGAAAAGTTAAAGGGTGTTGCAAAATTGACGTGATTTTTACGATTATAGTGGTATCTTTTGAACTATAAAAGATAAAAACTTGAAATTTACGCAGTGTGTGTTTTTACATCGGCCATCATAAACCCTATAGAAAAGTTAAAGGGTGTTGCAAAATTGACGTGATTTTTTGGATTATAGTGTTATCTTTTGAACTATAACAGATAAAAACTTAAAATTTACGCAGTATGTGTAACTACATCGGCCATGATAAACGCTATAGAAAAGTTAAAGGGTGTTGCAAAATTGATGTGATTTTTACGATTATAGTGTTATCTTTTGAACTATAAAAGATAAAAACTTTAAATTTACGGAGTGTGTGTAACTACATCGGCCATGATAAACGCTATAGAAAAGTTAAAGGGTGTTGCAAAATTGACGTGATTTTTACGATTATAGTGTTATCTTTTGAACTATAACAGATAAAAACTTTAAATTTACGCAGTGTATGTTACTGCATCGGCCATGACAAACACTATAGAAAAGTTAAAGGGTGTTGCAAAATTGACGTGATTTTTACGATTATAGTGTTATCTGTTGAACTATAACAGACAAAAACTTGAAATTTACGCAGTGTGTGTTTTTACATCGGCCATGATAAACGATATAGAAAAGTTAAAGGGTGTTGCAAAATTGACGTGATTTTTACGATTATAGTGTTATCTTTTGAACTATAACAGATAAAAACTTGAAATTTACGCAGTGTATGTTACTGCATCGGCCATGACAAACGCTATAGAAAAGTTAAAGGGTGTTGCAAAATTGACGTGATTTTTACGATTATAGTGGTATCTTTTGAACTATAAAAGATAAAAACTTGAAATTTACGCAGTGTGTGTTTTTACATCGGCCATCATAAACCCTATAGAAAAGTTAAAGGGTGTTGCAAAATTGACGTGATTTTTACGATTATAGTGTTATCTTTTTAACTATAACAGATAAAAACTTGAAATTTACGCAGTGTGTGTAACTACATCGGCCGTGATAAACGCCATAGAAAAGTTAAAGGGTGTTGCAAAATTGATAAAACGCAGTGTGTTACTACGACGACTATGATAAACGTTGTAGAAAAATTCGTGTTATTAATTATTTACCAAAAAAAAACAAAAATATTTCACACCTTTGCAAACCGTTTACATTTTTTAGGAAAAAAACATTGAAACAGTTTCCACGAAAAATCTCATTATAAGTGTAATAAAGAAAGTACCTACCCCTTAATTTAGTGCTAGCAACAAAAAAATGGGTCATTGAATGGTCTGTTTTTTGGCCACGTGCTACATTGTGAAAATGGCAGGTAACAAAAATTTAAATAATCTTGTTCAATTGGATTGTTTTAACTACCATATGATAAAAATTCAAATGAAATTTTAGAACTAAATTCTTTACACTGGCAAACAAATTAGAATTATTATACCGACCTTAAATACTAGACAGATATTATTGTACATTCTCTATTTCACTCATATTTACATTTGTCATTTTTTATCTTTTATAGTTCAAAAGATAACACTATAATCCAAAAAATCACGTCAATTTTGCAACACCCTTTAACTTTTCTATAGGGTTTATGATGGCCGATGTAAAAACACACACTGCGTAAATTTCAAGTTTTTATCTTTTATAGTTCAAAAGATAACACTATAATCCAAAAAATCACGTCAATTTTGCAACACCCTTTAACTTTTCTATAGGGTTTATGATGGCCGATGTAAAAACACACACTGCGTAAATTTCAAGTTTTTATCTTTTATAGTTCAAAAGATACCACTATAATCGTAAAAATCACGTCAATTTTGCAACACCCTTTAACTTTTCTATAGCGTTTGTCATGGCCAATGCAGTAACACACACTGCGTAAATTTCAAGTTTTTATCTGTTATAGTTCAAAAGATAACACTATAATCGTAAAAATCACGTCAATTTTGCAACACCCTTTAACTTTTCTATAGCGTTTATCATGGCCGATGTAGTTACACACACTCCGTAAATTTAAAGTTTTTATCTTTTATAGTTCAAAAGATAACACTATAATCGTAAAAATCACATCAATTTTGCAACACCCTTTAACTTTTCTATAGCGTTTATCATGGCCGATGTAGTTACACATACTGCGTAAATTTTAAGTTTTTATCTGTTATAGTTCAAAAGATAACACTATAATCCAAAAAATCACGTCAATTTTGCAACACCCTTTAACTTTTCTATAGGGTTTATGATGGCCGATGTAAAAACACACACTGCGTAAATTTCAAGTTTTTATCTTTTATAGTTCAAAAGATACCACTATAATCGTAAAAATCACGTCAATTTTGCAACACCCTTTAACTTTTCTATAGCGTTTGTCATGGCCGATGCAGTAACATACACTGCGTAAATTTCAAGTTTTTATCTGTTATAGTTCAAAAGATAACACTATAATCGTAAAAATCACGTCAATTTTGCAACACCCTTTAACTTTTCTATAGCGTTTATCATGGCCGATGTAGTTACACACACTGCGTAAATTTCAAGTTTTTATCTGTTATAGTTCAAAAGATAACACTATAATCGTAAAAATCACGTCAATTTTTCAAAACCCTTTAACTTTTCTATAGCGTTTATCATGGCCGATGTAGTTACACACACTGCGTAAATTTCAAGTTTTTATCTGTTATAGTTCAAAAGATAACACTATAATCGTAAAAATCACGTCAATTTTTCAAAACCCTTTAACTTTTCTATAGCGTTTGTCATGGCCGATGTAGTAACATACACTTCGTAAATTTCAAGTTTTTATCTTTTATAGTTTAAAAGATAACACTCTAATCGTAAAAATCATGTCAATTTTATAACACCCTTTAACTTTTCTACAGCTTTTATCGTGCCCAATATAACACACGTTAACATTTTTGCAGCTTATGTCATGGCCGACGTAGTAAAACACACACTGTATAATTTTCAACTTAAAAGAATTATTGTAAAAAAAATGAATTCCTTCAATATATTTTTCCTTCCAATAATTGCATTCCAATTCTAATTCACTTAATTCGATGGCGAGTGAATGCATTCACGACGTTTAAATTCATAATA
Source organism: Cistogaster globosa (assembly GCA_937654795.1). Classification (NCBI taxonomy): domain Eukaryota; kingdom Metazoa; phylum Arthropoda; class Insecta; order Diptera; family Tachinidae; genus Cistogaster; species Cistogaster globosa. The sequence goes on along the minus strand of OW569403.1, from coordinate 44,934,165 downwards.
CATCCATTCAGATTCTAATTCATTTATTGGCTGATGAGAGGAATGCATTCATAAAAAGTAATTTCATGATGAAATTCTAATTCTTATTCATTCATTTCGTGTGGGTAAGTGAATGGCGATCAAGAATTTTAATTCATTGTGAATGCATTCAAATTTTAATTCAATTCTTTTTTGTGTGGAATGAATGCATTAAAAAAATCACAATTCAATGCGGGAATGATTCGCAGGAATGATTCAAAAAAGAATCATTCGTTTACAGCTCTGACCTAAAGTTAGGCTTATTTTCGCTTTAAACCAGGGTACGAAAATAAACAAAACGAAACGTTTGCTTTAGTTTTATTATAAATAAAACATAAAAACGATTGCGTTTTGTATTGTTTTTGCTAATAAGAACAAATTATACATAAAAATAAATGTACGCGGCAGTAGAGAAAAAAAATGAGAACATTAAAATGATTTGAGTAAAAACGTTCGGTAAACGTTTCTTGATTGCTTTGCTCATAATATTAGTTCAATTAACTTAATACCAATTTGCTAGTGCTTCCAAAAGAAGCAGTTATTTCTCAACGAACTACTCAACTCAAATTTGCGGTTGTATTGGTATATGAAAAGAAGAAGATGAGAGGAATATGGATTGCCTTGCTTGCACTCCTTGACATTAAAAACGTATTTTATTTTTATCTTTGTTTGTCATCGTTCATTGATTTAAACTAAAATTTGGAATGTGGAAAATTTTTATTAAAAATTATGTTTTGATATTTTAAAAAAAGTTATCACAGACTTCACTTATTTATATAAAAACTCAATAATTATAAACTTTAAATGTGCATGCTACTTTAATTGGCATGTATTTTTTTAATGGGGATATAATTAACTTTTACCTTACTATAAAAAGAAAAAAAAAAAAAAAATACTGAGCCAGATTTTTCATTATTAGAAGAATTTAGACGACTTTAGTCGCTTATAAATGGAAAATGCAGTTACGAGCGATATTCCTGTACAATGCAAAATGTCAAATGAAGAAGTTGCGAATAAAGTGATGTTAAAGAAAATTAAATTGCCGTATTTAAGTTTGCAATTAAAATTATTTTTTTTTTTTTTTTTAAAGAGAAGTAGCACTTCAGGCATTAATACCTACTAAGTTATTTTGGTAACCGTGCTACATTCTTTAGGAAAGGGATAGATAAGAGATAAGACAGGTGGTGAAAGAGAGAGATAGAGAGTTAGTTATTTTACTTCGCCGGTCAGTATGCTATGAAAGAAGTCCCGACGAAGGAGGCTGCATGTTTTAATGTAAATTCTGAATATGTATTTATACCATTAAACAGAAAAAAAACATTCTTAATTTTTGATTGCCGCAGGGGTCGAACCCTGGACAACCAAGTTTGTAGTCAACGTGTTAACCACTTCGACTACAGCAACCTCAATTAAGTAAATTGAAATAAATATTATATCTAAATATCTCGAATTAAAGCAAGACAAGAGTATATATGATCAGACAGAAATGGCAGAATTTGTTGCTTAACAATATTTTGTGGAAATAAAATACACATTTTATATAACAATTTTGTTATTTTTAATATATTAAAAATTAAGTATTAAACGCAAAAGAGTACCGAAGCATTAAAAAAATATATATAATAATTTTTATTTAAATAAGAAATGTAGTGCGATTCATTAACTTTACAGCAATCGTCGACATTTTCTGTTATTTGCATTAACAATTAATTTATCTATTAATTTTAGTTCAACGATGACAGACAACTTTAATTTTTTATTAACACAAATAAAAATCAAGTAGCGTCTCTACACAAAAGAAAAGATTAAAAACATGTAAGTTCAAGCCAGGCACATGTATGTGTTTATTTCTTACAGACAAACCTACATTAGGGCGTAACGCAATCTAGTCCATAGTTTGTGCTGAAATATAAAACGTAGATAAGAGCGTCAACTTTGTGTCTTGAACAATAATGTTTACTCAATTTGGTATTAATTTAATTGGATTTATTCCGCCAGTAAATATTATACTGTTGTAATACTTTTAGGTGAAGACCGTCTTCACTGGCTGTTTGTTTGGTACGCTTGGCGAGCACTTTCGATGTGAGAACATTTTATTTTTTTAAACCCACTACATAGAAACAAAAATATAAAACTGCTATATTGACTTAAATAAACTAAAACGTCAACACTTTTTAACAATAAAACACAAAAACAAAGTAACAAGAAGCCAAATTCACTTCCTAACACAGAGTCAAAATCGGCTTTTCTAATTGGTAAGCGTTTACGCCACGTTATTATAGTTTGATAGTGATAAGCAAGCTTCAGTTTATAGTGATAAAAATTAATTTAACTTAGATGGCACTGAATGCTACGATTATTATTTTACGATACAAGAAAAGATGAACTATCATGGCAAAAAGAGTGGTTATGGTGTGGGATAATGTAAAAAAATACAGCGCAATCTATTTTGAATTTCAAAAACTAAAAACTTTGGGAGTCTGCTTAAAACAGTTCCCCTTAAAGATAATAGTTTCATACGTGATACGAGAGTTGTAAAATTTTTTTTTAAACAAAAAATTTCGCCTTCTTTGTTGGCTAACATATTCTCACGATCTTAATATAATTAAATTGTTTGGTATTGTTTTTTTTCCACAATTTTTAAGAAGGAAGAAACAAATTTGATGATAAAATGTAACTTATTAAAGGACTTCTAGCTTGAGATTTCTATGGGCTATTTAAAATAACTTTGCGATGCAATAAGAAACCTTATATTTTATGTTATATAAAACATAAATGTTATTTAAAATATTAAATGATTCTAATTATTAATTTATAAAATAATGCATTTTAATAAAAATAAGTTAAAGTTTTTTTCTACAAAAGGGACTTTATAATGTTAATGAAACAAACTTTATGTTTTGTTGTCGATATTTTTGTAATATCAAGGAAATGCTCTTTCCGTAGGTAGTAAAATTTTAGCTGTCAACAAAACCTTTTAAAGAAAAAGCATCAATTTAAGTGATTCTTATCATCTGATCCCAATTGCATGATAATTTCAATACTCTTTAAACTAAAATAATTATTTTTTATTACCTCTTAAGCTACCAATATAAACTGCTTATTAATTTCGATTGTAAATGCTTTGACCACAGTGCACTTTGTAAATTTTTATAGTAACATTCTGATAACAAAAGATCACACATTAAAGTTTGCACAATGATGAATTTATTTCTTTATTTTCTCCCTCAATTTTTTCAAACACTTTAAATAATTAAACAATTCAGTAAAATATGAATACCAAAATATATCACCCCTAATAAAATAATAGATTTTAAGCACAAATCTCAACAAATCTTCAAACAAACATGCATGATAATTATACTGTTTTTTAAGAAGCTTTTAGACAAAACTATTAAGAAAATTGAATAGAGAGTCGAGCATTTAGTACCAAATAATAACACTAAGAATAAAATATCATAAATAGTTTTTTCTGTTTTTATTATAAACACACAAGGGAAGCAGTTTAGTTGTAACAATTGATTTTTATTTTAGATTAAGCTGTAAACATTTAATTTAAATAGTATTATTTTGTCCCATTTAAAGCAAGAATGTCTTAACTCTAAATTTGTTTTATATCATAAGTAACTTGACGGTGATAAACTAAGAGTTTAGCAAAAAAAAAAAAAAAAAAAAAAAAAATGACATGAATCGGATGATGCTCTCAATGAGTTTTTAATAAAAAATCAATAAACAACAAAATGTCTTTGCTATTTGATTGACTCTTGGTTAAAATTTCTTTGTCCACTGTACCAAAACTATAATGATTTTTTATAACTATTTTCCATTTAATATGTTAACATTTTACATTTCTTCTCAGTGAAATGATATTTAAAAAAAAACTAAAATAATAAAAAAGTTTAAATGGATTTTTTACATGAAAAAAGAAAAAAAAAAATAATAAAAAGACCAAATTTTATTTGAATTTAAAACGAATTTAATTGATCCATTAAACATGTCACGTAGATAAATTTTTAGTTAAAAAAAAGAAATATGAATACTTGGTATTTTTATGAATCATTAAATATTCATTCACATATTCATTCTGTCAACCATTTATTCATTTCGTTATACAAAGATATGAAATGTGAATTAAGCTGACTTGTTTGTTTAAAAACTCTTTCCATTTTCAATTTATTTATATTTTTGTTCTTTTTAAATTGGCTGTTTTAGGTGGAGATAACAACTGTTTTAATAAATCTAAAAAACCTCTGGCTGGATGTAAACTTTAGTGTTGTTGTAAAACTTGTCTGCGGTAAAACTTAATTTGGATTTGTATTTTTTGTTGGGTAAAAAGGAATGAGTATCATCCAAACGTTATGTGAATTGACACTTTAATTGTGTGCCCTTCTATAAGTTGCTTCATTTCATTTGCGGTCTCGTTGCTTCTATAGTTTTGTGTGTAAGTTTTCCTTTCAATACATGATTTTAATGTTCGTATGTGACATGTCATCAAATTTTATTTATTTTAATCTGTTTTCTGCTGTTCTGCCTTAAGGGTGATTTTTATTTTTTTTTTAACGTAAACAGACAGTGGATATTGAATAGAATAGGAAATTTTTTTAATTTTATTTTAATCCTCTTGTTTATAAAGTTTCCAAAAATTCAAATGGTAGAAAAATTTAAATAAACAAAATAGTTACAGCTTTAGTTAAAATATTTTAAAGTCTTTTGTACCTAAAACTTTTCTTTTAGAAAATACCTTAATTTAAACTTTCTTTCTTGCCTGAAGATATCAAAACTAAGTGATTCCGTCATATGATACATATGTTAGATATTGTTTCGATTAATTTATTGCACAACTGATTTAAGGTCACACAAGAAAAAATTTCGGATCTATTAAAGTTTTAATTGTTTACAAATTAAAATTTGATTAACTTTTTAATTGATTTAATTATTTGTTTAATAAGAAATCTTTTTCCTTTTTTGAATAAATTTTTCCTCTTTTTAATAAAATTTATTATTCGTTTTTAACATGCGTCTGCCTATTATGCTAGGCTTATTGTTTAGCATTGTTAGACATTGACACATAACGTGCACTGCCCTCTCAGGTTCTTCCAGACGCAGTCTTCGATTTCCACCTTAGTCAGATGACATTTAAAGTTTCCATGATTTTATTCAATTATTGGCTTTTTCATCAGGAGTGCTTTTAGAGTTTAGAGGTTCTCATATTGAGAGATATTCTTTTCGATGCCTTTTGGAGTTCTTATTCTCCCAGAAAAACTAAAGTTTATTCAGAGATTAGCCTCTGCACCTCCTGTAATACTGCTTCATTATTTATTCTGATCAGATTTTCAAGGTGCTGTTTATAAAAATAAAAATTTATAAACTCTCCAATAATAGAGAAAAGAATAATACTAACACAGAGCTTGATATGAACATGTAAGTCTCTATTAAAACTATAGATCAAGAGATATTTAAAGTTTAATAGAAATATTTATGCTATTCTCGTTGCAGGGGTAAAACCTAAATAGCAGCCTGTTACCCACCGTCGCCGCGTGAAAAGATAAGTCGAATTTTTGGCGGAACCCTTTGTAACGGCGAGTCATGTCCTTGCGCTTGCCAGCCGATCGGCACTTAAGGCACTTGGTTTACAGGAAAATAAATAGCAAAATGACAATCGATGTTTTAGTTGATAGTTTTTTTTTTTTTGTTTTTTTGTGGAGAAATTCTTTTTGTTTATTTTTGGTTTGTTTTTAATATCAATTAATATAATTTTTTTATTTTTTATTTTTGGCACATATGCATAGCGAAGCCGATTGAGCAATATCCGTCTGTTCATTCGTGCTATTGTTAAAATAAATTTTGCCAGGGCACTAGATGAGCTAGAGAAGATTTAAATATGCCAATCGATCAATCATAGTGTTGAAAGAGGTGCTATCGAAAATCAGCAAAATCGGGTTGTGTCCCTCGAGGCAGTGGAATGAACACTATGCCGGCCTCTTATTTTTCTATATCATTTTGAACAATAAAGTAACTTCAATTATAAAAAAAATATATATGGAGCGATAGATAATTAAAAAATAAGAAAACAGAATCCAGGGAAAAAATTGGTGGTCGCTTATATATGCCGAGCTATGGGCCTCTAAAATTTGCATAAAAAAGTTCGATTGTCAATATGGTTAATATGGATATCATTTAAAAGCCTTTGAAGAGATCATTCATAAACTATAAATGTTTTTTAAAAATTCTTAACCCATCAAAAGCCAAGATGATATTTTTTTGTTAATATACATCGTACTTAATTTTTTTCTTCTTTTTTTCCCTGTCACCGCAATATTTGTTTTTTTTTATTATAGTTACCAAACTAAATTTACTACATGGTGTAGGGTATTTAAGATTCGGCATAGACGAAAATAGCACTCTTATATGTTTAATTAAATTTTTTTTGTCTGTTTTTCAAACATCTTTGACATTGTGTGCCATGCACCTATTAACAATTTTATCTGTTTTTAGATTAAAATTCAATAAAATTTTTATTTAACTCTGTTTACATAAAAAATTATGTAAAGCTGCCACAATCAGTGCATTTGTAAAGATTTTTGTTGGCTTCTTAAACAGAAGATCATGAGTTTAAATCCATTAAGAGCTTTAAGTTAAACACTAATATATAATCATGTGATGTTTATAGTCAAATAAGGGATAAGAAGCAACTATAGACTCATCGTAGTTTTGAGTAGAAAAGAAAAGCAATTTTTATGTAGCCGTGGTAGATACGTTTCTAAGGGCGCCTATTAACAGTAGGTGGTGGGTAGGGCCCCTGTAAAATAGTGAAATAAGAAAATCATTATTTTTACCTCGCTGGAGTCGTAGTTAATGCATAAATCAACAATATTCATGGTATGTAGTTAGTAGACGGCTGGCAGCTATGGCAGCACTATGAGAAAATGACTTTAGAAAAAATTTAATCGCAATTCCTATTCATATCACATTTGAGTATTAATTGGTGACTTGCTATAGATGGGTTCAAACTTTATTTTGTTGATTTAATTTGTTCATTTTTGCTCCTGTAATTCATTAAATGTCGCTTCGAAAACATGATTTGTTATACTGCATTATTTAAAGCCGCGTTATAATTTAGTTTTTTTTTACTAAATTAATAAAATGAATTCGACAGTTGTAAAATTTATTTTTACATGATTTTTTGTTTTTATTTGAAATATTTCTTTCCATTTTTTTCATTTATTCTAAAAATTTGCAAATAGACTAAAATCATCACTTTATATTCAGTTCAGTGAATATTTTGTTTAACATTTTAGTTTCATACAAGTCTGTTTTCACATTCATGCGAGTACTACGAGAAAGCATGAACAAGTTTTCTGTTTTAAACAAGTTTTTCTGGGAATAAAAACTAAAGCATACGAGTATGACATATTGTTGAATTTGTAAAACCAAAATAACAAATAAGAATTGTAATCTATTGGTGTTGATGATATCGCTGAATACATAAAACTGAATTGAAAGGCGTTAGAATAACAAAAATATTGTTATAAAATGTAATATTCTTTGTTTTTTGTTAAATATTTAAACTTGTTGTTTTCGACGCCTGTGACTGTTAAAGCAACATTTTCTCTTAGATTTGTCTATGAGATATTGAGTAGTTAATAAAATGTTCTTGGATCTTTCCAATAGAGAGGAAATTTTTTTTATTTTAAACGCACAAAGCAATAATGGATATATTCTGAATTATTTAACAGATTCATTAGACAAAATAAGACTTTTAACCAATTGTGATAAAAACAATGCAGAGTGGCTTGAAAACGATTTTTTAGGACATAATTCGCTAATGTATGAACCACTTAAGATACTTTAATGAAAAAAGCGCTATCAGAACAAAACTTTTAACGTGTTTATTCAATTAAAATATTTTTAAGAATATGACAAATTTCTATGAGTAAAAATCTGAAAAATAATAAGCACACTACGCCAAAAATAACTAAGTTAAGGTCAGCAAAAAAAAAAAAAAAAAAAAAAAAATATATATATATATATATATATATATATATATATATATATATATATAAACCAATTTTCTCTTAAACTAAAAGATACAACTTACACACATAAACAATTTTTTTTATAGATATTTCAAAAGTCGAATTAAATTTTAAAAATCTAAACATGTGAGTTAAAAATAAACTTTTAATGATATTTTCAAAAAATCATGTGTCCGAGGTACTCAAATTTGGTGGCCTACCTAGAAGCCCTCCTACACCCTATGAGGCCGACCGTCCGTAGATTCACTGAAAAACACCTCTGCTTTGCCTTTGTAAAAATTTTAAAAAAATTAAAAAATATTTCATTACTATATCTTCTGTTTTTCATCAGATATTGAATTTTGTATAAAAAATCGTCTTCAAACCATTGCGCCACCTTTTTTAAGCATTTAAATGAAATAGAAACTTGCACAAAAAATACGACGAACTGTTGGAAAGCTATTTGCCATTTCGTAATTTAATATTAAAGAAAAAGATTTTTAAAATTCGCCTTAGCCAACTGAAGCAGGTGTGTAAGCTCAATATTTCGCTTGTCATGTTTTCTAATATGACAAAAAGCATTCTTCTCTACACATCTAAAGTTATTTATTTATTTATTTATTTTTTTTTTTGCTGAAGATACATTTATTCATTCATTTGCATTCACAGAAAACCAGTGTAGCATCCAGATATTTGCGGGGCATCCAGATATTTGCGGGAAAATTGTCTGAGGGAATGAAGAACAAATAAAATTAAAAATAATTCTAGAAAAAAAACTCACTTCAAAAAAGATTTCAGTTATCTGTCTGTAATGGTTTACAAGTTCAGCCACATGCATGAAATTTCACAGACAATTGGGACACCTTTTCATTTTCGTATCCAAATTTTATACTTGAAGTTATAGCGGATTTAGCAATACAGCTCCTTATAAATTTTAACCGTCCGTCTACAAATGTTCAGAAGTATGGCCATATGCATCAAGTTAACTAAACTATTGGACCACCCTTTAATTTATATTTTTAAGTATTTACGCCTGAATCTAAAGATCAATTTGTCCAATTTGCTAGTGTTTGTCTATAACGGTTTAAAAATAGGCCCATATAAGTCAAATTACGTCACCCTTCAACTCAGTTTTTTTTAAGTTTAGAGTGATGCCCTTTACGGGTTATAATACATTAAAAAAAAACATGTATATTCTGTAATTTAAGAAATGATGAAATGTTTTTAAAATGGGCAGAACGGGGAATTGGTTCAGAAATTGCTAAAGGTGTGGTCAGATTAGTCAAATATTTGGCGAAAAATGCGTAACATAATAAACAATATTAATTACTATTACGTTTAATAATATAATATGTGTACAACCCTTAAATGTATTCATTATACTATAATAAAACGCTAATAATAATATTGTTGCCACAATAATGTAATTTCCTTACATGTTTAATAATTTTTAATAGAAAATATAACAAAAACTTTTGGAAAAGAAACACAAAAAAAAAAACAGCGAATACTAGCAGTTTTAAATTTTTCTTTTTCATGTTTAATTAACCGAAACGTATAAAATAAATATATTTTTTTTAGATCTTTTTAATCAAGGCAAAAAAAAAACATTTAGTCCTACTTATTTGTTTACATTTCATAGACACTGATGGATCACTGTGTTTAATTTGAAACAAGAGAAATAAAATTACAGGGGTTCATATGAAAAGCGGAAATAAAACTCCAAAGAATGGAGAACAGTAAGAAACCAAATGAAATTGCGTAAAATCAATCAACCATCCACCAACAATTAGTTGATGAAGCATGAAAGCAGGATTTGTTTTAAGTGTGTTTTCTTGTATGAAGCAATTTTTGTTGTTTAATTTTTCAGAACACTTAAATACATTCGAGTGCAAAGCGGTTTTTATTAACAACGCAGAGCGATAAATAATTGGCTTTTTTTTTCTTTTTGTTGTCCTGCTTATATTTTCGTGAGTATGAAAACATCAATAAAATACATTAAAGATTTTTTATGTAAAATACAAAAAAAAAACAAATTAAATAAATAAGTATATATAAAACAATTTAAGTAAGTAAAAAATATTTAATAATTTTTTTCTTGTAACTTAACGGACTTTCCAAAACACCTATCAAAAGCTAGATATTTTCTAACTAGTAAAAGCTTCGAATATATGCATCAGAATAATTATAGCATTTTATTATTTTAACTTTGGCGTTCAGAGCTGTAAGAACTGATTAATTCGAAAATAAAATAAAATAACAGAAAATAAATTAAATAAAATAACTAAAATAAAAGCCCTTTCTCGATACTACGAGGGCTGCTCTATATATTTCTGGCCTAATAGTGAAAATGCGAATATGTATAATCAAAAATGGTTTTATTGTTTTTCGAAGTATTCTCCAGCATGATTTATACACTTTTGCATGCGCTCAAACCAGTTGTCGAAGCACTTTTTCCACTCCGATTGAGACACCTCTAAAACATGGTTTTTGAACACTTCAGCAGCTCCTTCTGGCGACGAAAATCGTTGACCACGCATTTTTTTCTTGATGTGTGGAAACAAGAAGAAGTGATTAGGTGCCAAGTTAGGGCTGTACGGCGAATGACCCATTAATTCGACGTTTTGGCCGGTCAAAAACGCTCTGGTTGGAGCCGATGTGTGAGAGCTCGCATTGTCAATGTGAACAATGATTCGTCTTCTCTTGTTGGTTTTTCGAATTTCTCCGATGACTTCAGGCAAACAAATTGTAGTGTACCACTCAGAAGTGACCGTCCTACGTTGCTCAAGCGGAACAGTCGCTACATGACCAGTTTTGCCGAAGAAACAGGCGACCATTTGCTTCGAAGTGCTTCTTCCACGAACAACTTTCGTTGGATTTTGCTCGTCTTTGAAGACCCACACGGTCGATTGTTGTTTCGTTTCGGGCTTATACGCATAGATCCATGATTCGTCACCTGTGACGATCTTATAAACGTCTTTTGAAGCACAGCAATCGTATTTTTGCAACATTTCTTTGCACCAATCGACACGAGCCTCTTTTTCAGCGACTTTCAAATTGTGCGGGATCCAACGAGAACAAACCTTTTTTACGGCCAGGTGTTCATGCAGTATCGAATGTATGCTGGTGGAAGAAATGTCCAAGGATGTCTCTATCTCTCGGTATGTCGCATGCCGATCTTACATTATGAGTTCACGCACGGCATCAATGTTCTCTGGCACAACAGCCGTTTTTGGACGACCTTCACGGAATTCGTCTTTAAGCGAGCTTCGGCCACGATTAAATTCATTATACCAATTTTTCACAGTGCCATAGGATGGTGCTTCATCGCCATACAAAGATTTAAGTTCATCAATGCACTCTTGTCGTGATAATCCACGTCGAAAGTTGTGAAAAATGATGGCACGAAAATGTTTACGAGTTAATTCCATTTTTTCTATATTAATTTTTTCAAGTCACTGTAAACAACACAAATAATGGTCGTACGTCAAAACGTTTTGAGTACGATTACGCTTAAAAATGACTCCAATGAAAATGTCAGATTGCACTTGGCAGCACTCAGTGTTGCCAGGCCAGAAATATATATAGCAGCCCTAGTACATGTTTTTTAATACAAAATTTCAAAAAAGTCACTACGTAAAAAGTAACAGGAATTATAAATAAAATTATCGAAATTGAAGTGGTTATTATATATTTATTTTTACTATTTTTTTTCCTTTGGACTAACTTATAAATTCTTTTGATTGCAAGTATCACGTTATAAATTTTCTCATTCTTGCTCTGTGCCTCTACGCTTCTTGATTCTCGATCCCCTTGTTTATTAAATATGCGTTATTCTAAACGGAGCCTTCCAGGTTTTACTACTGTGTTATTCAGAGGAGACATAATTTACTTGATGCCTTGTTTACTCAACTTAACTATCTAGACGACTCACGCTGTATATCCAAGCCAGTTTTATATTCTTTTATCAAATAGCTGCAACACACATCTTGTGCCTTGGCAAAGTTGATTTTAACACTAACACGGACGTACAGGTGGACAGCCGGACATCGCTCAATCCAAACCAGTTTTACACTATCATACGTCTTTGGCCATGTGGTCTATGAAGGCCACAAATGAGCTGACTGACTGACTGTCTTAACCAGTGTAAAGTTATAGAACTTACTTCTGTATATGAAGGAACTCAGATAAGTCGGAGTTCTCTGGTCGTTAGGAAGCACTGACCGGGATTAAGAAAAAAAAACAACAAAGTTTTCTAATAGTGAATACAGATTTTCGAAACTAGTAAATGAAACCTTAAGGTATTTACTTTCCGACTGTCTGGAATTGAGATCTCACAGATTGAATTTCCCCAAAGACAAAATATCCATATGTATTACAAAACCTTCACCTTAGATTTTCTAAAACAAATATTAGTTTACATTTATTTTCTTGGATTATGCCCATTAGTTCTTGCGTTTGTTGTATTTTCATAAAATCAACTTCGATTTGCTTTTGAAACTCTTGCACAAAAACTAAAATTGCAAATTCCTTGCTTGTACTTCTTTTCAAAGTTAAATATTAGAAAACTTTTATGGGTTTCTAAACACGTTATCCTTAAGCAAACATGCGTTAAAACTAATAGCAAACATCACCTGTCTCTTCACGTATACAGTATTTGCATATAATTTAAAGTTAACAAAAATGCAAAGTAAAACTCTGGTACTCAAGAGGCATATGAAGCACGTTGTTATTAGAGTTTAATACAATGCATTCGTTACTTAAAATGACTGAAGTTTGTTAAATTGTTTGAGGCTTTGTTATCGATGGGAAAGCATTGTTATTATCTATGAATAGATCTCTTAAGTCCATATGGTTTTGCAAATTTGATGGTAGAGCTGTAAATGAATCATTCTTTTTTGATTTTAATTCGTTACGAGCTGACTAAATTTTGAATTAATTCTTTACACAACAAAAAAATAATTGAGCTCAATTTGAATCTATTCAAACGAATAAGGCAGAAATGAATTTTAATTCGTTTCTAAATCAAATGAATTTGTAAAATTGAATTGCAATTCATTTTTATTATAAATAAATTTGTTTTCATTTAAATGAGTTTGAAAAACAAATTGCAATTCAAATAAATAAAATCAAAATTGAGTTTCATTTAATAGATTTCAAGAGCAGGGGCCAAATAACGGCATTCGATATCGAACAAAATTTACATTTAATTTCTATTGAAATTTCGATCGGGCGATGAAAAAAAGAAATTTTATGATCAAGGGTGAAATAAAACATGAAGATAAATAATGCGTATTTACTTACAAAATCAATTCAAATTTCAAACAATGAGTTGATAATTTATTTAAATTAATTCAAAATCAATTCAATACAAATAAATTGCAATTTACTTTGTTAAATTCATTTAAATTATAAAAAATTACAATTTATTTGAATTAGAAACGAATTGTAAAATATTTTAATCAAATTCATTTAATTTGGTTCAAATTTCATTTAATTCATATTTTTATTTGCAAAGATTTGCGAATTAATTAAAAGATGAATTAATACAGTTCTGTTTGTCGGATACTTTAGATTTTATTCGTTGTCCATAGGGTTTGGGGTACGGGAATTCCCGGACAAGAATTCCCGGGAATTCCCGAAGAAGATTTTTTGAAAATTCCCGGGAAAACGGGAAAAGTTTTAAATTTATTTTATTAAAATTAAGTAGTTATGTAAAAATATATTTTGTTAAATTAATTTAAAGAATAACTAACTTTCATTTTAAAATACGTTGTTTGTAATTTAACACAACTTTTATAAAACACCAGCGCTTTTTGCTTGTTACAAGTTGTCGTCACTGAAGAAAATTACCAAAAAGAAAAACAGCTGTCAAAAATAAATGCATAAAATCTATGAACATATACAAATTTGTTTTAATGTTAATATTATTAATTGCGCGGAAAAGTGAATAAATTATATTGAAAATTACAGACAGGTAAGTAAAAATATATTAAGTATAAATTTTATTTACTTTAATGAGATTTTTAATGATAGTTTAAGATGTCGGAAGTTTGGAAATACTTTAATAAAGTGGAAAACGCCGCCCAATGCAATATTTGCCTCAAAAGGCTTTCAATCAAAGGGGGAAGCACCAGTGGCCTCAAAAGGCACATTAATTTTGTCCACAACATAAAAATGAATATTTGCCTTGATAATACTTCTTCGAATAATAATATTGTAAGTAATAACTGTCCACTTGTTAACCACAGCGACGGAGAAAATAGAAACAAAGACATCCTTCCAGCTAACATAAAAGATGCAGCAGTCAAACGGAGCAATTCTAGTAATATTATTAATTATATGGTAGTAAAAACAATGCCAGAAATCGTATCTAAATTAGCTGCTGTTGACGGCTTATCTATACGCTCTATAACGAAGAGTTCTTTTATAAGAGAAAGTTTTGCTGCCAGAGATATGCCCTTGCCAAAACACGAAACTGATGTTAAGAACATTATTATAAAATTCTACAATAGTGTTAAGGAAAAAATGACAACTGAAATAAATTCACAAATTTGCAAAAATGGAAGATTTACTTTAATATTGGACGAGTGGACGAGTGGACGAGTGTCTCTCAAAAAAGATACTTATATATATGCTTGCATGGAGTTGATTCATTTTACAATTTAGGTTTGGTTTTAATACCAGGAAGAAGTAGTGCTGCTGAGATAAGAATCTTAATTGAAAACAAACTTATGGAGTATAAATTAAGTTTTCAAAATCACATAGTGGCGACAGTTTCAGACGGGCCGAACGTTAAGAAAAAATTTGTAACAGAGAGCCCTGTTGATGGTTTTTTTTGCTGGAATCATGCTATTCATCTAGCTGTTATTGAAGTTCTATATGTAAAAGGTTTTGTGCCGTTGCACGAAAGTGAAAGTGAATTGAGTGACGATGATCTTGAATATGCAACACATAACGTTGTTGGTAGGTTTATAATTGTATTTTACAACAACAAGAAAATATATTTTATACAGGTATTATATAATAAAATATGAATATACTTTTTTTGTTTCGATTTGTCAGAAAACTATAAAAAAGCAGTAGAATCTGCACGACAAATCGTGAAGATGTTTAAAAAGAGTCCTCTAAAGAATGCAAGTCTCCAAAAATATTTACAAGAAGAACTTGGTAAGGAAATGCACTTAATACTTGATGTGAAAACCAGATGGAATAGCTTGGTGGCTATGATTTATTCATTTTTGAAAGCAAAAAATGCTATAAAGAAAGCACTAATCGACTTCGATTTAGCAAATCTGTGGAATGATCAATATGTACCTGTCCTGGAGATGTTAGTCGACGTTCTAACTCCCATAAAAGACGCTGTTGAAGCACTTAGCCGCCGAGACTCTAACCTCTTAGTAGCTGATGCTATAATAAATGCTCTTTTTGCTCAGCTTATGTTAATAAAAACACCATTTTCTCAAAAGTTAGCTACGTCAATTCAAGATAAAATTGGCCAAAGACGTGATGAAAAAATGATAGCATTAATAAATTATTTAAAAACTCCTGATGTCAATACGAAAGTGCTGAAAACTTCTTTAAAATTGTATGCTGAACCGTTATATAAACGACTGTTTGATCAATCACTTTCTGAAGAGTCCAGCAGCGATACTGATTCATCTGAAAATGAAAGCAATGAATGTTTTCAAATTAAACTAAAAAATGCTATAGACAATGCAAAGGCTAATCCCAAAAAACCAAAACCAACTCATGCTAATTTGCTAAGAAAAGAATTTGCTTTATATGAAGCGAGCAACATTCGAACTAAAAATTTAGATAATTTTTATAATGCATTGCTAACAATAAAGCCAACATCGGTGGATAGTGAACGAGTTTTCTCCGTTGCGGAGAACTTTGCCACAAAAGTACGAAACCGGACATCAAGCCAGCTTCTTAATGCTTTAGTCGTTCTAAAAACTTACTTTTTTTCCAAATGATGTTATAAATTTTGTGATGTTTTTTTTTGTAATTAAAATTGATATCATATCAATTCTTTATAGTTATTTCTCTGTTTTAATTGCACAAATTGAATTAACATGTGCCAATTTAATTTAATTCATTTTTGTTTTCGTTATATACATATGTATGAATTTTATTGTTTAATTTTAAATAAAACAAATTAAAAAAATATATTGCCTAAAATTACTTATTTGTAATAGAAAAAAATTACCCGGGATTCCCGGGAATTCCCGGGAAATTTATAAATTTTCCCGGGAATCCCGGGAAGAGAAAAAGTCCGGGAATTCCCAAACCCTAGTTGTCCATTACGATATTTGCCAGAATTGGTTCTATTCTTCAGTCTGCTTTATTTATTTCTAATTATTATTTGTTTTTGAACGTTCAAACGCGATAGTTATTAATTTGTTAGATGACACTTTATTTTAACTTTGCTTTGTAAAATTTTCTTTAGAATATCTTTAAACGATATGTTACTCACAACTTTAGTTTCTTCTTATAGGCGAGTTTAAGCGTCTAAGTTCTTTTCATACGAGGGTAGCTATTGGTTCTATTCTGGCCTGGCAACACTGAGTGCTGCCAAGTACAATCTGACATTTCCATTGGAAAGTTTGTCATTTTTAAGCATAATCGTACTCAAAACGTTTTGACGTACGACCATTATATGTGTTGTTTACAGTGACTTGAGAAAATGAATATAGAAAAAAATGGAATTAACTCGCAAACATTTTCGTGCCATCATTTCTCACAATTTTCGACGTGGATTATCACGACAAGAGTGTATTGATGAACTTAAATCTTTGTATGACGATGAAGCACCATCCTATAGCACTTTGAAAAATTGGTATAATGAATTTAATCGTGGCCGAAGCTCGCTCAAAGACGAATTCCGTGAAGGTCGTCCAAAAACGGCTGTTGTGCCAGAGAACATTGATGCCGTGCGTGAATTCATAATGCAAGATCGACATGCGACATACCGAGAAATAGAGACATCCTTGGACATTTCTTCCAGCACACGTTCGATACTGCATGAACACCTGGATGTAAAAAAGGTTTGTTCTCGTTGGATCCCGCACAATTTGAAAGTCGCTCAAAAAAAGGCTCGTGTCGATTGGTGCAAAGAAATGTTGCAAAAATACGATTGCTGTGCTTTAAAAGACGTTTATAAGATCGTCACAGGTGACGAATCATGGGTCCATGCGTATGAGCCCCGAAACGAAACAATAATCGACCGTGTAGGTCTTCAAAGACGAGCAAAATCCAACGAAAGTTGTTCGTGGAAGAAGCACTTCGAAGCAAATGGTCGCCTGTTTCTACGGCAAAACTGGTCATGTGGCGACTGTTCCGCTTGGGCAACGTAGAACGGTCACTTCTGAGTGGAACACTACAATTTGTTTGCCTGAAGTCATCGGAGAAATTCGAAAAACCAACAAGAGAAGACGAATCATTGTTCACCATGACAATGCGAGCTCTCACACATTACCTCAAACCAGAGCGTTTTTGACGGGTCAAAACGTCGAATTAATGGGTCATCCGCCGTACAGCCCTGACTTGGCACCTAATGACTTATTCTTGTTTCCGCACATCAAGAAAAAAATGCGTGGTCTGGCGTCGTCGCCAGAAGAAGCTGTTGAAGTGTTCAAAAACCATGTTTTAGAGTTGTCTCAATCGGAGTGGAAAAAGTGCTTCGACAACTGGTTTGAGCGCATGCAAAAGTGTATAAATCATGCTGGAGAATACTTCGAAAAACAATACAATATTTTATTATAAATATTCGCATTTTCACTATTAGGCCAGAAATATATAGAGCAGCCCTCGTATGTAAAGATCTGGAAGCTTATTGTGGTCGTTTTTTTTCAGCATGTATATATGAACATGAGGCTGTAACACATTAAAAGGAATGCTGCCACAGCGAATTTTGATCAGAAAGGCTACGTGGGTTAGCAGCAGAGCATACGGCATTAGATTGTTTGAACCTTGCCGAAGTAGCACAGTGTATGGCTGGGCAGGTTTATGAAATCGCATGTAAAGTAAATAAGAATATCGTAAGATATAGACCGATTAGAGAATATGTTAATTGTTACAAAAGAGAACAAAGACGTCGTGCTGATATTTTAAATCGAAAAGCACACCTGCGTTTGGCAAAAGGAAAAATATTATGGATTTCTTTAAAAATAAAAGTATAAATTTAATTAAAATGTTTCGTACATATAAATAAAATCAATGCTTTGTGTAACTAAATCGTACAGTTAGCAGGTTTGAATTGATGACAGAGTTTTCATTCAAGATGAATCCTATTTGTTTCACATTCTAAGATATTCTCAAATGCTTTAAGCAATATTTCCTGTAGTGTAAGTTAATTTGTCCTTAACAATCAAAGTGTTTGGATTATTGCTTCTTTCAATAATGAACACATTCTTTCTGATTCTGTTACAAGTTAAGATCAACATGCATGCAATTACAGTCAAGCAAACTTTTTAGATATATTCGCACAAGAACATGAATATGATGCATAAATATTTTGGAAAGGAAAAACTTTTACATACAATTTTATCTCCGCATTTTAAAATCCCGTCCATAGATACATCACTTTTTCTTGCAGCTTTTGGACTTGTTGTAGCATTTATGACATAAAGGGAGAATAAACCAGGGCGTTTTGAAAACAAATTTTAAAAGGTAACTGAAGAGATTGAGTTTCAGGTAAACCATTTACCATAGAATGTTAAAGTTTTTGTTTTCATACCTGTCGCTCGTTTAAGTTAAAATTTTTTTTCTATTTACTTTTCGTTAACCTTCTCCTGTATGCTTTTGCGTTTTGTAATGGTTAAATGTTCTATATGTTGTAACATATTCAAGCAGCTTTTATACTCAAGTGTATGTTTTGTCATGAAGTATGTGGGGTGTTGCACATGTGTTTGTGTATGTAGTTTTATAAAATACACAGAAGCTCGTAGTTTTTTGTAACATTTTTAAGATGTCATTTTACAAAAAGAATTTTAACCGCTTTAAAATTGTTAAATGGTACAGAAAAAAATATTCCTTTGTTAAAATTTGTTAGACGACAAAGCGAATATGAAATTAGTTTTTTTTTATTCATTTTAAAATAAAATAGGATATTTTATTTGTTAACCGTGTACGTTTCAAGAGTGAGAAGCAGAAGAAATTTAATGCATAAATTTATATGCAAAAAATATTTTAAATGAGAAACTGTTCACTTCAAATTCGAACTCTTAAGACTTATTTGCAATTAAAGTAGATGTTTTCAATAGTCTATCAACTAGCAGGTACAATAGTATGGCAGAAGTTTGACTTTTATACCTCGCTAGGGCGGCGGCCAATAACAAGCTTCTAGTTGTGTTTTGTCTTTGATAATTAAGTTGAGCAAACCCAGGATACCTGTTAACCTCTATTTTTTATGCACTTATCTGCGTATGAGAAGCTTTTTGTGGCTGGAAGTCTTTTTTTACATGAAGTTTTCTGAATTTTAATTTTTATTAGTCCTCGTCCACATATTTTCGTTTCTGCAATTTTATGAAATTCTCTTTTGAAATTGCATTCTTGTTTACAAATTAAAAATTTGTTTCTGCAATTTCGGCCTTGATTTCTTAGATTTTGTTTTTGTTTAAACTACAAATGTTAAAACAAAATAGATATGTAAAAACATGAAACAGAGTAGCCGTTTCTCTCCGTCTTTCCTCTCTTACCCACAAACTCAAGAATTGCGCAACAAAAGTTGTAAAGTGTGAACAGAGAGACTTAAAGCAAAGAAGACTGTGAATATTAAAAAGAGAAAACAAGAAGGTTTTGAAAGTGCTAAGTTTCTGACCTTGGGACCTTTGTATTAATTGCCCAATGGAAAAACTCGCAAGAAATGCACAAGAATAATTTGAAAGTTGCACTCCTCAGGCCGCAGCTGGAAGTTCGAAAGCGTATTTGACTATAAACGAAGTAGGATACATTTAATTGTGATAAATCATGCAAAATTTAAATATCATCTACAAAGATGATAATGGAAGAAGCTGAGATGGAAGTGTACATTGTGTGTGAATATGTATAGCAATCGCTAACGTTAGTTTTAGAATGACATGATATGAAAGATTTGTAATAAGAAAGAAGTTCAACAGTTGATATTTAGAAATCGTTAGATATTGTAACATCCGAGATCAAAGATAAATAACAGCATGAATCTTATGAAGGTAAGACAGTTATAAACTACTGTTCGTATGTCTAAAGTTATAAAGTATTGAAGGGGTTATCGAAAGACAAATACATTATCAATAAGTCGCCTGTGTCTTGGAATTTCAGACGTGGCTTTTGCTTGATTATACTTTTCTGAAAGTAAGGCTGATAAAGCAGTTATTTGTGCTCGAAAATAAATAGTAGGCTTCTTTTTATTTTAATTGTATCTCACTGATGTAGACGACATATGACATCACAATCCACTACAGAACTCACGAGATCTTTCGTGGTCAGGAGGCTAAACCTTTTAAAGATTTTGATTTTTAAATAGTTTGTTTTAAAATATTACATTTCTAAATTTTTATAAATCTTTATATATACAACACAAAGTCTGTTTGTTTGTTTGTCGTAAAGCTATAGCTGCCTGCAGCATTAAGTCGAACTTCATTAAATTATCACAGTTTGTTTGAAATCAGGTTGGTAAAGTAGAATACTTATTTTTTGATAGTTCAAGTGGGCGTGGCACTTTCCAATAAAATAATATATATCATTGTTTTACTTAGTAACTGTAATAGGGTGCATCTTGAAATTTTTTTCAAATAATTCTCTTGTTATTATGCCTAATGTGGGGAATAAGCGGACGGATTGAAATAATGGGCATGGTACTCCCAATACAAAGAAGGAAGTTATTACCTGGTAGTTACAGAAATATAATAGGAGGACCCAGTTAACCCCGTATCAATATACATACATAGACTGGGTGGGAAATAGTGGACGTCGTACCTCCCATGAATTTTGAAAAATTATCATCGCATATCTAGAAAGCTGTAGCACTTAAGCCTTCAACATTTCTACTAGAAACTTCCTTATTAATAATGTGTGGATTGGGATAGTGGCTCTGGTACCACCCATACAAACTGAAAAGTTGTTGTTTTTTACATAAGGAACTGTAAGGGAAAGGGTCTTAAAATGACGAACAAGTTTTTTCTTATTATTGTGCATAATAAAATAAAACACTGGCTGGTTGAAAAGGGTGGTCTTGGAAGCGCAACGAAAAAAGGTAGTTTCTATATGAAAATGAGTATGTGTTTGTTTGACGTCTATACGCAGCTCAACGACTAAACTGATTTTCTTGATATTTTTACGGTACCTCTTTGTATGTCTGAAGAAAGCTATAGGCTATATTTATTTCAAAAATTCCAACTGGGTGGTGCCATGCCCACGCAAAGTTAATCTTTATTTTTTTAAATAAAAATGGTAACAGTATGAGTTTGTAAATTTTGTCAAAATAGCTTTATAGTCAGTGCAAATTTTCAGTTAAAAATGGGCGGATTTAGAAAAGTAAGCATTATATCTCCAATTTAAGTTATTGTCAATTTTCTTTTTTTTCTTGAGAACGGTAAATGTAAAAGTTTCATAAATTGGTAGTCGTAAGACGAAAAAAAAATGCCCAGAATAAGATAAGTGGGCATGGCCCAGTCCATACATAGTAGACTAAAAATATCGTATATCCTGAGGGATTAGATAAATAATTTTTTTTTAAACTTTAAATATTAATAAAAGATAAATATATTTTGATTATTGCATTTTTTAATTTTTGTTGAAGGTTAAGTGCCTCAAACAGTTTACAGCTTTTTACAAAAAAAAAAAAAAAAAAATAAAAAAAAAAAAATAAAAATAAATAAAAATAAATAAACTAATCCAAAAACCAGAACGAAATATAAAACACAATAATACTTTTGACCATTTCTTACTCCGTGTTTTTGCTAGCGAATTCTTTCTATGCACGATAATTGAAGCTCTTTATAATGAGATCTAGATTTTTAAGGAACATTTTCTTATTCGTTGATTAAATATTATTTTTGGATATAAAACAGAAATAATAAATAAAAAACTTGAAGCTGATTATATTCATTTTTTTTAGATATGTAAATTTTTATTTTAGGCATAAATATTTTCATTTAAATTTATTTCAAATCTATTTTAGAATTGTAGAGTAAGTCTATATTTATTTACACTCACTCCTTTCTCGCATATTTTTATCAAATTTTAAAAACCTTTTAACTTGCTCTCGTTATACGAAGGAGTGCTTTTAGGAAATAAAATATCTTGGTTTAAAAATATCATCAAAATCATTGCGATTGTTATAAATTTTATACCTAGATAATGAAATATATTTAAAAAGGCGTAAAGATTTTTTTCTAAAAGGCATTTATTTTTAAATAAATATTTAATTCTTCTTCATATGATATGTTATTTTTTTGAACGTTCATTTTGTGTTGGTTTATAAAAATATTACTGCTTATTAAAATAAAATATTTATTAAAGCAATTATATTCACTTATTTGCTTTTATGGTTATCCGAAAATAAACATTACAATTTTAAGAATAAAAAACAATAAATGCAAACAGTGCTATTACTTTCTTAAATTGCTCATTTTTTGTGTCCATATAACGACTTTTTTTAGCACTTTTAACTAACACATTCGTATGTTTCTTTAGTTTTAATTTATAAATGAAAAGTTATTTAAGAAAAAGTAAGTCAATAAAGAATTGGATTTACTTTTCAAAAAGGATTCCACAATATGACTTACAAGTCCTTATATTTTAAATGTTATAGTGAAATAGTTGAAAATTACTAAGATTATGTAATCCAATGTCTACCATAACATCAATTATAAATATTTAAAATTGGAAATTAAAGGTTGTTTCCTTTGGTAATGTCAATTGAAATTTAAAAAAAAATGTGTATTACAATTTTTTTTTTTCATACTCAATGACCATTTGCCTGTTTGTCTGCTTTAAAGTCGGTTTTTTCTTGCAAAAATTATCTGGTGGTCAACTTAAAAAGAAGATTTTTTATATATAAATGCTTTGTTAAAAAATTTATTAATATTTTTATTATGTCACTATTACTTAACTTTGAACCCCTTTCGTTGCGTGTTAGAGCTGAACTCTAAAACTCATATGACATTTACGGTGTGAGCATGAATCGACATGTACGTATTTGCAAATATGTACATGTTGTCATAAAATATTCCAAACATATTCTAGATAAAAGTTTGTAATAAATTTGCATGTAATAAGTTTTCTTAGATTCAAATGTAAATATTTTTATTTTTAAAATTGACTCAAAGGAAATTTGTGTAAACAAAAAATATAAAAAAAACGAAAATAAAATAAAAAAATAAATAAATAAAATAAAATAAAAAAGAAACAAGATAAAATAAAAAAGAAATAAAGATTTGCCATTGGTCTTTAAGATAAGAATATACAAAATTAAAAAAAAACTCATAAAAATGATCTGAATATACAATAAAGCCATATTTGTTTTTTAAAGAAAGTTGTATTTCTTCCTTTGTTGTAATAATTTAGTTTTGAAATTTTCAATAAAATTAACTGAAATGTGGTTCGAATATAAATAGTATGAATATATCCCTTAAATTTATTTTTATAATATTGATTGTTCATAAAAGGTTTGACTAAAAAAATAGTAGTCATGTTTTTTTACATTAAGAGGAAAATGAAATTTTTCTTCAAGCTATCACATTCTTTTTTTTTACGGCTATAGTTCTGTTTTCTATATGTAACTTTTATGAAATTCACAACAAAAAATATCATGAGATGTTTTTAAAAAAATGTTGCAGAAAAATAAAATGAAATGTATCTAGCAACATTCATTCAACGTTCAAGGAACATTTATTTCAGAGCGTGAAATAATTCATTTAACTTTTTTTTAATTGTATGATTAATTTTAAGTAATTTGAACTGCTATTTACACTAGGTCTTGTGCAGCGGCATATGCAACAAGTATTATCTATTGTTAGTTTAAGTTTCTCTTTTGTAATAATTTTTGTAAAAATAAGAAATCAATCAAATCAATCAAGTAGAAGTCATGTTTTTTACATTTAGAAGCAAATTTAAATTTTTTTCAAGCTATCAGATTCTTTTTTTACGTCTATTGTTGCGTTTTATATATGTAACTTTTATGAAATTCACAAAAAAAAAAATATCATGAGATATTTATAAAAAAATGTTGCAGAAAAAAATATGAAATGTATCTGGCAACATTAATTTAACGTTCAAGCAACATTTATTTCAGAGCGTGAAATAATTCATTTAACTTTTTTTAAATGAAATGTATCTAGCAACATTCATTCAACGTTCAAGGAACATTTATTTCAGAGCGTGAAATAATTCATTTAACTTTTTTTTAATTGTATGATTAATTTTAAATAATTTGAACTGCTATTTACACTAGGTCTTGTGCAGCAGCATATGCAACAAGTATTATCTATTGTTAGTTTAAGTTTCTCTTTTGTAATAATTTTTGTAAAAATAAGAAATCAATCAAATCAATCAAGTAGAAGTCATGTTTTTTACATTAAGAAGCAAAATGAAATTTTTCTTCAAGATATCACATTCTTTTTTTTACGGCTATAGTTCTGTTTTCTATATGTAACTTTTATGAAATTCACAACAAAAAATATCATGAGATATTTTTAAAAAAATGTTGCAGAAAAAAATGTAATGTATCTGGCAACATTCATTCAACGTTCAAGCAACATTTATTTCAGAGCGTGAAATAATTCATTTAACTTTTTTTAATTGTATGGTTAATTTCAAAGAATTTCAACTGCTATCTACACTAAGTCTTGTGCAGCGGCATATGTAACAAGTATTATCTATTGTTAGTTTAAGTTTCTTTTTTGTAATAATTTTTGTAAAAATAATAAATCAATCAAATCAATCAAGTAGAAGTCATGTTTTTTACATTAAGAAGCAAAATTAAATATTTCTTCAAGCTATCAGATTCTTTTTTTACGTCTATTGTTCCGTTTTATATATGTAACTTTTATGAAATTCACAACAAAAAAAAAAAAAAACATATCATGAGATATTTATAAAAAAATGTTGCAGAAAAAAATATGAAATGTATCTGGCAACATTCATTTAACGTTCAAGCAACATTTATTTCAGACCGTGAAATAATTCGTTTAACTTTTTTTTAATTGTATGGTCAATTTCAAAGTATTTTAACTGCCATTTACATTAGATCTTGTTCAGTGGCACATGCAACAAGTATTATTCGATTTTTCATTTGATAAAATTTTATTACTTTAATTATTTATTTATTTGTTAATTTCTTTAATTGTTTTTTTTTTTAAAGAACGCCAATGGGTAATATAAAATATGGGACTTGTTAACTTACAGTGTTGTAAACCAAAAATCAATAAAAAAATAGCAAAATTCTTGCGAAATGTACATTTATCATTTTTAAACGTCAATTTTTTCCCCAACTTAAGCAGAGTAGTAGGCTTAAAAAAGACTACACTTTTGATAAAATCAGGGATATTTTCCCTTACCAAACCATGCATTCAATGCCGGAGGTAATTATAGCGTAAAACGTTAATATATTCCCATTGCAGTGCAATGATGTTTCTAATGAAGTTTTTATTAGAGATCTCAACGAAGTACTTTGATTAAATGAGCTGTCAAATGATTACAAATAAATGTTATTTAATTTTTTTTTGGGTTTTAAAAGTGCAAAAATTTTAATTAAAATTAAAAAAAACAATTAAATATTTCATGATTAAAGATACAAAGTATTTTTGGAAATTCATTGCAACACAAGCAGAAAAGATTTAGATAGGTTTTTTTGCACGACTGCTCTTCAGTGGCTTAAAATTCTTTTCATTTGATCGATTTTGTCCAGTATTTTGTGCAAAGTAGTTAAGCAATAATGTTACTAAAGTTGTTTTCTATTCATTTTGTAAAGTCACTAAATATTACTAGCGTCATGTTTATAAACAATAAAATGTTTACAAGAGATGTTGCATTAAACATTTTGATGTTAGTAAACATAAGGTCGGCAACATTTTCTTAAACAGGGTACAATTACAGCAACATTAATTTTTTATTTATTTCTCACCTCTTTTTTGTATAATTTTGAAATGCTGAACAGAAAACCGTGCTTTAGGGAAAATCTACAAAATATCTTTTGCATGAAAAAATGTGTAAATTTCCACAAAATGTCACCAACCAAAAACGGCGCTTTTATTAATTTAAAGCAACGATTCTGGTAAAGATATTGCAGCAAGCTGTGAATGGCCTTGTTCAAAGTGTATAAATCTTAACGCACGAAAACCAAGTATTTTATGATTTTGCACAGTTGTACGTGCATATTAATCTGTATTATATTGCAAATATTGTGAAATCAAAAGCTCTTGTCATGTAACTTCACTTTTGAATTACGTAATCTTTTTATACGGGACAAGACGTTAACCTTTGAAATAAAGACAATATATAATTTTTTAATAACTCTTCCATGAACTCAGAGCGAAACAACTTTTATTTCAAAGTTTGTGTCAAAAGATACGATTGTTTTATAAAACAATAAAATAATGTATAAATGTAGAGGTTGGTGATTTATTTAACTGCTAGCGCCATAGCACTTAAAACTTGCTTGTGCTGCTCTAAGAGCTCCTTGTCAATGTCTTGTGGCAGTTCCTTAGAAACTTGGTCCACTATCCATTTTACCATATGCTTATGATTAATGCGCGCTTCAACATTGTGACAGGCCACCTCATAGTCTAAAGTATTCTTAATGTCGTTATAAGCCTTCATTAATTCTTCCCTGTAGGCAGCTTCCAACTGTAAATCAATATTCTGTTTTTTTGCTTGCATAAGCAAAAGACTGCCTTCGGCTCTCCACTGTTCGGTTTCTTCATTTGAAATCATTTCAACTAAAGCTTTAATTTCATCATCCTTACGTTTTTTCCATTTTTTTTCAAAGATATCGATTTCCTTGTCACAATATTTGGCAACTTTGGGTCCTAACGTTTTTACAGCTACCACGCACAATAGACCCATCGAAATGCCAGAATAAAATTCATGATCACAAACATAAATCTCTTTCGAAAATAAATAATTGAGTAGACCCAAACCAAAAATATAGGGCCCAGTAATGCCCGTTTTTGGGTAGAAAAATTCAAACCAATTCTCAGGTATAAAACCAAAACGTACTTTTCCCGGTCGAATGGGACGTGGATTGCCACATTCACATCGATGAGAATAGCCCGTGCCTATAGGTATGGCCTGAGGCACTCCAACTTTACGCAAATATTTCGAAGTCAATACGGTAACTGGTTTTAAAGATGACATTGTTTTTCTTTTCAGGAAATACCGAGATTTTTAAAATAAATATAATGAAATAAAACGAAGATGTTTTAACAAAAATAAAAACTAATTTAAAATAGAATTTGTGTGTTCTATTTTTAAAGTCAATTGAAAACAAATGTAATTGTTGTAGGTAAATATAAATGTTTGTATGTTAAATAATACAGCAGAATTCATATATTTTTAAATAATTATTTTTCATTCATCCAAATATTTTGAACCTGTTCGTTAAATCATGTTGTTTGATTTTTTTAGTATTGCTTTTGATTTAAAAAAATATCTGGTTGATGTTCGCTTAAACAATTCAAAAGAGTTGCTAATTTTACTGTGCACTCATTACAAAACTTATAAAATAAATGTCATAATTTAGTTAATTTATCCTTCCTTTGTACAAAAAAATTTATGTATGTGTGTATGTATGTACTTAAAAGGCAAAAAATTTATAAAGTTTTTAAAAACCTTTAGAATTATTTAAAATTTTAATTTTTTTCTTTTTAAATAACTTGAATATCTGTCGATCTCCAGTTTAGATGTGGACTATGTGTGATGAATGCGCACTAAGCCAGACAAGCAATGATGCATGAATGGGCGATTTATTCACGAAGAGAAAAGAAAATAGTCTATCAAGATCAATGAATAAATGTGTTATTAAAACTGTCACTGTGAGTTCAAATCCGATTGACATATGAAGGGAGTAACATAGTCGTATAACTGTCATGTAGTCTGAAAGACATTCGGAGTATATGGTCAATCTCGCCAACAATCGGATTAAAAAAACACATATTGGTAGCTGAAAAGTTGTCGAATGTATGTGTACAGCGCGGAGATTTCCGATCTTTAGGAAGAAAATTCAGATTTTTCAATTTCTTAATCCAGTTTTGTTTTAAATTTAAGACAATTTTTTCAGCATTTTTTGTTGTTTTTTATCATTTAACAATCCGTACAGTTAAAGGATTAGGGTGGATCTTAAAGTAAGCAAGTAACCTGGTCCGGATGGAATAGCAGCAATGGTCTTGAAACAATGCCTTTCGATGTTAAGCCACGTTAGAAAATTTTCATCATGTTTTGTGTAACACCCATACCCCATAAAAAGAGAGGCTATCAATTTTCCAAAGTAATGGAAAGTATGCTTAACTTTCAGCACGTGAAATTACTGGAGTCCAACAGCTTACTTAATGATCAGCAGTACATCTACTGAAGGGGACGTCCTACGGGCGATTTAGTGGCCTTTCTTTTAGAAAAATGGTATCACTCCATTCACCATATTGACGAAAGCAGGATGGTGGTTCTTGATATTTCTATGGCGTTTAATAAAGTGTCGCATGCAATCGTATGAAAATTTATTGGTTTTGATGTTGGTGACAGATTCTCTCGATTTATATTGATCTCAACACACAGTTTATAATAAATTCAGGGGTAAACTTTTTGTAATTTTTCTTAAAGACCTTCAAACTCAAATTCTAACCCTATTTTTTGGCAGATAAAATTTTTAGCACAAAAAAGAAAATTTCTAAGTATTTTATACCTGAGATCTCCTCGAAATCGTTTTTTTTTTATAGAAATTTTTTATTTCCATACATTTATTTTAAAATCCTTAAGCTGGGAACCACAAAGTGAAAACAGAATTAAAAAAAACTCCTTTATTTATTAAAAAAAAAAAACTTCTAGGCGAAGGTCTAAATAATTCCTTTTGAGAATTTTTTATGTGTTATTTGGGAGTTCCGGCATTCGTTTTATTTAAACCTGATTTTGGTTTATTTGCTCCTTAAAAATTTAAATTTAAATACATGTTTAATATTTAAAGTTCCTTGGAAAAGAAGAATTTTTTCAATAAATATGTTTCATTCTTGTCCCACTGTACACGGTGGAATATATTTGCTGTGTACCATATATAGCTTAGCAAAAAAATTTTAAGCAAGCACCAATATAAGATTTGCCATTCTGTCAACAAAGAGACGTAAAATGTATTCAGTCACTGCAGCAAAAAACAAAAAAAAAAAAAAAAAAATAAAAAATAAAGAAAATTGAGCAAAAAGTATATTTTGCATTATTTTAAAAGGTGTGTCGCATAAGCTGTCAAAATTATCAATGACGGGTTATAGTGAATTTTGATATTTTTCTGTCTTTGGGTATTTGTGTGCTTTTTTTGTTTGTTTTTACTTGTCATAAAAATTACAAAAACCTTATGGATTTAGAATATTTTTGTTATAAAAAGCCACCAACAATTGCTGAAATGAAATTATATTTTAATTTTAAATAAAATTTATTAATTTTTATTTTTTCAAACATCAACATCTCAAGAAAAGTTAGGAAGCTGAAAACTAAAAGACACTTTTTCAAAATCGATTTACTCTCCTTCACATCTTTTAATGCAGTTTTCTTTGGAACAAAAACGATTGCGATTTCCGTTGCAACCTTTGTAGGCGAATTTTTTACAGTGTCCCTTGTCGTAAAACCATCTCGTCTCAATTTTAGTTTGATCTTTGCTGCTACAAAAGTTGCCTTGATTTTTGGCAGAATAACAGTTCCATTGATCTGTAGGGGAGTATTTAATTTAGTTTCATTTTTATTAATTATTTTGTCGATGGCTTAGTATTGGAATTGGATTGTAATTTGTTTCATTCATCTAATAATTAAAATCAATTAATTTCTATTTAATTTAATTTGATTTAATTAGTAAAAATAAAACGTTTTTTTTTTTAAACTGAAACCATTAAGGTGCAAAGTTTTATGATATCTTTTAACTATAAAAATGAATGCTATTTTTTAAACTGAACAAATACTAAGCAACCACTCTTTAATTTAGAAAAACAAAACTTTAATAACTCTAAATTTCAGTTATCATTTTAACGGCATCTTTTGTTAAAGAACCTTAAAATTATTTTAAAAAAATCATGTTTCTGTATGCTTGTGTAGCTGCAAGTAGCCGTGGATTATCCTTAATCTCATCAAAATAAATTCATGAAAAATTAAATAAAAATAATGAATAAATTTAAAGTCCCATATTGTTAGTGACTCTACAAAGGGACCGAAGAGAAAAAAAACATTCGGGAATTAAAAGACCTTTTTAATCGAATAAGCTTGTTATTCTTCCCCAATTGATCCATTTTCTATTGTTCTAAAAAAGTATTCTCTTGTGTCCAAAGTCAAATATAAACTTAAGTAGGATTTACATCACCTGGAATGCTTAAATTTTCCACTAATTATAAAGACACACTCAGCAGAGTCCTAAAGCTATTTTTCTAAGCCCTTCAGCGAAGTGTATTTCAAATGTCAATATATGACAGAAGTCACCTAAAGTTGCTTTAAGGCTAGTGTTGCCAAGTTATTTGAGCTTAAAATTATACGAATAAAATTTTTATTTTATTAAAATATTCAAAGGAATAAAGAATAAGAAATTTTATTCGAATAATTTTAAATTTGAAAACAAGAATTATGTAAATGTTTAATTTTTTTATTCTAAATTTAATTGCTCAGACTAAAAATGAAAAAAAAAAGATCAAATAACTCGAATTATTCTTGTTCGAATGACAGCTATGCTCGCAATATCAACAAATTGATTGGATTGAAACAGGTAATTAGTAACCTCGTTCCCACACGATGGGACTGTATTCAGTGGCAGAAAAATTCTTGTTGGTTATTCCTGCAAACTGGATGAAGAAGAGCTTAAAATATAAAAAAGTGTATGAGTAGATCGTATTATTGTAATTGTTAAAAGCAAGAAGAGCTTATCAGTAGACCCGCATAATTTTTTTATATTGAAAATATAAATTCTGATCTCAATACGAAATTTCAATCAGTAACTGAATTTTGAGGTTTCTCGGGTTTCTTGAAATTAATATTTTTTTAGAGTGCAAAAATTTTGACTCTTTGAAAAATTATGTTAATAAAAAATTTACTATTCTTGCTCTACAAACCGCGCAATTTATTATATTAGAAATTAGTAAAAAAAAAAAAATGAATGTGGAAATCAATTTCACCAAATGCTATTTTGCCACTAATGCGCTTGTTGGTGTTTGCCACTTAAAACTTATTGACACAACTACTTAATGCTGTCTTGGTGCCATGTCATTTACAGGACACAAGTCAAGTGGAAAAGATAATTTTATACCTTTTTATACCCTTCACATCAGGGGAAGAAGGGTGAATTTAAGTTTTCGATTCTGTTTGTAAATTCTAAAATATTCATTTCAGACCCCTTTAAGTAAATATATTCTTATGCATAGCGATGTCTATTAAGCAATGTCTACGTATCTGTCTGAGTTAGTATTGAAATCAACTTTGACAATTGGTTGTGGCATTCCCAGTACTCAGTTTTTTATTTAATTTTATGCAAATTTTTTTACTTTTATTTTAAACCCAGCTATTTTCACAGCCAATTATTTAAATATTCTCTTCCCTTTTTGAAAATGTTAGGCAAGTACTAATACTAATACTAATACTACTTATAATAAAAACAAAAACGGTGTAGTTTTTTCTTTCTAATTGTTTTGGATTTGGATTTCAAAAGTATATTGTTTTAGCAAAATCAAAAAAAAAAAAAATACTTAACAACACCTCGATGTTAAAAAAAGCAATTTAAATTAAAATATTTGCAACTAAATACGCACTATATGAAACACTGAAAAACCAATTTTTATTTTACACATAACACAAACCATTTGTTCGCAAAAATTTTGTTTAAATACAATTCCAATACAATCCATCATATTCAAAAACAATGGGAACAAATATTTTTTTCCTCGTTTTTTTTCTTGTATTCTTATTTTAACAAAACAATATGAAAAATCCAAAAAGGAAAAGAATAATTTTAATTTTATTTTACATTGTTCTCATTGTGTATATTGTTTATATTATTTACATCAATTCTTACTCAATTCTTTACAAAGCCCAGCAGAATTCAAGGATGCCGATGCTGATGGCGCAGAAGATTGAAAAGTAAATGGCAGAAATAAAAGCAGTATAAAGTTGAATATTAAACAAATTATAAAAAATTCATTTATTATTTTGGCCATTATATTATTAATGATAGACGAGTTGCTGCAAAATATTTCCTTTCAGCTTTTAATTTACATTCAAACGTTTCAATTTACGAAGATATGGAGACCACAATTAAAAAAAATATTTATTTTATTCTTATTTTTGTTTTATATTGCTTTAAGCAAATTTTATTCTTCTGTTTTTCTTTTTTTTGTGTTAAATGATAATTATTTTCATCAAACCGGCAAACATAAGAAAAAAATTTTTTTGTATATATTTTTGAGGTCTGTTCTCGACGACCAAATATTCCGTAATGAAATATTAATTTTCAATAATAAGTTTTACTCTGCGTTTTGCATTATTTATTTTCAAGTTAATTGTGTGACGTTAAAAAAAAAAAAACAAAACAAAAGAAATAAATGAAAAATATTTAAAGACCATAATTAAGACGAAAATAGTTTAAAGAGTAAAAAACTTAGAGAAAAAAAGATGTAAAGTTAATGCAATACTTATCGAAATTAATCATTAACATTTGGATATGTTTTTGATTTTTTGGCATTTAAAATGTTTAAATTACACAATCTTATATTATTAAAAATAGATTTATTTTTTATTTTAATTTTAATAAAAATATATTTTCAAGATATTTTGAATATTGGCTGTTCGAAGCATATAAATTAATCGCTAATATATGAAAGATCGCTTTAGCATAATATTTATAATTCGAATAGCAGAGGAGTTCGATAAACACAAAATGAAACAAAACTTCCTTTATTATAACAGCCAAGTTCATCTTGTAAAATTTTACGAAAGTCTTTAGCGTTCTTTGTATTAAGGCACTTCAGATGAATGTAGAAATTCATGACAAGTGTTAAGTGTTAACTTTTTCGTTCTCTTTAAAAATTACCACGTCAATTGAAAATAAATTTTCTATTAAAAAAAAAAAAAACAATAAGAACTGAAGAATGATTTAAAGCTGGTCCCTTATTTATATACTAAAACAGATTGTTTTTAATAAATAATAAAATTGTAAAAACAAAATTAAAGCAAAAAAAACCGCTAAGTGCGAGTTTGGCTCACACATAAAGTTTTGTACCAAGCATGGGGTAACCTTTTATATTTAATTTTTCTTAACATATTACAGCAGACAAGCTCTGGGTGATTTTAAATTAAGGCAAATAACATTGCTATTGGGGCTCCTTTTAATCTTATTTTTTTGTACTTGGTCTTGTAGCAGCCAAAGCAATTTATGTGTTAAACTTTCTAGCATTTGCGTATAAAAGTTAAGGCCGTATTCGTCAAAATTACGGCCTCTATGTAACACCCTTTAATTTTATAATTTATTCTTTACAATTTTTTTATTAAGCGGACGACACACACTTCGGGAGAATTCTAAGTGTCTTCCTATTACGATTGAAAAACTAAAGCCATATAAGGGGAAATCACGTCAATCTTGAAACACCTTTTAAGTTAAAGTATTATTTTTCTATTTGTTACTACAGCGCATATCATTTCATTTTACTGACGTGTAAGCTTATTAAAGTTAAAAAAATATATATAAATGTTGTAATGAATATTACGTTACTTTTGGAACACCTTTTAAGTTTTGGTATTTGTTATCATATTAGCTATAGTTATATATCTTATAGGAATATTTCAAAAGTCTTACTATTACAGCTCCAGAAATAAAGGGATGTGACAGACGGATAGACGAATAGACAGACAGGTCAACATTATGAAAAAATAATAGAGTTACGTTCTTAAAAGTTTCGTGTAAGGATATTCTCATGAAATATATTAAACTAGCAGCGCGCAGAACTTCGTGTACGTGTCATTACTAATTTTCTCAAAATTCAAATTAAGAAAAATATGTTTTTAATTATTTTTGTAGAGTTAAGAACTTTTTATCTACACAAAAAAAAATGTACTGACAATTGCTTTACTACCATTGTACGGGTAAAATTGGTACGAAATAACGTATTTTTACAAAAAAAGTATTCTGTATTTGATTTGAGGTTCAAAGAGACCTCCCCCAAAATTTTATTCAAATCCATCCAGCAGTTTTTTAATGATGCGAACACAGAAAGACAAACAAAAATTGCAAAGATGTGTGTTTTGTCTTCCATATTGATTACTATCCACACCAACAGCAAATTTTCAAGAAATGTTTCATATACATATATGACCCCGTTCCTCTTTATGTATAGATTTTAAACGGAAATAGGAAATGTGTAACAGCGGAGAATTCATACTCAACTGGCCGTTTTCCCAGCAAAAATATTCAAAAAAGGTAATCGAGTGTGGAATTAAGCATTCTTGGCGGAAGGACTTGCCAACTAGATTACCAACCTCTGATTTTAAGAAGGCATGAGGTTTTTATAACAACTACTGAGAATTGATGTCATTGATTATTGCAGGGAATAATAATAACCATTATTAAAAATTTTAAGGTATTCTCTTTTAACGTTAAGAACTAGTTTAATTACTACTTCCTTTATTTGCGAACTAATGTAAGCGAGTAACAAAAGTTGGCAATCACAAAAGTATGTCATTATATGGCAAGTAATTTTTAAGGTAATGTCTAATTTTTTGCTGGGATATTAGTGCTTGTAAAAAGAAAATTACAAAAATATTAAAATTATTTTCTCAACTTCAAATCTATTAAAAATCTTGATATTTTTATATCCACAGGTAAAAAGAGGTTTAGCTATTCCGTTTGTGATTTTTACAATATCCATTTTTAACCCCATAAAGAATATATATTGAGAGTGCTTATGCATAGCGAAGTCGATTGAGAGATGTCCTTCTGTCCGTCAATTTTCGTGTTTAAACCAATTTTGCAAAGGCACTAGATAAAATCGAGAAAATTTAAATACGTCTATCGATCAGACATAGTTTCGAAAATTTTGCTTTGAAAATTAGCAAGATCGGAAGAGGGCAAAACACCACACCTGCTGTTTATTTTTCCATATCTTTTTTTTTCAACTTTCGTTTCATTGTGTGCAGGAATATAGACAAAAGTTAATGGGTCAACAATTCTGAGCAAAACTTAAAGCTTCTGACGATTTTTTCGAACAGAAAAACTAAATGGCGATTTATTTATTTAAAAACAGTTTATATATTCAAATTAAAATGGGAAGAAGAGGTAAAAAAACAACAGTGGAAGTAATCCTAGATCTGCATAGATCAAATAAATCTGTAAAAGAAATATCAAAAATTATAAAACGAAGCAAAGCTACCATAAAAAGTATTCTACAAATGCTAAAACATAGAGAGATTTTGGAAACAAAAGCAATATCCGGTCGTCCAAAAAAATTTCGCGTGCGTAATGAAAGAAAATAGTGTGAATAATTTAAAAAGAACCCAAAACATTTTGTTTTAAAATTGCAGCAATGCTTAAAGGTAAGAATGGACCAGATGATCAACAACTTACTAACTGCCGGCTAAAATGCAAGAGTGTGTCGTAAAAAGCCATCCATTTCCAAAATCAACGAAGGCAAAAGGCTTGAGTATGCCAAAGAGTAATTAATAAAACGACAGAATTCTAAGAAACAGTAATTTTCTCGGGCAAAAGCAAGTTTAATATTTACAAGTCAGTTTAGGGCTCCACCAAAATAAAATAAATTCAAAAAATAGTTGAACACGGGGAAGGTTCAGTTCTGGTTTGGGGAAGCATCTCCTCACTGGGTGTTGGGGAGTTAGTTTTTATTGACGGGATTAATTAAATATTTAAAAAATAATCTGCAAAAAAGTGCTGAAAAGCTTAACGTCAGTGATCGCTATTACTTTCAATAGGATAACAATGCTAAGGACACTGCTGAAGAAGTTCGTCTCTAGATACTCTAAAATACTCCCAATCTCCTGATTTAAGCCCTATAGAGCATTTTTCGGAGAACTGGGTCGACGTGTAAGAGAACACGACATAATCTCCACAAGCCAACTTAAAAGAGAGGATAAGGGAAAAATATCAGAGGAGGTTACCAAAAAATTGGTCCAATCTATGCCGAATGGTCTAAAGGAAGTTATTAAGGCAAAAGGATATCATATAAGATAATAAGTTTAGCTTTATGTTTTTATGTTTTATGTTAAAACGGTTCTTAACACTTTTGTATTTCGTAATAAAGAGTTTTTCTTCTTGTTATTTTATTTAAACATAAAGTATTAATATTGAGTTTTAAATAAAAAAATTGCTTAATACCTGGTTTTATTTCTTTTATATTAAACAATTTTTAAATTCTTTTGCCAAGAACAAAAACTTTTGTCCTTCTCTGCCAAATTGTTGTAGAAATGTAAGCAAAAGACTTATGATCAGCTATTGTTTAGAAATTTTGCTTGAAATGATGCCTATTTGCATTATTTTGCAGCTTTGATAAAATGTTGCCAGAAACATTTTATATATTTTCCACAGTAAAACAAAGTACTAATTTTGCAACATTTTTACTTCACTTTTTCATACAAATTTTTTAGGTATGTAACATGAAAACAACACTTTTTTTTAGGTACTTAACAGAAATTCTCAACACTAATATGTAAGTCAATACTAAAAGTAAATTTCAACGTAATTTCTTCAACTTTATAGAAGCTTTTTTAATCGAGATGCCTTTATTCAGTTTGAAATTTGATAAGTTCCATATAATTATTTTCGTCATGCCTTTAGTAAAAAACATAATTTTAGTAAAATGAAGTAAAATCAACGTAAATCAATGAAAAAGTTAATTACTTTTGAATTCCTTTTATGATTTTAGAGTAATTTCATGTGATGTTTTTCTGCTGATAATTTATTACCATTTTAAGTAAAATTATTCTATTTAAAAGATTATTATTTTTATTTCCTAGCTGTTTTTTAGTCAAGTTTATGGATGTTATTGAACAAAATTTTTAACAAAAAAAAAAAAAAATTAATTAATATATTATATCTGTCTATTTTTAAATTCATATAAATCGTGTAAAGATTTGAAAGAAAAAAACTTGATTTTATTATTATTGTTCAGATTTAAGATTGACTTAGTTTGTCCGTAAATAAACCTATAAAATTTGGTTCAGTGTACAACATAGTAAACCAATCCCCATTGTCAAAAACTCCAGCATAGTCAAATAACTGACATTCCTTTTTACCACTTTGTTTATATTCCATTAGCATTGCTTAGCTGTAATTAAATAAAAATTCGTTTTGAGGGCGGCACGATCGCTGGTAGCACGAAGAGCCATATAATTGATTAATAGTCATCATGTCATCAATATAAAGAACGTCACTGCGATGTCATTATAAAAGGGATATAAGAAGTTTAATTATTTTAGCTTTTCTATTAATAGAATAACAAATTTACCAAAAAATACTTTTCAGAAAGTTATTTATTATTTTATTTTCAAGATTCCCAACATCTTAAAACTGTTTCCTTTGTCTCTTTAATAAAGTCTGTAGTTGTGACAAAAAATTGCTAACTAAACGCAACATAACATTTGTCATTTCAGGCTTATTTCAAGCATTAATTAATTTTATTATAAAAACTTTTAAAATAAAATAAAATGACAAATAAAGAGATAAAGCAATCAAGTGTAAATCATTAATTTACCTTGAAATGTCATCACGTCATTTTGTTATTTTATATTTTTATTAATTGTTCAAATTTATTAAAACCATAAAAAGCAAATAAATGTTAACAGAAAAAAAATTTTAATGTTAAAATAAAATTTCTACCAATACACAGATAATATTGGTCACTCCAATAGCCCTTTTACTTAAGTACGATTAATGAAACATTTGCAAATTAAAAACCATTGTTTCAAATAAAATATAAAATGTTAAATATTTTTCCATTCAAGTGGTTGATTTTATCATGTCATTGTAGTGTGAGATTAAATAATTGAAAAAGGGAAGGAAATAGTAAATAAATATAACAATAACTAGAAAAATTAATAATGAAATTAATTACTACGGCAACATTCAGGTGTTATAGATTTAACTTTAAGTGCATTTTTATTGCTTTATATTTATTTTCTAAATTTTAATCATAATTAAAGAGCAGGCATCATACATTTTAGCCTACGTAATGATTTTTGCTTTAAAATTAGATACAGAGTTTTACAATTTATAAAATCCACCTCTCTTACTGTTAAGATGGATCAGCTTAGAAAAGCAAAGAAAAATATTTTTTTGAGATAAGAATCTCCTAAAACAGAATGAGAATTATAACTGAAAAGATATAAAAGCTTTTACATAATGAGAGTTAATATTAAAATCAAAATATAAATTACAAGGTGGTTTGCTGTTTAAAGCTGTCGAACTAAAACTAAATGACGAACCTTGTTCCAATTTCGATACGGGTAAACTGACAGATTCTGCCTGTTGACAGAAGAAATTTTGTTAACGAGCTGCCATCTTATGTGAAAATTAAAAAAAAGAAACCACAAATTATTGAGGAACCGTTAAAAAATTTTATATTAAAAAAATATTAATTTTCCAAAAACTGAAACCAAAAAAAAAAAAAAAAGTTGAAAATAAGACTGGTATTATAAAATTTAAAGTATCAAACCTAACAAAAATATTAAATTGAGAATAAAGTTTTTAGTTCATGAAGGATCGAAAGATAATAATAAATCAACACTGAAATTTAGAATTGAAGGTATTTATTTAGACTTGTTTTTTTATTTGTGCTTTTGGAAGCATTAAAATGGCTCGAGTACATGAACCATTAAAAAAGGTTTATTCAATCACAATTCTAAGAGTTTAGATTTACAAATACTGTTATAAAAATTGCGTTTCATTTACGACGAAAGAAATAATCAACTCTTTAATCGAAACTTTATTTTTTAATTTTCCGGATTATAAATATTTTCCAGTAAAAATAACATCTGATACCTAGAGCTAAACTTAATAAACCCATTTTATTAAAATACAAAGCAAAAGTTATTTCTCATTTAATATGAAGTTTGTGTTTGCTCATAAGGAAAATGTGTCCCCATTTTCTTAAGAAAGCAAAGTAGCAACTCAAACTCTATTTAAAAAAGTATGTAATAAAAATAAATTACAATTATAGGTTTGAAAGAGTTTCTAAAATAACTATGACGTTAAATATTTATAAAATAAATTTGATCCAAAAATAATGGCCTTCGTCTCTCCCCATTTAATTCAATGTATGCAACACCTGTCATCAATGACAGTTTATATATTTTTATTTTTTTTCCAAGATACAAATTTAAACTCTGTTTCTTTATTTGGAATATTGGTAAAGTTAAAAGAAATACTAAATTGTTTTATTTTAAACTTTTGTGGAATATAGAAAAAGCTTTTCAAAGCTTTTAGAAAAACCAAAAGAGAATTTATAATGAAAAAAGAGAAAATTTCCCTTATTTTACAAAGAGTTTTTATAAATTAAATTTAACATCCACAATTTTCATCTATTTGTCTTTTGAAACAAAAATAACTCAGTATGTTATGGCTTTTCCACTGAATTAAAACTTTAATATTTTTGCCGGACATGAATAATAAGAATTTTTGCCCTTTTTAAAAGAAATAATTTTTTTTGTTAATGATTATATTTATTCTTCTCGTGTTTTTAAGACAGACATTAAAGTAAAAATAGGTTTTATCAAAAATTGCAACAGTATTAAATTTTTGATGTGTATGGAAAAATGTTCTTAAAATAAAATCAATATTGATTGTTGATATTTTGTTTAAGCTCTGGTGCTTGTGAATTATGATTTCTTTGTCCATTTTTTATGCTTAAGCTGCCTATTAAGCATAAGAGTTATAGATAACAGAGTTGTCAGATATTTGTTGATGAAATTTGCTAAAATTAATGTCAAAAATCGCCATAAATCATAATTTATAATTTTAGTAAATAATATTTATCTGTATTTAAATGAAAATATTTTTTGCAAAACACAAAAAAAAATTTTATTTAAACTTTAAAATATCTTGCTAATTATCCCAATTGAATTATTAAAATCACCGATATTGACTATTGATATTTTAAAGTTTAAATTTTAATTAATTTAACAATTCCGTGAGTTAAATTTAATTTATTAATTTGCAAGTATTATCAAATTATCATTGTGTTTTGTGATATTTTGCTTTTGCTTTTGTTTTGTTTTTATTTTATTTTATTTTCAACATCTTTAACTGTATAAAAGAGCTGAAAAAAAGTCAGCCGCATACTGATGATAAACAAAATTTTATTTTTGTCTTTACTTTATTTTTTGCACAAAAATCTTAAGTTTATTTAAAATGTTAGTGAGAAGTGTTTTGAAGAGCTAAGTAAGCGGTAGCGAAATGGCTATCAAGACGTGCTTTCACCCTCAATAATTAATATATTAATGGGGATAAAAATGAGCACGATATTTAAAAGTTAAATAAATTTAATGTACCCGTGATTTAAATTTTAAAAATTAAATTTCATCGAAATGGCTAAAATTCATGCGTAATTTATGTTTTATTAAAAAAAATGACAAATAATTAGTTGACACATAAAAGACACAACATTTCTTAGAAAGTAGTCGTAGTTTAAATAAATAAAAAATCTAATTATTAAAATAATAATAAATATATAGTTCTCTATATATTTTTTATGCTTTACACTTCATTCAAAATATTCATCAGAAAATATTTAGCACTAACCTAGCTCACGACTTCATCCGCGTATCATTTCTCATTTTCCTTAAATTAAAATTTAGATAAAAATGTTTTTTTTTAAAGAATTTGTTGTAGAGTTCTGTAAACAGTGTTAAACATTTCCCATCTATAAAAATAAATTGTGCTGACAACTGTTCTAGTATCATTATACCGGTAAAATTTAGTGCTTTCCCATTTGTATCTCCAGTTTCTTAACGAAATGACATATTAAAAAAATATTCTATATTTAAGCCAAGGTTCCAAAGCATCTTTGCACAAAATTTTATTCAAATCCATCAAGCGGTTTTTACGTGTTACGAACACAGACAGATTGACACACAGCAATGCAGCATCCTTGCAGGGGTACCTCAAGGGTCGGTATTATCGCCTGCTTTGTTCTCAATTTTCATATCACATTTTAAATGCTTAACAGCGTTGAACGCAGATGATACTGCAATAATACCTCAGGTAAAGTCTCAAGTGCCATTGTCAAAAATATAAAAAAGTTCTGTTTTTAAATTAAAATTAATGGAACAAAACACAAGCAACAATTTTTCCTTTCAACAAATCACCGAAAAGAATTCCCACTCTCTCTTTGTGCCTTGCTGGAACAAAAATACACTTTATTGACTCAATAAAATATCTGGGAGTTGTGTTAGACAAAAAACTAATATTTAAACAACATATCGTTCAAGCATGTGATAAAGCAATACAATGTGGCAGAGCTCTTTTTCCGCTACTGAACCGTACACTGCATATAAACTATAAACGGGAAGTGTTTACATCTGTAATAAATAATATTACACAAATATTTAAAAATTGCAAGAGGTTTTCAAGTTATGATTTTGTAAGAAATTTGTAAAATTAACTTCTTCCTCACCTTTACAATAAAGCTGACAGAAGCATTATTTTTGAAATGTTTCTTAAATTTATTTAGGTTTTTACCTATCTTTTTACCTTACATTGTGAACTAAACCAAAATGTAAATAAGTAAATATAAGTAGGTAAATAAGTTTTAAATATTTATTGAAATACTTTTTAAGTAATACCTCAAACTTTGTAAATAATAAAAAAAGTTTATTTCTTTTAAGTGTAATAATGATAGAGTAATAATAATAAGAAAAAATATATTGACAGACAGACAGAAAAAAAAATTCCAAAAATAGTTGTTTTGTATTGCATATCAATTACTATCTACACTAACATCAAAATTTTCAAAAAAAGGGAGGGAGAGTATTAAATGCCCTGCCTGAATTAAGTCTTTTATACCTTGTAGGCATTAATTATAACTGGTTGTAGAAATATATCTTGTAGAAGTATACGTCATTATCTTTCAATATAACTTCTACTCTTAATATGCCTTAGATATTCTTATAAGTAGAACCAAGCGACTGAACTGCGTAATAACCTTCTTAATTCTAAACTACCTGTATACCTTTAATAAATTTATATATTTTTATAATTTTATAGCTAAATTTTGTATACATTTATTACAATTATTATTTTATTATAATATAAAAAAAAAAAAATAAAAACTTTAAAATTGAGCAGTCTTTAGATTTTATAAATCAGATTAACAGTAATTGGCATTTTAAATCATTTGCTATGTAAAACGGGAATAATTTTAAAATTTACAGTGCTATTTTTTCAAATGTGAAATGAACAAAAAATATTATCATATCTATGACACATGTCTAGCTGTCATTTAATTTGCTGGAAAAAAAGTAACGTAACATGAAGGTAAAAATTTTCCAGATTATAATACTGACATAAAAAGCGTTGTAGCAAAATATGGTTAAATTAAATGCTCATGTAGACATGTAAAATACGGCAAAAAACCGCTATATCGGTAAGTCAATTTTAAGGTCACCAAAGACGTTGAAAATCGCCATGTTTGGCCAGTAATCACCATATCTGGCATCCCTGATAGAAACTTACCTTAAACATTAGCAAAAAATTTCATTGATTTTATTTTAAATAACAGATAAAATGAAAAAATATTTAATTTTTTATTTGTTAACAGATGCATGAGAAAAAGTATGTTTTGACGAATATTAAAGAGATAAATAAATGATGTGGCCGTAACTAAGGATTACATTCAGTTTTACCTACTTTTAAACAAAGTTTGTTCTTTATTGTTTTCTATTGTGCAATTTCGTATATTTTTATAATTT
This sequence comes from Cistogaster globosa, assembly GCA_937654795.1. Taxonomy (NCBI): domain Eukaryota; kingdom Metazoa; phylum Arthropoda; class Insecta; order Diptera; family Tachinidae; genus Cistogaster; species Cistogaster globosa. The sequence goes on along the minus strand of OW569403.1, from coordinate 44,891,011 downwards.
TTTTAGCAAAAACTTCCTATATTCGCTTTCATATATTTGTATTAAACATTGCAATGTACACCTCAAACTACAATGTGATTACTTGTTGAAGGAATTCCTTTTTATTAAAAAGACATGCATTTACATGTTTGCTTTTTATTAATTAAAAAGGGTTTATACGTATTTGAGCAATTATGATTTGAGAGCTGTTGCCCTTTTTGAAGTCAAAAGAAAAGGTACACAAAGAGCAAGTTTCAATGAAGAATAACATTTTTCGAAGAATAACATTTTTGAATAGAGTAACATGCGATTCTTTCCCACTTTTATTTGAAATTTTTATAAAAGATGTATAAAAAATTTTGAAGTTCTGAAATCACGTACAGCTTTTTCAAATATCTACGATATAATTTAAAATTTTATTTTAATATCTTGTCAGGGTGCTTGTTTAGAAAAAAAAAATATATGAAATGTAACCCTTATGAATAGGATCTAACCTTGACCTAAAGGCACCTCAAATAATCTCCCTCAATCGGAATATTTTCTTGAAAAATCATTGAAGGAATAATCTTTACGAATAAAAATTAAATGAACTTTGTTATTAACGCTATAACCCGAAGTCGGCTGAAACGACTTGGCTAATATTTTTTCAATATTGTTTATGATTCGAGAAAGGATTTTATGCGTTTATTATAGTTTATCTAGAAAAATATATGAACTGCAGTATCCAAATTTTCCTTTAAGTTATTTGCAATAAATATAAATATTCAAACCAGTGCTGATAATCATGAGCAGCTAAACCCTTTTTTAGGGTTCCGTACACGAAGTGTAAAAACGCAAACCTATCGTCTCCCTCACAATATCGATCCGTCAATCACTTAGTCCGTCCGCCCGTCTGTAACAGCCTAGAACCATAACAGTAAGACTCTTGAAATTTTTATTAAAGATTTATCACTATAACAAGCAATATCAAAAATTAAAGAGTGTTTCAGAAGTGAAGTAGTATTCATCAAAATATTGTCATCTTTGAACTGTAACGTGCAGATGTAAAATTTGCGCACTGTCAATAACTTTAAATGCACTGTAAAAATAAGTTAAAAAAATTAAAAATTAAGTTAAAGGGTGGGCTAATGTTGACGTGAATTTCTTTCATATGGCTTTAGTTTTTGAACCGTTGTAGGAAGACATTTAGGATTCATACAGTGTGTGTAGAAATATGGACGATAAAAAAAGTTTTAAGTAATAATTTAAGAAATTAAAGAGTATTTCTAAAAGTCCGTGAATTTAGCAAATATGACGTTATATTTTAGATCGTAATCGGCAGACGCATAACATCTGCACAGAAAATGTTTTGATTTATACCGCTAAGAGAATAAATGAAATTTTTTTTGAATCGATGTATGCTGAGACCATAAAATTATGGAGGGTTTGCGATGATAAGTTGCTATAAAAGCAGATATAAAAATTAAAATTAAAAGGTGTTCTTATCGTAACGTTATTTTTACAGGGCCATTTTTGATTTACTTAAAGAATATTTTACTATAAGTTTTAAAAATAAATTAAAAATTTAATGGTTACCTATATACCGTAGAAAATCTTTTCGGTATGAGTCAAAGTCACACTTGACAGATTTATTTAAATTTTGTGATGATTTATTTCAGAAAAGGTAATCGAGTATGAAATTAATAATTTTTGGCGGAAGGACCTCTCAACTGGATTACCAACCTATTGATTTTTAAAAGATAAGAGGCTTTTATAATTAATTAATTTAATAAGAATTGATTACATTGATAATTGCAGGATATAGTAATCGTTTGTACATATTCTAAGGTATTCTTTTTTAACAAAAGTGTTTTGCAAGCGAGTCACAAAATTTGTTAATCACAAAAGTGAGTCATTATTTGGCAAGTACTTTTTAAGATAATATACAATTTTTTGCTGGGATTATGTGAATCTGTTTTTGGGGTCTTTCGAAATGACTTCCACGATCTTAAAAATTATTGTTGCTATTTTTGAAGTTGAGTGGGCAAGGTGCGGTATTGCTGTTTATAGTGATTGTATTTTTTTTATACTTTTGTTTTATGTTAGGTTACGCGACGGGTAAGAGAGGGCTTAAACCACCTGGGAGCAGCTAATCGGAAACCTCACTCAGCCAACCGGTCCGTAATATAAATGGCCATTTTATCCATGTCATCCATTCTTAGTTAGAACCTTTAAGTAAACCCAGTAAATGCTGCGCACAATGTTAATAAAATTATATGATTCATGATTTATTGAGAAGTATTTTTCTCAAATTCCAAGTAATTATTTTTTATTTACATCAAAACTAAGAGATAAATAAAATTAAGCTGGCAAAAGGATCTCAGAAGTATACTCAATAATACATTCAGACGCAACCTTTTATTAAACTTATAAGTGATTTGATAAGGAATAGAAAAAGAAAAAGTTATGATTTAAAGTTGACCTGATCTCTTAGCTTTTTCTATTAATTTTATATCAATTTAATGTATCCCTTCTCTACTTCAGTTAAATCTACAGCCCTCTCAATTTGCATAAACAAAACTTGTAACAAAAAAACAGTGCGTTGAGTTTGGCAGATTTATTATTACTGAGAATAAATTTTGAAGAGCTTCTACCTCATAATTGTCTATAAGTAGTCAAATTTTTAAGGCTAATAAAATTATTTATATTCTCCAAAAATTCTTATTTTATGTGAAAACTATTTTTATTGCAACAATATAAATATTCAGCTGTCTACAACAGATATATTTTTGAAACGATAGACATTGTTTATTCAAATCATATTTTTTAAAATAATTTATGTAAGAAAAGACACCATAAGAAACCATATTTTTTACAGATTCAAATCATATCAATATTTTTAAATTTTATAATAAAGAAATCGAAATTTTATATTTTAAATCTAATACAATCGCTCATACAGTTTTATGTGGCCTTTATTTATAAACCTTTTGTGGTCACATTAAGACTTAAATTTGTAACAAGATTGAGTTTTGTTTTTAGTTTGGTTTTTATGTTTTTACATAAAATCATAATCAAAGTGTTATAAAATGGGGTATTTGGATTTCTACGTTTATTTTGGGATCCCAAAGTTTTTCTTTTTTTTTTGTAATAAATATTTGTTTTGTATTAAGAAATAAAGGAAAAAAAAGGCTGTCTGCTGTTATGATAACCTTAGGATATGCCATGTAAATACACAAACGTTTTTATATAACTAATACACAAATAGTATTTTCTAAAGGCTTAACTCACGCATAGACGAGTAACAAGGTGTTGTTTGTTATTCTTTGGGAGTTTTTCATAAAAAGCAAATATTTTTTATTTTTTTTTATTTTTAAACTACAGTTCGTGTGGTTTAAGTAAATCCACTACTTTTTTTGAAACACGTGATTGAAAGGGATTAAACAATAATAATAACAACATGTGTTGTAATATATTTGAAAAAAATCTCGTTAAATATTTTTATTAAAATAAAGAATTTTAAAAAATGTCTTAAATCCAAATTTCCAATTAAAGGTTATATAGGTTTGTGATTCTGTTTCAAATTTCTACATAAATAAGTCGATTTAGTGATGTCCATCTGTTCGTCCGTATTCGGGATGAAATCAATTTTGTGAAGGCACTAGATAAACTAGAAAATCGATTGGTCAGACATAGTTTCGAAAATTTTTTAATTGAAAATCAGCAGAAACGGTCCATGTTCTTCGAGGCAGCGGGAAAAAATAATATATAAAAATAAATATATTGGCAATAGAGAGTTAATAAATAAGAAAAAATATCCAACGAAAATATTGTTGCTCTCTTATATTTTCCAAGTTATAAGCCACTGAACTTTTCATTAAAAAGTAGGATCGCGCATCATATTTTTAAGATAGCAAAACGGGTATCATTTAAAAGAAATTAAAGGGGTCTTTCAGGAAACATACAAGAGTGGATGTCATTTTTATGTAAAATTATATATCGCACTTAATTTTTTTTACTTTTCTTTATCACCGCTATATTTGTTTGCTTTATTGGAGTTACTTTGCTATCCTAGATTTACGTATTTTGTGAAGGGTATTTAAGATTCGGCATGGCCGAATATAGCACTTTTACTTGTTATCGTTTCTCTTTTAAAGTTTCAAATAGTTTAATCGCGTAGCTATACTATATAATTTTTAATGGCATCAGAATTTCGCTCTTATCTCCTCAAAACTCAAGCCATTCCAATAAACAAAAATTTTATGAAACTACTTTCATGAAATATTTCGTGATGGCTCTTTATTATTGCTTTGAGGTTCAAAATGACAAGTATTTATATTTAACATCGTTATTCGCTTTTCAAGCAATTTCCTCTTATTTTCCAACAAAAGTAAAATGAAGTAGTTTAAAAATCATTGAAATTTTTATTACTTCTCTTGCAATTGTTTTCTGTAACGCATTTTTAATTTGTAAGTTTATTTTGATTAAGTTATAACTTTTGAGCTCGTGCAATTACATCGAAATTTTACTGGTTTTAAGAATTCATTTAAACGCTAAGCCGTTTTATAAATGCGTTTTTTTATGCGTTGTTTTCCTAAATTGAACCAGTTGATTTTAAGTAGAACTCATGAATAACCTACTTATGTTACATGTCACTTTTGCTGGATTCTTTTTGTGTTTTGACATTTCCTATGTCAAAACTTGTTTTTTTAATATATTATTTATTGTAGAGACTCCACTAAATAATTGCAAGTTTTATAAATGATTCTATCAAGAAAGTGTAGGCATTTTTTTGTTGCTTCTGAGTATTTAACAGAAGAAATGATAAAATGAAACAGAAAGAACAACAAATTTGTAAAATCTTGTGCTATATAAAATTTGGATATCATTATGAGATTTTAGAAATCTTTGTTAAAACGCAAAAAAGTAATTTTATACAGGCATGTCACGCGTTTCGATCGGGTTGGTTTTAATTCCGTATTAACAATTCAGATCGATTTTATTTTACCTTCTTCAGATTCCGATCGATTTTGTTTATTCCTGAAAAGTAATAAATATCCACTATTTATTTAAAAGTGGCAATATTTTGCACACCAAAGTAAACAACAGGGCTAATCTAAATAGGAAGCATCATAAAAGTAAATTTAAGAAACGCAAATAACAAAATTTCAAAGAATTTAAATATCACTTTGAAATTTGAAAGTAGTTTCATTTCGAAGAAGTTTTTCGTTTTTTATTTTCTAAAGAAGCAATTTGCGGAATTGAAACCACTTTCGATCGGAATCGAGTTCTAAGACATGCCTGATTATTATGATGTCAACACCAACAGAGGTAAAATCACATCACGTATCGATTATATTGTTAACTTTTTCCTTAAGGACAAACGAGCGGGCTATTTATTTTTTGTTGTTTGTAATTAAATAGTCGTAATGATAAATTCTTAATTTTATATTAAGTGGCTCTGGGTACACTTTGAAATCTATGTTCTATTTATTGCTCACTAAACATGCGTTACTCTAAACGCACCCACCTTCGCTGCACTATTACTGTGTAACTTCGGCGAGAAACGAACTTTTCGATACCTGGTTTAGTAAACTAAAGCAAAGACAGAGTACTATTTACGCTGTACATCTAAGCTAGTCGTCATTTCCCTTTATCCAATATCCACAACCATACATATGCCATAACACACCTCTTTTATGTTTTCACTTTCCTGCGCTAACAGCTAAAACTCTTTTTATTTATTACATCTTCACTAAATTATCTGCTACGTCTTCGAACAATAATTGCCTTTTTGTTTCCGGGATGTTTGTACTGCTGTTTCTCACTTCGTAATTGTCTTATATGACTGCAATTAATTTTCTTACGCATGTTTGACGATGGGTTCGAAATAATAAACTTGGTGATCATCTGATTTATAACAAATATGCGCCTCTACCAAGGTAGCCATTAAAGTTGTTTAACTTGTTTCAGCTTGACTTATTATTCGATACACACACCACCAAAGGTTATTCTGGTTTTTATCGCGCACATATTGGCAACTACAAAAAAATATTTTTAAAAACAATTTTGAGCATTTACTCTCTACAAATCCAAGAAAAGCCTTAAATAACCATTAATTTCTTAATTTTTTTTTAATTCTTTATTAGCATAATAAATAAAAATGCCAACATCTCACCGATTTTAAAGTTTTCGGAATTCTGAATATTAGTATTCTGAAGTTTACAACGTTTAAGGCTTTTGAAAAAGATTGGTGGTTTTCTGAAAATCACTGGATTTAATGTAATATAAATTTATTTAATATCATAATCTGTGAAACTTTTTTATTTCATATGTGAGCCGTTTATTTTGAAAGTGGCGTTAGTCTCTTCGCTTTTAAGCTGATATGCATATTTAAATGACTGTGTTTCAAAGATTTTAAAATTTTTGAGGCTAAATCTCAAAAAAAAATTACTTGCACTTCTATCTCAGAATACTTGTTCTCCAATAAAAAATTCGGTCAACTTAAAATCAGAGCAGATTTAAACATGTAAATTTCTTTCTTTTATTTTTTTGAAAAAGTGACTTGTGTCACTTAAAATAAAAACCACCCATGTATTATGCATTATCATAATTATTGTGCAAGTTCTCTCAAAGTTATTATAGTTTGAATAATTTAATTTAATTAGATTTTTTAAGGTGAAACCTTCTTTAACTATTTTTTTAATTTATTTTTTTCTCCAACTGGCATTGAACCATGGATATTATAAATGAAGTAGAATTTTATTTTTCGGCTTAAGGTTAAAATTAAATTAAGAATGTTTAGAAATTCAATTAAAAATTAACCTCAAGCCGAAAAAGTAAACTTCTATTTCATTTATTTTTCTAATTTTTGATAACTATAAATAAGTAAATGAACTAAATAAATGAAAAATATGAGAACAACATTCAGAGAGTTTTTTTTTTTTATACCTAATCAATTTTTCTTAAATATTACTTCAGTGCTTTTTGGGTCTCTTTGATCTAGGCTTAAATTTTGGATAGAAGAATTTATTTAAATTGACCAGGTTCAATGGTCTCAAATTTTGTTTTTGTTATTCTTAATAAAAAAATTTGGGTATTTTTTTGTTTATGTGTAAAAGTCATATTTCAAGAAGCCACTTTTATACATAAATAAAAATATCTGGTTATTTTAGTACTCTAGAATTATAATTCTAAAAAAAATCATGATTATTTTTATTTCGAAATTCCTGTAAAACTTTCCTGAATGCAAAAAAATTTTTGTTCTTTAATAACTTAATATATTGAAAGTTTATCCTGAATTCTAATTTGTTGAACAATGATGTTATTGCTCAAATCGTAATCGTAAAAAAAGGTTACGGCCTTAAAAAAACTGTGAAAACGAGGATCCTCTCTACACACTTTTAAAGCTGCACTAATTAAAAGACAATGAATATATAGAATTAAAATAAATGACAAACTGAAGCTTAAGAAATTGTTTTTTGTGACAGCAATTAAAATCATTTTAATTTATTTTTTTATGTGATTTCATACATCCTACAAAAATTTTTGTAGAATAAAATAAGTTCTCTTGAAACTATATTTTGTTTACCACAAAATATCTTAAGTTTCTTTTCTATTGCCATTAACTGTATTCTAAAGGAAATTTCTACAAATATACCATTCATCTATAATCATGTGTGGAAAGTGTAAAATAGACAGCAATTTACAAATTCATAATATGTATGTTTTCATTATTATTTCTACATGTATCCCTCAATCATGTGCTTGAAAAGAAAAAAAAAGGATAAAAATTATAATAACACATGATTATTGAGGAAAAAGAATAAAAATTACACATACACATTCATGCAGAGGACGAAGATAAGAAAAAAAGGATTATTTTTCTTTGGTGTAAAATTTCTTATTTCAATTTCTTATTATAATTTTTGCTTTTGTTGTAATGGTTGATGAAAGGGTTGGCTGTTTCCTTGAATATTTGTTTATGATTTGTTTATTTCTTGTGCATATTAAAGTTAAGTCTGGCAGACTTTAAAGACATGTAGAAAACTAGAATTTTTTTATAATGAAATTTAAGACATATTTGCTAAAGGGTTGAGTTATATGCTTGAGGCGCATATATTTAAAGAGAAAAGATTTCGACTTTAAGATTTGTTAATTTAATGAAGAGTATGAAAAAATTTTACATCGTGGTTAAATTAAATACAAAAAATTCTGAACATTTTTTTTTTATTTAGATGGAAAGTCGTAAGAATAATTTGATCAAATGATCAAAATAAAAAACTAAAAAAATTAAAACTATTTCGTAAAATAAATTATTTTTTCAAAAAATTTAAATATGAAATAAATTGACTTACGATACTAATTTTGCACTCTATAATACTTATTTAAGTTTTTTGCTGTTAATGTGTGCTGTGCAAATTTCAAGTGTCTGTCTATAACAGTTCAACTGGCTGTTTAAGTTTCCTTCATTTTTATTTTATTTTTCATTTGTTACATTGAAAAAATCTTAAATTTCTGTTAAATACCGCTCAAAACAAAAGTAAGAATAATAAATATTATATGGAGCACACACGATAATCAATAGCATAAAACACAGCCTTTAAAATAAAAATAAAATTTTAAAATGCTGGTTTAAATATCAAGAAATCGGCAGCTCTTGTTCTTGGCATAAAAATTTATTTTCGATGGACTAAGCACCTTTTTCAGGTTTCAAAAGAAGCTTTTACCTGCTTCAGTTTTTTAAAACGCGTTTAAAGAGATTCTACTTTATGTAACCTCTTTTTACTATTAATACCACCTACATCCAGCCAAATATGGGCCGGTGCTTAAAGTTCTCTTTAAAGCTGGTCGAGTAGCGTTGAGGAGAAAGCAAAGCGGCTCATAGGCAAAAGTAGGGTATCTACCTCTATTTACAATCTTGAACGTCAACGCCATGTGGGATGTGATTAAATGTTTAATCGATACTACAATTGAATATGCTCTAATTAAATAAGAAAACTCGTTCCCGATAACCGCATTTTTTGCCTACAACATTTTTTTCTATTTGTGTTCGATTCATCTCACTATGCGTCATTTTTTAGCCGAGCAGTGCGTATGTGAAACTATTTTCTTGCAGAAGTATGTTCTGTCACTTTCAATGTAGGAAAATTCAAATCGAATCTCACAAACACCACTTTCTCTATCCTCTCTCCTTTACTTAATTTAGTAATTCTGGCTTAAGGTATCGTTTGATTAGGGATCATTCTCTAAATACTGCCTCTAAATGAAAAAATAAAAACATCTAAAACATCTATTAAAAAAAAACTTCATTAATTGCAAGCTTTGCTTACGGCTGTTGTCCTAAATTAGAAAATAAAAATTTTGCTTTATCTCGTAACAGCTCACCAGTTTTCAACTTTTATATTAAAAACTTTAAAACTTGAATTTCTTGTTAACTATGCGTTCTAGAGCTTAAATAATTTAAATCTGTGATCACCTATTAAATGTATAAAAGTATGTAAAAAGGCGAAAATATAAGGTGTAGTCATCGGCGAATTGATACAACAAAGCAACTGTTTTGTATGAGGCCGTGTCAAAAACAAGTGGTTGAAGCGAATAAAATTTTTATTTGCTTTGAAAATAAACAAACCAAACAATCAAAAAATTTAAAACAAAAATAACAATATTTAAATAACCAGGCGCTTAACTTTCACATAACAAAAATAAATTCTGTTTTTTAATATATTTTTTTCCTTTTAAATAATAAATAGCATTTCAGTAAAGAAACAGCATTACAAAAAGTTGCGAAGTAAGCTTAATCATAGAACAAGAAATTACAATTTTGTCAAAAAATTTTCAAAAAAAAAAAAGTTTTTTTTTAGTTTTTGTATTTGCCAAGGCGAATTAATTTTACCAGGTGGCATCGTTGCGGCAGCTGACAATTTTTTGTTTAATTTTGTAATGTGTAAAATAGCTGTCAAAAGTGAATCATTTTATATCACAAAATTTCTTTTTTTTGTTATTCTTTAAAAAAGAATTGTAAGGAGAGTTTTAAATCAATTTAAAAAACGAATCTTAGTAAAAACGTTTTTGAAAAGGGTAAGAAAAAATTGTAGTAATTATTTGTGTTCTGAAGTTTATCATACACTTAAGTGCCTGTTTTTCTTTTTATTGTTGTATTGTTGTAGCCGCGCTGCCACCTTATGTGAATTCGCTTTGGTATTTACAATACAAACTAACATACACTCAGGATCAAATGATTATAACAGCTCAAGAATACAAGCAAATTTATTTTTATATAGAAAAACCTTTTTATTTTTTATAAGTATCCGACAACAGTTAACGATATAGCCAAATTTCTTTTGCAATGGCTTGATAGGCCATGAACTATTTAAAATACTCTTTTTGCTCAATTTTTCACTTATGTTTTGTAGAAGATAATTTTTTTTCTACTAATCTTCATAAAAAAAAAATAAACTTAAAAACTTATGCCTTAAATTCTGATTTTTCGTTGTTATTTTTGGAATCTTTAAAAAATTTCATTTCTGATGGAAGTAAAATTTAGCTCTCTAGAGGAAGATATGTCCTACTTAAAAAAAATTAAATCGGTTCTGATCATTTGAGTTAGAGTGTATGTTCATACATAACAAATAAAAAATATAAGAAACGAAAAATAAACAGAATTGAAAAAAAAACTTTGACGTTATTTCGAACGGTACTTCAAGCTGATCAAGGCGAATCGATTACCAGGTGGCAGCGTAAGCGAATTCAGTATTTTTTGCTGGCGTACACCACTGTCAATCTCCATATATAAAAAATTTGTATACATTTTTTATATATGGAGTTTGACAGTCGTGTATACCAGCAAAAAATACTGAATTCGCCCACGCTGCCACCTGGTAATTTATTCGCCTTGATGCTGATGATACTACCTGGTTATCAATTCGCCTTGGTATTTAAGTTAAAAAACAAAAAAAAAATTTATTAAATTTCAATTTTGACAAAAAAAAAAAAAAAAATAATAATAATAATAATAATAATAATAATAATAATAATAATCATAATAATTTTTATATTAAAAACTTTAAACCTTCATTTTCTCGTTAACTTAGCATCCTAGAGCTTGAATAAAGAGAACCTTTGAATACCTATTAAATGCATAAAAGTCGAGAGGTTATAGCAAAATATTTTTGTTGCGCTTATAACTCTATTTTGCTCCTACGTATTCAGGAAACATAACAAAAAATATCGTGTTATAGCAATAATTTATGTCAAAATTGCCCTCATTTGTTTAATTGTTGCGGAATTATACAAAGATTTTTTTGCTATATTTACTGAATGTCATATTAGAAAAGTAGAGCTTATTCCCATCTTTCAAAATATAGTTTTCTAATTATTTTTTAAATTTAACTTATTTTTTATAATTTGTTTTCTTTTTCTTTTTATTCTTTTGATGTTTTAGGAAATATAAGAATAGAAATTACAGCAGCGTACAACTATTGTGCTTTTATTTGATACAACATACAATTTACAATTAAATGTGGATGGAGCAATTATATTTTTTAAGTTTTATTGTGTGTTTTTTTCTCAATTTGCAAGAAAGTTTTCTATCAAATACATTTTTATTGCCTCAAAAAAATTTAATTGAAATTCTTCTCTTTGGTGGAAACAAATGATAGCGGCAACCATCTTTATAGTGACTTACTTTATATTATAAACTATAATTTATTTTACTATTTAATTTGTGTTACTTTCTTTATAGAAATAGAAATAAAGCTAAAATAATCTTGAGCATTCAGCTGAGACGTGATTTTCAAATCACCTTGATACTCTAGTTACTTTACTTGATTACGTGTATTTAGAGAGGGGTACAATCAAGGTGACATATTACGAAGTAGAGGAATATTATTCATTTGCAACTATTTTGTAAGTAGGCACATTAATGTAAAGCTGGCTTATCTGAAAAAGGCACAGCGATAAATTTCATTGTATATAAAAATTGATATTGCTGATTGACAGCAACTAAAATATAAGTCGTACTAATCATTTATACCACAACACCTAACAAAACTAGATATTTTTGTAAAGCAAATCTTAAAATTAAATAGGACGTGAAATATCTTACTTTATTTCTTCGTTTTTGTAATTCCTTTTCAATCTTCCAAATTGAATATTTAAACAACAATTTCAAAATCCTTTGCATTTAAATAATAAACAAACAAAAATCTTGAAAGTTTTTCAACTAAAAAAAGAAAATAAGAAAACTGCTTCTAGTCAATTGATTTCTTTTGTGATAAGATTAAAGGCTTTCCTTTTATTTTGTTTTGAAATCTACATTTTCTTAACAAAAAACTAAAAAAATAAGTTTAGCATTAAACAATTGATATCTTTAAGTATTGGAATATGTATAAATACAAATATAAAAAACATATCCACACAGAAGTATGTGTTTGAATTTGTTTGTCCTTAAATTAATGTTTGTCACTCCTTGTTTAAAGAGCAAAGCGGCTGTTATCTTGTTAAGAAAATATCTTATATTTCCTAAAACTTTTTTATATCTGCTTTTACTATTTAATTTAAAATTTTACAATTCAGGTGGCCAGCTGACATTTTAAGAAGAACTTAAATAGCACGAAGAGTTCATTTTAGATTGGTGCAATGTTTCACCGAATTCTTGAAATACAGGAGCGTCAATCTAAAACGATTGTTAGTGGTCACTTCGTTGAAAGTTAACACTAATTTATCTAATACACATTCCCACAAATGTTATTTTGAATAACATTACAAATAAACAAAAATTCTATTGCATTAAAAATTCTTATAATGTTTCTGATAAATTTTAAAAATTTAAAAGAATTTAAAATAAAATTTGTTTTTTTTATCTACTCTAGACAGAGTGTGTGACCCCAAAACTAAAACTTTGTATATATCAGTCGTGAGCCAAATATAGAAAGTATGATAACAAATTAGAATAAGTTCTCAGCAAAAAGTACATACGTAGTAAATAATTTCGAAATAATCAAATGAGAAATAACCAGTGTCTTTTTTTAAGGAAATTTAAGCAAAATTTTGATTTGATTTCGTTGAAAATCACTGCATTTAATTGTTTAAAACTAAACAAAACTTCTTGTCTGAGTATAAACTATCACTGTGTCCACTTAATACTGAAAAGAGATTTTTAGTGGAGAGATTGAAATGTGAGTCCCGAACTCATAACTTTCCTATATGTGGACCTAAAAAGATTTCTTGTCTTCATTTTGAATCGCTTTAGTTTACATCTTCGGTATTAGCTTTTGCAAAGATTTTTATAAGAAAATTCTTTCTTTCTAAACCAAAGTCTCTTTAGATAGATTTTTCCCTCTTAAAGCTAAAAGTGCAATTATATCGCAAATTGGGGATATGAGTGGACTTTGTGTGTTGGTGAGGTTTTTCGAATTCTATACACCTGCATTTTTTTCCATAAAATTAAGACTTATGGATTAATAAATGCTGTCCTCAATTTAAAATAATTGTTTAAAAGACAAAAACTTTTTACACACAAAAAAAGGATACAGCGTTCTCGAGTTTATTATTTGCCACACCCTTTAAAATTAAATGTAATAGTCAGGCAATAATTCCGAATTGTTAACTGTTTTACCATTGCATTGCAAAACAGTTTTATTTATATAAATTTGTTTATAATTGAGGCACTATTTCGATTAGCAAAAAAAAAAAAAAAAATAGATATAGGAAAATAGTTATTATTTGCTCAATTCACTAGCTCCCTCTTATTTTCTATTAAAATAAATTCTTCTTGTCTACGGATGTAAACAGTAAAATATATTTAAGAAAAAAAGGCATTTTCGGCATCAACACCTCCGAATGAAATTCAACACAAATGTCATACAGTTTAAGAGTATAATTAAAAAAAAATTGACTCCAGGTTCTTTCGGGTTCCAAAATCATTTGTAATAAATGTTGTAAAAACTGTTAAAAATATCACAAAAGTCTCCTTGCAAAAATCGAGAGAACTTTTGAACCGTGTAAGGTAATTTAGTTTTTTTGGTAGCGTTTTTAAGGTAAAAGTTCACCCTTAAAAGTTATATACATATTGTGCTTTTTTAAGAAAAGGTCAAAGGTAATTTTTTGGGTTCTTGAGTCCAAAGGTCCTCTCCTAAATTTGTAGAAAAAAAACTAAAGTATTTTGCATGGTTAAAAAATTCTATCGCTTTTTGTAAGAAGATTTTTCTAATTTTTGGCATTTTTTACATCTTTTATGACGTTTTATTTCGGAAGCTGAAAGAATCTGGGTTCTGGAAACTGATTTTTTGTTAAAGTCCAATAACACAAATCAGTTATGTTAAATATCATTGAAATTATTGTGTCTGAACGGTATGATGGTTTGACATATTTTCACTCTTAATAAGTTTACAAAAATAATATGAAATTAAGCTGGGATATTTATATGGATATTTATTATACAAAGAAACCGAGCAGAATAGAAAATATAAAAAAATAATAATAACTCATCATTGATTGTATTTTTTTTAATAAATCATATAAATTTAGTCGAACTATTTTCTAGCTTCAGTTTTTCAATTTGCCGTCTTAAAAATTTTTTAAAACAAAACACAACTTCTAGTTTTAAATTATTTTAATTAGTAGGGTACATAAGGGTTCAAACAAACCCTTTGTTTTTATTTTCTTTTCGTAATCTTATTTTTTTTTTCAAATTTTCTCATCATTTTTAAATTTTCCATCAACTTAAAGCTTCTTTAGTAGCTTTAAAATGATTTGCCATTTTTTTCTCGTAACTCTATTGTTGAAAAAATGTTTAGCTCGTGTTGTTTGGGGAAAACGACTTGAAAAAGTAAACACGTTTTGTATTAGAGAAACTTAAGCAAAAACTAAACAAGTATTTTTATTTTCTTCATCGCACTTGTCGTAATCATGTTGTAAGTTAGGTGGGTCCGGTCTTCTGTAGTATAGTATGGTCTGGTATGTCTGTTTCTTTTTATTGTCTTGTGTTGTTTGGGCTTGACTATGGCATTGAATTTCCTCATCATCATCGTCATCACGGCTTTTTGCCAGAGTATACAGTGTTTTATATTTTGTTTGTTTTTGTATTGATGACTTTAGAGATTTAAAAATAAATGAAGAAATATAGATTTTTTTTGAAATGGTTTAAAAACAGTAGTAAAAATATTATAAGAGAAAGTAGAAAGTAAACAGACTGTGAGAAATAGAGAGCTGAAACAAAAAGAATCACGAAAATGTTTACGTTATTTTCGTTTAAGATTTTATGGAATTGTAAACAATTTGTTTTCAATTTTACTTTTATTCTGTTGCGACTTTGGTTCGCTGAAACTTTTTAAATGATGTCGAATTAAATTAAATTTAAAAATTTTGATAGAAAGCACAAGAAAAAACAACCAACAAGAAAAACTGTAGACATAAAGAATGAAATTGAATTTTTTTTTGTTTTTAATTTACAGTCATTCATACAGACACACAAACATACACATGTATTTATTTTCAATTTCCTTGGCAAGGATTTCGTGATAATATTATCTTGAAAAACCATGTCAGTTATCATTTTTATGACAAACTGTTTTTTTTTTGTTCTTATCTTTTTCTTAGTCTTCTTTGAAATGAGTGACAAAGAAATCGTGATTAAAATTTTAAAATATTTTTGAAGAGACCAGCCTAAGTCCCACAAAAACTGGCGAAAGTAACACTTCAGCAATAGAAATAAACCAATTTTTTTATCACTCATCAAACTGAGTTTGTTTTTAAAGAAATAAGCTGGAGGTAAAAATGAGGTCACGGTAGGCTATGAAAGTTAAAATAAAATTTAATATTTTAAAGACTTTAACTAGATTATGTGAAGATTAAAAATAGGATGCAGGAACCAAAAAAACTTAAAGGAATTAAAAACCAAACACGGATATTTAGCAGCTAAGCTACATACATTTTATTTTAAATAAAAAGAAAATGAAGGAACGGTAGGAAGAATTTTTTTCATAAATTATTATACGTTGAATTTCGACTGCCAGAATTTAAATTGTTACTGATGCTTGAGAAGGCTTAAATACAGAATTTATTGAAAATTTTCCGTATAGTTTAAAAAAAAATTATTTTATTTTAAAGAGCTCTAAACAAAATTATTAACAGTATTAAAATAAATGGCACTAGTATTTATAGCTAGCGATAGCAAATGAGATCCTTAACTCGGGAATGATAAATGACATTAAGCATGTATTCCTTTACTTTATTTTAATTTAAAATTTTAAACAGAATATTAATTTAATTTTAATAAAAATATCTGTGTTGCTGTGTTAACGAAATTTGAAGTTGTTTTATGGAAACTCGAAAAACCAGGGTGACGTAATAAAGAGCATCACGTATTTGCAGTCCAAAACAATGGACGGGCGTAAACAGCATGCGGCAGCCGAAGGAGATAGGAACGTATTTTCTAAAATGTAAGAAACAAATTATATATCAATGAATTAAAATATTGCATAAATAAAATTTGACTTCAATGAACAAATATTTAAAATTTTAAATAGAATAATAAATTGTGTGGTCGCTAACATCTTATATCGGGCATTTTTTTGGTTAAGCGTGTCATTTCGAATTTAGTTAAAATGACTGAGGGATTATGGTTGTCATAACTATTAAAAAAAAAAAAACAGCTGACGCTATAATTTTTACATGCTTATATTTATAAAATATAATACATTTTGTGATTCCTTCATTATTTATTTCTTGCAGCTTTCATTCCATTGGAAAATTCTAAATGGTTTGCCAATGCGAAATAAATAAAAAATTTAAGAAATGTTTTTTCTTTAAATATCCTTTTCGATTAATTTCGTTTATTTCAATTATAAATACGGAGGTACCAAAATCAAAGTTGCAGAAGTAATGAGCTTATGAGATTGATTGCATGATCTAATAAACAAGACAGATTTTAGTAAAGACACAAAGCAGACAGTTATGCTTTGCTATATGGTATGATTTTTTTATTATAAAATTTTTAGGTTATTATTTATTGTCTTGCCGAATATAATATATTGTCGGCCGCAGATTGATAACTCTTAACATGTTCTTTTTACTTTTCAGAAGAAAAAAACAAAAACATTATTACCCCGTTGCTAAACCGTGTTAAAATTAAATAAAAAACCAAAATTAGTAGGACATATTTATTGTGGGATGTTGTAAAGAAAACAAAGCTATTGAAATTATTTCTCTTTAAAAAATAATAATAACTAATAACTCGATTTGATTTTTTTGCGAGCTAAGAGTTGTCAACCTACGAACGACGATATCTTTCACTACTTTTATGTTAGACATTACTTTACGCTTGTAAGCAACAGCAAAGCTGCAGTTCTTTTACTTGCGTATTCCAGTCTAATTTTAAAAATTACAAAATAAGCAAATGGTACAATCAGTTAAGTTTCACCTGTGCAATTGTAATATAAACAAGTAAGAGTTCTACATTCGGTTGGAATGTACCTGTATCTCATATGACCTTACCCAAAAGAACTGTGAATTTATTTTCTTAAACTGTTGTTCTTTTTTCTTGCGGAACATATTTAAGATGAATTTAGGTGGTTTATTTGTTACCTTGGAAACTGCTTTAATCCTGGTTCCTGTGCCTCTTGTTTTTTAAACATATTCAATACAATGATAATGATATTACAAACGAAATGACATACTCATATAAACGCTTTCCACTTGCAGTGCGAGGTATAAAAATGACTATATATTAAAAATTTGTTTTTTGGAATTTTCACTTTGGAATAAAATTTCATAATTTTTTAAAGCAAGTATAAAATTTTAAAAATTATTATAATTTTAAGAAAAATTTTCATGAAAATAAACATTATAGTAAAAAGAATCGCTTTGTAAGATTCCAATTTTTTTAATCTAAAGTTTTCTTTGGTGAAATTTTCAGATTATAATGAAATGTTCAATTCTTTATTGTAAAAAATGTATTCTTAAAAGTTTAATAATTTTTGGTAAATTTTTTTGGTTTGAATATAACATACAAATAGTAAGAACAAAAAAAAAAAAAAAACAATCAAAAACGTAAGAAAAATAGAGACGCTCGACATTTTTAAACATATCTTCGCTATAGACCGATATAGTGAAATTTCAATACCACATATTTCGAAACGATGACTGAAAGAATAGTGGTTAAAATTTGATCTGTAATTCATCTGGGGAAGGGAAAAAACTAATTTTAACCCGATTACGGAGTATAGACTCTTTTGAATACTGAAAATGCAAAAGGTAGAAATTATGGGATGGAAAACTTATTTTTACTCTTTTAACCTGTGCTGAACAAAAGCACCTCAAATGATTCAAGGCTAAAGAAACATTTGGGTGGCAGCTGCTGTGTTTCTTTTGTTCAAATTGTTTTTGATTTTGGTGCTTTTATATGTATAAAGTACCATTGCAAGTTCTACCAGATTTCATTCTAGATTCTAGATGATGGAGAGCAGATCTCAAGATGACAAATACGTAACCCAATTACCAAAACAACACCCAAAGATAATTATAGCACAATTCCTTTGGAAGAGGGTATAAAATAAAAAACCCAAAAGTTTTCTAAATTTATTAAAGGAAACTTTAAGGGGAAAGAATTTATTTTCGTAAAATTATACGTGAAAACTTTTTGTTTTTACTGTACATGTAATTTATCGATTTTACTGTTTAAAATTTAAAGTCTTGTGTGTAAATATTTCCAAAAATTACATGCATGTATATGTGCGTAGGTTTATGTATTTGCGTGTTAATATATTTTTAGCAAAAGTTAGTGAAAATCCTATTTAATAGGAATAGAATGTGTGTGTTATTATGATAAATGTGTAATTTATTAATTTCAACTATCATGTGTGACAAAAATAAAATAATCTCAATTTATATTGTCTAGTCGCTAACAGGAGAAAAAAAAATGTATTTAAAGGTTTTTAACAATTAGAAAAAAAAGATAAAGAAAACAAAATTGTGCCACTTAGTTTCTTTTATATTCTCTGCTTTAATTTCATTATATGCAGAAGCAGTTTTCTACTTCCTACTGTCAACTTGTTTACATAAAAAAATTACAAAGTTCACTTCAAGTGTCTTTTTCAGTAATTGAAAAATGAACAATGTATTTTCCTTTAACAGGAAAGCCTAAATTGTTTAACGTCTCTAACAATAACAAAAAAAAAAAAAAAAAAAAAAAAAAAAGAGAAATGAAGAATTTGCAAAAAATCTTCAAATCTGCTTAAAGGAAATTTGAATCAAAACTTTAAATAAAAGAAAATAAGCGTTAAAAAAATTTTTTTTTTTTAAATTTATGATTTAGAGACCTGCGAAGCAAATACTCAATCTGGCAATAAATGTCAATAAATGCAGTTTCTTTAAAAGGTTTTGCTTTAATAACTGCGGATAGTCTAAAATCCTCTTGGATAAAATATAAAATTTCTGTAATTTGTTGCTCCGGTATTCTCGCCTAGTCTTCCCTAGTTTCCTTTTTTTTTTTGATAAGTATTTAAGATCACAAGCTCAACTTTAGTGTCTTAGTTTTTTAGAATTTCTACCAATTCATGATTTTCTTTTTTAATCTTTTTTAAACCAAATTGCAGTGGTTTCTCAAATTATAAACTCTTTATAACTCAAGGTCCTAAAAACGACATTAGATACTTCATAAATCCCTTAAGAAAATAAAATTTTATATGCTTTATTCTAGTTGAAGTTTTCGAGTGTTTTTAAATTATTAGAAACACAACTTTTGCAGATTTTTTCAGCTCCTCCTCATATATAAAAATCGTCATTGTACATAAATAACATCGCGTATAATGAATTACGAACTTAAACGTTTAAAAAACTACTGAAATTCACATAAACTGTCTTTTAAAAAATCTTAATGAAAATCTTAATGAAGAAAAATCTCTTGAAGCGCTTTCGTGTGAAAGCCGTAATTGCGAATCTTGTGTGAAGCTTGGCATAAGAAATGTCATTTGTTGCACATAAAACAAAAAACTTTTATTCTCCGTACATCGACCGATAAAACTGACTTGCTGTCCATTAAAGCAGAAATTATCCTAAGTTTTAGTATATGAGGTATTAAAAAAGCAGTTATAGTTATTACCTCTAAGAAATTTCCGATTCCAATTTCAAGGGTCCATGAATAATCAGTCCAGCTTAAAGTTATATAAAAAATTCAAAGACTTAGAAACTTTAACTCAAATGCGCATATAAAGAAATAGGAAATATATCCCAGACAGTACCAGCTTAAACGTGCGTATTTTTGTCAGATTGAAATTGCCAGAGATTTAACTTTTCCAAGAGAAAATTTAAACGCGCCAATCGAGTAGACGTAGTTTCGAAAATTTTGCTATTGAAAATCAGCAACCAAAAAAAAAAAAAAGAAAAAAAATGCGGCAAAAGCGAATTAAAGAATAAAAACATAAAATGAAAAAATTGGCGCTCACCCATATCTTTCAAGTTTTAACCCTTTGAATTTTGAAAAGTACGATTTTGCACCATATTTTTTAAGACATCAATATGGGTACTATTTAAATAATTTTGAAGAGATCTTTCAGAAAATGCTAAAATTTTTAAAAAGGCTTAACCAATTAAGAGCTGGTAATATTTTTTTTTTAATTCTCTGTCATTCCAATATTTTTTTTGTTCGTGTTACTTCACTAAACTAGATTTACATAGATGAAGTGCACAAAAGATTTTCTTAAAAATCAGGAGCCTGCGTTAGGGTCACTGGATTCTTATTTAAAAATATGTATGGGGCTATGTGCCATACGGTGGCCATAACCATCGCCTTATTAAAATTAAAATTTGGCTTTAACTTCAATTCAAAATATGTCCCTGTCACTTGGCCTGCGAGGTCGAATGAGTTGACAGCACTTAATTATTTCCTGTGAGGTGACGTAAATTTCCTTTCTTATGCTGATAAACCAGCATTAACAAAACAAACTTTTTTAAGTTAATTTTTTACAATTTGCAGTTCTATTGGGCTTAAAAAACACAAGATATATAAACTTACATATGAACTTACACTCATATGCATGTGTGTATGTTTTTGAACATTTAATTATTTTTTTTTATACCACAAGGAATACAAAAAATAATTTATTCTTTTGTTTCCTTAACAAAGAAAGCTTTTCCTTTTTTTTTGTAATCTTTTTTTAATGTTATTTTAGTTAAAAAAAAAAACATTATTAAAATCTTTTTCTATAGACAAATAAAATATAAATAAATTTTGACATTATAAAATTGTAACATTTCGTAAAAAACTCATCTAATTGAAATTAAATTATATATTTGATTGTTTAATGTAGAGAAAAACAATTAGTCCAACACCGCAAAACCAATTATGCTATAATCATGTTTTCTCTTTAAACTACGAAAGAAGAATAATAGAAAAACAAGAAAAACTTTAATTAAAATTTTCAAAAATTTAAACAAACGTATTAAGTAAATAAAAAACAATTATCTTAAATACAAACACTTATACAAAAGTACACACATTTATATAAATGTACGTGTAGTTATAAAATTTCAAAATATTAGTGTGTAAATAAATAAATACAAATATGTGTTTGTAGAGCGAACATTATTGACTCATAAAAACACTTCACAAGAAAAACATTAAAACCAAAAACAAATGAACAGTGAAACCTAAAAACTAAACAATAAAAGTAACTAAAGTATCCATTAAAACATACACTTATACACACTCAGACCCACACATATTTATATATTCAGATGCATATATAAAACTTAAAAATACGGACTAAAACCATTTAAATATGCAAAACAAAAGAAAGAAATAAACAGCAGCGATACACCAAACCAATTCACAAAGTGATGATACTCTACATATAAAAATGTACACTTTTATATGGAAAAATAGAATGAAAATTTTACAAAGAACCGAATAGGTCGATTAAAGCTGTAGCAGAACACTCATACATACACACCCTACATGCATGAAGTATATTGTAAAGGGTATTTTTTTTTAAGCCCGATAAAACTTTAAATTGTAAAGCGTTGCATAAAAACTAAAATATAGTGTAGCGTGATTCAGTCTGAAATCTTAGCCATTAGAAGGGCGGTTGGCTAGATAAACGGAGAAGATATCCGGATCTGTACTGACAAAAAGGCCGCGATAAACTCCTTATCGTGTATCTACACGACATCTAAATTGTTCCGTAAATGCCGGATATCCTAGTTGAGATGGCAAGACATTTCCAACCTGGAACTATTGTGGGTGCTGGCAACTCGCTAGATCTGGAATTCGGCTGAGAGACCGTGAGATAGATACTGCTGTAAGGATTTTTTTAGCGGGTACTTTTTGGGCCGCACAGACCAGAAGGTCTGACGTGGTCACTTGCACAGTTTTGAGGACATTATGGCCCCAGTTTGTTAGCACGAGATCTGCAAATCGGCTCAGGTTTCAACGAGGACAGCTGGGCATATAGATGGCTGTGGTGACAGGGCATTGTGTTATTGGTACTCATGCTAGAAGGCTGAATCTTTCATACCTTAACTTCTGTAGGAGTTGTCAAGATGAGAAAGAGAAAGAAACCATGTAGCATTTACTCTGCTATTGCCTGGTCTTTTTTGAAACAAAGTGGCTCTTTAGCAGTCCGAGACTGCATGGTATTGCAGACCTATCATTCTTCGATGTTGTTAAGATTAACTCGTTTATCGGGTCTGGATCTTGATGGTAATATATGGACCTGAATTGATCATTTACATATCCCTTTTCAGAAAACACAACGGGACCATTTTGGGATCCAAGTGGGTTAGTTTTCTCATACCGGCAGCCTGTGCAACCTAACCTAACCTAAGGGTCGATTATGGATTGATTTCACAATAACAAACCCGTTAAGCCAAAAATGTACACAATCGTTGAATTTTTAAGCTTTTTTTTGGATAATTAATCTATTCAAGAAATAGAGATCGCAAATACTAAACGCGCAGTATAACAGTACGTTTGACAGTTAATCCTTTCCCTAATTTTATAAGGATTGAAAAACAGCCTTTATTTTTCGAAAGGAATACTTGGGACGAAGTTAATTAAAGTTCTTTCAATAAGAAAGTAATGAAATGGCATAAAACGAGTTTTTATCAAAATTTAATTCTATTCCAATGGAGTATGACGTCAATCAAACGTTGTCCGTGGCTTGATATAGGGGCAAAATTGCAAGTTTGCTACATAGATTTACCTGAATTTAAGTGATATCTCAAATTATTTCGAAGTACAGGAAAAATATAAAATAATAAGCAGTCAAATAAAATGAAAATGTTCATCAAGGATATCATTGAAGCGAAAATTTTCCAGATTTAAGGCTGATTTTACATCATCGTTGAAAGAAAAGGTATTTTTGCTATTTCTTACATAACCGTAGTCAATTTACTTTTTGATGTTTTCCTTAAACTGTTATTAAATTATGGTGTATCCGTAAAAAGTATGTGAATTTTATTTTTTATTAAACATTTATACTAATATCTTTTATTGAATAAAAATGCGAATGAACTTTTGATTCTCAATCAAACAAAAGCTTTTAAAGAAAACGTAAGTTTTAGTAAATTTTTCTTTTTTTTTAAAAAAAGTCGAACTTTAAAAGGTCCTATAAATTTATGGATATCCAAATAACAAAATGTAAAATTTTAGTTAAAGGTCCACTAAACATTTAATTTATGTCATAAACATTATGGATATGATTAGAATTTGAGACAGAAAATTTAATGAATTTACACGATGATTTTTAACACATGTCTATTTAGGGTTTCGTACACAAAGTGTAAAATCATACCCTTTTATTTTCGATAAAATGTATATCCATCTATCACAGCCCCCCATCTTTGGCAGCGTAATATGTGAAAACGTGAAAGCTTTAGAGATGAACTTCTATAGCTGTTATAACAACAAATACTTTAAATGTGGAAAAAGGGTATAACTAAGTTTGTCATTCCATTTGTAATTTCTACAATATTCATTTTCGACCCCATGAAGTAAATATGTTCTGACTTCTTATGCATAGCGAAGCCGACTGAGCATTGTTCGTCTATCAGTCTGTCTGTCCGTGCTTGTGTTGAAATCAAGTTTGCCGAGGCCCTACATCAGCTAGAGAAAATTTAAATATGCGAATTAATCAGACACAGTGTCTAAAGAGGTGTTACCGGAAATCAGCATGATCGGTTCAAGTCCTTCGAGGCAGCGGTTAAAACACCACGCCTTTCTCTATTTTTTTAATATTTTTTGGAACAATTAAGTAACTCCAATCGAAAAAAATATATGAGGCGATAGAGACTTAAAAAAAAATTTCAAGTAAAAAAATAGGCACTCGCCCATATTATCCGAGAAACGGGCATCTGAAATTTTGTAAAATATCAATATGGGTACCGTTTTAAAGCTTTTGAAGAGGTTTGTAAGGAAATACAAAATTTTTAAAAAATGCTTAACCTATTAAGAGCCGATGGCGCTTTTATGTAAAATTTGTTTTCTTATTTTTTAATTCTCTGTCACTTCAATATTGGCTTTTTTGATTGGAGTTACTTTATTAAATTAGATTTACATAGATAGTGAGGAGTATATAAGATTCGGCATGGCCGAATATAACACTCTTATTTTTTTTTGAACTACGATAGGCCGATAGCTCAAATTTGAACACTAGAAGTAGAAAAATGAAACATTATGAAAAAGTATAAAAACTAGTGCGAAACTTTAAAAGTAAAGCTCAGATAAAAGGGTGTTCCAATAGTAATAAGATGTAAACGTATATTATTTTAGCTTTTTAAGCGTAGTAGGAAGGTATTTAGAATATTATACACATGTGACTTTGAATAATATGAACTTATCTGTTTAGCCGCTATAAGGGCCACTTGATATTTGTACATAGAATTTGTGTGTTGTGTCCACTATAAGGAAAAGTACCAGCTGTAACGTGATGAAGCTTTAAATTCACGTATAATATTATTTACATTATTTCTGTAAATTCTGATTATGATGTGGCCTATACGTTGCAGGGAACCTTTTGTGTGTAAGGCCTGTTCACACTTGGCACTTTTATCTTCACTCCCTCTTAAAGCTTATGTGCACTAACATTTTTTGCTTGATTTATTTTCAATAATTTAGTTATTTGTTCTTTCGTTGCAATAAAGACATTTACATATTTTTTATTTTAAACTCGACATGATTTTTGTTTTATATTTAAGTTGCACTTTTTTTTTTAATGGAGGTAAATCAAACATCATGACAAAAAAACAAAAGTGTTTATACAAAACACAAACCGCTTTTTTTTCTCTCCTTCTATACAAACCCCGTTCGTTTTCAGCAAAAACATACTTTCAAGAGATAAAAAAATCATGTTATAAATGCTCTCTTGAAAAAAATTCTTAAAATAGTATGGAAAAGTTTAAACAAGTAACAGGGCTCTAATATAGCGTAGGGCCTTTTTTGTAGGGTACAAAAGTAATAAAACAAATACTACAAATAATGACTATAATAACAGCAATTGTTCAATGTTTTGCTTATACAAAAGCAATTTTAAATAGCACTTCTATAAATATATAAGTATGAGCGTGTGTCTTTCAAAGGTAGCACAGATTTTTACACAATATCGCTTTTTTAAGTATAAAAGTACCCACATTTTTACAAAAATAGGACATTGAAACAATGCAAAGCTTCTTATTGTATTAAATTTTGTATCAGTCCATTGAAAAAAAACATATCAATTAAACGATTGCATTTATTTTGTAGATTTGTTGCTGTTGCGAGATTCTTGAGCTTTTTTTTGCAAGGAATTAAAAATCAAAAATTTAGAATTTTGAGCTTATTACGCTAAATAATCCCAAGTGATTATGATGATTATGTTTTTAATTTTGAAAAGATATAAAATCACGTTTAGCAATATACATTTAATACTATTTCCTATACTGATGCCTATCGGGCTATAAATAACTATTAAGCAAATTTTTAATGTTCACCAGAACGTATGATTAATATATTTGTATACAACCTTCATTTGCAATTAAATTCTCACATCACAATAGTGTTAACTTGCTTCTAGTAGTTTTTTTTGTATTTGTGTTGAATTCACAGCTGAAAGCAACCAATCATTATATAATTTATAATTAATGTGTGTTCCAATTATAATTTAATTTCATGATTTCTTTTGCTTAGTATTTTGTACTTGAAAATACTTTCTCTTATTTATTATTTTAACTTTTACGTTCAAGTGGGTTTTACTTCAGTGATTAGTAATTTACACGAGAAATTATCTTGAGCCAATATGGAAAACAGGTGTGTTTCTTTGAAAGGTTTGGAAATTCAGTTACTAATGCACATATTTTATATCTTATTCTTCTCGTATTCTTTTTTAAATTAATTTAATAAATAAATGCTATTTTTACATTCAAAACGTACTGAAAATATATACAAGGAAGGCTGACGACAGATGTAGCGATGCAGAAAATATTGCATTACATTCACCCATTATTTTCAAATTTTAAGTTGTTTTCTTAAAAGAATAACAAAAAAAAATTTAAAGGTAATTTTTCTTTCTAAATAAGTTTACAATCAAGGCACCCGTACCCTTGATTCCAATAAAAAATAATTTTTTAGTTTTAGTAATGAAAAGTTCAAATAATAATTATTAAAATTAAAAAAAAAAAAATATATTAAGTAGATTATAAAATTGATTAAAAAGTTTATTTTATTAGAAATTCATAGATGACCTCAAAGCAGTTTGTTTTTGGATTCATAAAGCCATAAAAAACTTTTTGTTTATGCTGTGTATTATTTTTGTGGTCAATACAAATTTAATTTTATATGTAACATTTGACATTTAACATTATTAATCTACATGAATATAATTCAGCGAATGAAAAAGTTAATTAAATTACATTCATAAAGCAAGTCAAAAATTAAATATTTATGCCTGAAAATACAAATTAGAAAAAAAAATGTGTGTATGAATAACAGATTTTAATTATAGACAGCCATGACAAGAAAACAAGTTCACACCTAAAAGTATGTTCAAGCCACGAAGCAACCGACCATCACAACTTAATTGCAACACACAAGTTGTCATTCATCAAAATCATAAGAAATTCATAAAGACAACCACTTTGGTTTTTATCGATGTCTATAGAAAACTTTTCATACACGCTTGAATTTTTTCTTAGCGTTTCAGCAACATAAAAAAAAAAAAAAAAAAACATATTTCTTTATAAAATGAATCATTGATAAATATTATGAGATTTTTAAGACATAATTTGAAAATGTTTTTGACTTTATTTTTATAATAATAGCATTTGAATATAATACTAGCAGTGGCCAGGACTTCATCCGCGTATCATTTCACATTTTCTTAAAATCAAAATTTAGAAAAATATATTTTTTAAAAATTTGTTGTAAAGTTCTGTAAAAAGCAGTAACATATTTTTATGAAAAAAATGTGTTCGAACAAGGGTTCTGAGGGACCTCTTCACAAAATTTTCCTCAAATACATCCAGCAGTTTTTACGTGATATGAATACAGACAGACAGATAGATAGATAGGAAGACAAAAAAAAATTTCATAAATATTTGTTTTGTATTTCATTTCGATTACTTTCTAACCAACATAAAATTTTTCAAATATTTTATGTGTAGAAATGATCCTGTTACTTTTTTGTAATATGTATGGACTTGGTTAGATGTAATTGAAGTAAAATTTTAAATTATTAGTTTGCTCATTATAACGCGATGTTGTCATTATAAACATTTTTATTATTTAAGCTCAAAAATGTTCAATACAAAACTTTATTTTGGGGTCAAATTAAAATTTTTATAAATTTTATATTTATTATAAAAATTCATTTTTATAAGTTTTTTAGGTGATCTTAGTTTTTCTTTTTTTATCCCGATAACTTTATAGCTTACGAACAAACTATACATCAAGAAAAAATGCCAAATTTTGTGTAAAATTTATTAAAACGGCAATTCCGCTCGATGGCATCAGTGCAAGATAACTTTAAGATAATCCGCCAGTTGCTGATAAGGTGAGTAAGTTATAAGATCTTTTTTAATGCACGATATTACAGCGGCTGAAGTCATTGAGCCTATGAGAGTCATGTCTAGGCAGTTGTCCTCAATCGCTTCAGTTTATCAAACTTCCTAAAAACAGCGAAATATAAGAAATCATGTCATAGATTTGGATACAATTGCCAATTTTGTTTAAGTCTTTTTTAAATTAAGTATTAAAATGTATATTCTTTGGACTCAGCAGATTAATTTAATTTAATTTTACCATCAATTTTTTTATCATAAACAAAAGATACAGAATAAATCTCGAAAAGGCAAATATTGTATTTAGTACATCTCGTAAAATAGTTTTATGCAAAAATTCGTTTAACAAATTGTTTTAAAAACAATACAGTTTTATTATAAATATACAAGCAGACTTTATTTTATAAATTTATTTGAAAATGTGTGTCTGTCGACCAAATGTTAAGTTCTTCTTTTGACCTTAAATTGTTTACAGTCCATAACTGCAGAACAATCTTTTCTATATTTCTGAACACTCTCAGTTAAGTGTTTTTAAGTTGTACATTTATTTAATATGTCTTGTTTAAAATTTTGTAATTTAAAACAAGCAGTACAACCAGCAACAAAAACTAAAAAAAAATACTTTTGAAGACAAATAAATTTTCATAAGTTTTGTGGACATGTCAACTCAAGAGATTTGTTCGTTTGTTTGTCTTATGACTTGGTGTTTTAAATAAATGGCTGTGTTTGTTTTAAACAAACAATTTGTTGCACCACAACAGTCACATATACACGCATACATATGCTTAAGCAGACATCCCTTTAAATGCACATTTTTCATGCTCTGAAAGACGTATTAAATTGCAAATAAATTTTGCCAACATGAAAAACATGTACGAAATGTAGTTTAGAATCAAAATTTGCTGCTGTTTCAACTGCTGCCACAACTGTTTTCCAAGGCAAAGACTTAAAGTTACAAACAATCTAAATTTGCTATTCAAAAACAACACATATACACACGTACTCTCAAATAACAGTCATAATTTACAAATAAGATCCCTTTGAGCAATCTTAATGTTAACTTTATATTTGAAAAATAAAACAAAAAAGAAAATCCTAAAAGGTACCATTTTATTTGTTAGACATTATTTTTTTTTTATTATAGAACTTTTAACCTTGTTTTGATGCTCAACAAATAAAAAAATAAAAAATTTCAATAAAAAACAAAGATTTTATTTTATTTACAAAAAGAGAATGCAAATCGTTTTGTAGGAAATAAATAAAACATCTGTCATAAAATATTTTACGCTTTATTAGGGTCACCATCATTACAATTTCTAAAGCAAATTTTGACTGACATTACTTTTTTATAACTTTTTTCTAACATTTAAATTTTATTTATGTATTTATTTACGAGAACATCCACCCAGGAGTGAAGCAAATTTAATACTTCAGACAATAAAATATAAGTTTTTTCTTATTAAATTTATTTTTATATTAAACGCAAATAGCTCAATTTAAATATAAGAATCTAATTTATACTTAAAAAGGAACATTATTTATTTCCTTACTTCTTGATTCAGGGCTTATTGTCTTGTTTTTATGTTCATAATATTTGTACAATACTCGTAAAAATGTTTTTCTGGCTTTTACGACACTTGATTTTACTTAACACTTGTCAGTTTCTAAGCTACGCAATTTAGGTTTTATTCGCGTTACCGCCATACTGCCAAGAAGCCGTAATTATCTACACAAATCTAGATAAATTAAATATATGAGCAATTCATTTTGAAAGTCGTATAAGTCACTTTGCTTTTAAGCTGGTGCACATATATTTAAAGGATAGCGTTCCAAAGGTTTAAAAGTATTTAGACTAAAAATCAAGAAGCCTTACTTGCACTTATTATCTCTCCTTATGCTTATTTATATTCAATAGGAACTTCGGGTAATATGGAACCGTAGTAGCTTTTAAAATTTTTTTTATTATTATTATCATTATTATTTTTTTTTTAATGACTTTGCCACTTTTAAAATAAACAGCTAATATATGTATCTTAATATAGTTTGAATCTTGCTAGCAATGGCTTTAATGACTGTAAATATTATGGGAGACGATCATTAAGAGGTCCCTTATATGACAAAAAATTTTTTTTTTGAATTTCGAAACGCATACCCTCTACCTTATTAATAAATGCTAAAATGTACTTAAATATAAGATTTTATATTTGTAGCATGATTGCTAGCAGTGCCGTATGACTTCTAAAGTTTAATAAAAAATGGTGTTGTGGCCTATCATTTTGTTTGATCCAAAACCATTAAAAATACAACAAATAAAGTAAATATGATTAAAAATAAAATAAGATCAACATAAACTTTTATTTAAATACAAATTAAAATAATAATTAATTAGGGTAACTTCTCTTTAGTGTAGTTTTTTTTTACAGACTGGGTACAGATTTCTATTTTCCCGAATGCAATGCAACAAAAACTGTTTTTGCCCTTCTTCAGTCGTAATTAAAATCTTGCATTATTAAACAGCTCTTTCGACCTTCAAATGAGTTATTCGTCTTCTAGCTTCAAAAATAAGTAGAATTGTCACCCTAAGAAAATACATTGTCCTTAGGAAACCTGTCGTCGATCTGTCGTCAAGATAGAAGTTGTTTACTTCTTTTAGTCACAAAATCGTCCAGCATATCTGAAAGAAAGAAAAAACTGTTTAGAAAAGCAAAAACTAAGTCACGAAACTTTGAAAAAAGAAACAAGATAAAATTAAGCTTACTAAACAAATTTTGCGTAATTTCTGCTTCGATGGGAAATAGCGTTTAGCGGAATCTGAACTCTCGTCTCTCGTAATTTTTAGTTGCGATTGAGGCAAACATATTTTTATAGAATAGATCGCTATCGCCATTCATAGCGCTTAATGCAAAGCCCCAAGTGGCCTAAACTTTAGTTTATTCTCTGCATTTCCATCTAAGATCACAACGCATAGTTCAACTAATTCGCGGTAATCATCTCTAATAAAAGGTTTTTCCAATTTAGTCTTATAAAAAGTTAGCAAAGAAGTAATGTTTGTCACAGCAATATGTGCTTTAACGAAATAAAGAGGTGTCTCAATGTTATTGGGGTTAATGTTTTAGCAATTATCTCCTAACTTTTTAAAGATTGGAATATCTGGGCTACTTGTAATTTGCTTGACTTTGGTTTCAAAAACAGCTTTAAGGACCAACTCATAAATATGATGATGACAGGTAAAAAGCAGCAAATCTCTTTCCGCTCTACTGAAACGGGCAGTATCTAAAGCTGTTGTATCGCAGCACATTATCTGTACTTTATTATGGAGGTTCTAGTAAAAGAGTGCAGTCAAAATGGCTTCAGTTTGATGTTTTCCAGAATAACTCTCTAATTTTGGTACTAAAAGAAGCTGTATTCTATCGTCTAATGAAACAATAATTGGCAAGTATTCTTCTCTTGAACTTCGTACATCCCATCCAGGTAATAGTTTTCCATCCCAGTGACCTGTGACTACGTCAGGTAAATTATTATGGAAGTCAATTTTTATTGCTTCTTCTCTGGACTTTCTCGCCTGATTACGAATTCGCTGAATTGAGGATTTGTTAATAGGGAAATCATTGCTTTTCAGACCAAGCGATTCTATAACCGCATGGAGAATGTAAACTGAGTCCCTTATCCTTAATTGGCATCGATCTAAAACTGCCATAAGTTCAGGAGTTATAAAACTTTTCCTGCGTCTTTTAGGACTTTTTTTAAGGCAAGGAATCTGAGTACTAAGTTTAGAGTTTGAAATCTGTTCCTCATCCGAATTATTAAGACATTCCAACATCTATCAAAGAACTACATGCAGCAGCCAATAACTCTCTTTGTTTTACCTTTCTTTCCTCTTCTTCCAATCTTTTTCTTCTTTTTCCGCCAATTTTTTTGTCAGTCGACCTGCTTCTCGCTGTTCCCTTAAAAATTGTTTGTCTTCTTCATTCTGTCAAGTGCATCAGCATGTGTAATATCGAATAAGTTAACAAGGTCTCGTACAAAATTATCTTCACGGTTCTTGAACGACACCTGAATTTCCTTACAGTTTTTTTTGCAGCTGCTTCAAAACATGATACAAATCAACAAGTTTCTTCATGCAGTTAGAAAATGCCTTCGTAGGAGTTCTAGTGTTTTCCCAAAATATAATGCACCCTCTTATAACAAGATTCGCACTTCCACTAACTTTCAGCTTGACTTCACGAATATTGTAAAATAAAACGCTGAGAACTTGTCGATTAGATGGCGATTTTGAACCATTTATCTGATGGCTTAGTAGTCCGATGATATTAATATTTTGTTTACACTTCGTAAATCCTCATCTTTAAACAATAAACAACAACGCACGAATAATGTTAGAAATCACGAACGAAATGACAATTGAAACTCGCAGCAACAGGTCGCAGCGCTGCACCCGCGCAACTTGTATGAACAAGTTAAAAACTCAAGGCGGCACGGGTTATCGTTTATCGGGCTAGTATTTATTTCTAGACTAAACCTAACGACACCCTAACGATCATTTACTTTTTTTCTTTTTTTTTTTCTTTTTTTTCTTTTTTTTTTTTACTAAATCTTTAAAACTATTGAGTAAATAGTAACTTTTAAAAACTTTAAATCTAACAATGATACCTAATTAAAGCCAGCTAGTGCTAGACAGAAAAAAAGATTTTACTAATGGTGTTTAAACAAATGGACAATATTTCTCCCTTTTAGTTTAGCACGTTTAGATCTTTATGGTGCTCGAACATTTCATTTACCAGGCGTTGCAACGAAAAGTTTGAGGCAGAGGCAATGCCCCTTATATTAATTACTTATATTACATAAGTTTAAGGACAGATTTAATTACTAGGGCACCCTTTAATTTCCAAATCCAAACTAAACAATACAGGTTCTTTTAAATTTCAAACTTCTTTCTAAAACAGCTCAACATTTTGGCTGTATACATCGACTAACATCAACTATTGTAGAACGGCTTAATTTATAATTTTTAATATTTATTCTTCTTATCATACAAGACAAAGTAGTAGGCTTTAAAATATCTTCGAGTTTTTTATTTCCGGAAAACGGGAAAAAAATTATGCATTTCCGGGATCTCCGAGTAATTCCGGGGAAAAAAAGTAATTCTTGAAGAAGACAAGTTTATTTAATAAAAAAATATTAAAATTATTTTATTAAAACATAAACAAATAATAAAAATAATTGTTAAATAATAGTTTTAACAAATAATAAAATTAAAAAATAGTTCAAGTAACAGGACCTACATATTTTCATTTGTACTGAAAAAATATTTTATTAATTATTTTTTGAAACATATGATATCAGAACTGCATTTGATGATTCACTAGACATACTGTTGCTTGTTCTCGTTGCAAAATTTCAAACAATAGAAAAAATCCTTTCGCTTTCTACTGAGATTGATTTTATTGTGAACAATGCGTTTTAAAGATTATCCATGTTCGTGTTTCAAATGTTAGTGGCTTCGAATAACTCAAAATACTTTTTAAACAAATTAGTAACCTTATGTTCTGTTTTATGTCTTACTAGCAGTTCCCAATGCTTCGTCCGCGTATTATTTCTAATTATCCTAAAATAGAGATTTAGAAAAATGTGTTTTTAAAAATTTTTTGTAGAAAGCTAAAAACTTTCTATCTACAAAAATAAAATGTATTGACAACTGTTCTAGTGTCATTAGATGCTTTCACATTTGTATATCTAGTTTCTCTACGAAATGGCATAGTTTTATGAAAAAACTAATCTATATTTGAACCAAAGTTCCAAGAGACCTCCTAACAAAATTTTATTCAAATACATTCAGCAGTTTTTACGTGATGTGACCAATATTAAAATTATTAAAAAATATTTCAAGTAGAGATGTGTAGATGCAGTAGAATTCACACGAAACGAGATATTTAAAAGTTTTTAAATGTCACAGCCAAAATATTTAAAAGCAATTAGTGTATTTTGTAAGTGCTATTTATTTTAAACTTCCCATTTCCCGGGAGTGTAGCAAAATTTTTCCCAGGAAATTGTGGATAGATTTTCCCAAGTTTCCCAAACCCTAGTAGTTGTGTAAAACGCTTCAAAAGAATGGATAAGATTTCACCAATTATGAAAACACCCTTCAATTTCTACTTTAAAGTTATACGGTTCAAAAGGCTGGTCACATACATAAAGTTACATTAAATATTGTGACCCCCTTTAATTTACATATCCAAATTTTATACTTGTTGTTTTAGCGAACTAAGCTTAACAGATTCTTTGAAAACTTTAACCGTCTTTCAACAACTGTTCAAAAGTATGGCCATTTACATTAAACTGTTGGGGCACCGTTTAATAAATATTTTTAGATGTTTATACTTGTTATGATAATGTTCATAATAATCGAACTTCTGTCCAATTTTCAAGAGTTTGTGTATAACGGTTCAAAAATTAGGCCTGTGCTATAGTGAAACCTACTTTTTTTAAATATTCTAGCGGCCCCTTCTACGGTTCATACAACAGATAAAAAACGTGTATGTTGTTTTGAAACGGGACCTGTCTGTTAGCATAACCTTCCAAATAATTTAAAAATTTCTAAAATTGCTGAGTTCTGCATGCACAAACATAAGAAAGCAACATTCAACTGAATTAATAACCTTTTTCTTAGTTTGAAGTCGGTTAACAAGGAAAAACTAAGCAACATTTAACATTTAAAAAAATATTAATAATTTTTATATTCGATTAAAAATATATAGAAACTTACTTGATGTATCCAATACCTCAGCAAAATCGAAGTGATGAAAAAATTCATATTAAAGGGTTTTTTAGGTGGGAAATTTTTGTATAATTTAAATTTAAAGGAAAGAGAAAATATTTTCAGGGAAATATACATACGATAGAGGTAATTTTAATCTACTTTGGGAATTTTGTTAATGCTTAGAAATGCTGTATAATCGGCAAATATTAAAGTGTGGTCTGGGTTGCTTATTAGCATATTCAAAATATAAGACCAGTTTATAAAGGGCCCCAAAATAATTATGAATTCTAAATCCTACAAATATTATTTTTCGACTCTAAGTTTATTTAGGTTAACTGCACTTAATTACTGCACACTGAAAATTTCATGAAAATAATACGAAATAATTATTTTAATAGAAATAATAAATTTATTATTGAAAATTTCCCAAACAATGTAATTTAATTATAATACTTTTTGTTTGTATGTAGAAAACAGTGTCAAGAGTGCAGTCACATGCAATCAGTGTAAAGTGACCACTTTCACCGTTAACACCACTTAATCATAATGATACTTTCAATTTTACAACAATTTAACTGGACGATTATTAAAATTAATTTATTGCAATTATGTTGTATAGTTTAGAAATAATGAGAAATTTACCTCATGCCAATAAATATAAGGACGTATTTATTTACATTTAAGCGACAACAGATGCAGCAGTAGAATGAATGCTCATATTAATAATTGGCAACACATTCCTGATACATAAAATAAATGTCATCAAATATAAAAATGACTAAGTGTAAATTCGAATTCACAAGAAATGTCGAAAAGAAATAATTTAAAATAAATAAAAGACGTTTTTATTATCTCCATTAGAGGAAAAATATAAAAATTTATTGAAATCATTTTTTTTTTGAATCAATAAAAATGAAATCAAAAGAAAACTAAGAAATTATTTGACATATTCCTTTTTGCTTTTTTGTTGTTGATTATTCTCGTTAAAATTTATGTGTAAAAAATTGGCTGTCAGTTAATTTAGTGTCATGCCAGTGTCAGCATTAGTATCAAGTTTTTTCTATTTTCAAGAAAAAGGGATATTTAATTTTTTTCTAGAAAATATATAAAACAATTACTTTTTTTTTACTAATTTAATTATTAGAAGTTAAGACCAACAATTAATTCATGTTTAAGTAGGATTTTTGTGTATTTCTAATTTTAAATATTGACTATCGAAGAGCTTTAAAGCATCTCCTAGGTTTTACATTGTTTTACAAATTAATTATTACATTTAAGTTTGGCTAAAGTTCGTTATTAATTATGATAAACTAAAAAAAGAATAGCACAGAATGATGTGCATGTTTTAGTTCGTTACCACGTTCGCATCACTTTAACTTGCATGTATTGAATTTCTGCACATGAACCTTTTCCTGTCTATATGTAGCATATTGTATTGTTATAAAAATAATATTTAAATCTCTTTAAATAAATTTAAGAATACATTTTATTGTTGTTGTTGTGTGTCTCTAGTGTGTGAATGCTAAGGAGTAGTGAAGCGTTCGTAGCGGTTTTAGTTGAAGGACATGGTTATTAAGACAACAAATCGTGGGTTTGACTTTTGCAGTAGCTTGTCTTCCAGGTGGAGTGGCAAAATAAAGGCACATGCCTGTTCGGCAGGATAACGAGTTGTTTGAAACTTGCCCGATTCATCTAAGTGTTGTGGTTCTCTCTAAATGTCCTTTTCTAATATTTAAAGCCTTGCTCTGTTTTCATTTCAATAAACTATCTTTGCGGTCTTCAAGATCCATGTTTGTCTTTACTCAGTTTGAAAGCTTAAATCTTCTTTATTTTACCAACTAGAACAAGATATATTCTCCCCCAGATATTGCTATTCTTTAAAAAATTTTTTTTAGAATCACAAATTATTATAATGGTTCAACTTTTTTTTTAGGTTTACATAAAACAAAAACGAATTAATTACATGGCCTGTCAACTATTAACTCTCTCTTATGAAGCTGAAATTAATCACTCATAAACAGTTCTCCATTACAAGTTGGCGGTTTTGTTAATCAATGCGTTTATTAATTATTTAAACGAGATAAATTCAATGAAGTAGCATATTCATGAATCTAAGCACTTTAGTTTTGAATTCAAATAATAATTAAATTAGCAAAAAAATAAAAGTACAAAATGCCACAAGGAAATTGAAGACAAACTTTTTGTAATTTCTTTTTTTTTTTGTCATTATGGTCACTAGTTAATTCAATTAATGAATTTAACCCTTTAAAGCCTTTAGGTATAAATATTTTTTGCAATTCATTCCACTGTTTTTATATTCTCTTGATAATCAATCACAATAAATAACAAGCTTAAGCCTCAAAAAAAAAAAAAAAAAAAAAAAATTCATTTGTACAAATGGTTTGAACTAAATAAAAGTTTTTAAATAAAATTTATAAATTAAAGATTAATAGCGAAAATGTTAAATTAACGTTAAATAAATTTAGCGATTTGATTTCTCGCTTAAATAATTTCGCAATGGAAATTCACAATGTTTATATTTAATTAAGTTTTTAAGTTTATAAACAGATTTAATATAAAAAACTTAGAAATTTAAATGTAATAGAAAAAAGTCTGGATGTGATACATTTTTTGTTGTGGGTTTTTTTTGCTGTTTGTAATTATTTTACAAAATAATTGACATATAAATTTGTTATGTGAAAACAGCAATGTTGTAAAAAAATTTTGTAATTTATAACATGAAAATGTAGATATCAATCAAATTAAAAATCTTATTTATTGATTTGCTTAAAATAAAAATATATGTGGATGTGTGTATCGAACTCAACTAAAGATTTCAAAATAAGAAACCTCAAGGAGTCAAAAAAACTTTTTCTTGTCAGATTATTATTTATTTATTTAATACAGCAAAATGTTAAAAAGTAAGAAGGTTAAATACCTTCTTGAAGCTGAGTTTATCATACAGTTTTAAAAGTTGCTTTACAGAAAACTTCAATTTTAAGTTAAAAATACTTTTGAATAGAATAGAATAGAATAGAATAGAATAGAATAGAATAGAATAGATTAGAAGAATTAATATATCCACCTTGAAAATGTCTCCTCAGTTAGATATTTCTAATTTGCCTTTCGTTACTTAATAATACCAGCGAAGGGCATAGCAAGTTTCATTTAGTGTTCAAAAAAAGACCAAAATCCAAAAATTGGATTTTTTTATTTTTTGGCCATAAAATCCTCATGTGGACTTGAACTCATGAAATACTTTAAGCAACATATCGGAGCATTTATGTCATTTTTATGTAGTCTTTATTTTCCGATCCCTGCTTTAGGGTTTTGGAACATAGAGGGTAAAGTTAAAATTCCGAACAAAAAGAAAAAAATTTTATTACATTTCATAAGAACATTTTTTTCTTTAAAAAAATCTTAATAATGACCATTTTTAGGCATAAATATTCAAAGTGTAATAGTTTTGGAATTTTTAATTTTTTTTTTTCAAAAAATTTAAAATTTTGCTAGTAAACTAAAATAAAACATTAAAAAAATTTGCTGAAAATTGTACCCAATAAAAAAAAAAAAAAAAAAACTGAACCAAATTATAGAAAAATAAAAAAATTTAATTTTAAAATGTTTATAACTCAGTTATTTTTATTTTATTTTACATAAATCACCATTCCTAGAAATTGGATTGTACCCAGCTTAAAAAAAATCTCATATACTCCTCTGCTATGCTCATGTTAAATTTGAAATCAATTGGCCAAGCTCTTTACAACAGACTGAGTTATTTCCCAAACATTTTGAATCTGACCCATTGTGCTGTGTAAAACAGAATGGTTAGAGTATTTAAATATAAGAAAATTTTCACTTTTTTTAGAGAAACCAGAAATTTGCTTTCCTTAATTTAAAACTTAAATATTAAGAAAGCAAAATAAACATGATAAAAGTTTTTAATCAGGCTAAAGTTTGTTGAAACTTTGACCTATATTTATAAACAAACTAAAATTTTTTTTAAACTTTTCTACATTTATTTATTTTTTTATATATTTATTTTTTTTTTTTTTTTAATTAGAACCAGCACTCAGGGGATGACCCCTACTTATGCAATGCATTGTGTCAGAAGTAGGAAATTAGGTTGTGCGAAGGGGGATAGAGGAAGTAGTGCTTGTGGACATTTGATTTGAATCTTTGTACATTGAAAGTGGCAGGAAAGAACTCTGTAGGGAATTTATTCTATATACGAACTGTTTGGCTAAAAAACGAATGTAATGCGTAGTGTGATTCACTGGCCAATCGTCCACAAAGGAATGCGCTCTTGATGCAGAGCGCGTTGCGCGTATGAAGTTACGATTTTTAGGAACGAGTTCCCAGATTTCTTAAGAGCACGTTTCGTTGCAGTAACGATAAAACAGTGAAACACACCCCACATTGCGTCGATGCTCCAGTGAGTCAATAGAGCTGGATACCCTACTGTCACCGATGAGCTTCTTCGCTTTCTCTTGTACGCGGTCGAGTAACTCCAAAATAGACTTTAAAGCACCGGTTATACATGAGAGTTGTATTCCATTTTCGGTCTTATAAAGGTGACATAGATAGTAAGGAGATCAGATAGAGTAAAGTATTTCTTACACCGTTTCAGAAAACCTAGGCACTTGAATGTTTCTTTTGCAACATGAAAAATATTTTCACTTATAAAAACTTATATAAAATAAAATTATTATATTAAAGCAAAATCTAATTTCGTTCTTGATTCATTATTAGTTTTTTATTCCCAGTATATTTTAAGCTGATTGATATCAGCCTCAACGTATTTTTCTAAAATATTATGGCTAATTAATGAATTATATTATTACAAATTAGCTCATTTATTTATTACAATATCGCTTTTAATGAGATTAAATATATTTTTATAAACCTTTCCTTTTGTTGTTATATTTTTACTAAATAAAATTTTTCATAATTCGATTATTTTGCATAATTATCAAAGTGAAATGAAAAAGCTTTTTAATTAACTTTAAAATTTCTATAATCAATATAACTTTACATTAATACAAATCCACTGTTGGATTATTATAAATAACAATATTAAATATAAATAATTACAAACAATATTGTAATATATTGTGGTTTAATTTATAATACTATTAAATGTATAAAACGAAAATAAGAGCAAAAAAAAAAAAAAAAAAAAAAAAATAAAAATTAAAATGATAAAAGATAAAATTTTGGCAAATGTTAAATAAAATTGGAATTAGTAGTGAAACTTCGAAAAGACAAATAGTGTGGTTAAAAAGGTATTTTATTGTAGGAGAAGGTATCTTTTAGACAATTGTTAGTCTGGCTTAAATTTCTGATTTTTTTTTGTTAAGTTCCAATTTCCTTCAGGAAGAAAAGATTTATATTAATATTTTAATAATACGTTATGAAAAAATAAGAGTTCTAACTTTATTTATTTTACAAGAAATTAAAAAAATTGCATTTGTAGCCATACCGTTGGTTGGTATAAAAGCAAAACCAAATATACCAGAGGAGTTACAGAGAGAACAACAAAGAAATGCTTTAGGTTGTGTGTGAACTTTGTCCAAGCAAATTAATATTGATTAGTTGGTTAAATGTATACAACCTAAGGTGGATAGATGCGAAGAATACTGCTGAAGAATTTAGTGATCTAAAAAATGCATCATTCTTTTTTGCTGGCATCTTATTTTTCTTGTTTTCCTTGGAAAACTCCTGCAATATTTGTAAATAATATTTTTTTCTAAAAATTTTTAGAAATTAAATTAATAAACGAACCTAAGCCTAAAAAGTAAATTTCAATTCGTTGATTATTTTTTTTAGAAAAATGCCAGTTCTCCCCCTTTAACTGTATAGTCACCTTAAATTGCAACATTAATTGAATTAATAATTTCCAGATTTTTTTTTTAATTTTAAGAGTTTTATCTTGATGACAGTCAAATAATATTTAGAAAAATAATTGTTTTTAATTAAAAATTTTTTTAAATAGGCTGAGTGACAAAATTTAATAAAATCTTTTAATTATAGAGGGTGTCCGCCGGGAAGCTGTACTACTTTTCTTGCCTTCATTTTGGTTAACATTAGTCTTGATTATTCGCATTTGGTAATCATGAAGTAGACATGTGGCAAATTTATTAGAAAATTATTCGAAAAACCAACTTATTGTAATCGTTAAAACATTTTATCAAAAACACTCCGATTACTGTGACGATAAGAAAGTTACGTGAAATATTTTGGGAGACACAACGTGCCAACAAAACCCACTATTTATCGTGTAGTAAATGATTTCGAAGAAAGAGAGTCTTTATGCGCCAGGTCCTATCATAAAGTACAACATACTGCAAGAACGGCTGAAAACATTACTGATGCTCAAGAAAGGTTTTAAAACAATTTACCAAACTCAATTAGAAGCAGTGCTCAGAAACTACTTTGGCCGCAAGTTTGCCCAAGAATTTAAGATTCAGTTGACAAAGAAGCTTCTATTTACGCCACCGTACATATGGTAATAGGATGTTACAGCTCGCCCAAGACAGTCCCGATTTAAAAAAAAAAAAAAAAAATCCTAAAAAGTGATGAGGCACATTTCCATTTGGGTGGATATATGAATAATTAGAATAGTCGGTTCTGGGCAATGCGTCCATTAAAAGTAATAGTCTGATGTGTAATTTAGTCAGAAAGAATCATTGGACCTTAATGCTTTAAAAATTATAACCTTAAATAGGAAGCGACATTATGATTGAAAACTTTTTAACGCCACAACTGCATGCTTTTGGGCTTGATTAACATGAGATATCAACAAGACGGTGACACATCGTATACAACCAGGATATCAATTAAAACAAACAAAGTAGTATATCTTCCCGGCGGATACTCTATACTTTCAAAGCTTAAAATACGTTTATGATTTCAGAAAGATCTAAAGGTTTTCTTTAGTTCATTTATTTTTATTTTTTATTTCATTTTTAGTCAGTTTTTTTTTTGTTTTTTGTTTTACATGATGTTAGAATATATTACAAACAAACAAAACAAAAAAAAAAACCAATGGTAGCTTTGTTTTTTAATTCAAATATTTAAATACTCATTTCATTTAAATCTTCATAACCTCATTCCGCCAAATATTATTTGCAAGCAATATTTCATTCTATTTAGCTGCACGTTTTTTGCCTTTTCTGCTTTTTTTTTCTTTTTCCATTTTTTTATTTTGCATTCTCATTAACAGCAGTTCTAGTTGTTTTTATTTAAGCTTTAGCATGTAACCATAATGAGCAGTTTTAAATAAGTTTACTATTTTTTAAACCATTTAATTTATTTGTAGTCATACTTTATGTCCATTGTAAAATATTATTTCTAAGCTAACAATTCGAAAAATCCTTGTAAATGCACACAGACAAAAATAATCATACACAACATGTGCTTGTCGTCAGAAACCATAACAAATTATACTGACATTCTTATGGTTATATGAATGTGTAGACAGACATACTTTTAACAATGCGGAGGATTGTTATTTTACAAAAGTCTTTAATATTGTTACTTTCTCCTTTATACATATATGAGTATCCAAAATCCAATCTACTGCTTCATCATATTTGACCATTATTAGTTGTCAAGACTAAGTCTAGTCAATCTAGTAAATGATGTATGAATTAAAGG
The DNA here is from genome assembly GCA_937654795.1 of Cistogaster globosa. Taxonomy (NCBI): domain Eukaryota; kingdom Metazoa; phylum Arthropoda; class Insecta; order Diptera; family Tachinidae; genus Cistogaster; species Cistogaster globosa. Next base: position 44,848,608 of record OW569403.1, on the reverse strand, counting down.
ATAAAATACTACTAAATTGATTTGTTAATTTCGATAAAAAATGCTAGCAGGATGAGCTGCTTCAAAATAATTATTGAAGGAGTTGTCAAGATGAGGACAAGAAAGAGACAATAACTCATCTTCTCTGTTACTGTTCTGCGCTTGTTGAACATTGTCAATAATTTTTGGGGAACCTGTATCTGCTTACCTATTGGAGAAGAGTTTATCCAGGTTTAGTTTATTCAAACGGAGCCCTGGCTGGATGGTATATTACCACTTCTTTGCGGGTCTGTGTTTCGATCTAAGGCAAAACCCTATATCATCTCACAGTCTTCAGTCAGAGACAGGACTTTATATATCTCTAACCCTTCTTCTTATCTAATTTTACCATTTTATTCTTTAAACGGGCTTATCTGCCTTATCTTCTCTGAGGTAAATATTTCTTGTTTTTATTGGAGGTATGAAAGTATCAGAAAGTAATTTATTGTAAACAGAAGAAGGTTCGTGCACCTATTAAAGGCTTTATTAGTTTCAAATTTAAAAATTATTAAAAATTTTTAGTTAGTTTAATAATTTATTTAATTATAAGACTTTTTTGATTAAATCTATAATCGATTAAATAAATACTTTAATTAAAAAATATGTTATTTTCCAACAAAAAATTAGACATTACCTTCAAAAGTACATGCCATATAATGACTTACTTTTGTGATTGCCAAATTTTGTTACTCGCTTGCAAAACACATTACACTAGTTCGCAAATAAAGAAAGTAATAATTGAACAAGTTCTTCAATATAAAAAAGAATACCTTAAAATACATACAAATGATTATTATTCCTGCAAAAGTCAATTTAATCAATTCTCAGTAAATGATTATAAAAGTCCTATGCCTTATTAAAATCGTTAGGTTCGTAATCCAGTTGGGAAGTCCTTCCGCCAAACATGCTTAATTCTACACTCAATTACCTTTTTTAAAATTTTTTCCTGGGTTTTTATTTAAATAAATACATTATTGAAACAATTAAGAATTCTATAAAATTTTAATCTAAAGACAAATAAAACGTTAAACAGGCGCAAACACTCTTTTCCCTGTAGTAAGTACAAATTACTGTGAATTGTCATTTCCTTCACAGTCAAGATAAATTATAATTTAACTTATATATTCATTAAAAAAATTTTCTTTTAGGCTCAAAACTCCTGTTTTATTGGTAAAAACTTATCAACAGAATTAAGAAATTACGTTAAATAGATTTTACCGTAATTAAATTCCGAAAAAATAATTCAAATTGACCGATATTAATTACAGAAAACGAAAGTATATTTGTTGCCGGCTAATTAACCCTTCTTCTCAAAAACTTTGTACATAAACAAAACCATAATAGCAAAAGATTGATTTTATTTTTATTTTTCTTTCCTTTTTTACCAATCAGAAGGTCCTTTTAACTAACTGGGCCACAAGTGCAATGCAGTAGATGTGTAAAATTATTGACCACGGCTTCCATGTTTAACAGGCTTCTAAACCATCTACCTTGAATACAAGACAATTTTGTTCATTTCGTAAGGAAACTCCAGAAGGCTTGAACAGATTTTACAGAAATATAATTAGAGAAATAATGCTCAAGCAACAGGTCCGAGGAACACATACATATTACTGGCCTCATGTAGAAAGGCCCTAACTCGCATAATTGTGATCTTACAGGAGAAGGAAAAAACATAATAGAAACTTTATTTTTTTACAATTTAATATTTGAAATTTTGAAAAGGCTTGCATAGCGAGGGGTATCTGTGTAAAATATTCCAGAATCTTATTCGTAAAAACTTGAGGTTGGACCTTTCTTCGTGCGACCGGCAATATACATATATTAAAATGCAAATAATTATATAATTTTTTACTATATACAGATATTGCTAAGCGAATTGGTTAAGGAACGAGTGTTGGTAATAGAAAACAAAAACACGGAAATCAATCAGCCTCTTTTGTTTAACTCTGTCTTGTCTTTGACGATAATTATAATTTTTTGAGCCGTTTCCTTATTAGATCTATAACTTGTTAGATGTTCTCCTATTAAAAGTTTTAGGACTTTTAAAATTTTGGCAAAATTATTTGCAATAAATTTTCTTTTTATAAAATATATATATAAAATTATATTTAAATATAAATTCGAAAATGAATTTATTATATTTGTGTTTAATTCTTATTCACCCTTATTCTAGTTTTCGGCGTCGTCATCGTCATCGTTTTAGTATCAATATCTTTTCGTATCAATGTCGTCGTCAATTTGATAAAAAATTTTCATTCTATAAAATCTCTGTGACGACGTCGACGGTTTATCGACTTTTATCAATGAAAATGCACATCACTAAGTTTTTTTTTTGTTAAATTTTTTTATTTAAAATTTCAAGTACCTTTTCTTCTATCATTATTTAAAGCCTTTATTTTTATTTTTATTTTTTATTTTATTTTATTTTTTTTTTTATTTTTATTTTATTTTATTTATTTTCTTAATTTTTGCTCGCTTTCGTGTATCTCCTTTTCTCTTTTGTTTCGAGCTCTATCTATCTCTGCTTTCTCTGTCATTAATTTGAGCTTCTTATTTTCAACCTCCAATAATGTTTTTGTCGCTTATCAACATCTCTAAGGGTGGCTTTTACTGGGGACATCGAATTTGAAATGTGGGAAAGTAGTTTTGCCTGTTTCTGGCTGTGCTTCTGCAGTAAATTAGTCTGATTATAGCATGATTTTTTTGCTTTTTGTTTAACTCTTTTCAACGGAACAGGCTGGGCAGAACTGGTATCATTTGTAGAAGCATTAGACGTGCAAGGATTTTCCCTTAACTGTTGGTTGACCTTCACTAATTTTTAACGACAATTTTGACTTACGCAAGTTCCATTTCATAAGAATCGTTTTCCACGTGAACCATTTGAGGTCTTTGAACTGCTCCTTTAGGACTCAAATGCTTTTGAAGTTTAAAAGGTTTGCCACAGCTTCTTTCAACGGACTGAGTGAAAATTGCTTAAACATTTCGCCACCAGCTGCTTTACACTTCGCTTTATTAGCAACCATTTTTTCACTTTGAATTTTAAATCTCGCCATACCTTAAAAGTAATTTTTACAAACTTTTTTATAAATTACTATTCGGTTCTTTATTTTGTTATTTTTTGCCATCCATCTGCTAATTTTCCAGGTGGACCAAGAGATTTTAGTATTTTTTTAGTTTCTTACCATTTTTCTTCTGCAATCAATCCACTAATTTTTTAAATTGATTTGCATTTGTAACCTTCACTTTTTTACTTTTTTTCCATTTTTAATGTTATGTTTGGTTTAAATCACTTCCAGTCGTTATGCAAAATAGCGTCGATAAAAAACAGAGTCACGTCAATACGAGTACAATATCTACGTCACTTTTGTTATAGAATACAAAAAATCTTTAAGCAGTAATCGATAGGTGTCAATGACGACAAATAGAATAATAATTCGATCCGTCGACACATATCAACATTGAAATGCGACGACGTCGACAACTAGAATAAGGGTGATTAATAGTCTTCTTCACACTTTGTATACCCTTCACCACAGGTGAAAAAAGGGTATATTTAAGTTTGCCATTTTGTCTTTAATTTCTACAATATCTATCTCCGACCCCATAAAGTATATAAATTCTAAGTTCTATAGCGAATTCAATGAGGCGAAGTCCATCTGTCCGGCCGTGTTAGTGTTGAAATCAACTTTGTCAAGTCGCTAATTGAGCTAGAGAATATTTAAATACGCGAATCGATTAGATGTAGTTTCGAAAATTTTTATATTGAATATCAGCAGAATCTATCTGTGTCCTTTGAGGCAGTATGAAAAACATCACACATTCCTCTAATTTTTCCAAATCATTCGGAACAATGAAATAGTAATGTAATGAAAAAACAACTATATGGGGTGATTTAGATTTAAATTATAAGAAAAAAACTAAAGAAAAAAATTTGGCGCGCGCTCATATTTTTTGAGTTATGGGTTTTTAAACTATTCACCAAACTTTTTTTGAGATATCAATATGGATATCATTAAAAAAGCTTCTGGAGAGGTCTTTTAGAAAATACGTAAATTTTAGAAAAGGCTTAGTACTTCCCTCTGTTACCGGAGTTTTTATTTTTTTTCATTGGAGTTACTTCACTAAACTAGATTTACATTTATGGTGAAGGGTAGATTCGTCATAACTGAATACAGCACTCTTACTTGTTTAATAACAAAGCATTTCTAAGCACCACTTCTGCGATTCTTTGTTAATAAAATTTTCGGGAATAAAACACATAAATTAGAAAGCTTTATACATATATAAACTTTTTTGACACCGTTGCAAAATCAGAGCATTATTTCGAACATTTTTTTTTAGTTATTTGTGTCCATTCGCTTACATAAAATCAAAAAGCTATTTTTCTTGCCTTGCAATCATTCATTTAAAAAAAAATTTTTTGGCACTTAACTTTTAGCAACTTGAATTCCAATTTATTAGATCTCTGTCCTTAACCTCAAAAGCAAACATTAAATGTGTTCTGCTTTCTCATAATTTAATGAAATAAACACATTCAATATGCAGCATCACATAATTTTAAAATGCATATTTTTATTTGTGACATGTTTATGTTTCGCTTAATAGAGCTGGTTAATGCTATGAGGACTTGAATAGATTTATTTAAATAGACGATAAACCTAGATAATAACATAGTTTTTGCCCTGCAAATACCAGTCAGGGTGTTTGTGAAGTTGCTAAATGTTTTCATTAATTATACGCGAAGAACTTTTTGTAAAAGTAACTTAAAATAATTTTAAAATTTAATTTAAAATTTTTTTTAATTTGTTAACAAAATTTGTTTTTGGCACTAACAGGAGGAGAAATTATTGCACTGGAAAAGAAAAAATTTATTTATATAATAAAATATAATTTCCGTAGACTTAGCATTTTGGCAGCATGAACTATTTTTTGCTGACAAAAAGGAAACCATTTAGTGTTGCAGAGTACATCGAGGATTTACACATCTTTGTCCTTCAACTTCAAACCATTGTGATATTCTTAAAATATTAACTTGTTTGATTTATTATTGGTTCCTCGAAATCTGTTAAAAATTACGTTCTCGAAAAGGTTTCATAAATAAAGATATTATCAGAGGTTTACCTCTACCATAAGCTCTAATAAGAGTTTAAGTAGAGTTGTACACAAAGATAAAATTAGGCAAATTAGCAGTCAGTTTTCTATCATCTTTAGGAATGCCCTGTTTTATCAGGTCGCGGGAAAGAGATTGTTAGTCAACTGTATAATGGCTGACTTCAGTGAGACCGCTGGAACCAGGGTTGGGAATTTTGTAAGGACCTGACGAAGTTAAGGCTATATCTTAAAACCCTTTCTCATTTATATTAGCTAATAAGTGATGAGATCTCGTCAAAAGGGGACATCTGCGATGCTAGTTGAGTATTTTACCCACAGCAAAACTACCAGAGCAACCAACCATCCAAATTTTTACTTTTTGCCGAAATAGTATTTAAAAACGGAAGCGCAATTCATACTCACGTGCCTTAAAAACAAGCAGAGACTTGTCACTACAATGCATTACTAGAATTTATCAAATAAAAAATATTATTTTAAAATTTACTATCAACCAGGCAAAACTAATCTTCTGAGAACTTTTTGGCGTCCTTTTTATGCAGACTACTCTGTTTTTTATCAAGTGTAGTCACATTAAGCCATCAAAATATTGTTTGAAACGCACTACATTATTGGGATCAGTAATTGCCAGCCCATACAATGAAAGTTATATGTTTTCAAATATTTTTTTAAGGGCTGCTGCATAGCTAAACTTAATAACTTGATATGTAGATATTTTTATAGTTAATTGTACCCCCTTGTTAAAACATAGTTTTTGTTAAAACAGTTTGAAATTTCCCAAAAATGTTGTAAAATATAAAATATGAAAGTCCAACTCAATAATTGGACTTTCAAGAAATGATTAAAATATACGCAAAATGCAACACTGAAAATATAAAATTTTAAAAACAGATGGTGTTCAAGAAAGTCAAGTGGTAAAACGTTAATAAAATTGGTTTAAACTTATATGAAGTTGTAGTATGAAAAGAAACTGCTGGTTTATTCAAAAATTTTCCTCTTATGTGGCAGGATTGACATTTTGAAAAATCTCAAAATGAAGCTTAAATATTATCTAATACAATAAATATTAATTTCATTTTTTTAAAGTTTACAATTGCTAGAAAATTTGCAAGAAAAAAATAATAATTATAAGTTTTTTCCATTCAGGACTTGAACCGTGGGGATATTTAAATTAATTAAAATTTATTATTTTCTGGCCTGGGTTCATTTATTAAATTAATTTCTAAAAATCTTTAGAAAAAAGAATTACTTACAACTGCATGCGGACGTTTTCCAAAGAAAACAAAAAATCAGACGCTGGCAGAATGTTATGCCGCATTTTCAGGACCGCCGAATCCATCGTCAGCATTCTTCGTATCTATCCACCTTAAGTTGTTTATGTTGTAAACATCATCTGTTTAACCACCTTACTTTGTAAATAAAAATACGAGGAATATTCATAATAATATTAATGTGGTTAGACTTAATTCCTGAAAATGCGGCATTACATTCTGCTAACGTCCACATAGATTTGTAAATATTTCTTCTTTCTAAAGATTTTTAGAAATTAAATGAATAAATGAATCTAAGCCAAAAAATAAAAAATTTTTATTAAAAAAAATAATTAATAATAATAATTTGGTTTTAAGGAAATCATCAAAAGCTTTTTAATTTAAAAAAATTTAAATTTAACGTCAAAGCAAGAAAGCCTCAGAATGGGTCCATCTTGTGACGCTATTGCATTGCTCCTGAAGGGTCTTGAAATTTCAAATGCACGGATTTAGTTGTGCGTAAACTACTTGCAGCATTTGTTCAACACAGGATTCAATGATTTTAATCTTTCATGATTTGGGTACTAAAAAACTATCAGTAAGCTATCGGTGAGGTACTCGCAAAATTAAGCCACAAAATAATTTTTCCATCAAAATAATATTTAGACGCATATTTGTGCCATCTTAGAGTAATATTTCAATTAAAAACTTGAATTCTGCTTATACATTCAAACAAATAATGACAATAACATTGACCACATTAGTTTAAACACGCAACTTTACTTAAATTAATGTATTTTGATAAAAATTAAATTGTCATAAAAAAATTAAATTAGAAAATGTAACAAAATTAAAAAAAAAAAAAGATTAAGTATGCAATAAGACAAGTCAATGTTATCTTTATTCACTTCTATATTCCCTTAAGTCATAAACAGTAGAAGCATTCTTCTCCCAATAACATACTGCATTACGCCTTTATGCTCACGTATGTACATAATGTCTGTTATTATTTAATTTCACATATTTCTTTTATTTACTTCATATTTTCTTTGCAAAGATGCTTTAGAGCTGCTGCTACTTTTTTCAGTTTTTTCTTATTATTCATTTTTATATTTATATTTTTTGTCTATTATAAGTAATGCATCTTCCGGTTCGTTTAACGTTGCTTTCGTTGACATGTTGTCGACATAAGAAAACGTGTTGTACTCGAACTTTCACTGCACATGGCTTACAAGAGATTTGAACTCACTTAAGATTACTTACACTAAGAGAAAATACACTTTTGAAATAAATGAAAAATGGTGGCATTAAAAACTTGCTTTTTGACGACAAAGACTTATTAAATTATAACTAAAGTTTTCAAGTACCATCCCGATATTTGTAGCACCAGATATTTAAATAGAAAAAGAAATTGATACATTTAATAACGAATGTTAATGAGCAATAACGTATGCATGTAGCAACCACTAATGTCTTTCAAAATAATTAATTAATTAATTTCTGTAGACGCTTAACTTGAAAGAGTCACTTAGAAACCATGTTTACACTGATGAAGCTGAAAACAGGACAAAACAACTGGCTTCTGGCAGAAACTCTTTTCTTAGTTGAGATTGCAATATGCTTCTTTAAGATGAAATCCGAAAACAATATATATTAATGGATGTATCAAAAATTCAAATATTTACAAGGGTGGGAACGTGACATAAGTTAAAGTAAAAATCTGGGTAAAAAAAAACTTAAAACACATTGATGCCGATTAGACTGCAATATCTTAAGCAACTTAGGGAGGTGAGTAAAAAATGATAGGAGGAACTTAAAAAGAAAATATCATTTTTCATCTATTATTTTTATTGTAAGCACACAAATGACTATTGTTTTAAAATTACATGAACAAGAGAACTAGTTTTTAAAAGCATGGAAATGGTGTGATAAATTTAAATTTATAGTAGAATTTTATGAATTTCCTTGTTAAGAAACAAAGATTTTTGTAGTGTATATTGAAAGTAATAAAAATTCAATTATACAATGTTTTTAATGTTATTACATACTGAACTACGAGTATTAGTAAATAAATTAATTTAAAAAATTAAAAAAATAGATAACAGCAGAACAGTTTTAGAAAGAAATTTTTTATATCACTCGGTATGAACGGGGAGAATGTTATGAGAAAAAAACAGCCAGCATAAAAAGTTTTTTTTTATCGGTAATTTCTCATATCGATTTTCATCAGTTTTTCACAAAAGTTTGCTTAACACAGAAATTATCATTCAGAATTTCATGCTCATTGTGTGTTTACAATTTTACACTTTTAGTAGACGTAAACGTGTTTTGTTATTGAGTAAAAGTGTTAAAGGTATAAAATTCGTTAATACAACAAAAAATATTCTTTTATTAATATGAACGTTTACGTTTGTTTTGTTAAGTAAAATGCAGTAAGTAACAACAATTAAAATTTATAATTACTTTATTATTCTTATATACTCTCAATTAAAACTTAAGCCATAATTTAGTTTAAAGAGCCTTTAAAGGAACTAGCTTTTGCAACTTTAAAAGATGATTAAATTTGATATATGTGAGTCATTATTTCTGTAAAGGCTGATCAGACTTTAGCTGGCCAGTCACATCAATATCACAGTCTTGATATTTGCTTAATAGAATTTATTGCATGACAATGCGAAAGTTTTATTTGATCACTAAACAGTTACTAAATATTAAATATTTGAATCAAAATATATTATATGGCAACATAATATGACTTGCTGATTTGTCTTAATTGCCTGAAATAAATCGAACAGCAAAATTAACAGTGAAATAGAAAAAATCAAAAACCAAATGCTAAAAATTAGCAGTGTAGAAACCTTTCAAATCTCTTAATCATTAAAATCTGTCAAAATTTAAAAAAGATTTGTTTGTATCTTTCCTTCAATAAAGAATATTTGCCTTGAAGATTAGTTTGGCCAAGTTCTGCTAATGAAAAATTTTGGATTTATCTATCATGAGAAATGAACAAATTAAGACCTTAACTATTTCTGCTATCCTTAACGCCAGTTAGTTTTCGCTATACTTCCACCATTAATTTCAATTACTTTGCTTGTTTTTATGTAAACAAAACAACTTACATTGCCATCTGAAGATTAATAAAAAAAGAAATAACTTGCATCATTATAAAATCACGTATCTTCACAGATTTAAATTGTCATAAAATAATAAATGATAAACTTTTATAAATTTCTAGAAATTTATTTAGAAAGAATCGCCAAAATAGTAAAGAAGATAAAATATTCTCCCATTTAATAGAGAATGTTGACGTAAATTTTTTGCTATTTATTTACGGCTAATTTTACGATATTTTTTTTAATTCGTATTAATTTTTTAAAGGCACACAAATAAAAGCTTCTGAAAATGGTGATATTCGACCAATCCTTGATGCAAAGTGAATGTCTAAATTTTTTAATCAGTTTCATGTGCTTCTACCAAGTCATTTTGTTAACAAAGCAAGATAAATATTGAATTTTACTTTTTTCGGTGAACATAAAAAAATTATACCGTGTTTTATGCCAATTTAAAAATTTCCTTTGTGATAAAATATATTTAAAAATTAATTACTTCGGTTTACGCAAACGTACAGAACAGGAACAAGTATGTGTGGCTATTATAAAGACAAGTGCCTTGAGATAAGTGTGCATGTATTTAAAATTTGTAGATTAATTTCTATTTATTATACGATCAATACACAATCCAGAGTGAATTTTGAAAACATTTACTTCGTTTGCTTTGTAATACGTACAAATTATTTAAAGATCGCAAAAAAATACGTTGAATGGAAAATGTCTGGTCCAAATCCTTTTACTAAAACACTTTGCAAAGAGCTTTTAAAATAAAAATGTATTTGCGTTAAAAAGACAAAACTACCAGTACCCAGACCCAACCCCCTTCATAATCCAGAGAAAATCTAAATGTTTAAACTTTATGGTGCAAGGTGGACGATTGACAAACGTGTAGAAATCATCTTTGTTCTCCACCACTTAAATGAAGATCATTTGTTAATGCCTTATGCTCCCTGTGGGACCATATAGAAACTTGCTGCTAATATTTCGTTCATTAAGATTTAGTAGACTGAAAATAAACGGGTACTCTTAGGTTACTTGATGCCATATCTGTATGAAAATTATGTTACGATATTGATACGCTTTTTACCTTTCTTTTTCATTGCAAACACAATTTTCGTTGACTAAGAATGCGTTTTTCACAATTTTAGTCAGTCATTCACCCTACAATACCATCTGAATTTGACGAAATTTTTACCCGAGATCCGATTTTTAACAGCCAACCTGGCTGTTTATATTGTTTCTTAATTATCTCACCAAAGTTTCATTGGGGTTGTTCTATTTAGGCAAACCAAACTCATCTATTCTGAACATGTAACCCAATTATTTATCCTTTAAATTTTATATATCAGAGTTACTCAATGAGAAGACTTGTATTTTTGATGGGAGATGAACTCATATTTTGCTAAAAAAAACATGCAGAATTCTTTAACAATTCCTCTCAATATGTTTTAGAAAAATATTCCGTAACTTTTCTGTTATAAAACGTTTATCACATTCATAGGATCGCAGAACAATAGAAAAAATATGCGGTTGATAGTGCAGAAAAATTTAGATTGTTCACATTGATTTCTTGGTAGTGAATGAGGAGCAATTTTATCTGTACTTTTTTTTTTATTATGAAAATAAGACTTTATCACTTTAATTTGCAAGTTATAGAAATTACTCTTTTATATAATGTAAACCAAGGCAAAAAACAAACTAATGTTTTGAGATAAAAAGGACAAAATATTTGGATGTCGTATTAACTTTTTTTGCTCTGCCTTTGTTGTGTTTAACAATCAGTTAACGTCATTGCATTAGAAATACTCCATTAATCAATATTTTGTTTAAAAAAACAACACATTTTAACTAAAATTTTTTGCTTGTTTTTTTCAGTTACAAATGTAACAAATATTTTAATGACTCTGCCTACACAATGCAGACGAGACGAGACGAGACTTGTCAATTGGAAAAATTGACTTATGAGCATAATATGTCCAAATGGAGAAATGTCTAAATTCGTTTGTCTTAATATTAATGGCAAGAATATATTGTGGGTTTTTGGAAAGATAAATTGGTTTTAAAAACAAAATAATTTTTTTTGTGTATGTAAGGCTTAAATATTTTTGTAATTAACAGCACAATTAATGAACTAAATAAATATGGCAAAGTCAAATATTTAAAAAAATTTTAAGCACTTCATAAATTATTTTTAAATAAACGGCTTAATGCAAACCTTCATAGCAATTTTATGGCATAAAATGCTCTGATATATGATATGCTTTTATTAAACAAAATTAAATACAAAATTATTTATATGACTTAATTACATGTGTTAAATAAATTATTGCATTATTAATGCTTAACTGCAGCGTATTAAATAATTTTTTATTTCTGATCTTCCTATGGCATTAAAACGAAAAACTGACAGTGAGTTGGAATTATTGTTCTAAAATTTGCAAAATGGCTGGATGGCTATACCTTCTTTATTAATTAAGGAGCTATCAAACCCTTTTTGGAGTATGTATTTGAGGATTTAAAAATCCCTTTCTTAATCGGTTCTTTGCACTCCAAATTTTGTTTAAAAAAATTTTAAAATTTTGTTTCAAAAGTGACCTTGTTTGGATCGGGCTGGTGGTAAGCCCGTTAGAATTTTTATTCTAATTTTTCTTTTATTTGTAACTGCTATAGGTTGTATTAAAAAATATTTTACAAATTTGGTAGAACCGAAGTAAAATTTAATTAAATAAACAAAAATTAGTTTTTGGGGAAAGTCCTGAAAACTAGTATTTTTTGTTAACGCAGAGTCTTTTCCACGAAAAGAGTTATCAGAACAAATCTTGAAACTTGTTAATTTTAAATTTTAATAAGAATATCGGAAATCTCTTAAAGTATTAATCCGATTTGTAAAAGGTGTATTAAGCCAAAAACACTAAGTTGAGGTCGGCCATCATTAGAAAAATGTATTGGGCTAAATTTTTGCAAAACTAAAAGGGATAACCTACACATGTAGCTACTTTTTGTACATATTTTCGAGGTCAAATCAAATTAAAAAAATCTTGAAATTTGAGCTTAAAAATACTTCTTGACACTTTAAATAAATACATGCCAGAGGTACCCAAATTTTCGGTTGTACCCAAATACTCCGCTTTACCTTAGGGGTCCGACCGTTTTCATTCGAAACCACCTCTATTTTGTCTCTGTAGAATTTCATCAAGGTATCTTAAGTGGTTCAAGAATTATCGAATTTTGTTCTAGATAAATCATTTTTAAGCCACTGTGTGACGTCATACAAGCTTTTCGATAAAGATAAATTTCGATGTAATCGAAAAAGGGCTTATACTTCTTGTCAATATTTTATTGTGGAAATCAGTAAATTAAAGTTTTACGAGCATTATCAATCCGCATAAGGCCGTACATATTCAATTAGTTTTTTGTTGAATAAACGTGAAAAAAATATTAAAAAGTTTATAACTTCAAAATCTATAATTGTTTAATATTAAACTAATATTCAAAATTAGTTCTATGTTTATACATTTTCGCATAAATAACGGATTTAATAAGAACAATATTTCTAAATAAATAAGGACACTAATATAAATGTTTCAAAAAAATAAAAATATAAAAGCATAAATTTAAATGACTTTATTATGCAGAGTAAAACGGAAATTAAATGCAATCATACCAACGTAAATATATTCATATACATATAAACATTGCGTTTGTACTAGTGTGTCAGTTATTTATGGTATAAAGTTAATTTTATCATTGGTTTTGTTGGCGCTATTTATGTTAAGCTATTAAAATTTGCAGCATTTCGCCGAAGTATTAAAAATATTTTTATTCATATTTTTTAAAAACGCATAACAAACAAATCTTTTTTTAAAATGTTCAACAATGCAACAAATGTAAATAAAAAAATTAATGTTGTAGATGCCAACATATAAAAACATATAAAATATAGATATGAAATATTAAATATACAGATAAGTGCGGAAATTTTCACATTCTGCAGAGAACCCCTCACTTACAAACCAACAACAAACAAAATGGATGCAAGCATTAAAGCAGCCATGCGAGTAACCAACAACTGTAAACAGTTACTTATTGTTTGTTTTCTTTTGGTTTTTTCTTTTTGATTAAAACCCGCAACATTCCTGCATTCATATGTACATATGTAAGTGTGTGTCCTTTATTTAGAAGAATAGCAAAATTGTATTAAAAAAGCAGAATAATTTGCTTTTTTATAGTAAAATGAAAAATTATCATTTATGAAATGTCACTAGTTGTTGATTTCTATGCCTTATGAAAGCAAAATAAATATATGTTATAATAAAATATTTATTCTATCTTTTAATAATTTATTTTTAATTTAATTTTATATTGGAACAAATTTTTTTCATCTAATAAATGTTTTATTTGTTTTCAGATTAAAATCTAATTAAATTGAAAAATAAATATAAATTTTTCTAATTAAATAATAATTTGAATTAATTACATTTATATTTATTTAAAAAGAAAATAAAATTCAAATAAATAAATAATTGAATTATTTGAATATTCTTTTTTAATTTATCATTCACCAGGTCAGTTTTTTTTTTAATAAAAATATTTTTTTTTTATTTATGTAAAAATTGCAGTGCATAACAAATAGTAAAAATTAGAATGTATCTAACTTATTTGTTTTCAACATTTATTTTGTATATTGCTTTTTGTATATTTGGATTTCTACCAATTATAACTTCGGAAACGGTTTTACAAAAAATCACCAATGTGGGTCTTTTAAGTCTATATAAGATGACTAAAAACTAAATAATCAGCTTTGCGTTTAAAAACAGACTCCAAATGAAAAGAGAAGGGACTTATTCAAAAAACAAAATGTAAAGAATGTGTACAATCAGTAAGTCTATTATTTTTTATTTGTCATGTTTGATTAAAACAAAATACGATTGAAAATGTGCGTATAATATGACTCAAAGAAGACTAACATATGGCTAGTAGTATGACTGAAAAAATTAGTCGAAATAATTTCGTATTTGATTAAAAGCACGATTAAAAACAGTAGCGAAAATGAGTCAAAAATCGCGAGTCATAAGGGACTTGTTTATAAAAGTCACGGCTAGTGTACCATTTTCTACTGACAAAACAATAATTTGTGACTCTAAGACGAGCGTATAAACGTAGTAATCGCACAGAAAGGTATGAAAAGAGTCGAATATGATTAATAATTTGAAAAAATACTAACTGGATTAAAATTTAATATTACTTCAATTTTTTTTTTTGGAAATTTGGAATTTATGTTACGAGGGCTGCTATATATATTTCTGGCCTGGCAACACTGAGTGCTGCCAAGTACAATCTGACATTTCCATTGGAAAGTTTCTCATTTTAAGCATAATCGTACTCAAAACGTTTTGACGTACGACCATTGTTTGTGTTGTTAACAGTAACTTGAACAAATTAATATAGAAAAAAATGGAATTAACTCTTCAACATTTTCGTGCCATCATTTTTCACAACTTTCGACGTGGATTATCACGACAAGAGAGCATTGATGAACTTAAATCTTTGTATGGCGATGAAGCACCATCATATAGCACTGTGAAAAATTGGTATAATGAATTTAATCGTGGCCGAAGCTCGCTCAAAGACGAATTCCGTGAAGGTCGTCCAAAAACGGCTGTTGTGCCAGAGAACATTGATGCCGTGCGTGAACTCATAATGCAAGATCGACATGCGACATACCGAGAGAGAGACGTCCTTGGACATTTCTTCCACCAGCATACATTCGATACTGCATGAACACCTGGCCGTAAAAAAGGTTTGTTCTCGTTGGATCCCGCACAATTTGAAAGTCGCTCAAAAAAAGGCTCGTGTCGATTGGTGCAAAGAAATGTTGCAATAATACGATTGCGGTGCTTCAAAAGACGTTTATAAGATCGTCACATGTGACGAATCATGGATCTATGCGTATGAGCCCGAAACGAAACAACAATCGACCATGTGAGTCTTCAAAAACGAGCAAAATCCAACGAAAGTTGTTCATGGAAGAAGCACTTCGAAGCAAATGGTCGCCTGTTTCTTCGGCAAAACTGGTCATGTGGCGATTGTTCCGCTTGAGCAACGTAGGACGGTCACTTCTGAGTGGTACACTACAATTTGTTTGCCTGAAGTCATCGGAGAAATTCAAAAACCAACAAGAGAAGACGAATCATTGTTCACCATGACAATGCGAGCTCTCACACATCGGCTCAAACCAGAGCGTTTTTGACCGGCCAAAACGTCGAATTAATGGGTCATCCGCCGTACAGCCTTGACTTGGCACCTAATGACTTCTTCTTGTTTCCGCACATCAAGAAAAAAATGGGTGGTCAACGATTTTCGTCGCTGAAGAAGCTGTTGAAGTGTTCAAAAACCATGTTTTAGAAGTGTCTCAATGGGAGTGGAAAAAGTTCTTCGACAACTGGTTTGAGCGCATGCAAAAGTGTATAAATCATGCTGGAGAATTCTTCGAAAAACAATAAAACCATTTTTGATTATAAATATTCGCATTTTCACTATTAGGCCAGAAATATATAGAGCAGCCCTCGTATTTGTTAAAATGTTTAAATTATTTTTCTTTTGGTTTCATAAATTTTTTGAAATTAACTGACAAATTTTCTCAAATTTATTGCATTTGAAAACAACTTGGCATAATCTTATTTTTTTATGTTTCCTGAAGATGCCACCCAAGATTGTGCCGAAATTTTAA
Organism: Cistogaster globosa; assembly: GCA_937654795.1. Taxonomy (NCBI): domain Eukaryota; kingdom Metazoa; phylum Arthropoda; class Insecta; order Diptera; family Tachinidae; genus Cistogaster; species Cistogaster globosa. The sequence goes on along the minus strand of OW569403.1, from coordinate 44,832,388 downwards.
AAGAAAAAATAAAACAAAATAATATTTTAGAAAAGAAAATTGAGTTTTTAGGGTCAAATAAATATTAGTACTTAATTTAATAAATTTTGAGATTTAAAAAATAAAAATAAAACTTTTTTCTGTTTATAACAAATTTTTTACCTCGTTTTAATGCAGTTATTTAAAGTCAAAAGAAAAAGAAAGAAGAATAAAACAAAAGTGTTTTTGATTGGCCATTTACATAAAATTACAACCATTAGGGCATCCTTTGATTTCTAATTTTAAATATTTATACTTTTAAATATACCAGACAAAGTAGGGGAAATTTTGTTTAATTTTCAAATGTTTGTAAAAATTCGTTCAAACGATAGGGCTGCATAGGTCAATTTACTTTAAATAAGGGAGCACCCTTTAATTTATAAATTTAAATTTTGCAGCGGACTTAGCAGTAAAGGTTTTTTGTTTATTTCAACTATCTGGCTAGAACATTTCAAAAGCTTGGCCACATAAATCAAATTAATTTATAATTTTGTATGTTTAAACTTGCTATTATAACGGTCATAGTAATCGACATCCTGTCGATATAAATCAATTCAGTTTACCTATGGGGACACCCTTTAATTTTTAGATATATTTTTGTATACTTTTTGCTATTGGGATCTATAGTACTACGCATTTCTATTATGTTTTAAAGAAGTGCGCTTTAGGGTTCATAAAACACTTAAATAACATTTCTGTTGTATAGGGACACCCTTTAAGTTTTAAGATTCTGATCTGTTTTTAAGCATAATCTATCAAATTGCAGAAAATTTTCAAAATCGGTTAAGAAATGACTGAGTTCTGCAGGCACAAACATAAAAAAGCAATCAGTTGAATTGATAACCTACTTTTGTTTAAAGTCGGTTAAATAAGTACGATGAATAATTTTACATAAAAGTGGCATTGGCTTTTAATGCTTTAATAATTTTTGGACGATTTAAGTATATTTTAAAAGATCTCTTTAAAAGATTTTAATTGATACCCATATTGACCATATTGACAATCGAACTTTTTATGAAAGTTTCTGAGGCCCATAACTCGAAAAATATGGGCGAGCGCTAATTTTTCAACTTGATGTTTGTTTTTTCTTATTTTTTAATTCTCTATCGCTACATACATTTGGTTTTTTTTTTATTGGTGGTATTTAGCCCACTATCTTGAAGGGTATAGAACGTTCTCGCTGAATTTCAATAGCATCTCTTTATGTAGAGCGGCTTCAAACCATGCTTAAGCAAATGAAATTTGACGAAACTTTTTGAAAGTGAATTATAGTTTGCCATACAATATTTATACGTATTTGCATTTGCTTAAGTTAGCTTATGCCAGCTTATGCAAAGTAAGGTTGGACCTTAGTTCGTTTTCCGTTTTATATTATTGTTGATAGTTGCTGTTATTACAATATTTTATTTATGTCGTAACACTATTTATTGGCTTTAGAGATGATTTAAGAATTAAAATTGGAAACTTAAATAAAGTTTAAAGAATTTGCATTCGAGCGATGGGTATAAATATTCCGATTGGAAATAATTAAGAATAATAAAAGGTGCTATAGTAGATCAACTATGCTGTACTATTTAATACTAGTTGCAACATACCATCCAAAGGAAATTAAAATTTTTTATTAAATTTAACAAAGTTGCTCACATGTTAAGTAACATCAGTGTAAACGAAAAATGTGCTTTTTATAACCTGAAATCCATACGGTGTTGTAATTTTTCATTTGATACTGGTCAGTAGATCCCTGACTGTATTTGCTTGCTTCATTTATTTTTTATTATTATATATTTTTTTATACTTTAACCCAATTTAATGCTTATGACCTCTTGCATTTGCCAACACAATAAAACAAAATTATAGTTCTTTTTCTCCCTTTTTCCGTTATTACTACCAGTATAACTAAAACTTTTTTTGCTTTTGTATTTGAACTCTATTTTAAAAAGTTTTTTATCTGAACTCTCTATAGCAAAAAGTAGTTACTTATATATATTTTTTCTTCTTCATATACGTGTTTTTCTGTTTTAGTTGTTCTTATTTTTTGCTACAAAATATTTTATTAAAAAAAATTTATTTTTATTTATTGTGCTTCCGCAACACCCTCAACATGATGTTACTACATGTTTTTCGTTTTTATCTGTTAATGTTTTGTATGTATTCGGTTTCTGGTTTTCTACTTTTTTTTTAACTTTTGTAATTGTTTTCTTTTTTCTAGTTGCATACTGACAATTGTGGTACATGTTGGGTTGTTATTCCTTCCCCTTTAGTTTTGTTCATAAAAGTTTAGATTTTATTGCGTAGCGATCAGAAAGAAAGTTTTAGTTAAAAACACTTGATTTGTGTGGACCATCTGTATGAGTATTCAATTTATTTCACAAAACATTATATTTGATTTTGTAAATTTAGGTTTTTAACAATTTTTATTTACAGTTTTCAATTCCCTTACAACGAGTTCCCTTAGTGGTAAAAGTTTAATAGTTGTATGCCAAATTTAATTTGTCACCACACACAAGCCTCTAATTAACAATTCAGTATTTACAAGAACATATACTTGACAAAGTAATTGAGAAAAACTATACGAACATGATATAGCAATGATTAGCGTATTTTCACATTTGAATTAGTAAGCAAATAAGCTGACGAAATTCACAAACTTTGATTTTTACATTGACATACGCTTAACTTTTAAAAGCCATATAGTTACGTATTTGGTGTTAATGAAAATAAAATGAAATTATACCTTGAGTTAAATAAGCAAACTTTTATTCAATAATGTGATCCACAAACCAAAGTATTGCATTTTTTAAATTAAGAAAAATTTTTAAGGCGGCAAAATAAAATTCTATTAGGGAATTAAATCAAAATAGAATTTCAAAAATAGACGCTAAAAATGTGGCAAATACAAGAAGTATCTGATAGAAGTACAACTGCTGTTATCAAATTTTGTAATAGTCGAATTTGAATCTTATTTAACCATCACCATATATGTAAATCTGAAAATTAAAAAAAAAATAAATAAAAAAAACACAACTATTTGGCTGCCAGAGGATGAATAAATAAGAAAAATAAAATAAATAAAAATAAGTACAATGTATAATTTAACAAAAAAATTTTATCGGCTCTTAACAGGTTAAGAAATTAAAAAAAAAATTCGTATTTTCAGAAAGGTCTCTTCATAAGCTTTTTGATGAGGTCCATGTTGACCATATTGATAATTGATATTTTTTAAGCAAAGTTTAGAGACTCATGACTCGGAAAATATACGCGAGTTCCAATTTTTTCACTTGATGTTTTTTTGTTTTTAATTTTTTAATCCTCTATCGCTCCAAATATTTTTTTTCTTAATTCTTAATTCTCTGTCGCTCAATATTTGTGTTTATTTTTTTTTTAAATTTATTTGTTTTTTTATTTGAGTTACTTCATTTTATCAAACGATGTGGAAAAATTAGCAGGTGTGGTGTCTAGCCCACTGCCTCGAAGGACTTGGACTGATTTTGTTGATTTTAAATAGCAAAAATTTTCACCCCTCTGTCTGATTAATTGACGTTTTTAAATTTTTTTCTAGGTCATCTAGTGCCTTTAACAAGTTAATTTCAACACCAACACGGATGAACAGACGGACATTGGTCAATCGATTTCGATATTCATAAGAACTCAGAGGAACTTAATTCGATTCGGAAATAAATATTGTGGAAATTACAAACAAAGGAAAGATATACACTTTCTCATTTTTTTTTGTAGCGAAGAGTTTAAAAATTACGATTATTAAAGCCAATTAACATTATGAAATTTTTTATGAAACTGGCTTGAAATTTTTTTTGTTACTGAAGCTAACGTAAGCAATATGGAATGGCTTGAATTTTGAGAGGATATTGTTGCTTAATATTTTTTTTAAATAACTCATATTGCTTTTAATAAAAAAGAGAATTAAAAAATTGCATTAAAAAAAGAATGAATTAAATGTGTACTTTTTTACCACTGGATTTAATGGTATTGGCCCGATGTATGAGTAAATACCGGGCATATACCTCCTAAATTCATATTTGGGAATATATTTAGGTATTTGTAAAAAATTATTAAAATAGAACCTAAGAAAATCACTTTTTAATGATCAGTTTAAATGTGATATCCTCGGAATAAGGCAATTAGATGATTTTTAAATATTAAAAGAACTTTTATTGCCATTAAAAATTAAAAATTACAATCCCATAATTCAACCACTTTTTTTAATATAATTTTTTGTTTAACTTTAGCTTTCAATTCTTTTTCATGTAGCTTTATCCTTTAGTCGTATTTATGTTCTATCGCTATCAAATTCAAATTCAAGAACTAAATATTAATTTTTGAAACATCTACCTAATCGAAAATTTAATTTGAAGCACAGTACGTACGCAATTAGTAAAAATAAATGCAAAAGAATATTTGAGCTCATTTTAACACTGAAAATATAATCTGCTTACAAGACTATATAAGAAATAAAATTGAGACGAATATAATATAAGAAGGAAATCGCCAATATAACAATAACACTCCGTTTTGCAACAAGCTTTAAGCCATATGAGTTTACAAAATTAATATTGCTCTCATGAATCGAAATGTAAACGTTTTTTACAGCATTAAATTTTTATCAAGAAATTATATTTCAACGATTTTATTTTTTTCAGTTTGAGGTTTTTTTAACTGAACATATTCATTGGCATTTTATAGTGCCCGCGGACACCATATTTTCGGACTTTATGTCGCACCCAAAAGTTACATAATGTCCATGTATAAGGACAAACAAGGATTTTCTACTCTATGGTGTAACCAACACTGGCTTTACTTGCCAAAGATTTTCTGGATAGCTGGCCTTCAGCCGGGCACAAAGATTTTTTCCTCTATTGTATGACCAACAGCGGCTTCGCTCACCAAAGGTTTTTTGCAAGACAGTTTATAAAAACGTGATATTTTTTTACTTAGAATATCACTCCAGTTGATGGATATTATATCGCATCCTAGTGTGATATAATGTCTTTGGACAATATGTTCGTGGACGTTGCCGCCAAGATATTCTTCTGAGGTTGACTAGTTTTGTTCTTGTTTGTTACTTTTATACTTGTTACTTTTATATATTCAAATGTAGGACGGTATCTTTTGTAATCTCAACAACTATGGTTTGAAAATATCGATTTGATTATGATAATCGCAAATGGATTCCACAAATCATCCTGAAAAAACTTGTGTTTTTTAATACATCCTAACTAATGATTTAAAGTAAAAAATATTTATCGATCAATAAATTATACAAATAACTTTGAGAAACTAGTTATTTCAAGTCATTTAAAATAATTAGTAGAAAGCTAGTTTTATAAAAAGAAATATAATTTATTTAAAGTGAAGACTAAAAGGCTTCATTATAATAAATAAAAAATACACAATAAAACTACAAAAATGAACAACAATATTGGTAGCGCATCAGATTCTGATATTGATAATGAACTATGTGTTGGAAGTTTTTCTAAATTAAAAAATAAAATCGTATCAATTTTAAAATTTCTCTTTTTTATTTCTAACACCAAAAAATGTTTTTATTTAAAATTTTGCTCCCACACTACCAACCAACTTTTAGTAAATTAACATTGTATTTATTTTTTTCTATTTCGAACGGAACAAACTACAACCTCAAAGTAAAAAAATCGAACCACAAATACATATTTTCCGTTTAATAGAAATTGGTAATTTTATTCATCGCGGAAGGGAAAATAAAGACTAATTTTGCTATAACGGTGTACTGTTTTCATTTCATGCCAAATTGTAAAATACGTTTTATTTGATTATATAACAATAACGTTAAGACAAAAGATTTTAAGGAACCTTGTCTTTACATTTTCATTTGTGGGCCATAGACTTGAGTGAAGTGCCTTAATTAAATTTTAACTAATCAGTAGAAAAACCTGTTGCTCCCAGGGCTAATTTCATTCATTGATTTTCTTCGTATTTTATAATTTCAGATAGAGTTGAGGGAAAGTAATTTTCTTAAATTTTGCGTAAAAAGAACTTAATGCTACCAAAAAGAATGAATATTTTATAGTCCCAAAAATGTTCAAAATGTTTCATTTTATTCTTACTGCTAACTTTTTAATTTATTTTGCCCTCTCAATAGATAACTGGGGTAACTTTTTTTCTGTGTGCTATTTTTTTAAGCAAATTTGAGTAGTTATGACGGAAATAACTCATCGAATTTCATATCAGGCCTTTGATGTTGGTGTTCTGCAGTGTTCTTAATAATGCCCAGTCAAGGAATTTTAGTATTCATAATTGGGTAACTGATAAACTCTTAAAAACATTCCTTTAATTTTGAGGCTTAAGCAAACTTCCACAAAAGAAAACATACACAGAATATTTTGATTAAAACAGCTCTGAAGAAAAAAGTCATTTTAAAAAACAATGGTATGTATATTCGTATATATGTAGCTTCTTCGTTCTTAGACTAAGAAGTTTCTTTAACCAACCTCTAAAATTATTAGAAATATAATATGAAATAACAAAATAAAATGTTACTTGAACTTAAGGAATCCTGATTGCATGTTTAATTTAATTTAAAAAAAGAGAAAAAAATATTAAAATTTTTTTATTAAATTAAAAGCTTAAATAATTGGCAATAACTGTGGGTGTGCGCCCCAGTGTGTTGGCAAATATTCATTAGTAACCAACTGTGTACCACAAATCCACTTGAATCTTAAGCAAAGAATATAAAACTACAACAAGAAAATAAACAAGTGCAGCAAACATTTACAGAAAATTTTCCAACTTCTTTTAAGTCATCTTTACTTTCTGCGCCACTATGGCAAAAAGGAAGGGATTAAAAAAGCAGAAATATAGTTCTTTTACCACAGTAGAATATACAAGCTGCTCACGATAGCGTGCAGTAAACAAGTAAACAACATTTCAGATAATTTACAATTGTTAAAAGAAAACATGTCCAATATAGGAACAGCACAGCATGTCAGTATCAAGTGGAAAGTATACAAAACATTTATTAACACTAGAAAAAAGCTATTGACTTTTCAATGCGTGTGCGTGTTTGAATTTTGTTTTATTTTGAATTCATTTATTTTTAGTTTTTTATTGTAATTTCCGCAACGAATAAAACTAAATTAACAAAGAACAATTTTGCTTAATCAAGCAAATGAACGCAATAGATTTTATTTATTTTAGTAAAACTGATGTTCATTTAAATAAATAATTTTTATACTCGTAGCACAACGTTTACAATTAAAGTTTTTAATAAAGAATTTTTAATTAAAAAAAGAAATAAAGATTATAAAAAGCAAATAAATTAAATTGACAGATAAATTACATTGTTTCTCTTCTATTATCGACTTTAAAAAATGTTAATATATTTTTTATAAATTTTACATAGAATTTAAATTATCGAATTTTGATTCAGCTTCTAGTTTGTTTTAAACTCAATATTGAAATAACTCATGAGCCGTAAAAAGAACAGGTAAAAAACACAATTATATTATTTTGTGGCATAATATCGTTTGTGTCCTTTAGCACAAATTTATATAATTTCACGAATTGAATTAGCATTTTCATTTGTAACTGAAATGCAATAAAAAGTTTCTAAGCAAGCATGACCGATTAAAATTTTTTTAAATTATTCCAGGATTTTTTTTTTTATCTTTGATGTACAAAACATAAGTAACATCATGCCTTTCTTGATAGTTTTTAATGCAAAAACAATTCCAAAAAAAGAAAAAATGTTAAAAAAAAACTTATAGAAGAAATAAAGTGCCATGCACCAATGTTGACAAATATCTACAAAAATACTGTTTATAAAAAATGTTTCAACAAGGCGATAGTAATCATGTATTCTTGTATGCATAACAGATCTAAATAAGTACAAAACATTCGCTTATTAATTGTGTAGGAAAATGAAATTTTTAACAGATGAATATAACTTTTTATGTTGTTGAAATTCATTACTTTAAAAAAATTCGTGACCAATATAAAAAATAATATCTCTAGAACTTAAACTGTTTTACTTTTTACTAAAAAATTAAAAATATTATCAAATAAAAAAAAAAATTAAATCTATTAAAATGCTCTTAAGGAATAAGTTTCTTATTAGAAATAAATGCATATAGAAAAACACTCTTCCATTTGGCCATTTGACTATTGCCTACATAGCTCATTTTAAAAGAGTCTTAAACAAAATTGATTAAATAAGAATTGTACTCAGTTAATAGCGTTAAAAAACTTATTTTATTTTTGTAAGAACTTTACTAAAAATATAAAAAATTAGGAACGGATTTATTTAATTCCGTAGTAGCAGCATTTAAAACGAACAAAAACACACAAAAAAAATTAAAAGATAAACAGGCAATAACGTTATCGATTTCATGGACGTTATCAAGAACATTGATAGTGGATACTATTGATGTTAATCGGAAGATTGGTGGAGGTGCATGTAATAGATATGTTCATTCTGATGTTGAGGAATCTTTGGTAAGGATACGTGGCGTTAACAAATGTTGATAGTAATAGTAGATTAAAAAGTTTTTAGAACTAACGTCTGCAAGAAAAAATTGACATCAAACATCATCTACACAGAGTCCATAAAGGCCTATTTTTTACGAAAAACCAGCATTTAAGAAATATTGTACAACTTAGGAGTGATAAATAAAACGAGAAGAATAGAAGTAAGAGAAGCTGAAAGGTTTTAAAAAAGTTCGTTTTTACGATACTTTAAATTAGCTTTTCGGATAACATCTTTAAAAACTCTTCGAGGTAGTTTTCATTATTTTTTATCGATTTTTTCTGATGCTACACAGTGGCTTAAAAACGACTTATTTTGAACAAAATTCGTTATCTTGTGAACCACTGAAGAAATATTAATGAAATTTCACAGAGGCAAAGCAAAGGTGTTTCTAAAAAGTGCTTGGAAGGATCACCCGCTGGCTTAAGGAGTTGTTGTTAAAAACGTCCCCCAAAATTGGGTTCTTTCGGCACATAGTTTTTTTGAAGTGTCACAAAAAGTTAATTTTTTAGTCAAATGTTAATTTTTTAAATTAAATTATATGCTTAAAAAAATGAGCAATATTTAACAAAATATATTGAACTAAGGCTTTTAAGGGTTCTGACATTTTTAATTTTAAGTACAAATAAATTTATTTTTTACCCCTCCATTACTCATGATTTGTTTGTTTTTTTGTGTGTATAATATATTATCAGAAGGCTTAAATTTACGTATTTTTGGAATTTTTCAATATTTTTATTAAAAAAAAAATTTAATGTAGGGTATGTTGCTTTTAGGGTAATATGTGCATCTGTTAGGTTATTGTGGCCAGTACCCTATCTGGTCTTATTAAACTGCTTTTCTGCTGAGTAGGACCTTTGAGCTTTCTGTAATTGTATTTACCTTATTGCTGGTAAGGGCTTAACTATACTTTCGTGCTTAAATAGAGGCAATCTACCTATCGTTAAGAAGACACCACCATGATGAAAACGTGAATCCACTACTATTTTTTCAACAGAAATGACGACAGTATATCAATTATTGCAAAACAAACCAAATTAATTTAATGACAATATTTTACTGTTTTTGACTAGTTTAGCCTACAGGAGAATACCTTATTTAAGAATAAAAATACATTAAAACGTAAAAAGTGTTAAAAAATAACTTTCGACAATAAAGTTTCAAAAGTTTCTTTTTCAATTTTTCAAGTTGCAATAAAAAGCCAAAAGGACGCATTTGTAATCATGTTTTAAAATCGTTTTTAATGAGCAATTTTAGTAACTATCATAATTTAAAAATTAATTATCACTTTACAGCTTGTAGTGCGACCAAATTGTTTTTATTGATCAAGCTCATTAACTTAGTGTATAAAATATGATATTATTTCCGTTATTTTTGAGTCCTTTGAATCGTATGTTGCTAACAAATTACACTAAAAACAGAAAGTTAAATCTGATGAAAAACCAAAAATGAGCTTAAATTTTGAAGGCCAATACGTCGCTTCTAAGATATTTGTAAAGTTTACATAAGAATAGGAATTTACTTATGAATTGACAAATTGAACTTGACAAAGCTTGTATACATGCACATGAAAATGATTAAAATTTTTTTTTTATTTTAATACGAGAGCAGCTGCAGGAAAATGATAAAATATTTTAATGCGCTTTATTAAAAATGTCTCGTTTTTTATTTGTAAAACTACGCAGTTAATATTGTTCTGAAATGGGCTTATATTTTACACATACACACACCAATTTACTTCATTGTTTTCAACATATAATAATGTACAAGATCGTGTGCACTTATGTGCCATTCATTTTAAGAGTGGCACAGTAAATGTGCTTAAGCAAGTTGAACTAGAACATATGCGTTTAGTAGGCACCTATAAAAATTAGTCCTTTCTCGTGTGTATGTGAACATTTATTTATTGTTCGTATTTCCTTTCATGTGCATGTTGCGTGTAAGTGTGTGGAAATTCGTACCATGCCTTACACTCTTAATTTATCCCCAAATACTGCTCTAGCACTAGCATGTGGAACTTTGTTACAAGACATCCTTCCTTAAAAAAATTTTTTAAAAAAATAATTTTTTGTGATCTACTAAACAAAGTAAAATAAGCCGATATTGAGAACAAAAAATTATTTTCGTTAGCCCCTGTTTTTGTTTTTCAAAATTGGCAGTTAAGTTATCTGAAAGTTAAGTAGATTTTTAAAATTTAAATTAGAAATTTAATAATAGTTTGAATAAACAGGGATTGTCCTCAGGCAGTATTTGATATTTGGTGCAATAAGAGAAGCTGCGTAGGCATCAATTCTTAAGTTTGAAGAGAGAAAAAAAACTACTGAAATATTTTCAAGATACAGAATTTTGAATTTCACATTATTCTTATGTGCATTTTGTCGGGTTATTGTTATTTCTTCGTTTGACTTCTTAATCTGATTGCACAAACGGTATTAAGATCCGATAATATTTAGGTTCATTGTGGCCCACGGTCCTTCACGGCAGCAGGGGTCATTTATTGTTATAGCAAATGATGGCCACGTGTTTCAAAAAACCAGGAATTTTTTTGACCCAGCCAATATTTGTTTTATATTTTTTTTTTGCGTTTAATAATCATCAATATTTTTGGCTAAGTTTTGGTTTTGCTGTGTAAATATTGTTAATGATTACGCCATTACAGTCATTTTTTATTTTTCACACAATAAATTGGTTATTTTTACAGGTCTTCAAAACACCATACTTGTGACCGCAAATACGAAACAAATGAAAAGTTCGATTCATTTACAATCTATTGATTTTGCAATTAAAGCTAAAGATAAATTGGTACAAGTCAAGAAAAAAAAATTGAGGAAAAGTGTACGTAAAAGGGGAAAAAAACAAAGTCAATACATTTCAACAGCAAAGTCTCAGCGATTTTTTTTATTGACGACTGCGTTTACTCGCATATTTTATCATCATATATATTTATATGTACTGAAGTATAAATTCTTACTTTTATTTAGCAACGGAAAAACCTCAAAGTATCCAAAGGTGCCCGTAAAAATATAAGAATCATCAAATAAAAAAGGAAATAAGAAAAAAAGACAAAAACAAAACTGTCTAAAATAAAAATGCGTCTGAAAAATTTAAAAAGAATTTATTGCCTTTTTTTTTTTTGCTTCCTTAGATCGTTTTTTAAGTACGGACAATATGTTTAACGAGCAGCATAAAAATTAACATAAAAAGCAAATAAATTTGTAAATTTATTGCCTATTTGAATATATTGTTGGAAAATAAATTCACCTATTTACTTTCTTTTGCTTATTTTATTTAACTTTTTTTTTACTTTGGTTTTTGGTCCTTTATTTCGTTTAAGTTATTTATGCAAATTTTATAAATTTTCCCCTTTTACTTTGTGTGAATTTTAATTATAAATTCATAGAATTATTTATTGTTGTTTAAAAAAAATGGCGTTTGATATAAAAATTTGCAAATTTATTTTTTTTTAGAGTATTTTTTTTTATTTTCACTGAAAACATCTGCTTGATTGCAATATAAGTGTTTAATATAAAGATTTTTAAAAAAAATGCCAAAAAATATTAAATTTTGATAAATCTATGAGCAAATTGTAAAAAAATAGTAAAATTAAATAAAAATTTTTGTCATAAAATGTTATGGACTTTTAGCACAATATTTAAAATTTTATGTCCAAAAGTAATTTTATAAATAAAAAATTTGTGCTTAGCAGGCGGTTAAGCTGTTGAAATAAAAAATAGGTTCATAGCAATTCCATCTAAAAAAAAAAGTAAATAAATAAAACCAATCTAAATAAAATTAATTAATTTTTATTATTATTATAAATTTTTTTTTTTTCATATATTAAACAATATCTAACAATATTTTAATAATTTCAAATATTTTTTTTTTTGGTGTTGTCTGGAAGCTGTTCATCTTTTAGTGATTGCAATACCTGTTTATATCAGCGATTCCTCTTTCTAAGTCATTAGAAGTATAAACACTAAAATGAATAATTTTAATACATAACCAAGTAAATAATTAATATTATAAAATTTTATTTTTTTATACAGTTTTTTTAAGTAATGAGGCTGTGCAGACAGAATGAGAATTGTTTCTGAAGTCTTATATGAAAAGCTTTAAGTACAAAGAAGCTTTAATAATTATTGTCTTATTTTTTATTTTATTCTTTTCGCTTTAAATTAATTACCAACTCTTAAGTAACAAGTGATTTACTTAACATTTTGAATAACGATTCATCTTTCAGTTTCTGCCACTGTTAATTTTTAACAAGGATTAAAAATTAAAAAAATGGGTGAAATTGTTATGTAAAAAATATGAAACTATGAAAAACATTATAAAATATATATTTTTTTTCTTTTTTACTTGTAAAACAACATCAATGTTGAGTTTTTATGATTTTTGTTTTTTATCACAAATAGTAACTTATTCCTGCCTGATAAAGGACTGAGTGATTTATTTAGGGCCGTAAAATAAAATAAAGAATAACAAAACTTGATAATTGTTCTATAAACTGTTATATTGCTAGTTGTTTTATTTTTATGTATTTTGTTGTTCAACTTTTAGGCATCAGTTACAAATATAAACTTTTAAGAAACATGTGTTATCTTAAAGCATTAAAACACCTACTCATAACAAGATAAACTTGAATAAAAAAAATTTTGATGTTAGTTTTTTTGTCCTGTTTTATTGTTAGTGTTATATAATCAAAATTGTTGCAAAGATTGTTAAACACACATCGTAAATTTTTAACAACATTCAATTCAGGCATTCATCTACTTACACTTTTTCTATGGAAAGTGAGTTACAAAAAAGAAAAGAATAATTTAACTATTTATATTTTGAAAGAATTAAAAATTCTAATTATATTAGCAGCTTGATAACGAAATTGAGCCCGAAAATTTTTTTTACGAAAAGGATTTATTTTTATTTTTTAAATTATTTTATAAAATCTCCTTATGTCTACGTTGATGATGAATGTACAGTCTTTTGTTTTTTTTTTCCTAAATTTCACGCAGATAATTAAGTATAAATTACCCAGCAAAAAATTTCAAAAAAGGTAATCGAGTATCGAATTATGCGTTTTTGGTGGAAGGACTTCCTAACTGAATTATCAACCTAATGATTTTATTAAGGCATTTGACTTTTATAATCTATTACCGAGAATTGACTACAGTGACTATTGCAGAAAATAATGACAACCATTAATATGTATTTTAAGATATTATTTTTAAACTTAAAAAACTAGTTTAATTACTGCTTTCTTTACTTGCGAACTAATGTAATGTGTTTTGTAAGCGAGTAACAAATTTTGGCAATCACAAAAGTAAGTCATTATACGAGGGCAGCTATATATATTTCTGGCCTGGCAACACTGAGTGCTGCCAAGTGCAATCTGACATGTCCATAGGAAAGTTTGTCAATTTTAAGCATAATCGTACTCAAAACGTACGAACATTATTTGTGTTGTTTACAGTGACTTGAAAAAATTAATATAGAAAAAATGGAATTAACTCGTGAACATTTTCGTGCCATCATTTTTCACAACTTTCGACGTGGATTATCACGACAAGAGTGCATTGATGAACTTAAATCTTTGTATGGCGATGAAGCACCATCCTATAGCACTGTGAAAAATTGGTATAATGAATTTAATCGTGGCCGAAGCTCTCTCAAAGACGAATTCCGTGAAGGTCGTCCAAAAACGGCTGTTGTGCCAGAAGACATTGATGCCGTGCGTGAACTTATAATGCAGGATCGACATGCGATATACCGAGAGATAGAGACATCCTTGGACATTTCTTCCACAAGCATACATTCAATACTGCATGAACACCTGGCCGTAAAAAACGTTTGTTCTCGTTGAATCCCGCAAGAGAAGACGAATCATTGTTCACCATGGCAATGCGATCTCTCACACATCGGCTCAAACCAGAGCGTTTTTGACCGGCCAAAACGTCGAATTAATGGGTCATCCGCCGTACAGCCCTGACTTGGCACCTAATGACTTCTTCTTGTTTCCGGAAATCAAGAAAAAAATGCGTGGTCAACGATTTTCGTCGCCAGAAGAAGCTGTTGAAGTGTTCAAAAACCATGTTTTAGAGGTGTCTCAATCGGAGTGGAAAAAGTGCTTCGACAACTGTTTTGAGCGCATGCAAAAGTGTATAAATCATGCTGGAGAATACTTTGAAAAACAATAAAACCATATTTGATTATAAATATTCGCATTTTCACTATTAGGCCAGAAATATATAGAGCAGCCCTCGTATGGCAAGTACTTTTTAAGGTAATGTCTAATTTTCGCTGGGTACAGTCACAGTTAAATACAAAATTTAAATAATGGCACAACAGCTCTTCATTTGATTAAAATTCGACAGCAGAATATTGTTGTACATAATTTTTTTGTTTATATTTTGGAATATACCTCGTAACAGTGATAAACAATTTCAAAGCTTTAAGTTTTTCCATATATATTTTTATTACTTTTTGTTTTGTTTTTTGTCCAACAATATTTCAAAGGTTATAACCCAACAAGCCATCTGAAACAGAAAGAAAACATTACGGACTGCTTTTTCGAAACTTTAATGATAATAAAAATTACAAAAATCAACAGTTTGCAATACGAAATCTGCAAACATGCTTCATCTTAAATTTGAAGTGAATTTTTAAAAGATATTTTTTTTTTGGTTAATAACAACGAAAATGATATTTAAATATTGATTTACATATTTTTCTAGCATAATCCTGTTCTAAACTGTTTGAAATCGTTTTGCACTGCCTGCAGTAAAAAACAATATACTTATGATTGCAAACACTATATTTCTTGGCACATGTGTTTGAAACTTCTTCTTCTATGGACGTTATTAACATACATAATGCACACATATGAAATCAGAAGTTTCTTTTCAGGGTTAGTGTTACGCAATCTTGTCTGTAATTTTTGGATTTTGTTTCATACCATGAATTTTCCTTTCCTCAATTACAGTTCAATTATGTCGCAAACTGAATTCAACTGGACTAACGCTCCATCGTTATCGTCACTTGGTTTATAAAATGAAATAAAAGATTTCAATATGGCTAATTTTAGTGAGAATTTTTAAATATAATTTTCCTAACAGTCACAGAGGTCAAATTTAAGTTTAAATTTTATTTTATTGGAGAGCGAAAGGGTCTTAAAGACACCAGGATGGCCTGTTTCAGTAACTAATTTGGTGTGATATTTTATCGATATCTGTTTTTCGATCTAAAACTGTAACTTTCTTTGTTGTCTTTTAAAGCTTTAAAAATCCTGGGAACATATGTTATTGCGCAAAAAAAGACCATTCGCAGTAGATTTATTTACTATCTTTTTAATGTTCGCTTTTCGGTAAGATACACCAAGTTGAGGTAAATTAGTTTTTAAGAAAAATAAAGTTGAAAAATTCTTTTCCTTAAGATATATTATTTTTTTGCATTTACGCACATGTAATTATCGGCTTAAAACTTTAGAATTAAATTAATAAAGTTGTCAAACGTAGCAGTGTCCAATATAGTCCCCTCTTTTAGTATTTATTTGATTTCCATTGCTATCGGGTGTTTTATAATTTGTTTTTTTATTTATGATCAGTGCGCTCTGGCAATTTATCATGAGTATGAAATAAAATATCTAGATTTACTTTGAAAAGTCTGACAAGGAAGGGCACAAGGCTCGAAGAGGGTGCCATGGATACCTGCTGTGGCACACCCCTCTCTGCTTGCGGTCAGTGTATTGACGCTGCTCCATACGATCTGGCTCAGGTCAGATGGCCTTTGAGTTGGAGCAGGGCGGCTGCACTACTACAGTTACCGAGGGATCGATTTCGCGATTTGGTGGCTGCGATTACTAGGCACTGTCTGCTTGGAGCCCTTGCTAGGAGAATGGTTCTAGCATATAATGGTTTCTGTAGAAGTTGTCTGGATTAAGCATACTCTATGCCCAAAAGGCCTTATCCAGCTGGGTTTTCTCGGTATTCTTTACACAACTCTTTCTTTCTCTGTTCTTTCTCTATTCCTTATTCCTAATCTACTTTTAATCCCTTCTTTGCACTCTGATTTTCTTTTCTCTATCTGTTTCGTTTTTCTGAGCAGGTAACACAAAGAAACCAGTAAATGGACCCAGGTGGGCTGCCTACGTAACCTAATCTACTTGGAAAATCAGTGATAAATTTGCAGAGCTTAAAAATTATGTTTAGTAATAAAGCTAAACGGTTTTTTCGTATGAATTTATAGATGACTTAGATCCGTGCGAGATATGGTTTTAACGCTGTCGAAGTTAAAATTTGGTATAACATTGACTTCGGGACGTGGAATTGTCATCAGGTCTCGAATGTTGTGCGATTCGAAACCTTTGGATTATTTTCTGTAGGATCAAGTGAATTTAATATTTTATACTGAGAAAATGCAACAGTTGACGATTTTGAGGCAAAACTGTACATGTAACTTATCACATAATGCCAGCAGTTCTTGAAAAACAATTCCAAAATTAAGGTTCAGAATTTGTTTTGTTAAAAATAGCTACGGTAACTATTTGCCCTGGAGAATTTTCAAATAATAACGTTACTTCCTGATATTTTGTGCAAACAATAATTTGTGTTATAAAATTAATTTTTTTATTATTATTTAAATTTAATGTTCTATTAGGCCTAAAAATACCCTACACCTTCTCTTTCTTATTCATAGAATATTTGAAGTACTTATGGGTTTACTCAAGTGATGCTCACACGGGTATCTGAAAGACCGTGTGGACCAAACCAAACCTTCTCCTTGTCTCATTTAGCTTCCAATCTTGAATATTAAATGATTTTCTGCCTTTGTTCTTTATGAGTATGTTTGTCATGTCAGTTCTTTCCTTTGGCTGAAACGAAGTTTTTTCTTATTGTTGTTAATATGCTGGATTCTTTTTATTAACTTTTAAAATTTTAACCTCTTTAACTTTTCCAAACTTTATAAATATTGTTTCTTAAGTAGGTCATTACATGATAGCATACATACATATATATGTAATTTGCTTTTATTTTGCTTTAAAACTGAAACCTTTTGTGAGAATAAAAAAAAGACAGAAAAACCAAAAAATTGCTGAACAAAATAAAAAAGCTTTTGAATGTAAACCATGTTTTAACATGGTTAAATAATTATATATTTTAAAGAATTTTAACAAAATTGAATTTTTCTTTTTACATCAAATTCATTGTATTTTCTTCCCTTTGTTCTTTATGAGTATGAAATTCTACTTTCTTTTGTCCGTGTTGACCTTTTTTGCTTAATCTCTGATATTTTTTTTTTCTTTAAAAAGTATTTTACGCTTAAACGGACAAATAATAAGAATGAATGAAATGAAAAATATACAACGCAAAAAAATAAAATAAAATAAAAACAAATAAGATTTATGTTATACAATTTCTGTGAGTTTATTACAAGAATTTATAACAGCTCGTCGAATAGAAGCAATGACAGCAGCAACGATACCAACAATAACAAAATATCCATAACGAAAAGAAATGTATGGAACGTAAAAAACGCATACAAAAAATTGTGGCAAACGAAAAAAAAAAAACTGTAAACTCACATAAACTTAAATGTGAACGTCACTATCCAGTAGTTCTATAAAAATTAATACTATAAATTGCAAAAAGTGGTGCACTCGTATCATACTAATCCAGTGTTATCTTATTTACACGAGTACAATGTAAGTCATTAAAAGCTGCTAGTAAACCCTAGAGGTTTATTGCTCTACCGCAATATAAACAATAGCTTTTGAAATGACCTTTGCAATGGCCCTTGCTCGCAAACTAAAAAACACTGCAATAATTTACAATAATATTTTCATAAAAAAAAATACCAAATCCAGTGAACTCATTAGAAAATGTAATAAATGACCAAATTTGAAAGCGAAAATTTTTGTTGATGGAAAAAGCGTGTGAGCAGCTACTGTTATGAACTCAAAAAGACTGTCTATTATTTTACTAAGGGTGCATTCGGTGGGCTTAATCATACAAAATATTTGAAGTTCAACCAATAAGAAATTTAATATACTTCAAGTTCAATGAATTACTTAATTCGGCTTAAGATAATTTTTATTTTAATTTTTAATTTTTTGTTAAGTAAGAAATAATATTAGAAACCAAAATAAAAACGAACTTTAAGTGAATTAATTAATTCAACTTGTTTTAATATAAAACAGTTAAACTAATCGTAATAAGTTACATGTTTAGGAATTTAACATACTGTTATTTTTTTTTCTTTTAAATTTTAGAGTTGATTTTGTTTGCAAAATATATGGTCATAAATTTTTTTCCCTTTCGTGGGTACATTCGAAATTTTTGAGAGCTTGTTTATCAATTATGCGCTTATGCGCTTTTAAAAACTTACACAGCTATCGAAGATACAATATTGTGTTATTCCGACGAGATTTTACAACATCCACAGACCTTTTCCAATCAAAATACTCTACGGCTTCTAATTTTAGAACTCTCGATCTCCTGTTTTACCATCCAGCCACTTTTTAACCAAGAAAATGCTTTATACTGTTGCTATATTGTTACTTTTTAATAACTAAGGCTCCATATAGGTATATTTTACTATACAAGCACCTTATTTATCTCATCATTAGTATACCATCTAGCACAATAAATACTTTGCTTTAAGGAAATTTCAAAAGGTTTAAACTGCATACTTCTATTAATCCACATTAATATGTTAACAGTGGCTACTTAAATTTTATTTTATTTGTACTCAAGATGTTGTGATTTGAATTTAAACTCATGACAATTTAAATTACTTTTTAAAATAAAAAAGTTAGATTTTAATCAAAATGTTCTTCTTCATTTGGAAGAATTGTACTCAAGATGTTTATTTGTACTCAAGATGTTGTTGTGATTTGAATTTATACTCATGACAATTTAAATTACTTTTTAAAATAAAAAAGTTAGATTTTAATCAAAATGTTCTTCTTCATTTGGAAGATCATTAATATTTAAAAGTAATTTTGGTCAAATGCATTGCAGTCTGTGGGTAACGAATAACATGAACTGTAATGTCCCCCAAAGTTTTAGTTGTAGCTGGCTTATTAACATAAGTCCCCTTAAGAAATAATTAAAAAAACAATATATCGCCCCGACCAATATTATTTGCTGTTATCATACCTTTCGGTGAAGACCGTCGTTAAAGGCGAGCGCTTTCGATGTGAGGACATCTTTTTTAAGCCGCGTTTTGATTAGTACTAATCAACAGTATTATATTTTCTGGCGGAATAAATCCAATTAACTTAATATCAATATTATTTACATTAAAAAAAAACCTTAACCAGCAGTAACGATTTTCACTGACAGCAAGATTTAGTTTAATTTTTCAAGAAATAATGCCAACAGCCTGTAAATTTCATTAAACAGTACATTTTTCCAGCTGTAGTGGAGTTTGTAGGAATTCTTGTGGATTGGTTTCACTCCATATTAGGGATGGACACGGTAAAAAAAACATCGATGTTTTTTTCAATGCGATGTTGCATCGATATTTCATAAAATACTTCGATTGTTTTTTTTTTAATTATTTATTATTGAAGTTTTGATGTTATTTAATTTATTATTATTATATTTTTGAAAAATCTTAAGTTCATTTTATATCCCCCAATACTTTTTTTTCAGTACTGTGTAGAAACAAAAGTTTACCAAGTCTTTCACCTCTCCATCTTTTTCTGTGTTGAGTCATCACCTGTGCCGCTTGTTAAAATAGTCTTTCAGATGGAACCGATATTCCCACCATTCTAAGATATTTAAAGGCCATCTTGTAAGGCATAGGAATCTGCGATTTATAATCTTTCAAAATATCCAACGGATTTTCATTCAGTTTTGCAACAGGAGTCCTCAAAAAAACTTAAAGTTCATAAGACAATATATCTTCACTCATATTTCTTTTTCACCTTCTATGAACACGTTTATATATGAATCTACACGTTCTGTATACAATTTGTCATTTCGATACATCGAAAGAAAATATCGATGGTTTTCCATTATTTAGGAGCAAAAAAAAAAAAAAAACAAAAAAAAAACATCGGATTATATCGATGTTTCGACACAATACATCGTTTTTAAACCATCAATGTTTTTTGTCCATCCCTACTCCGTATGCCTTAATTTGTTTTATTTACAAAATATTATGCCAAAAACAATTGTCTCATCGTTATAAAAGTCGATACATTGAATTGATGACTCAATTTAAAAACCAATCTGAATAGGAATTGTGAGAGTATCTTGATTATATATAACAAAATATTGTCGTGTGATAGGTAACTCATTCGTAAGTTCTTCTAGCTTAAAAACACCCTTTTCTTTGCTTTTTATTAAAAACATTTTTAAGGAATCAACTCTAAAAATATTTTACTTAAGGTTCTTAAAAATATTTCATATAATTTATCAATAGTGTTAACCGGCTTTCCCTAAATGAAAATTAATCTTTTGCAAACAGTATTAAATCTCATAATTAATTTTCTAACAAAGTTTTTTCTTAAGAGAAATTTCTTTTCTCGATTTTCTAGCTCTTTAAATTGCTGCATAGACTGCTTGGCTTACAAATACTCATGTAATAAATATTTATTTACTATCCCATTTGTAAATTCACATAAAGCACACATTTTAGCACTTAAATTTTGAACACAAACAATTGCATATCACACACTTACTCTTTCGCGATGATTATTTGGTAGCAGTTCTTAAAGTGTGCAGTGTTCAGGCTTTTACATTTTAGAAGCGACTTGAATCAATAAACTGTAAAATAAACAGCTAATAAATGTAAACAATTAAAGAGAGATTAAAGAGGGACTAAAGAAAAAATAAAAAATTTTATTAAAAAATTAAATAAGTGATAAGCATTTCGCTTTCTTCAAATACGCTATAAACATTGGCAGTATAAGAATTTTGCATTTTTATTGGTTTTTAAAACTTAAACATCAATTAAAGGACACTCCAATGAAAGTAGAGATCTGAGTCGGCAACGTTTCTAATTCAATGCTAAGCCGCCATGGTGTTAAAAAAACCGGCAAACGATTTAATTTAGTGAAACCAGCATTATTTGACTTCTTTTTCCTAATTTGGTGGCTTTACATTTTCGATGTTTAACAAAATAGTTAGAAGCCGCCACCTAAAAGAGGTTTTAGATATGAATGTTAATGGCATAATTCTTTACGATCAGCTATTGAAGCTGAGTGCAATATTTTAACTTGATGTAACTAAAACATATTATGATTCAAAATGTTGCAGTTAAGATGCATTGAGAATAAATTTCTTGAGTTGTTCTAATAAATGATTAAAGATGATTTTTAGTTGTAACAATTTATTTGTATTCGAATCTGTTTTAAGAACGTTAATGTTCATAAGTGACTGGTTAACCAACAGGTGGAGAGATTTACCATAATATGATAATAAATACCTAAACTAAGTTTATTTAAACATTCTTATAAGAGCCACCCATCTCCCTTAAAACCCAAATAGAAATAGAATATTGAAAGGGAACTACTCCCTATACTAATGACTTAACGAAATGTTTTTATAATTGACTTTAGTTGCTTCTATAAATATTTAATTCGACATAATGTCTTGAATTTATTATTTTGATTGAGAATTTTTATCCCAAATTATATTAAAAGGTACAAAATACTAAAACTATTTTGAGTTTTGTAACTCATGACTTATTATTATTATTTAAAATTGAATATTGTTTTTATAACCGTTACATTTTCGAATTCTTATAGTTTAACTGATATTGTAATTTTAAAAATTGTCTCATCTAAATATACTTCTATTGTCGAAAATCCGAATTGGAAGTGCTGGTTGGATTTCAAACCACAGGAATTTCCAAGTGAAGAATTCGATAATGAAACTTTTGTATTCAAATACAAAAGAGATTTATGTAGACTTGTCACACAACTAGGGTGTTGGTAAAAGTCAAAAGCTTCTTTCTTTATACCTTTGATAAATAGAACGAACATATCGATTATAATGAATGTTCTTTTAGGATACTAAATTGCGTATAGAGTCTGTGTACAACATAACATCACAATGGGTATCTTTTACTTATTATTTTAAAAAGATAGCATGCAAAGATCCGTTTAGTTTAAATTTTATTTAACTTAGACCAAAATTAAGCTCAGTCATAAGTTATCTGTATTTGAAATAAATAGTTTAGGGACTTTAAATCTAATTAAATATTTAAATGCTGTTTAAAATCATCATCAATTTAAATTGATTTAGGAATCCCTATGTTTATTGTCAACGCTAAGAGTGCTAATACAAAAACACAACAAAACAAATAGCGAATCTAGGAAAAAATTGTCACGTATTTTGGTAAAAATATTTATTTTCTATTTATTTATTTTTTATCATTTTTGTCATAAGCAATAAAACTTCCACAGTGTAAATAAAGTAAATTCCAATAAATGCATAACAGCACCAGAGGAATTTATTCTCTCATTCATTTACTTCATTTAAAGACATTTTTGTCATCGTTGTTTTGCTGCTGTACAAAAGGGACACAAAAAGGGAAACTTGTTTTTTTTGCAGAAATAAACTAGAAGCTGAGGCAAAGAGTATAAAAGAAAAATTTCTGCTTTAAATTCTGATCTGTTTCGTCAAATGACAAGTGACGGAAAAGAAATTATTTCTTTCATTGTTTTAGTGTAAGAGTTAGTGTTTGTGTATTTGTTAAATATTTATTTTAATTAATTTCATCCATTTGGCTTGACAATAAAAGCTTTAATATGTTTTTTTTTTTGTTATTATTGTTGATGTTATAGATTCAATTGTCTGCATATTTCCTTCAAATTACGACATTCCGTCGTACAATGTATTTAATGCCGCAGCAACATAAAAAGGAAATGCGGGTTTATGGTATCTGTTTTGTTTCTGTTTTAAGTACAGGAAAAATTCATACAAACATTTCCTATTGCAGCATCTGTAACAATAAAACATGCAGATACATATGCGTGCTATTGGGTAACTTTTATTATCAATTTTTTATTAACACTTTTTATATCAATATACTGTTTGTGTAATTCCATCTCTGGGTTTTTATAGCAGAGGTATTGAATTTTATAGAAGAAAAACTTTAAATAAAAATTTCTAAAACTATTGGCATGTGTTTTACCTCATGTTTTTAATTTAATATTTTTTACTCCTTTATAAATGGTTGTTCGGAAAGGTTGTGACCAAACCAAATTTATTGCATAAGAAAACAGTCTCGAACTAGCTTAAGCTAATAAAAACTGTAGCAGTCTTGTAAGGCAAAAATAGATATTGTTTAATTTACAAACGATATATAAAACTTAAACATACCGTTTTTCATTTCTAAGGTAGTGCAACCTTTGCTTTAAAATGCCTGAATATTAGTTGCATAATCTTCTGATTTTTATTTTTGTCGTAAGTAAAAGTTTAACGGAAGTCATAAAATAATAAAAATTCATATATACGAAAGTGTTACCTGTTAAAAATTTATTATTTCTAACAAATACTACAACAAAAATTTTTTTATTTCCTACATAAGCTGTTAATGTTTGAACACATAATTAAAATTATGAACCATTCCACTCTGTTGCATTTTGCTCTTAAGAGCCCATGGAAACGACTAGACGACACTCATGCTGCTTTTAGCCACCAATGAAATCAGTTATAAGTAAAAAACTTTTTTAATAAAACATTTACAAATATTTCCAGCCAACAAAAGGTCCGAAAGAATGAATGTCTAGAGTAAGACAAACGCATAAATGTGGAATGAGTGGACACTAGCATTCTTTTGTTAGAGGAGAAAAAAGAAGCAAAAAAAAAATTAATACTTTTATAATAGAAAAAATATATTTATAAAAGAAAAAAATTCATATTAAAATATGAATTTAATGAAGCAAAATAATGAAACCAAAATGAAAAAATTCAAAAAGGTTGTAGTGGCGAAAGATTATAAAATAAAAATGCTAAAAGTTGTGCGTAAGTTTTAATTAGTAATGAAAATTGTTTTAATGCGTTAAATTCAATTTTCAGAACGACCGATATACAGTGTGAGATTTATACAATAAAAAAATGTTTTTGAAATAAAACTTCATAAGAGGTGCAGTTGGGTTAAAGTTTAAGACTCTTATTTAGCGTACTTGGACTGAGATGCCTGGTGGTACTCCAGGTTAAACTGAAATATCTCTCGAGATGTGTTTTTAAAACAGCATTAATAGCTCAGGCCATATCCGTTTTATGATGTTTTAATTAAATGAGAATCAGTAAACAATTTTAAATAAAAAATTATTTTCCTGTGTCGTATACTGAAACCAAACTATGTGAGCTTCGGGTAACGAAAAAATACGGCATTTTTTTACACGAAAGAGGGAATGTATGACAGATATATTCTTTGTGTATCTAGTTTTTTTTTTTTTTTTTTTTTGCAAACTTCCTTGCAATTTTTACAGCTACAATCTGCACGTAGTGCACAGAGAATGCTTTATCGATAATTTTTTAATTTTTAATAAGTGTTAAATAAAAAAAAAATAATAATTATCTTAACAATCGTATGCTAACAAATGAGCCGCTTATTTTAAAAGTGGCATAAGTCACTTTAAAAAAAAAAAATTAACGTTCAGAGCTGCTACGATTTCATGTTGAGCGGATTGTCTATTGGTCAAAAAATATGCACCATGAAATAAGAAGTGCAAGAAAGTTTCATCGAGATTTAGCCTCAATACTTTAAAAACTTTTAAAACACCAAAAGTGAATTATTCAAATTTTGAAATAAGCGGATCATATGGGTTAGAATAATATTTTCTTTAACGAAAGATAAGATATTCGCAAAAAGCCGTAAGAGAAATGTTTTATTATTTTATTTATAGTCAGTATATTCTGGCAAAACATCATGAATAGAATCACACTGGAATACGACCAAATTACTCACATTTAGTTTGAGAGTTAGTCATCAGTCAACAAAGCAGACTGCTTTACATCCTTGTGTTTACAAACACTGAATTCAAGTTCTTTAAAACGAAGACAGATCTGGCGATATTTACGTTGGGGACCTTTGTTTTTCAAAAAACAAAAACTTTATTACCCCGTTGCTAAACATAGTTAAAAGTAAATAAAAATACCATAATTAGTAGAAGATATTTATTAATTATTTTTCAACAAAAAAAAATAAAAAAAATAAAATAAATAAATAAAATAAAATAACTAACGATTTGTTTTATATTTTATTATTATTTTTGTGAAATAACCATTTCATTTTTATTTTTCAAGTATCACATACATACATACTTGCGATTGATATTAACGATATAAGTGCGGAGAATACAAGAAAATAATGGTACTTTATATACACAATAATTGTGTTTAATGATCACATAAATATCACTGTGTGAAAGCTATTTGTGATTTTCATCTTCTTCATCTCATTTCTATATGTCTCTTTAACATGTTTAACAGTAGTGCAAGTCGTAGAAGGTTTGCCAGTTGTTAATATTTATTATGGCCACATTAAGGAAATGAGATACTTTTCAACTTTTACTTCACTCAAATATTTTTTTTTATTTTTAATTTAAAAACTTTTTTGATTTGTGTCAAACAAAATTCATTTTTTGCAATTTAAGACAAAAAAGCATTTGTTCATTTTTTCATTTCATTTAATTTATTACATCTCTTGATGTATTGTGTGTGCAGAGTGCTTTCATAGTCATCAACTTTAACGAGCAGTCATTAGGAAAGAAGCTGTTGTAAATGGCTAAGAGAATTATAATACTGTTTCAAAAACGAAATAAAACAAAATAGTTTGTTCGCCATTCATTTTGTACCATTTACTTATATTCAAGGTGGATCTTAAGGATTTTTTAGACAAAAATTCATTTTGTTTATTTGACTTATGTTGAGAGTGGTAGGATAATTTTTAAGAACAAAGTAATAAAGTAATAGTTTTAAATTCTCTTCTTTAAAAACTGTAAAAGCTCAAGAGCAGTTAATACTGTAGTCACGCAAATGAATAAAGGAAATGAAAGGGAAATCATTTACTGCGTTTGTTGTGTAAAATAAAATGTTTTAAGTCGGATGTCTGCTTATGACAACACTTCAACTTTTATACTTTACAACTGTGCTTATAGTAAATATCACAAAGCATTTATATAAAAAACTAAAGCTAGTGCGATTATACAAAAATACGTACATTTATGGGCATTAAAGACTTAAAATAATGATTGAATCCTAGCTTTGTTTACAAGTCAACTAAGAACATTTGGCTATATCCCAACTTATGTATTCGCCTAAGATTTTTAAATATAAGAATATATATATTTTCATATGCTTATATTCAATTCTTAAAATTCGTTTTGCCAACTATATGAAGTCCTGTTTATTTCACCTTTGTTAAATATTTGTTTGAATTAATTGCATTTCGATAACTTATCCATCATGGCTTCTCAACAAAAGGTATTTGTAGTAATACTCAAGCCTTTGTTGGGACTTAAACTTATACAT
Source organism: Cistogaster globosa (assembly GCA_937654795.1). Lineage (NCBI taxonomy): Eukaryota > Metazoa > Arthropoda > Insecta > Diptera > Tachinidae > Cistogaster > Cistogaster globosa. Next base: position 44,805,361 of record OW569403.1, on the reverse strand, counting down.
ACGATTTTGTAGAGAACAGACTCTAAAGCATTACTATCTAAACTTACAGTAGAAAGAAAGAATCCGCATCTCAAAAAAAAAAAAAAAAAAAAAAAAAACGGCTTCAAAACAGATCAGATCGTATCATTTGTATTTTAGCGATTAAAACAATGGCCACATACATTAAATTACATTAGGTATTGGAACACCCTTATATTCCACCTCCAAACTTTATACTTGTTATATCGAAATCAGCACTACAGCTCTTCGTTAACTTCAACCGTCTGTCTACAACCTAAATTCTAAATTGTGTACTTGCTGTTGTAGTGGACTTAGCAATCCGGTTCTGTGTAATTTCAAACGTTTTTCTACAACGTTTCAACAGTTTGGCCATATACATTTAATTACATCAACTATTTTAAAACCCTTTTATTTATAATTTAAAATGTTTATACTTCTTCTCATACCAAACAAAGCAGTAGATATTCTGTCTAATTTTCAAGTGTTTATATATAACGGTTTAAGAGATGCAACCATTTGGTCAAAATATATTAATTTTGGGAACACCCTTTAATTTCTACATTCAAATATATTCTTGTTATTACACTGCGTTTCACTTGAATAGCCCACTAGCTTATTTTTATAGTTTTTTACTTTTCCATCAATATTCTTAACTTTGTTGGAGTTGTTGTTGTTGTTTTATTTTCGTCATTCTCTATTGTCTTCGAGAGACAAATTTCGTTTACTGGAAAAATACCGTTATTTGCTTTTGCTATTTTGATTTAAATTTGATCAGAAATGAAGGTCATTTTTTGTTTCACTTGAATAGCGCGTTGCAGTTTCAATTTGATGTACAAGTGAACAGATCGACTTAAAAGTAACAAAATATTTTTTTAAGCTTTTACAAAGAAACTTATTTTATTTACCACAGCAATGGGTCGCGGTAAATCTTTAACCAACGCCGAACAAATAAAAATTAAAACTTATAGAGATTGTGGGCTTTCTGTGACCGAAATATCCAAAAAAAATAGCAAGAAGTAGAAAAGTGATATCTAATTTCATTAAGCAAGGTGCAAACTATGGGAAGAACATGAAAGGTCGTGTATGTGGTGTGCTCTCTGACGCAGATAAGAGAGCAATTTTAAGAGAAGCTTCAAATTCGCACGATTCTGTCGACAAAATTAGAGCGAAAACAGGTGTCCAAGCGAGCAAAACTACGGTGTGGCGTGTTATTTCAAGAGCAGAACACATCAAACGACTGAAATTAAAGAAAAAGCCACCACTAAACTCTGCAAGGAAAGAGATGCGGTTAAAATTTTGTCGAGACAATATGACATGGAGCAACGAGTGGAAGCGTGTTGTATTTTCTGACCTGGGGGGCCCTGACGGGTACAACTATTACTTCCACCATTTGAGGAAGGAGACTCACCAGTTAGACCGATTGCACAGCCGAGTGGGAGGAGTTATGGTGTGGGGTGCAATTACCTACTATGGCACTTGTGAGCTCCAGTTTCTAAATTCTAAAATGAACGCCAAAGCATATAAGGATGTTCTAGAAAAGGCCTTTCCTTCAATAGGAAATCTTTTTGGTCCATTGCCGTGGAGTTTCCAACAAGACAACGCCCCAATACATAATGCCCGTGTGGTCAAATCGTGGTTAGAGTCCAAAAATATCAACCTTTTGAATTGGCCACCATACTCTCCGGACTTAAATATAATAGAAAATGTTTAGGGATGGTTGGCCAGAAAAGTTTACGAGTCTGGAAAACAATTTTCAACAAAAGCCGAACTTATTGAGGCCATTCAGCAAGCCTGGGCTTCCATTTCCATCGACTATGTGAAAAGTTTATACGAGTCAATGCCTAATAGGATATACGAGGTGATTCTGAACAAGGGAGGCTCAACCCACTACTAGAAACCTGTATTTAATTTAAGTTTTTATAGGAAAAAATAAAAAAAATTTAACCCTGAAAAAAATCATTTCATTTAAATTTATTATAAAATGTGCTATTCAAGTGAAACAGAATTTGTGTTTAATTTTTTGAGTATTTTTCTTTTTTATGTTCTATTTTAAAAATCGTTTAATAAATCGAAATATTTTTTATTTCATAACAAATGCTATAAATATACCTATAAATAAAAACTAAAAACAATCCGCTATTTTTATTCACTACAAAGATATAGAGGGAAGAATTTCAATTTTTAGAGTGTGCTATTCAAGTGAAACGCAGTGTATAGCAGACTTAACAATAGAGGTCGCAGCTGTTTTTCTATAACGGTTCAAAAGTTTGGTCACACATATTTAATTTTAATTAATTTAATTATAGCAGAGTTAGCAATACAGATTTTTTGTAAATTTTAACTATCTGTCTACAACTGTTCTAAAGTATAACCATATAAATAAAATTAAATAAACTATTGGAGCACTCTTAAATTTATAATTTTGAAAATTTATATTTATTATAACGGTCATAGTAATCGTCATTTTGTCCAGTTTCCATAGCGTTTCAAAAGATGAGCCCATTAAGGTTAATTTACGTCGTCCATTGGGAAACCTTTTAATTTGTAGACTTACTTATATTTTTCTTTTACTTTTGCTATTGGAAGTTATAATAATGGTCAGTTTAATAAATTTTAGATTGGGGTATATAACATACTTAAAAATCATATGTGTTGTATGAGTGGGTACACCCTTTAGTTATTAAAACTATGAACTGTTTTTTAAAACTGGATCAATATTCAAACATAACATTTCAAAAAGAAGAAAAAATTTTCAAAATCGGTTCCGAATGAATGATACATTAAAAAAGCAACAATCAAGCAAATTGTTAACCTCTACCTTTTGTTTAAGGTTGGGTAAAGAACAACTAAAATATTTATTTAGTTGGGCTCATTCAAAACATAAACAGTTTTTTTAAGCCCGATAGAAAAAATTAATTTAAACACAAAGTTTTTTTTTATTCAGACGACCAATACTTGAAAATAATTTTTGTCATATAATTAGATCGGCCATTTTTTTAAGCATAGGTGGCAGCTTCTAACAAATAACGTCGTTGGCGTAGCAGCATAAGCCAGTGACTTTACGGGGCCCCACAAAACACAGTCAAGAAACTTCAGATCGCTATTATCTTAGGTCCAATTTCTCTGAATCTACTTTTTTTCAGATTTTGTTTGTATAACTAAATTGTTACGGTTGTAATATTGCACATAGCATTATTTTGCTTAAACTAAATCTCGTCCGGATTAGTGTCATCCTTATTTTCAATGAAAATATCAGTTTTCGTAGTGCAATAACGGCCATAACATGAGCTTCGGCCTAATATTTTTAAGAAATGAGATGCCACCAGGTCGTAAACCGCACTAAAGAATGGTTTTTTCTGAATAGAATATAGTAAGTAGGGACTATCGCAGTATGGTTTTTGAATTAAATATGGATAATTTGCATCGTTTATGTTGCATCAATCGATATATAAATGGTGATTTTGCAGTAAATACTGGTCATGAAGACTAAGAAGTCAGCACATTTGTATAGTTTTCTTTTGGACAGTTTATCTTTTTGAAAATTCTACTGGGCTTAAAATTCATCGGCTATAATTATTTAAGATAGAGGGTTCAAAGCATAGGAAAGTAAAGATAATATATTTGCAAATCAGTGTTATGAATAAAAGAAAATTTAATTCAATATTTTAATTAATCTGCCTGGTTTTTCATTTTCTTCTCCTTCCATATTTGTTGTTTAAGTATGTGATGGATTTTCAATGGATATTTTAAGATTTAAAGGAATTCAAAATAAATTCTATTTCGTTTTTAATACATCGAATTTAACTACCAGCTTAAACGTATTTAGTAAGACCTTCATCAAATAACACTAACAAAAATGTATTTGATTTTAAAAAATACTTATAATCTTACTGTCACATACATTTTTATATTTTAAACTGAGAAAAAAGGCGGAGCTCTTAAAATATCTTCTATAGAGTGCGGTCTTTAAAAGAAAGCTGCCTTCGTTTATTGCTTTGACAGTAGTGTGTTCAGTAGAACCTTTAATTCTTTTTTTATTTATGTTAAACGATTTTAATAAATCATCTCTCAAACTCGCATTTTTAATGTTTGCAGCATTGAAGTGTTGTTCTTTGTATTTTTCATTTTGCTTCCCTTAACAAAGTAGACAATTGAAGAGTAGAAATATTTATTTATTTATATTATTACAAGTGCCGGTGTTGTCGTTTGTTTTACACAGAAAAACAATCAGTACAATATTTGTAGTTTGCATTTAAATTCAGGTAGAAATCTTTTCAATATTTCATGTTTGCTTGATACGCTTTTGTAGTCGGCCATAAATTGTAGCAGAGGATGTAAAACACATTTCCAACTGTTAACAATTAATTTGTAGCGATTATAGTGTATTAAGTTTAATAAAATTTATAAAACTATGAAAAGTACACCGATAAATGCAATGAAAATAAAAATTAAAATTTAGTAAAAAAAATAATGATACGGGGTAGTTAATTAATAGGAAAGAAAAAATTTTCTGAATTTTTTTTTAGTGAAATTAAAAAACTCCAGCCTGGCGTATGAGTGATTTAAATAGTTTATATTTTTAATACGTTGATTAGTATATTTGGCGGAACAAATATGATTTTTGACATTATCTAATGTTTACACATATAAATCCAAGTTCAAACAGCACAATAATCGAGCTTTCTTTCACACATAAGATTGTACCTGTCTCTTACTCTTTTGTGGGATATGACTAATAAGTTCTATAGAAGCAGTGATCGGAAAGGTAAATACTTCAAAATTTAAGCAAAAGAAATAATAATGACGTATAAATAAGTCTTCTGTTCGTAACATTCATTTCGTAAAATATTTTGTCCGACCGGCCTCCTGTTATTGTCCTCTATCTCTGGAACCGTAACAGCTAGAATCTTGGAATTGTCACAGGATATGCATTATTATGGCAGCTTTGCAAGGAAATACTAGAAACTAAATTGTGTACCTGAAGTCATGTGATATTTATAAGCATATTGTTTTTTTAACTGTGACATTCAGATACGTAAAATTTGCACAGTTTAAGTAAAATTTGTTCACTATAGGAACAAATACAAAGAAATAAACCATGAATTAAAGGGATTCGCAAATGTGACATGATTTTTACTTATGTGGTCTTGTTTTTGCTCCGTTAAAAAAAACAAGAACAAAAATTAAAAAGTAAAGAATATCTTAAAAGTTACGTAATTTTAATGACCTTAATTTTTTTGAACGCAGTAGGCAATACAGGCATTAAGAATTTATACAGACTTTGTACAAACATGTTTACTGGAAAAATACAAGTTGATAATTTAAAAACTAACACCCTTTTTCGTAGCTGCCGAGATTTTGACGAGCACTGGCATCTATAAAAATAAATGTTAAAAAGGGTGTTTTTTTTAACCATAATCGGCAGGCGCTTTAAATATTTAACAACATAAATAACGGCATAAAGTAAAGGGTTAGTCAACACATGGCACAAAATATTTCGTTTAATACTAGTTCACGCTTGGCGGACTCATTATTTTTTTTTCGCAACTTTCCATTTCGCGAACATTTTTAATACGATTTTGTAGGTAGTATCTACACACAACTGGCACACAGGTATTTTTATGTGTAAAGGCAGTCTTATATATTGGTAATGAAACGGAATTTAATTTTTAAAATTTACAATTACTTTAAGATTTGACAGCAAAGCCAAAAAAAAAAAAAGAAATTAAGAAACCTTTAAACGCATCAGATTTTATTTTTACATGGGTATCATAAGAATTTTGTCTAGCTTTAGTGCTGATTGATCAAAAACAATTTTCAATTATGGTTGTATCAGTTGAAAAATTCCTTCTGTCTTAAAATATAAAAACCAAATCGGTCGTTCATTTGCTAAATAAGATAACTTCATTTTGAATAAAGGTGTTGTCGACCGACTATATAAAAACGGAGCTAAATTTATTTTCTTTCTTATATCAGGACGTTATCAGGAAGACGACAATTTTCTTATTAAATAAATAATTGAGTTAATAAAAAAATATTAAAATTGTAATCGGAAAAAAAAACTTTATAAGTGCACACTTTGGGCAATAGAACAACCACTCCGGAAATTGGAGTGCAATATTGCAAAATTTTTTGCATCTCTTGCAACTTTTAATTTTTTACATATTCTTAAAAATAATCTGCATTTTATTCGAATTCTGTTATATATAAGAATTCTGTTATCATATGCTATTCATAGTAACTACTGGGCCCATCTCAGTCTTAAAAAAGTACGGCCTAATGACGCTGCCAGTCTTATAAGCCACACTAAATGGTCACTCCTTTTGGATGCATCGACCTTGATTTAATCACTCGTAGATTGTTATTTCCCCAAGTGCAGCTATTCTGAAGGAAAAAAGTATGCCTCAGCGCTGAGGATATTTTCTTTGTTAAGTCACAATCCCTTCTTTCTGCTTAACCAATGCCGCTTGAAACGCTAGGCTTAGGCACCTCTGTCAAGTGAACTTTATGAGCGCGTTAATTCAAAATTCATATTAGGTCGTGAGTGCGACGAAAAATCAACGTTATTTTCCGCAGAACAAACTAGACGAGAATGCACAAGCTTTTTTAAATTTTCTACAGACCAATAACTGAAATTTGCTTATAATTCTCCCGAAATATTTGGTCGATTATTCTGAAATTAAATTACGAACTGTTCGAAAAGCATTTTACTTTAAACGAATACTTTCATTTAAGGCTTTAACAATCAAAAAGTGCTATCAAAAACTAAAAAAAAAACTAACGTAAGTTGGGAGTAAACTTAAAGTTAAGGTTTGATTTAAATTTAATATCGTTCTTTATGATAAAACTACCCTCTTATAACGAAAATTCCTCATCATAAGTCAAATGTGTCCTTAAATAAATTACTCTAAGTCATGAGAAATAATTCATAAAGTTTATTATGTTTTCAAAATAGATTGGAATTGTACTTTTCTTTGTAGAACATAGTTTTCCTTTGTTATAATAAATATTCAAAGGGATGAATGAATTGAGTAATAGATGGCAATAAGTCTACACGTTAATCTTTGGCTTCGAAAGATGTTAAAGAAATTTATTTTTTGTACCATTTTTTAAAAATATTATTTCTATTCATTAACTACAGAACTTTCTACGAATGTGTTTTTTTTTCATTATATAACAAACCTTACGCCAAAAATTAAGGTACCGCTTCCAATTAATCTTTGAATTTAATTATAATTTTATAAATTGAGAAAGCACCTAAAATATATAATAATCATTCATACAAGACTCATCTTCATATATTTCATTAGTAACATTTCATGCTTCGCTTCATTTAAGTTAAAAAATTATAATGTATTCTTCTCTGACTTTAGGAATATTAATTATTTCATATTTAACAAATATTTATCACAAATAAAGATTGTTTATTAACTTAAGTTTTTCTGTGCTCAAAATAATTACTTATATAAAACTTTGTAAAATTCTAAAGTCATAAATTTAAAAAGCTGTACGCATTAATTAACTTTTGCCTTTAATTTAAAACTTAAAAATTCTTGCTGGTTCAGCAAACTTGAAAAATGCATTAGTGAAACATTTATGTGGAAATTACTACACTTCCCTTCCCCAGTTTCCAAAGCCAACACAGTTTGGAATATTAGTCCTTATTATATTTTTGTACCATTTAGCTTTATTTTTCACTTATGACCCCAACTGAAAATTGATCAAAAGTCACAATACGCACACAAAATTACAAGAAGGAAAAATAACCAATGAAAGCAGCAACCATTAGAAAAATGGTTGACTTACAGCAAAATTCTAGTTCAACTTAGAAAAAAAAAAAGAAACAAAAAACAAAAATAGTAAAGACACAAACTGTTAACTGACTTATTAATGACTACTTAACCAAAACACGAATGAATGAACAAATGTCTCAATGAATGAATACTGAGAATTGTGGCACGTTGTGTTTTTGGCCAATTCGTTTGAAGGTGTTAGAAAGTTAAAAGTTACACAAAAAGCTGCTCTAGCGTAAATAAAAATGGCAGAATCATTGTCAGTTCAGGATGATATATAACTATTTATACGTGAAGAGACAAACGCTATAAATCATTTTGAATTCAAAAATTAGTTCTACGAGTTAAATATCTTTCTAAAGTCGTGTAATACAAGCAACAATGAACAAGAAATAATGAAATAGAAATGCACAGTGGTGTTTCAAGCATAAACAGCAACTTATTTATTAACATCGCAGAAAATAGTGGTAAGACAAAATGTCTAAGGTCGGAATTGACATGCTTTTTTAATAGATATAAAATGAATTTTTATTTTCAGAGTAAATCAAGTCATGGCCACTTTCGACGTTCAGATAACTTCTTTAACAGAGTTCTGGGATAAGGTTACATTCCCACATAGGTTTCCCTGCAGTCTTCGAAAAACCTAAATTGATAACATTGAATATTCGTATTTATTACGAACACAACCTCAGATAGATAGATGCGAAGAATGCATTAAGCTACCGTTTATTTTTTCTGTTTTCTTCAAATATTATTCAAGAAGTTTTAATAAATTTTGGAATTAAAATATTATTTAATTAATTTTATTAAATTTTTAATTATTCCAATTATTGAAAAATGAATGTGAAGTCTTCTAATAATAAATATTTGAGTCAAATATATATTCAGCTTAAAAAGCACAACAATTTTCTTATAAAATAAATAATTAAAAATTTAACTGAATTAAAATCCGAAGACAAATAAAACCTTTAAGACTTAAAACTTGAAAAAAATTATGAAACATTTGTTATGGACCGGTTGGCCGAGTGAGGTTTCCGACTAGCTTTTATGAAGTTTATTTCCCAGGTGGTTCCAACCCTCTCTCACCCGTCGCGTGTCCTAACACAAAACAAGTGTATAGAAAACAAACACAACCACTACATTCAACAATACCACACGGAACATTTGTTTATGGAGACAGATTTTAGCCTCCTATTTACCCTCCCAACCTAGCCATGGTAATATTCACAAAAAAACTTCCTTCCCATGACCCCAAAACCCACTTGACCACATCTCCACTTACCTTTCCATCATCACGTTTAGCTCACGAAATTACACACACATGTTTTCAATAACAAATTCTAAAATTATAACATTATTTATTTAAAATAAAAAGCTGTATAAAAAAAAAGGTTAAAATATTAATACTATGTTGGGATATAAATAAAAACCAAATAAAAGTAAGTAATAAAATGCTTAATATAAATGATACAAAAAAAATAAGTAATAATATAAATAACAATGTTTTTTTTTACAATTAACTCTCTTTTCTTAATTTTCTTCTCAGATTATTTTAGGCCAAAAAAATAATTAATATTCCCTTTTTTCCTACTTTAAGTCAGTACCACACATACACACATATATTTCTTTACAAAAAAAACATTCAGCTCAACACTGAAACACTTTTACAGGCTCAAGCTAATAGTTTCTTCCTCCTAAAATAAGGGCTAGCGACTAAATTACTCAGCCTAAAGGAGCTCCCTGAGGAATTCTGATATCTTGCTATCTGCACTTATTCAGACTTTTTAAATTAACCGCGATTCACTTAAGCTCTATAACACACTCTCAATTATTTCAGTCTGTATATCTGGTATCACAAATTTTAAACATACAAATATATATATATTTTTTTTTTGCACTGAATTAACGGCCTTTAAGGGACTAGTGTAGCTAAACAAAAAGGTTACAACACTTATATATACACTTAAAATTACACGGTTTTTTTTTATATACAATTTTTTTTTTAATTAAATCAAGTCAAGGCGTTTCGATTCTATGGCGAACTCGTTACTTAGGAAAAATATTTACTATACATCCACATTTAACTATGCAAGTATATTTTATTTGATATATTCCTGCCTGAGCTTTTATAGCCAATATCTTCTTCTTTCTTTTTACGGTTGAAAATTTTGAAAAATTATAAAAACTTTACCTGGCTATTTTCTTGCTATGGCCCAGCGAGAGTTGTTTTTTCGCCAATACGCCTACGTGCTAATAGCCAGCTGGAAGGAACACGGATAACACCACTTACAAATTTTTCTACACATCCTACACTACATTTCAACTTACGTTTTTTTTTTTTCTCTATATTCACTTCTTTTAAACTTTTTCTGCCACCAAAAAGAAGTGCCTTTTCCCTTCCTTCCGCTTCAAGGACACAATCTATTATGCCTTCTCCGTAAAAACTACTATATTCCTTTTTTCAGGATCTCAAGTATCACCACAAACACTTGTATTTTTTTTTTTTTTCAAACAAACTTTTTAAATTTGAATATTCACTTCACTATCTATGTATCTTCACTGCTTCACTGCCTTAACTCACTTTAATGCCAACAAATGTGTTTACTCCACCTTTTATACTTTTCCCATACAAAACTTTTTGGCGGTTTAGGCTATAAAAAATATAACACTTATATGCATATTCTCGCTAAACCGAAAATTTTTCCGCCTCTCGCCTTATAATTACATAATTTCATTCGTTAAGAATTTTAAAATTTTCCCGCCTCTCATAGCATATCATGTATGTACATTCATATATGTAAAAGCTTTTTCTGCTGCCTGCCATCCTAAATAAATTTTCCATATAGAACATTGCTTACTGCTATTATTCTGAATTTTATAAATCAAATTAGGATTTTAGGAATTTTCTTGCAATTTTGCGATTTTCTTTTCCCTTATTATTTCAATATATACTACCACCTTAGTCATCACTCACTTGTATACAAATTCCAAGTCTCTTGTTAATCTCCATACATTTTCTAATTTTTTGCTATGTATTTTACTTTAGACTTTGAATTTTAGCGGTTAAAATTTACGAATGAAATTCCGACCCTGTATTCTCCAATACTACAATATTGCCAACTTTGATTATAAATTTCACCTTTACCCAACACTGTTTTTTTTACGAACACTCCTACCACATTCGTCATTCTGGTTTTCAATAAAGCACATGTAAGTATGATTTAATGTTTTACTAATTAATTCTTATTTCTTTTCAGAGTCAGCTTATTGTTGGACAATTACATTTATTGGTAAAACAAAGTATCGCTCCAATTATATACTTTATACAAACATAACTAACTTCAATCCTCCTTTTTCTTTCCAGGGCAAATAACAACAAAACACTATACATACATAGAAATAAGCAAAAACACACAATACAAACATACCTACAAACAAACAATTATATATTTATACAAAGAAAGAAATACCGAGACTCGGGCAGGAGGTGGTGTCTCCATTGGCCGCAAGCCCCTCTCCATACTATTATCAATTTTTCAAGGGTTTGGAGGTGTTAGATCACATTAACCTCTTCTCCCGACATCATAATATTAAGGTTCCGCCACGCAACGATCTTCTCTTTATTGTCGGTGGAGTGTGCGTCCCGTACCCCGCAACACATTAACAAAATTAAAAATAAATAACTTGAGATGCTCTACTAAAAACGAATGATATTTTTCTCTTGGCAGAGCATTAGAAAAATGAAGACAAAAGATTTCTGTTGTCCAATGTACTTTTTTATTTAGCAGCAATAATTTAATTCTTTATTTTTCGTAAGTTCACGTACATACAAAATTCAATAAATAATTTAAAAAAAAAATTGAGAAATAAACATCTCTTTACGTCCCCTTCATTCCACAATATTTTTGATTTATGAATATAGTTTATTGTAACTGCACTATTTTTTTTTTTTTTTAATTTTACACTATCAGAAGACTATGCACCGAAGGTGGCATTATCAGCCTGTCCTCTGGCAGCTGCCTAGCTTCTTACTCTTCAGAAAATCTATAGTAGATATTAATATTGAACTACAAATAAGCTTTCCCATAGGTTTTATTAATATTTTGCATGTGCCTTACGCCAAATATTGACACAATGTCGGCTGCAGTGTTAACATTTCTTTGGCATCATCTTGGCCAGAAGACATTTGATAGTTCAATAACCTGTCGCTAAGGCTCATATTAAGCTTGAGGTACCTGGATAAAACTCAATTATCTGGGTTTTCTACCAGAGAAATGGCAGGCTTTTTGCGATGTATTTTTATCCATCCCTACTTGGTTCCTTCTTTTCCACTTTCTACGACACTTCTGTATTTATCCCAATTGGCTTCCCCTGGTCATGTTAGATTTTATTAAAATTATCAGTAAAGGAGTAAATAAAGATGTCTTAAAGCAGGTTTACCAATTAGGCCTTCCTGGCAGCAGAGTCAAGAACAAACAAAAAGGTTTCTACCGGCTTTCACCGCAAGAACTTCTAAACGGTAATTTATGACAGCGTAATCAGAAGTTTCTTTTTAAATTATTTTTATAATTTTTTCCCAGCCAGGGTTTGAACCGTGGATTTTTATAAATCAATTAAAATTTACTCTTTCGGCTTTGGTTCACTTTTAATTTATTTTTTACAAAAAAAAAAATTATTTTACAAAATATGCGAATGCTTTCCGTTTTCTTTCTTTATAAATTTCAAAATAAAAATGAACTTGAACTTAAGCCAAACTGAAATTAATTCATATCATTATTGAACTAAAATAGTTTAGCTAATAATTTTAAAATCTAAACTACTGCTTTAATTGTTTAAATACAACCACTGTGAAATTCTTTTACTTAAGTAAAAGTCATGACAAAAGTGGGCAAAAGGATCTATTCTAACTTGAAAAATTGTGTCAAATCTTAACTAATTTATAAAATTTTCATTTTCTTTCGCATTATTATTTTTGTTTTTATTTTGTCTATTTTTGTAAAGTCTATTACTGCTGACGTTGCCTTTGAAATAAAAAAAATGGCTGCTGTTTCCTATTTTCATTAGTGAACTGATACACACCGTTACTTCCGCAAAGCTGCAGTGTTAAAGTTATTTTTCTTATGCTGCTTGTACACCTATTGATGGCGATTATGATGGTAATGGGTATTGGGTCACAACATAATTAATGGGTGTCTTTTCAATGTCATTTATTTTTTATGTTGTTGCGGTATTGTAGAATTTTTGTATGAGATAACTAAGTTGAGAGCTTTTTTTTCAAGGCAACATCTGTTTTCCAATTTTATTTTTATGGTTATAAATTTATTTCTTTTTCTTTCTGCCCTTTTTATCATCTTACTTCCTTTCTGCTCTCAATGTAGTATTTCGTATTTTATATCAAAACACCTTTAAGCATTAAGTTTTATAACGCCATGAAGTTATTTAAATGAACTTAGTGAATGTCATTTTTAATAAAGTGGTAAAAACTTAAAATTTTATATATTTTTTTTTTCTTATTGGGCAGAGTTACTCTGTATTACGATTCCACCAAATTTATGATGAATTTCTAAGGCCGTTATTTAGTATTTGTAATCTAAGGCCTTGAGAATGAAATTAAAAAATTAATAAAAGAAAATATAAGTTGGCTTGAATAAACTCCCCTTAAATTTCATATATATTTGGTGTTCTCTCTAATTCGAAAAAAACTCTCTTTGTTTGATAAAGCTCCATATTCTTTGTATTGGCGTAGAATTTCCTCATGTTGTTTGTGTAATTTATACTAAGAAAATTAACTTACTTTTCAAAATCCAAAAATTAAATTTTACATGAATATGATTCTCGTCAATAAAAAGATGCAGCACAAATATTTTCAATTAAGATTAATGCCAAAAATTTTAATAAGATGTAATAGAATTTTAAATTATAACTTAAGCCATTTATTCATTTTAACTCTGACTTTTTGAACTGGAGGCAGCATTATAAAAGTCACCAACAATGCAATCATTTAAATTGAATACATTTAAACAAAGTAGTTTTTATTACGTTTTTCTATTTGCATTTATGTCAATAAAGTTTTAACAATTTTGTGTGTAAGTACATCGACATTGCAGTTCATCTATTTTTATGAGAAGGGATATAAAAACCCTAGAAAATAAAAGAAATGCATCCTTTTACAACAAACTTGAATGGGGATGTTATATAATGAAATGTGTTTTGCAGAATAATATGAGTTTAAGTATGTGTGTAAAAGTATGAGCGCATTTCTTTTATTATTGCTCTTATTTTTATTGCAACTTTTATTCAATGACAAATGTAAAAATGAAAATAAATCCTTTATTTTCCTGCGACTGACATAAACATTTATTTGTTTTAATGTCGAGAATATTTTTTAGCTCTGTGTGGCTTTTTTGTAACATACTGTTTTTAATAGATATAAATGACAACAACAAAAATGCAATGGAAATCATCAATTAAGTGATTATTACAACAATCTCAATTGTGACTAATCTAAAATAATGAAAAATATCGCACATATGTACATACGTACGAGTAATATTAAATAATCTAGCGATCATTTATTGAAAATTAATTCAGACAGCATGAAGAGCGCTCGCAAAGTAACAAAAGATTTATCTAAAACTGTGTAAAACATGTAACAAATGATTATTAAATCTCTCAGTAAAGGAATAAAGATGTCTAATAGCAGAGATTTATACTTTCACTTGTGAGTGTATCTATAGCCTTAAAGTTGACAGCTAAACCGATTAGGGATTTCTGGAATTAGAGCTATTTCCAAATACAAAGGTTTCTACCGGCTATCATGGCAAGAATTTGGAAAAAGAAATTTATAACAGAGTACTTAGTTGCGGCGAAGAATACTGATATAATATTCAGAATATGTTTCATTACATCTCGCAAGTGTTTCCTAAGTATTTCAGTTTTCACAAAAATCTTGTAAATAAATTATATTTTTTAATAAATTTAAAAAATAAAAATTTACGTGAACTCAAGCCGTGTGAAAAAAATAAACAATATTTAAGGTGAATATTCACTGTTTGATGTATAAAACGTTACAAAAAACAAAAAAAAACAAAAAAAAAAGATTTTTTATTATAAAAAATTTTAAAACTGCCTTACAAGCAACTAAGTAGTCGAGTACGAAATTAGCATCCTTCTAGTCAGCTGTTATGACCTAGCTTTATGCTAACTACCATAAAATATTGCCCATTGAGAATTAAATTATTCGTAACTTCATTTTGACTTCGTCTAGCCAAATTTATATTATTTAATAATGAATATTCCTCGTATTCTTAGTTACAAAATTTTTGGTTTAAATAAATTATTAATGCTTATGACGGATATAAGGATCAAGAAATAACTGCATTACATTCTGATGGTGTCTAGATTTTCTTGTTTTTTTTTAGAAAATTGCCGCAAAAATTTGTTAGTATTTTTTTCTAAAAAAAAAAATTAAATAAGAAACTAAAACAACAATGAATGTAAGTCAAATTAATTCATTCATTTGTAATTAAATCAAGCAGTTTAATTAGTTATTTTCAAAAATTAAGGAAGTTTAATATTTAAATTAAAATAAACTCAAAACTAAGAAGTGAACAAATCAAAAAAAAAAAAAAAAAATAACTCAGAGCAACATTTTTTTTAATACACTGCTGAAGGAAAGCTGTGATACGAAATTTTGTTTCTGGGATCATGAAATATTCTTTCGTTATTTGTAAACCATGTTTTATCAAATTTTAGTCACAGGGAGCATGAAAAAACAATTGTTAACATGTCATTATAATCAGCAAAATAATTAAAGAAATAAGGGAATTATTTCAATTGGCGTTAATTAAATGTAGTTTAAGCACAAAACTGTATTTGAGAACTGAGCCAAAGTAGAAAATACCCCCCTTCCTAAGTTTAAAGGAGAAGTAAAACGTCGTAAGAAACAACAATAGTTTTATTTGAATATAGCATTATTTTTAAAGAAAATGAAGCAATATTTTCGAAATTTTTAACTGAAATGCGGTCTAATCACTGCTTACGATATCGAGTGTACTATCATATCAAATAATATTTCGAAACGTATGGATTAAGCCAATCATCGCAGACGATATGCATGTCAAAGCAATTTTTAAGACAATGTAATAAATTTAAAATAAAATTATTATTCAAAACAATCGTAAAAGTAGAAAATTAGACTAATCTGTGCCAACTAATTTAGTTAAGAATAAATAAAAACTAAAAACTTGATTACTCGATATCGAATGTTATCATCCCAAATCACTTTGTTTTTATTATATATTATGATTCCATCCTACCAATATTAAAAACTACGAGGGACCTTACTCGATATCGAAACTAGATGCCTCACACAAAAAAAAAAATATAATAAAAATCGTTGTAATAATAAAAAAATCGAGATTTTACATTTTACAAGAAATCAAAATGCATAAAAAAATTCTAAAATATAAATTCAATTTTAAATCTATTAGAATCTTAAAATTAAAAAAATCAAGTTTAAATATTCCAAATTTCGTACTGCAAGCATTTTGTAGAAAAATGTTAAATGATGTCTTTCTCACATATTTTTCCCCCAAACATTTGCTTGTCTTGTTTGTGATGTCGGTTGCTCGTTGTCTTTGTTTGTTAACGACAGTGTATCAAAAAGCATTTTTTTTTTTTTACTAAAGTCTAAATGACACTTTTAAAACAACTATTGTTCTAGTCAAAGTCAACCAAACACTTACACGAGTATTGTGAATTTCAAACAACGAAAGTGTCATGTGTCAAATGCACGTTGTTATTCAGTTAAAAAGTTTCCTTAGAATGAACGTTTGAAAAATTGTTTTTGGTGTCTTTTAAACATTTCCATTTTACAGGCGGTTACTCTAAGGAAACTTTCTATCATAAAACATTAATAATAGTTAGAAGAACATAAAAAGAGAATTATTAATACAAAAAAACAAGTAACAGATTTTATATAAAAATTTTTAGTTTATTTACGGCTTGAGTGGGGGGGGGGGGTGTGTGCAGTTTTTATAAAACCTGTTTGAATTTGTGATTAAAAGTTAAAATTTATCTAAACACAGTCAAATTGGGAGTAGAGTTGAAGAAAAGTAGTCTTTTCGTAAAAAGAATAATTTAATTTTTTTATGTTAAAGAAATTTTTTTTAGTATTACAATTATGAATTTTTTTACTGAACAGGCTGTAAATATTAAAATAAAACACTTTTAATTTTATAAAAAACGAAATCTAAAGACATCAAAATCATTTTCTTTCATCAATATCATTATCTTTTAAAATGTTCATTATCTAAAATGTACAAACTTAATGTTCTTATTCGAAAAATATTCAAATTTTTCAGCGTTGCATTAAATTTATTTTTAAATTTTAAAACTTACAAAAACGAGTCAAAAATAATTACAGAAGCATTTTAATTGTTGCCCTATTTCAGAGGCTTTAAGCTTTAAAACATGTAAAATCGTTACAAATAGAAAGAAACCTTATTTACAAATTTTATTGAACAAAATAAACAAGGAAAATTAGAAACAAGCAGAAAGTAACACAGCATTTTGAAAATAACTATATCCATCATCAGCATTCAATCTACGATATAAGGGTACGAAAATAGCTCTAACAACCCACGCAAAGCTTTTATTCTTTTCCTTTTTTTTTGGCAACGATAGACAAAAAAAAAAATTGATAGTGAAAGAAAAAAAATTAAAAAGGCAACTACAAAACTTTTTGAATCAACATTTTTTTGTTTTGTTTTTTTGAAGCACCTCAAAGTACATTGAATGCACTCAATCCTCAAAACATTTCTAAGCGATGCACAGCGGAGTAGAATTAAAATATTTTAAAAATAACTCAACCATCTGTAAGGAAATAGGCAAATTTATTTAAAATAGAGAAGATTTAAAACTGATACCATCTACTTTCCAGGGATGGAGCAACGTGGTCTTACATTTGGTTACTTGGCACCTGCTAATTTTTCTAGTGTTTAGTATCGGTATAGACAAAAAGCACTCTGCTGAGATTTCGAGTTTTTTATAGGTGACTATGTTTAGTATTTTTTCAACTTTTGTCTGATTCTTAAAAATTATACATAAACTCCTAAAAGCCAGACAAAACCTACAAAATGTTGCTTAAGTCTGCATGTTTATGTTTTAAAATGAACGAGTTATAAGCATTTTAAAATTTAAATTTTTGGTTTTTCGATAACCCATGCGAGTTTTTTCTTAAGGAAAATATTATTTTTTATTTTTGTTTTATCTTACCATATGTGGAGTACTCATATTTAAGAACATGCAGTTTTACACGTAATAATAATTTTGAGGTGAGTCTTTTTTTGTTTCTAAAAGATTTTGATTCTGCCCCTCTGCGCGATGTAAAGGTTGATAGAAAATCGAACACAAATGTTTTTGTATAAGTTTTTTATTTACATGTATCGTCAAGATTTAATAAGAAAGTTCTTATTGTATATTTGTTACATGTTTTCAAAATAAATAGTCGATTTCCTTTGCCCAAGACCTCTTTATCTTCTCGGGAACTTAAAATCTTTATCCTTATGGTTTTAGTTCCAGGCAGCTAAATGACGTGATACATTCCGTATGCATACACGCAATATATAAGAAATACACTTAAGGCAACTTTAATCTAAGAGCAAAATATTATGGTTGTATTATTTTGTTGTAGGCTTATCATAGTATTGTTACATTAAAGTTTAAACTAAAATATCACAATATGGTTTAAAATATTATGAAATGTAATTGAAGTGAAAAAGTTTTCTGAAATAAAAAACTTCGTTATTTATTTGTTGAATCTTTCAAATATGTACATACCCAGCAAAAAATTAGACATTACCTTAAAGAGTAAAGGGTCATCCAAATGTGACGCCTAGATGTCAGCACTATATAATTTTTACACGTGACATCTTTTCAAATGACATAAGCCATTTTGTTTTATTAGAAGGTAGTACAGATTTAACCATGGACAGGTAATTCCGCTAGTTGGATTATTGAACAACGAACAACAGATCCATTGTTTTCAAGCAAAATTTTGTTTAGTGACGAAGCTCATTTCAGAATGGATGGATTCGTCAATAAGCAAAATTGGCGTATCTGGGGTGATGAAAATCCTCGTGTTATTCATGAAAAATCTCTACACCCACAAAAAGTTACTGTTTGGTGTGCATTTTGGGCAAATGGAATTATTGGGACATTTTTCTTCGAAGATTATGCTGGAAATGCTGTTACTGTGAATGCTGAGCGATACTAATCAATGTTGAGAGACTTTTTATGGACACAGTTGAATCATATTGATGTGTCTCACTTCTATTTCCAGCAAGACGGTGCTAAATGTTACACAACTCGAGAAAACATTACGCTTTTGTGATCAAAATTTCCTCAACTTGTAATTTCACGAAATGCAGATTTCAATTGGCCTCCAAGGTCATGTGATCTAACACTATTAGATATTTTTTGTGGGGTTTTTCGAAAAGTCGAGTGTATGCTAACAGGCCACAAACAATTAATCATCTAAAGAACAACATTCAAGTTGCAATTCGTGAAATAACACCAGCAACATGTCGGAAAGTCAGTGATAATTTCGATATTCGAATTGTTGTCTGCAGATGCAGTCATGGTGGACATTTGAATGATATTCTATTCCACTTATAATTGTAATGGATCATACTTTTAATAAAAAAAAACAGCTTGAAAAAATTGCAAATAATTTGTGTTTTATTTCAAAGAAACATGTAGGCGCGTTTTTTGGATGACCCTTTACTTGCCATATAATTTATAACTTTTGTGATTGACAAATATTGTTACTCGCTTATAAAACACATTACATTAGTTTGAAAATAAAGGAAGTAGTAATTGAATTAGTTCCATAAGTAAAAAAGATGCCTTAAAATACGTACTAATGTTTATTATTATTTCCTGTAATAATCAATGAAATCAATTCTTAGTAATTGATTGTAAAAGTCTCATGCCTTGTTAAACTCATTTGGTTGGTATTCTAGTTGGGAAGTCCTTCCATTCCACACTCGATTACCTTTTTTGAAATTTTTTGTATAAAGAAAAATGAAAGAAAAACTAAAAATAGTTTGTAATAAACATTTTTGAGATTTTATTGTCTTTTTGTTTTGTTGTCGTTCTCATTTAATCAATATCGCATTTGATCTAATATTCTATAGTTTTGAATACAAAATTTGGTTAGAATCTTCTGACGAGCTATATAGGCAGTAGCGAAAAGGCTTCGGATATGCTCTCCCCACAGTAATACATCTTATTTTTTATATTATTCAATTTTTTTTTTATTATTTGCAACAATAATTAATTATTTCAGTTTTTAGCATTTCTATATAAGCCGAAAGCTACAAAATAAATCAGTAAACTGATAGAAATAATAAAATGTTTTTAGAAGCAAAAAAATATGTTTCATTACAATCAGTCTTATTACGGTTGTCGTGTCGAAAATCGTACGTGTTTTTTTAAATGGTATTACGCACGTCTTTATCGTTAAATTTAATATTAAAAAAATAATTATATTACAAAAATCGGTATTATGTATGTATGTCGCAATCGAGTGTTAATTTCTTTAAATATTGTCATTAAACTTTATGCACACGACAAATGGTTTTTTTTTTTAAACTTTTAAAATGAACGGTAACACAAGAAAGTTTGATTATAAATTTTAACATTATGCTTATTGAAATTAATTTTTTGCAATATGTTCTCCATTTTAAGTATAAAAATAACAGTCGCTATACAGTTCAATCTGCTGGTCGAGCTTATGGAGGGACATTCACACTTAGCTAGAGGCTCCAAGTTTTAATGTGAATAAAAATGACACTTAAAAAAAAGTAAAAATTGAAAAAAAAAATTAACATTCAAACTTAAGTTACGAATCAGTTAAAAGAAATTTAAAAATTTAATAGAAAAAACTAAAGGAAGAAAATTTAATTAAATGTTTACAAAAGAGAGCCTAAGAAAACAATATCAATGGGAACATCTTCTAAAGCAAACGTCCGATGAAATCGAATTAAAAATATGAAAAATTGAATTAGAACAACTGAAAGCCAGTTTTTATTACTACATTTTACACTATGTAATTTAAAGTTTTTTCTTACTTTGATATATATTTTCATATTTTAAACATAAATTTGCAAATTCAATTAAGAACCAGCCATTTTCTTTTTTATTATTATTTTTAACTGTTAACTTATCACATAGAAAGATACGGCAAAAAATTAATAAAATTTTCTTTTTTGATCTATTACAAAATTTTTTATCGTCGAATATTTTACATAATACCAAAAAAACTAACTAACGACTACGACTTTTCTCGAAAGCCGTAATAAGGCCGAATATTTTTATTATATATTATTATTATTTTTTTTAATTTATAAAACTTTGTTTGACGTTGTAATTTTTTTTATTGAAACCGACTTTTCTGCTTTAATTGCGTGTATACATATAATGATTAAATGTTAACTAAAGATATTATTCATGACTGAAGTATTGTTGAAAATGCAACTATACATTGCTACAAAGAACATAATGTTGTTATTGCGACCATATTACAATCATGAATTTTTTTTTCTAAATTTAATATCTAACTTAACCATTAATATCTCTGATAATGTTAATGTAAAATGTAATTATATGTTGAGCACCTTGAGTTTAAACTTCTAAACACCAAAGTCTTAAATATGTAGACTTTGAAATAGCTTAAGCAATTCGGCAAGCTTAAAACTGAATGGACTCCCGGTATAAGCTAAGCCCCTCAAAAAACCCCATATTTACCCTAAAAAAGCTTTACTTTAAATTTTGATAACTTATAATAACGGGCCTAAATGTAGTATGACAACAAATTTTATTACGATGTCTTAAACTTAAAAATCTAAAAGTAATGGTGAACCTAGAAAGGCTTTTAGTATTATTATTATTCATAATTATTTTTTTTCTTTTGAGCATTCTTGTTATAATTTTAATACAACTAAAATGAGAAAAAATTTTTTTAGAAATTTTTAAAATTAAAAATAAAAATCTATAAAAAACTTCATAATCACTCCTTTTTACTTAATAAATAACTACTTTAACATCTGCAACTTAAAATAAGAAGTGTATTATTAATCCCATTACAATGATAATTACCTGTGTGGATATATACGTGCGTAGGTGCATGCGTTTTTGTGAAGACATAAACGGCCGCCTTATATCTATAATATAATTCTGGCCAAGGTTTGTTTATAAAAGTTTGCAAATAGAAACAAAAAATATTTCTTATTTTCTTTTAGTCGGCCATCTATACTTCATGCACACTTAATGCCTAAGTGCTCTTATGTTAACAGCAGAAAAAGGTCAGTTGTGAAGTGCCCTAGGTGGTTTATACGTCACTTACTACAATTTACCAATAACGAGAGTAGAAAAGTAAAACATTAAGAAAAAAAAGAGGGAAAAAATTCCTGGATATACACAACTTAAGCTTTCACAAAAGAAAAAAACAAAAAAGAAGAAATAGAAGAAAAAGAAAAGTCTGTGATGTTGTATCCCCAGGTGTATTGTAAAGTGTTAATATGAAGGCTTGAATACATTAAGAAATAAAACACAATGTGGCGCTCAGCTATAATAATTTTCTTCTCCTTGTTGGCAAAGAGATTAAACAGGTCGCATGTAAATTGATGTATATTAGCAATTTGTGCAAGAATAATCGATAAAATAAATACCGGTATATTAGTTAGTAAATGCAAGACTTTTAAATATTTAGTAGGTCTTTAAAATTAATTTGAATTTAAAGTGAATTAAATTTTTGGCTCTAACAAGGATCTCACGCCAATTTTTTCATTTATTTTTTTTTATCGCCCCATTTATTTGTTTTGTTTTGATAAAAGTTATTTCCCTAAACTAGATTTTCCAAATAATATAGAAAAATTAAAGGCAGGCGCTT
This sequence comes from Cistogaster globosa, assembly GCA_937654795.1. Classification (NCBI taxonomy): domain Eukaryota; kingdom Metazoa; phylum Arthropoda; class Insecta; order Diptera; family Tachinidae; genus Cistogaster; species Cistogaster globosa. Next base: position 44,782,612 of record OW569403.1, on the reverse strand, counting down.
CCACGGAGGACACGGGCCGATCTTGCTGATTTTCAATAGCAAAAATTTCGAAGCAATGTGTGCTCGATTGAGGTATTGAAATTTTCTTTTTTTTTGTTCATTTAGTGCCTTGGAAAATTTGATTTCAACACGAATAGGGAAGGATAGACAGACATCGCTTGACCAACTTCACTACGCATAAGAACACAGAATAAATATAATTGCTAGAGTTGTAAATTGATATTGTAGAAATTATAAACGGAATAACATACTTAGATATACGAGCATAGTGTGACAGAAACAAAAAATTTTTAATATAAATTATACAATAGCATCTCAGAGGAGTATTTAAGATTAGATTTAGAAGCTGGGTACCATCTACTTTCTAGAAATGGCGCAATTTGGTCCCAAAGTTAGCTTCCTCGCACTTGTAAGTTTTCTTATGATTCTTCTCATTTTTAAAAGTTATACACGGTCTTAAAGGCCCAGTCAGTACCTACAGAATGTGGCCTTAATCGACTCATAAGTATTATAAAATAAAAATTTTTAATTTTTTAATATCCTGGTCCAGTTTCTTCAAAATATATTTTTTTTAATTACTTATTCTAAATAGTGAGTAAAATTTATAATAACTTAGAAAAAAATTCGAAATTTTATAAATTTTCTGCCTAAAAACTTTATGATTTTCACTTTAAAGAGAGCTAAAGAGAGCAATTAATTTAATTTTTTTTAAAGAAAAAATCATTCTTAAGGAATTTATAAGAAAAAATTATTTTTGATTAACTTAAAATTTATAATCCTTGTAGAAAACGAAGGTCCCTCATTCGACTTGTTTTACATCGAAATTTTGACTTTAGCTTTTGTATTGTGAAATCCATAGCTGGAATTAGAAAAAAAAAAGACTGTTATAAAAAAGCTATATATACTGCGAATTGTTGCAGAAAGTATTTCATGAGCCCTAGTTTAATGTGGACTTTATGGGCCAAACAGTTAAAAGAATTCAATTTTTATATTTTTGGTTCTTATTCTGGGAATTGTGGGATCTCCTTTAACTTAATGTTTCAGATTATTTTACTATTTGATTTTAGTTATATGCGATGAATGCTGATGACGGTTATAGTGATTCAAAAAACGTTGCATTGAAGTCTGCAGGTGTCTAATTTTTTTCTGTAAAAGTTAATATAAAAATTTTTTAAAAACTCTTTCTTTCTTAATAATAGTAAATTATTTAAATTTAGCTTGAGCTTAATTTTAGTTTCTAAGTTTATTAACCAATTATTTGGCTAATTTTGTAAGAAAAAAAAAAAAAAAAATTCTACTTAGGTAAATAATTGGTGTAGAAATAATACAAAAAACTGGGTGATTTATGTCATCTTTAGCTGAACTTGTTAATATTATTCATTTTTTATTGTATTATTTAAGTTCGACTAACAATTAATTAAAAAATTATTAATATTGACAATACATATGAGAAATTTCAATTGACTGAAAGGTGTAGCGAAATAAAAATAAGTGAGAGTAAGTTTTTTTTTCGAAATAATTTATTAAACTTTACTTATACAAATAAGTTATAGCAGTATTATATTTAATATTGGTTGTCAAATAAAATTTTTATTGGAGAAAATTTTTACTTAAAACCAAATTTTTTGAAAATCTATAAAATTGTCAATTTCTTGCCAGCTCCGCCATTATTATACTGTAACTATGATTATTTAAAAGTTTATAAGAATGAAATTGTTGTATATACGGTCCTATGTTTTATTTCCATTTCTAGTTTAAGTAAATAATAAAGGGTTTTTTATTTTATTTGTTTTTACAAAAAGAAAAACTTTTATTACAACTTTTAACAGATATAAATGAGAAAAGAATAAAAAAAGCTTTTTGATACTTCGACTGAAAAATAACAAAACAAATAGTTGAGAATGTAGATAATAAGCAAGGACAACAATTTACCACAATTTAAAAAAGGATTTTATACAATTGATTTATAAGCAAGAGATTAAAAGATTATTTTCCACAAAATATTTACATCCTGCTTTTAATTAAAAAGCTATTTTTTAATTAACTAGTTTCTGGCTATTTTCTCTAATGACTTTCTGCCTTTCTGGTGGCTTTGAATGTATAAAATATAACAATAATAGTATAACTTGCGATTTTATAAAGACTTGCGATTTTATAAAGACTTTTACTTTTGACAGGCGAAACGCTTTTTTTCTATTTGGAGACGTACCATGTTTTCTACAGGCATAATGTTGGCAGCCTTTTTGAGAAATACCTTATTAAGTTTTTTAACCCTCAAACAACTGCCTATTTCGGCGAACTGGTTTATATTTGTAAACCCATATGTAATGTACGAATATGCATGGAAAGATCCAATAATATAATGTAAAAGTTGTGTATTATAGATAAGAGAAAACGCGTGTGTCGTTCTTAAATTTAAAACAAAAATAAATAATAAGAAAAATGTTAAAACCTGTATAGAGTTCCGTCAGTGTTGTATTATTGTTGTACGAGTGATTTTACCTGAGCTAGGCCTAGCAATGTTAAACAAAGCAGATTTGTTTTCGAAGATTTTGTGTATGCATTTTGTCATTTATATTTTTATCCACTCACTTGTACAGTAGAGAATATTGCCTTGCAACAGTTCGGTATAACCGGTATGGAAAGATCGATGTAAGCAAGTGTATATCGTGTCTGTATATCTTGTTTTTATATGTGAAAGTGCATTTTAATTTTTATTTAGATTGTCCGAAGCGGAATTAAAAAAACTTTTATAAGACACGCCTGGGGCATCACAAGCCGCACCGATTTATCGTGCACCGATGCGCCGGGATCGCTTCGAAGCAATTTTGTGGACTATTCGATTTGAAGGTGCTCCCATTCCGATTTGTAGATGCATGCTTGCATTACAATTGGCGAGCAGTTGCTTGCTTTTAGACGCCACTGTCTTTTTAACAGTCCACCCTAAATACGAGCGTAAGACGTTATTTAACTGTCAAAAATTCTCATGCCCATACAAAATGTATGAGACCAACCCAAATAGCGCGACGCTAACGTTGGACAATTGAAAAATCCAATATTGACTGCGCGTAAAAAGTGAAGTTGGCTGCAAAAGAAGTGTTGTTATTGTTTTTTTTTTTTTTTTTTTTTTTTTTGTGGTATATACAAAAGTATTTCCAACAGTAATGACATTACAGCTACTTTAAGGTCAATTTCGCGATCTTATCTCTCTTAATTATTTTAATTTTGTGGTTTTTAGCAAATAAGATAAGTAAACAATACTGTTCGTTTCACAACGTTGGCGCTCGTATTTAAGTTACTCATTACAGCGTAAAAACTAGACGCTAAATTACGTCGTGCCTAACGCCCGTATTTAGGGTGGACTGTAAGCAGTACATTTCACCGAAGCCTGCAAGATATGGCATCAAAGTTTGGTGGCCACCGGAGCTGCCACTCATTATCAGCTGAGAGGTGACATATATTATGATCGCCAGCCTGGTCAATCGATGGCCGCTAATATTGGCACTAGTGTAGTGCAAGAACTCTTCAAACCATAACATTACCATGGATAACTTTTTCGCAGGATTGAACATGAAATCAATTTTGATTTCTTTCTAATTTGATATTAAATAAAATATTAATCGTCTTGAAAAAACATATGTGTTCTTTCCATTTTATTTTTATATGTATTTCAAATTATACTGGTTTAAAAATGTAAACCAATCAGTTGTTCACCAGGTAGTTTTTAAAAACTGGTAAAATCAGGAACAAAAAAAAATTTTAAGCACTTTTATATTTTTGTGTCCAATTTAGAAGTAATTTTTTTTTTGTGTTCTCTTATGAAGTTTAAAGAAATTCGGACAACCCTAAGTAAAAGAAAATATATTCCAAAGTCCACATTTGTAAGCTGCCAGCTGGTGGAGGGTTAACTAAACTGTGCTGCCGTATTTTACTGTCTACTTTTCACCACAGGTGGAAAAAGGATAATTTCTACATTGTTCATTTCCGACCCTATAAATATATATCAGAGTACCGAAATGCTATCTCACTTCTCACACATACGAGAGCAGTGACACATTTTAGTTTATGTTGCTTCTTTTCATAAATTTGTAAGAGGATAGAAAATATTTTAGTTTTCTCATTCATGAGAAGCATTCTAAAAAGCGAAAAAATGACAAAATATTTTTTTTGACGCAAGTGCTCATTTATGAGAAATTTCATAAATCTCAACTTTGAATTCTCGTAAATGAAAACGTTTCAATGCTGAAAAAATATCCATTCATTTATGAAAAGCAATATTAATTAGAATGATAGTATTCATCCTTGTCATGTATGAATAATAGGAATATTTTTTGTTATTCACTTTTGATATATGAATGCTAAAAAACGAAAACATTCATGTGTGATCACTGGCAGAAAATTTTTGATGCTCGCTTATCAATGTAAAAAATATAAATAAAATCGTAGAAATCTCATTTATGAAAAATGTCAAAAATGTTTGAAATAAAAACTTCTGAACTCTGGTATATATATTTTGAGTCCTTATGAAAAGTGCAATCAATTGGGAAATTTTCGTCCCTGTTAGTGTTGAAACCAACTTTACCAGGGCTAGATGAGTTGGAAAAAAATTTGAATACTGCAATCAAAGAGAGAGTTGCTATTGAAAATCAGCAAGATCGGTCCATGTCCCTAGAGGCACTATGCTTAGCACCACGCCTGCCTCTAATTTTTCCATATCATTTGGAGCAATGAAGTAACTCCAATGCAAACAAAAATGTGGAGCGAAAGGGAATTGAAAAATAAGAAAAAATATGCATTAAAAAAATTGCCGCTCGCCCATATCTTTCGGGTTATGGGCCTCTAAGCTTTTCATAAAAAAGTTCGACTACAAAATAAGCAAGATTACCATATATAAGACCTAGCATAAATAAATATAGCATTATTACCTGTATAAAATAAAACATTTTTTTGTTTAATTTTCTTTGAAACTGCTTAAAAGGTTTTTTCAAATATATAATCAATGATTAAAAAAAAAATATCAAACCTTTTTCAGTCAGGTTTAGGAAAAGGATTTTTAATGTCTTCATTTGTTAAGGGTAGAATGCAGTTCGTCGAACTTGAAGGTCAAAGACCATCTTTACTAGAAATGTTTAGGGAAGTAGCGCCCGAGTCGAAATGAATGATCTGTAAGTAGTGCACGTATGCAGATGATATCCAATTACTGGTTGAAGGGTGTGGTTTAGAGTTGGTTTATCTTGTTTATTATAATAATAATGTGAAAAAATGCAGACTGGACCGAACAGAATTTTTTGTTGCTTGATTATTTGAAATCAAAGTGCAATTAATTTTCCATAGCTTACTCTCACCTTTGATACACTGTAAGCAGGACTCCAATATTACAATATTATATAGCGCCATAAAGTTTTAGAAATATAGCTTGTTTAAAGACATAATTTTTTATATAAAATCAACAATGTAGAACCGAGAGTGCTTTAATTAATTACCTAATAATTACCAATTGCTTGACAAATAATTATTAAAAATAATTATTAAAAAGGTCAAATAAAAAATATATTAAAATTGCTTATATAAAGTTTAAATATAATTTGTTGGCATAAAAAAGAATTCATTTGGCCTTGTAGGCTTTTAGTTTTTGTAATAAATGCTTTTTACCTTAAAATTAATTTTAATTGATTCATAATCCGTTACCGAAAAACTATATCAATATCAATGCAGTGTATCCACAAGGACAAATTTTAAGATAAATATTTCTCATTTTGTATACAAAATATGTAAAATTCACTTGCATAATGTAAAATTGTTTGTTGTATTTAATATAAGCATAAAAACTTAACAGTTATAAAATAATTTTCTTTAACTTCTTTCCCGTAGCTCCCGCCATTAAAACTTTTTCATGTGTTTAAATTATTTGCAAATTAAAAACTATTTAAACAACTTAAACTTTGGCCCTCAAACTCAATGATTTCAATACTTATTTTGGCAGCTATTTCGCTTTTCAAATTTAAATTACAAATTTTGCTCTTTTTAATCTTTTTTGTGAGCAAAATGATTGTGTATTAGAAATGCTTTAAAGCAGATTTTAAAATTTTTTTCAAAATTTAACAGCTTCAAATTAAAAAAACAGAAATGTTGTTTGTAACATGTTTAAACATTTAAATGCCTCTAAATGAAAATATTTTAAATGATATCACGAATCTCTAAAATATTATTGTGCCATTTGATTATTCATTTATTTATAAACATTAAATGGTTTTGTAGCGGTTTAAATTTGACTTTCCATTTATTTTGCATCATTTATTAATTGGTTTTCATGTTGAGTGGTTTTGTTATTGAAACTGCAATGTTTTTTGTCATTAAAGATGGAATAATGTGAGCAGATAAATGAACATAAGTATAACAACAAGTTAAATATTTACTTGTTCATTCTAATTTAAAATTTGTGTGTTGAATATTTTGTTGAAATTTGATGAAAATATGAACAACTTTAAGATTGTTTAGCGCATAAATTATAAGAGAGTAAATAATTATAGAATGTAATTATTAATAATGGAAAAATACTGTTCGATTATGAAGTGACTATAAACTTAATGCAAATAATTAATCGATTAAACATTATTTATTGTGTTGTTGAAAGCCGAATTTATCAAATAAATTTTCAAAGCAATATCCATACATATTTAACTCTTAAGTTGATTTTTTTTAATAATTTTATGATTGCGAGCGTCTAGAAGAAAAGATCCTCATTCTAACGTTAATCATATTTCGTTTATTTTTACCGGAATTTGAATGGTAAATATAGGGTTTGGGATTTCCCCGAATATTTTATTTCCTGTTAAGAACTTATCTCATTCCCGGGGTTTCACAGTAATCAATTCTTGAAGAAAACGAGTTTATTTAATAAAAAAATAATAAAAAATTAATAGTTTTTTTAAAACATAAACAAACAATACAATATAAAACTTAAAACCAATTCAAAAGACAAGACACACATATATACATTTTTCCTATATGAGGAGAGATAACAGAGATAAATATACTGAAAAAGTATTTTATTAATTAGTTTTGGAATTATATTATTTTAGAATTGCATTTAACAATTCACTAGACATACTGTTTTTCTTCCAACAATAAAAAAACCTTTGCACTCTCTACTAAGGTAGGTTTTATAATCAATAGTGCGTTATAAATGTTATCCATCTTCGTGTCTTAAATTTTCGTGGCTTCGAATTATTCAAATTCCTTTTAAACAAATTACTAACTATTAGTTCTGTTTTATATCTTATTAGTAGTGCGGACTTTCATTTCTAATTTTCTTAAAATTAAGATTTAGATAAATGTGTTTTTAAACATTTTTTGCAGAGTTCTATATGTTAACCACGGTTATAAAAGACATCCTCACAGAATTAATTTTTTATTCTAAAAGTAGGTGTTTTGTATTCCATATCGGTTACTATTTATCTACATCAACAACAAAATATCCAGAAATATTTCATGTACAGAAAACAAGATATTTGAAAATTTTTAAATGTCACAATCAAAATATTTGAAAAACAATTAGTGTATTTTTTTAAAGTGCTAATGGGTTAAAACTGTTTCCCGGAAATTTAGCCACAGTTTTCCCTGGAAATTTTGGATAGCTTTTTCCGGTATATCCCACCCGGAAAGTTTTCCAAACCTTTGTAAAATATTTTTTTTCGTTTGTTAAACCAATAGAAAAATTCAAAATCAACCAAATGTACAGACTAAATTTGAGAGAGGTATTCCAAAAAACCATCTGTTAACAAATTAACTTCTAGAAAAATATATTCTAGTTTTTAATTGTTAAAGTCTTCAAATAAATAAATAGAAAGTAATTTATTGATTTATACGTGTTTGTGGAATGCACAAAATTAAAACATCAATAAACATACATATCTTGTGAGATAAGCTGCAGTCTTACTTTTTCTTGGCTGTATTTTTTATGTAAAAATTCCATTCGGAAAAAAGAAAAACATGTTACCTTTTAAAATATTCATTTAACGCGTCATTTAAAGTATTTGCCATCGTTAAAAATTATTTCGTTTTTGGTTTGGCGTCCATAAGGGCGCATTAAAATGCCGACAGTTCCCTTTTTTTTATTAAATTAATTTTTTTAAATACGGTATTTGTGAGAAAAACATGTAACTAAAATTTGGAGGAGTGCCTTCCTATTTCCTCTTTAGTGTTCCCGAGTATATTTTAAATTGTTATTTAAATTGTGAGGGCTGGTCATTTTCTGCATAAATTTGTGTTGCAAAAACCCTTCGCTTTTGTTTTGTTGCTCACAAGTAAAACTTATTACTCTTAAGAGCCATTTGTAAAAATGGTATTTCGACATTTTCGCTAAGTAAAAAAGTGTCCTTTAAAATTATATCGCGGTCACTCTCTGAAAAGTTTAAGCCTAATGGAACAATATCTACTGGGTCATTAAGTAATTTTATAAAAAATGAAATGTCAAAAGGGTAGTCAGTTACAAGTACATGCGAAAAATCGATTTAAATAAATCAAATCATCAATATCACTATTTTATCATATAACTAATTTTTTCGCCATAAAAAATTTTACTTTAGCAAAATTGCATGATTTGTTTTTTTTTTTTAATGGAACCTGTCAATTGTGAATAACTTCTATTATTTCTTCTATTATTTCTTATCATTATCTTTCTTAAATATCATTTATACAAATGTGACTGATGGCAATATATACACACTTAAAATTCTTTAATTACTATTTCTTTTTTGTAACTTTCCTCTACAAAGAAAATTATAACCAAGCATTTTTTTTCCAATCCATTCTAATACTGATTTTAAACTCACAACTTAAAATTTTTGAAAAAATAATTCTAAATTTTCATTTTTTACAAAACAATTTTAAAACTCAGAAATAACCACTTTCAAGTCTTTATTTATCATAATTATTTTAGCAAAATTATTCGAATTTTGCACATATTTTAACTGTGGCTTATTTTCTCAACAACCAGCATAAGAAAACACTGCAAAAACCAATCCCAAATTTCTTTTGTTATTTTCAAAGATAAGCAGAAATGTTTTAATGTTTGAAATGTATAGCAAATAACATGTTTTCATAACTATCGATATCAGTTAAGACATTTAATATCAATTGAAATGAAACAATTTAACTCATGCCGCTTTAATTTAGTGGCTGAAATTTAATATCCTCAATACCTAAGATCTACACCTATTGATGTATGTAAAGCTGCTAATCTGTGAATAGAAGAAAGTTTGTGTGTTTAAGATATTGAAATGTTGAAAAATGACATCGAAAATATACATTAACGGTGACTTAAAGCACTGTTTATTTATAAATAAACGGGTTTTCAATGAGTCAATGTAGAAAAAACCAAGGTAATGCAGCGATTATGTGTCGAAATTAAATGTTATTCATCTTATTATTTGTTCAATATGTCGATATAAATAAAATGCAATCAATTATATTAACATAGAACTGTAAGTTGGCTTGGCGTTCTATTTAAACATTTAATTATTCACTTAATGATTATAAATAAACATTTTGATTGTACTGTTTTAAAATAGCAAGACATTTCAGAAAAGTCGATTTTTATAAAAAAAAAACAAGACAAATGTAATGAATTGTCAAAATATTTGTGGACCAAATTTGTAAACCCTTTGTTAAATTTGGGCAAATGGAATTTTGTACATTTGTATGTTAAAATTTTATGGTAGAATTGATGGTATGTAGATTTACATTTTTGTGTAAATTAGTGTGTATATGTATGTGTATGCATGTATGTATATCAATCACCGTATAAAGAATCTATTTATTCGTTTGTCAATCATATCAATGAAATATGTTTATACGTAATGAAATTCTAATGGCGGTACATGTCTTTTAAGATAATTAAGCTGATAAATAATAAATGTGTACGTTTTTTTCTTCGTCTTCAACACTTCATATTATTATGTGTAACACGTTTATATTTAAACATGGATTATTATTTAAAGCGAACGTGTAACACGTGTCATTATAATTAATATTTTCATCGTAATAATGTTACTAAACCTTAAAGAAGGCATAATGCTATTGTATAATTAATAGACATTGCCAAATTTATGTAACATTTATTGTTCAAAATTCATCAATTAGTACGTAAATAATTTCTAGTTATAAATTTTATATATTGCTCACATATCCCTCTATTGTATAAATTAATCTACCTTGATTGTCAATAATAAGACAAAATATAATAAATTGTAAACATCAATAAATTGAAAATTATTAGAATTTTAATGGTTATAAGAATAAGACATATTTTTTTTTCAGAATCTTTCTTAATGAACAAAAATTTTAAGCAAATGGAATTTTGATGCAACAGGAAAGTTCTCTTTATTTATATAAAGAAATGTCTTATTTAATAAGCATTAAAGGCATAACAGAGATTAATATGTTAAGTTGTTTATATTTTATAGCAATAACATATCGATTTTTGTGTCTTTTTCGCCTTGTTGATTCTATGTAGTTTCTAAATTTTCTATACATTATTTGCATATATTTTCCCCACAGAAAGACATTTTATTTTTTACTTTTAAATAAAAATAATCGATGACAATATCATAAAATAATTTTGCATCTAAAGGAACTAAGCACAACTAACTTAAATTAACAATAATAATATTCCAAATATAAAATATACATAAATACACCAGAGACCCGATTTGCGTCGTTAATAGAGACCGGAGAAACGCGACACAAATCGTGATGACACATATCGTTACGACGCAAATCGAATCACCTTTCTCTATATAAATAAACTGAAATTTAATTTATTGGGGAAATATTCAAAAAAAAGTAAGAAAGTTTTTATTTTTGGTAAAAACCAAGTATTAATACATCATTATTATTTATTTCAATGACTTGAAAAAATGTTTATTATTTATATAAAGAAACAACAATACATTAAGAAAAAACATTAAGAAAACATAAGGAATTATTTCACGCAACTTGAAGGTTTTGTAACGCACAAATGGCGATCAATGTTACTAGAAGTCAAGCACTACAAATACGAGAAATGGTAATCCGAAAATGCTGCAGTAAAAAACTTTACCGTTTTTAGCGACGCAAATCGAAATCAACACAACGAAAATCGGAAACAAAACGACACAAATCGATATCAAAATGATTCAAATCAGAGTAAAAACGACGCAACTTAAAATTGCAACGACACATATCGAATTTTTCCATTTTTGAAAAAGCCACGCAAATCGAAATGACACAAATCGGGACAACGCAATACGGGGCTCTAGTATATTAACATTAGTACTAATAATTAATTATTTAATGCTATTAGTATTAAAAATATTACAATTTAATTTATTTTATTGAGAATAAAATATAGGAAGAGGTTCTGCCAAGTTTTTAGTAATCTTAAGTTGTCAAATTTTATACTTTAACGTTCTGATATTGCCTCGTGAAAAAGTGTCCTTTTTGTAGCTCCGGATATAAAAAGAATTTAATTAAAATCCAGAATGCGTGAAGCGTACACAGAAAAGCGAAAGATAGACAGACCCACAGCTAAACACAAGAATTAATAAAAAAAAAAAACAAAAGTTGGCGTTTTATTAAAGTTAAAATTATATATTAGATATAAACACAGTATCTACAGCTATAGATATAGATAGATAGAGTCATAGATATGAATACGAAGGCTGCTCTATATATTTCTGGCCTAATAGTGAAAATGCGAATATTTGTAATCAAAAATGGTTTTATTGTTTTTCAAAGTATTCTCCAGCATGATTTATACACTTTTGCATGCGCTCAAACCAGTTGTCGAAGCACTTTTTCCACTTCGGTTCAGACACCTCTAAAACATGGTTTTTAAACACTTCAACAGCTTCTTCTGGCGACGAAAATCGCAGACAACGCATTTTTTTCTTTATGTGCGAAAACAAGAAGAAGTCATTAGGTGCCAAGTCAGGGCTGTACGGGGGATGACCCATTAATTCGACGTTTTGGCCGGTCAAAAACGCTCTGGTTTGATCCGATGTGTGAGAGCTTGCATTGTCATGGCGAACAATGATTTGTCTTCTCTTGTTGGTTTTTGCTTTTTCTCCGATGACTTCAGCAAACAAATTGTAATGTACTACTTAGAAGTGACTGTCCTACGTTGCTCAAGCGGAACAGTCGCCACATGACCATTTTTGCCGAAGAAACAGGCGACCATTCGCTTCGAAGTGCTTCTTCCACGAACAACTTTCGTTGGATTTTGCTCGTCTTTGCAGACCCACACGGTCGATTGTTGTTTCGTTTTGGGCTCATACGCATAGATCCATGATTCGTCACCTGTGACGATCTTATAAACGTCTTTTGAAGCACCGCAATCGTATTTTTGCAACATTCTTTGCACCATTCGACACGAGCCTTTTTTTTTAAGCGACTTTCAAATTGTGCGGGATCCAACGAGAACAAACCTTTTTTACGGCCAGGTGTTCATGCAGTATCGAATGTATGCTGGTAGAAGAAATGTCCAAGGATGTCTCTATCTCTCGGTATGTCGCATGTCGAATTTGCATTATGAGTTCACGCACGGCATCAATGTTCTCTGGCACAACAGCCGTTTTTGGACGACCTTTACGGAATTCGTCTTTGAGCGAGCTTCGATGACGATTAAATTCATTATACCAATTTTTCACAGTGCTATAGGATGGTGCTTCATCGCCACACAAAGATTTATGTTCATCAATGCACTCTTGTCGTAATAATCCACGTCGAAAGTTGTGAAAAATGATGGCATGAAAATGTTCACGAGTTAATTCCATTTTTTTCTATTTTAATTTTTTTTAAGTCACTGTAAACAACACAATTAATGGTCGTAAGTCAAAACGTTTTGAGTACGATTATGCTTAAAAATGACAAACTTTACAATGGAAATATCAGATTGCACTTGGCAGCATTCAGTGTTTCCAGGCCAGAAATATATATAGCAGCCCTCGTACAAGTACAGATATGGATATAGATAAAAAAAGTATGGATATTGACATAGAGCTAGATATAGAATTAAATATGGATAGAGGAATGGAGATAGATATGGAAATATATATGGATACAGATATGGATATAGATATGGATATAGATATATTTAGTGATTTTGAATACAGATATAAATACACAAAGATATGGATATAGATACGGATATTGATGAGGATATAAATACGTTTATATTCTTATTTAGTTACAAATAATATCGCAAAGCACACTACTTTCTCTTGCTAATTTTAAAATCCCAGTTTTTCTTAATGACATAATTTGAACAGCTTCACCACATATACATATAATTTTAATAATATTCAGAATGCGTAATGCGTTCTTATCAGAGTTTGGAATTTCCCAGAATATTTCTGGGATTTCCCGGTATTCGTGGGAAAAAAGCAAGAAAACAAGTTTATCTTATAAAATAATCAGGTATGTGATAAAAATCGATTTCGAAATCGAAACGATGAAAAATTTAGAATCGCGTTGATATGATTACTATTTTCAGGTTTTAAAAATCTTTAATATTGTTTTCTAGACTTTTCCATTTAATTCCTACTACTACCTTGGTGGTTTTTCTTTATTATTATTTAAAATATATCCCAAAACAAATCGTTCTGATTAAGATTAAAAGAATAAATATTTTTTTTAACATAAATAAAGAATAAAATTAATAATTAATAATAATATTATCAGGTTATAAAATTTAAAAACAACCCAGGTGACAAAACATACATATGTTTATATTTGTACTACATAACGATATGGTATCTCCACAGTTTAAAAGTACTGAAAAAGTATTCTACTAATTAGTTTTTTGAAAGATATGATTTTATAACTGATAGTGCGCCTAACAATTTACTGGATACTCTGTTCCTTGTTTTCGTTGCAAAATATCTAGGAATCTAAAAACCCATTTACTTTTCATTTCGGATAACTTAAATTCCTTTTTATACAAATAAGTAACCTTTTGTTGGTCTCTTACTAGCAGTGCCCACGACTTCGTCCACATGCCATTTAAATTTTCTTGAACTCAAACTTAAAAAAAATGTGTTTTTAAATATTTATTGTAGAGATCTCTAAACAATATTAACAATTTTTATTAAAAAATAAATAAAATGTGTTGACAAAACTGTCTTACTGCCATTGTATCGTTAAAATTGGCTGACTTCATATTTGTATCTCTTTTTCCTCTACGAAATAATTTATTTCTACAAAACAAACAAGGTTTTAAGGGACCTACATACAAAATTTTATCCGTCCAGAATTTTTTATGTGATGCAAACACAGATAGACAGACGGACAAAAATTCTAAAAATAGGTGTTTTGCATTTTTATTAATCAATCAACAAAAAATTATCTAAACATATTTCATGTACAGAAATGACCCCGTTTTTGTTTTATTATATGTATAGATGTAGTAGAAATCTCACGAAACGAGGTATTTGAAAATATCAAAAGCCATAACGTAAATATTTAAAAAACGATTGGTGTATTTTTTGTAAGTATTTTGGTTTTAAACTTCCCGCTTCCCGAGAATTCAGCCAAAATTTTCCCGTTTCCCAAACTGTAGTTCTCATACATCTCAAAAGAAAAGTATTAATTTTTAAATTATACAAAGTTTGGCCAGATCTTATAAAAAAAAAAAACAAATGTCGCGGTCTGAATAACCCTTAATTTTAAATTGAAATAACTAGAAAGCTCGGTTACAGTTTAACCTTAAAATCTTCTCTCCTAGGAGCCTGTAAAATTATTTACCATTGCGAACAACTGATAAAAATTCAAAGATTTATATCTAAAACATTTTATGAAAAGTTTCTTTCTCATTAGCAATGTGTACTTTGCCAGCGATTTTAAGTAATATTCGCTACAAAAGTATTTTTATGTACAACAATTTTTTTAAATACATAATCCTTTTACCACATTTGTTACACCCCAAAAAATTTGCCCAAGTAAAAGAAAAAATGAACATAAAAAATAAGTAAAGCGAAAAAAAACAAAATAATGTTACTTTAAGTCCCCAAAAGCAATAATATACTTTTTTTTAACCTAAATTTGTTGAACCGCACTTAAAAAGGGTTTTTAATAAAATGCAAAAAAGAAGAAGTACACAACAAGTGTCTAGGATTTAAAAGCAACAAACGCCAGCACAAGACCACAAACACTTAAAAAATGAAATATTTTTTCAAGGTTATAGTAATTAAAATATTTTTTTATTTTATTTTTTGCAACTGTTACAAAGTAAAAAATTTAAGGACAAGTCTTTGGATTTATTAACACATTCAAATCAATGCCATTCATTAGGTGAGTAGTGTGAGTGTTCAACAGATGATGACTGTGGTGATGACGTTTGAAACAACCTTCAATAAAATATATATTTTCGTTATGAAAATTTAAAAATAAGGGAGTTTTATAAAGGATTTCTCATTAAAGTTGTAAAAACTTATTTTCTAAAGACATATTTGATTACAACACTTTTCAAAAAAAAAAAATACAAAATTAATTTTTAATTTGTAAAAATGGTTAAATGCATAAAAAGAAACTCATGTATAAGCAAACCAATCAGTTTATTTGCGACCACGGTAACAATACACATAACACACTTTAATTTAAGAAAGAGAAAATCATTATTTATTAAAATCATTTTTGCTTTTGCTGAGTTTTAGAAAAAGAAATCGTGGTGCTTTTGAGTGCATTTGCTAGAAGGCGTAAATGATCGATGTCCCTGCTACACAAAGAATAAAATAGTTAATTTAATTTCTTCTATTTAATTTCTATAGCTTAAAATATTAAGTGCGCTCCATCTTTAAGGAATCTACGTAATTTTGTGTAGTATTTGCTTTTTATGAAATTAAAGATTCTTCTCATTATTACAAGTCGTAATACAAACTGTGCAAAAACCATAGTCTTTGCCTCTTCATCTTCTCCAACTGTTAATTAATTTATTTTTTATTATTTCCCTTTTCAAATAAGAGAATATTATTATCACCATCATCTTGCACTTACTTTCTATAATTAATTAAATATTTCAAAATTCATTTGTTCCTTATAGTTAACAGAGAATCTCGTCTAAAGTTTCGTTTTAATGTTATTTACAAGAATTTTCTTCTAACATGCAACAATTATCATTAATAACACATTAATCTTCGATCAAATGACAAGCGAGTAAGTTTTCCATAATTGAAAACTTATAATAGACATGACAAACATGTCTTAAATGTTATATGAAAGACGAGCACAAATACATGCAAAAACTTATAATACACAGAAAAAGTTTATTATATAAAATAAACTTGACAAAAATTGATTTTAAATTTAAAAAAAAAAAGAAAAAACGTAGGCTGTTATAAAATTTAATAAGGATGAGTACAGCTGATAATGTTGCTTCATTAAATGGTTTAAGAACATTTTTAACTGGCAGTTGCACTGGAAAGGTACCTGCATTCGTAGTAGTTGTTGGTAATATGATATATAACGTGTTAAACTGCAAAGTCTTCGTTGGCGTGGTTACGTAGTGAATCGATGAAAGTACTTCCGCAAAAAAAGCAAGCTGACCTCCAGCAGATCAGATTCAAAACTCTCTAGTTAATCCCAAGACCTCTTAAATTTGCAAAATATGCACAAAAAAGCTTTGAAAAATGTAATAAGCTCGGCAACTGAACTAAATACGTTGTGACCCTTGGGCCAAACAAGAAGAAGAAAATGTAATATTCACTTATTAGTAACCGAAAGGTATTTGCTATCAAACATTAAAGCTTATAAATTTAATCTTAAGCACTAACAGACTCCTTTCTACAGCAGAAGCAAACTAACAAAGCAAAAAATTCTTATCATGATTCTTTAAGTGTAATTTATTTTATTATAATAAACGACAATGCAAAAGTTTATGCAAAATGTTTATACAATTTACAACAAATTGCTTTATAATCAAATTAATCTCTATACATATTCTTTAAACAAAAGAATTAATATTCATTATTCAAGCAGTAGAAATACGATGATACACGTATATTTATTTTAATTTCCAAATAAGAAAAACTAATAAGACAAAATACCACTTAAAATAAACAATTTAAATAATTAAACAATAAAATAATAAATCAAACAAAACTATATTGCAATTTATAATGATACATAAATATTACAATTAATTATTATTTGGAAGAATTGTTTATAATTTGCTTCTAACAATAATAATTTTGAAACACTTAAATTCAATACCATTTGTTTTTATTTAAATCAGATTTTATAAGATAAAACTGATTATGTTTTCTTTGCAATTGCATTCAGGTATAATATTTATATAATCTTAACATAAAATAACATTACTTTTCTTGTTACTGTTGATATAATCATAAAAAAAAAGAAAATATTATAAAACTTCAAAAAAAAAAAAAAAAAAAAAAAAAAAAATTAAAAAAATCTGAAAAGAAAAAAATGAAAAGCGTTAGTAGAGTTTAGTTTCGTTGTACATTTTTTATTAATATTTGAAAACAAAATGAAATGTCCATTTCAATATTGTTTTTAACAAGAAAACAAAAATAATTTTAAAACTTAAAATGGAATGACAATAATAGAACTTTTGAAATGTTATAATGAAAATAATTTCTACATATATTTTGCCATCTTGATATTTGAGAAAAAAAAAACATATATTTATTTAAAAAAACACATAACAAAAAAAAAAAAAAAAACAAAAAAATATATATATATACATATATAAAAATATATTTATTACAGTAAGAAAATGTTAAGAAATCATACGTACATGCCATCATAAAATGAATTTTGCACGCAATTTTTACAATTGTATATTTCAAGAAGTTGTTTTATTTTTCTAAATAATTTTCTATTACAATGCTTTAAAAATATATGTATAAAGTGTAAAGCGGCTATTAGACGGTTAAAATTTGCAACAGCGGTTTAATGAGAGAGAGTATTAATATCAAAATTTTCTTAAATCCATCCAGCGCCGCTCACAATAACATGTGCATGATGTCATGTCCTTCAACCGTGCTCACATGCCAAATTTTAACCGAGTTTCTTGTGGAAATCACAATATGTTTGATAGTATGATTTTTTTTGTTTCGAAATATCATTTATAAAATTCATCATTGTTTTGGTCGGAAGTTTCATACATTACGGACACATAGCTATCGCGGTAACTCTTGACGTAGTACTGGTTTCTGATTTATCAGCATAAGCCCGAGACGTGGCTCTACATACAAAATTCTAAAGGACCCTGGAGGCCAATTGATAGCTCCTAATTTTGACTTCATTGAGTCGATGGTTTCGCCTTCCCTTTAAAACCACATCTCGCTCGGTTCGATATCACGCATCTTTTCAGCAAAAAATCATTGATCGTAGTGTAGTAATGATCTCAATCATCCGTTAGGCAAGATTTGTCTTCATTTGTGAAAAAAATTGTTTCGAAATATCATTTATAAAATTCGTCATTGTTTTGGTCGGAAGTTTCATACATTACGGTCACATAGCTACCGCGGTAACTCTTGAAGTAGTACTGGTTGTTGATTTAGCAGCATAAGCCCGAGACGCGGCTCTACATACAAATATATAAAGTACCCTGGAGGCCAGTTGATAGCTTCTAATTTTGACTTCATTGAGTCGATGGTTTCGCCATCCTTTCAAAACCACATCTCGCTCGGTTCGATGTCACGCATATTTTCAAGCAAAAAATTATTGATTGTAGTGCAGTAATGATCTCAATCATCCGTTAGACAAGCTTTGTCTTCATTTAAGAAAAAAATAGATCAAATGATGTATTCAACTTGTAAGCTGCTATGGAGTCCTCAGGATTTGTTATAGACTATGTTCAAAACCATTAAATCAAAAATAATCCTTATAGCTAAAAAAAAAAACGATTGATGGCTGACTTTCATGTTAAATTTGAATAATTAAGTGGCGTTTTTTCATAGCCACTATATTCATGTAGATTTCTCAGAGTATACTGATCTTAAAGTTTAAAAACTTCATTTGATAGTTTGGCTTAAAAAATTACAATTTTTAAGGTTTTCTAAAGCTTAGTTGCTTGAAGACTAATAACAAAAAATGCTTAAAATCACAACTACAAATTTTTGAGCAGCTATTAAAACAACATTGCAACAAATAACAAAAAAAAGTGGTATAAAGCGTTTTTAAATAATTTGAGCATTTTTGGGGGATCTCTTCAAAAGCTTTTAAATGATATCCATATTGATATCTTAAAAAATATAGTGGACAATCGTATTTTTCTATAAAAAGTTAAGAGGCCCATAACTTTGGATTGGATTTTGTTTTTTTATTTATTAATTCTCTATCGCCCAATATATTTGTTTTCTTTTCAAGTTACTTCGTTGCTCAAGATGATATGGAAATCTTGGAAGTTGACGTGGTGTTTGGCTCGCTGCCTCGAAGGACATGAACTGATCCTGCTGATTTTCAATAGAAAAATTTTCGAAACTATGTCTGATCGACTGGCGTGTTTAAATTTTCTTAGGTTTACCTAGTGCTTCGGCAAAGTTGATTTCAATACTAACACGGACGGATAGATGGACAGAACGAAATCCCTTAATTGACTTTGCTATGCATAAGAATTCAGAACAGACATACGTTATGGAGTCGGAAGTGGGTTTTATAGAAATTACAACCGAAATGACAAACTTCGATTTACCCTTGTTCCACTTGTGATGAGGGGTATGAAAGGGGTATAATAGGTTATAATAGGTAAAGGTGACTTAGCGATGTCCATCTGCTTTCCTGTGTTTGTGGTCAATACAATATTACCAAGGCAAAGGCACTTTAAAATCACAGACCTGCCAGATACCGTTTCCGAAATAATTGATAACCATTCAATTAGGACTATAAGCGGTACAAATATGGGCAAAAAGGTAAGCGCTTCTATTTTCCTAAAGTTTTTCAATGTTGTTTTTAAATTTTGTTATTATTATTTTATTCTTTTTCGAATAAAAAGCCAAAAAATTACAAATGTAAATCTAGAGTAACAAAAAAGTGGAATTTCCCTTAACAGTGGAATATTAACCATAGCATTATTATTTTACTAACATTTTTTTTTTTATAAAATTAAATTTGACCGAAAAAAATTTCATCAAATATTAACAATCTACAGAAAAAAAAATTCTATAATTCAAAGGTTTACTAAGAAGCAAAGATTCGACAAAAAACATTTTTATCCCAAAAATTACAAAAAATTTTATTATTAACAAAATATGTCTATTGTCAAAAAAAATTATTTCTAATGCCCCGCTTACACTGAAGCACACAAAAAATGATTTTAAATTTACTTATTGGGTTGTGGGAATTTCTACCTAAAAATCGTTTTCTAAATACAACTTTCTTTCAATTCATTTAATTTTTATTGCAAAAACATTTTAAACAATTAACTTTTCAATGTATTTATTTTCGATCATCTTTTCAATAGTAAGAACTTGGAACTTTTGTTAAAGCCATTGCAACTCTGTTTTTCCCAAATGAAATCAATTGATACTAAATAAAACTCTTCATACTCGATATATTCTAAGGTTTATTCAGTCATAGGCAGCAGGACTTGCAACATTTAGGAATAAAGAATAAGAAACGAATAAAAAAACAAAATAATTTATAAAAACAATGTGGACCCCCTCAGCATATTTATTTTCACTCTATGATTATTTTCCAGCTGCCTTTGTTTCATTTATAAAAATTCGAATACAAACGGGTGTAATTTTTAAAAATCTTAACTCTTCATCTTTTTATTTTGTTTAACAAAGTTTCGCTTTTTTTATATATTAAACTTGTAAAATTGATAAAAATAAATACTAAAAAAAAAAGAAAGAAACTGAAGCTGAAGAAGGACGAAAAATTAAAAATAAACTAGTTAAGCTAAGAAATTAGTTAACTCAAAAGCAAAAAAGATTTATTTTTATTAATGTTATTAATATTCAGAGCACAAGGATTTAATGCGCTATGTGTATTTATGTGTGAGTGAGCGTGTGAGAGAATATGGTAGAAATAGTTAAATTAAGTGGTTTTCTGAACATGATTTAATCAACTTAACTACAGATATGTATACAAATATATGTTTGTATGTGTTCAGTACTCATACTATTAAACAATTTTTTTTCTTTCTCAACAGACAGTTAAATGAGTCAGCGTATGACAGAGAATAATCCTATTTTACATATCAGATTCAAGAAATAGTTCTGCTATTCAAGCATAAGGGAATATAAATTTCTTTAATTTAATCTTTTACACATGACAGCAACTACAACTAGAACTCAGTTTATACTCCACCATGTTAATTTATTAGATTTCTGTCATTAATCATAAATGTACGATAATTGTCTAAAGAGAAATATGATATAATTATGTGTGTGTTGTAAAAAACCAGTTAAAAGGAGTCAATAGTAAGTGATAAACAGACAGATGTGATAAAATTTTCTAATGACATTTTATTCTTAATTTTAAGAGAGAATGAGAATAATTAGAAGACATTTTGTTAAAAAATAAAATGGCAAATTCATAATTATTTACCACAATCTTTTAGAAGAAATAAAATTAATACAAGAACTGATATTTCATTAGTCATTTGATTAATTGATATTAAAACCTTTAGTTTCCACTATCTTGAAACAATATATGCCACTGATTAGAATATATAAACAGAAACATTTGAAACAAAAAAATTAATTTAAAAAAAAAAAAAAATAGAAAGCATTAAAAACTTTAATTCACCATCAGTTTAAATTAAATGTAGAATTCAATAAAAAATTCGATTTATTCTCCTTCTACCTCTTCGTAGTAGCAGCCCAGTTAAGCGCTATTTATGAAAGTTAATTCTGGTATCTGTTTACATCTAATTTTAGTAGATTTATTGGCACAAATGGAGGTCTTGTGGGTACAGTTTAAGTTTAACAAAATCAAAAAGATACAAGAGGTCTTAATGTGGGTCCATAAAGGAACTAAAGTTTGTAATGACTAGTGAAAAAATTCTGGAGGAGAAATACATACATATGCTGGAAATTTTTTAGAGTCTGGCATGTAATTGAAATATGACCTCTGGCATATGATCGATACGATTCGCTCGTATGTGGTCAAATCTGAAGCTCTAATTCTCGAAGACTTGTTCTAGCAATTGTGGCCGTATCAGAAATGGCGAGTGTTATCCTCCAAGTAATCCATTGTTTCAGGCTTATTGGTGTAGTCTAGCGATTTCACTTATTCCTACAGAATTCACGGGTGCAAAATGTAAAAATATGCGGTAACCAAACGTTTTCTTTAATAAATCAATTTAGGCACGAGTTCCTGTTAAAACCACAGCTCCTGCACTTCAAGGTTAAGCATTTCACGAACGATAACTTAGTTATTTTAGCTCTATAGTCGTTACTATTGTCCAACAACATTTTTAATAAAGTAGGGACCATTAATTTCACTAGTCCATAAAACGCACCAAAAATCAGTTTTTCTGCATATAACGATGTCTAAATACATATTTGAGGATTATCATCAATCCAAATATGGGAGTTTAGTTTATAGATGTATTCATTCAACCAAACGTAAGCTTCATCGCTAAACAAAATTTGTTTATTAAAGTCAGGATCAACGGTGACATTTTTAAGCTCGTTCACCGTATCTATACCTTGCTAAGTAATCGTTTGGCTTTAATTATTTTACACAAAGCAAGATATTTCCACAAAATTCTCTATAAAGAGGATGGACACATATCCAATTACTGTGCGCGATGGCGAGTAGACTGATTTGGATATAATAAGCGCTGAACGATGTCTCTGCGAAGAAGTAAACATACTGGATCCATAGTTAATCGAATTAGTTGCCTTGAGGAATGATTGTGGTGTCTGTAAAATTAACATATTACGCGATACATATTTCAAACAGAGCCATGATTTTCAAAATAAATTTGTATAATTTGGATGCATTGTTCAAGCGTTAGTTATTCATATTGAAATGCGAAACCAAACTAAACATAAATCACTTGACAGTTGACGAAATGGCCAGCAGGTACAAACCTGTTACAACTTACAAAAAAAAATCACTCTTCACAAGAAATCTCCACAGAATCTCCTTATCAATCATTGCAATGTAAACTACCATTTTTTCTATTATTTGTAATATGAATATTTACTTTAAAAAGGCAGCTGGTACATAATCATAGAGTGAAAATAAATATGCTGAGGGGGTCCGCATTGTTTTTACAAATTATTTTGTTGTTTTTTTATTCTTTTTTATTCTTTATTCCTAAATGTTGCAAGTCCTGTCGTCTATGGCTGACTAAACCTTAGAATATATCGCGTTTGAAGAGTTTTATTCAGTATCAATTGATTTCAGTTGGGAACCTTACAAAATTGGGGGCTATAATGCTTTAAAATCAAATAATTAGGAATCTCTAAACAATACTTTGTTACTCTTAATGTCCTTATAATTTGTAACACTTCTAAGAATTCAGGTTTTTTTATACGTAAATAAAATCTTACTCAGAAATCTGTTATTATTTTTTTCTATCTCCTGTTTGATAATTTTAAAATCAAACCATTCGTCGAAGTAGCCAAAAGCTTATTGAAGGCAGAAATAAGAGACTCTTGGGTGGTAAAATGTTAGTTTAAGAAAAAATTAAAAAACTACATGACAAGAAACATACATATTTGCAGTAAAAGTTTCTTTTTCCAAAAAACTAGAAAGTAATACGGCGATTCAGAATATTAATGTCATTGTGTAGTGTCAGTATTTATTTAATTTTTGTTCCTATGGATTTCTTGTTCAATGTCCGGATATCTGTTAAAAAAATGCAGTTTATTTTCGGTTTTGTTGATAAATTCCAAAACTTAGCCATACAATGCATTTCTTCACCTTGACAACAAAAAATAAAACAAGTTTTGAAAAGTATTTTGCTGATATCGTTTCATTATAAATTAAATTATTTTTCGTATAACTTTCTTTGATTGTTTACACTGTTTTGAAATACGATTAAATAAATTGAATTTAAGTAAGACATAAAATGTTGTCACAGTTGTACTAAATATGTCCTTAACATTCTACCAACTAAAATAAAAATGACCACAATATTGCTAAATTGAAATCAATGGACCGCAAAAAGAATTGAAAAAAAACCTTAAAACAATCCTAGTTTAAAAAGGTAAAATAGAAAATGTTGCCAAGAAAGGATAATAGAAAAATTCCAAAAAAAAAAAATATGTTTTTTTTTGTTACTGGTGTTTGAGACTGGTATTAAATAATGGAGATATAAAAGACGAATTATTTTATAATCTAAAAGCAACAGTATAGCTAAGATTTCCTATGTCTTTGTAGTTTTGTAATGCAACAGATAACAGGAATAATTAAAAATGACAACGAAAACGTGCACAACTGCAATATTAAATTTATGTTGAAATTTAAGGAATTAACAGACAGACGGTCACTAGTTTTTCATTAGAAGAACCATTATTAGAGGATTGTTCGCTTACATTTATTTTTTGAGTTTTGATATCCTTCACCACAGGTAGAAAGAGGGTAAATCGAAGTTTAATAAAAGGTAAGAAAACTATGTAGCACTTACTGTACTGGTTGTTGTTTTTGATAAAAAATTACACCTAAAACTCTCTTTATACGGCATTTTTTAAATCGCTTAAAAAATGGAAATTTTACATGTCTTTCCACGATTTTGTTTTATTTAGCACGATTAGAAATTTTGGGCTTAAATATTTTTTCCCAAATTAATTTTTTCTAAATACGTATATTTATGTAAAAAAGATTGCTGGGATCAATTGTAAACAGTACAAATTAAGGAGAGTTCCCTTTTTGTAGATAAAAGCAAATTTATGGACACATCAACTGAAATCTGTTAACATGTTGTTAATGCAGTCAGACGTGTTTAGTAAGAAAATTTTTAACTTTTTTTTTAATATTTTTAATTCCTAAACATTTAATTTGAATTATTTTTAAGCTTTAAGACGAGTGCAAATAAAGAAAAATTCTTATTTTTATTTTACTAATTTTAATAGGCTTAAGAGACAAGGAATCAATCACCTATTTTTGCACACGATCAATTTACTTTTTTACACATTTTTTTCTGGAACCCACTACCTGGTAAAAACAGGACTCGATGTAATGGTTTAAGTTGAGACAACAATCCTGAGCGAAAATTACAATTTTCGAAAACAAAAAAATTTTATGGTAGGAAAGAATTTCTCATGCCGATTTTATTTAAACTGCAGTATGGTACATGTGATTATAAATACATACATATATGGTGAAGGGTATGTAAGACTCGGCATTGCCAAATATAGCACTCTCAGAAAACAAAAGTTGAAGAAGTTTTAAAAAAACATTAGTTTTTAGAGCAAGCAGTTCTGTGATGTAAACTGCTATTAAATTAAAATAAAAACTTTTCATGTTTTCACCTAAATTTCAATTAAAGAATAATTGTTGTGTTCACAGCTATTTACTTTAAAATCAGTCATCAATTCGCGCAGTTAATAGACCCCATATGTGCCATATGGAGGTCGCTACATTTGACTTATAGAAATGAAAATTTAATTATAAGTGGATTTCTATAAATAGAGCAGCTCTTTAATGATCTCTCGAATATTTCCTGTGACGTAACGTGAAGCCAGCATGAGTTTGCGCCGCGGTAGCTAAAATTGTTATGTTCAATGTGACATATGGCCAGCAGTGCTTTAAATAGTAGATCATTATTAAGCGTCTAGAATGCGAATCATGCAGTACAGCTAAGGTGAATAAATGATTTAACTCGTTTTCAAATATTATTGCCATGTATTTAAATTTCAAATAATAAATTTTTTTTACTAAAATTCAATTTTTTAAGTATTTTTTTTTTAGAAATTAGAGTTCTAAAAACATCTTTTAGAGGGAAATAAACAAAGAATAATTGTTCAAAAGAGAGAATGCTATGAGAAATATTTTTCTAAAAGAATACAACAAAGCCTCCATAACAAACACAATAGATAAAAGTAATTTAAGCTATCGATACACTTAACCGCAAGACACCAATCCTTGTTAAATAATAGTAAGCTGCAGGTCTACAGCCAAAAATTCGTTAAATCGAAGTTACCAACATTCGTTTCAGTGAATGAACTTTGGTAATCGTATCCCACATGCAGATTTTAAATTTTTTGTGACAAATTTTTTTTTTCTTCAAATTATATGTTTTTAAGTTTGAAAACCAGGCATAAGTTTTAGTGCGGCTTCAGTTCACTTATACACATTTTAATATCCAAATTTATGAAAAAATGTTTTTAACAAGATTTTCGTTAATTTTTAAAGAAAACAGAACCAATTAGACATCATTATAATGTTACACAAAAATTGGATCACTACATTTATCAACAGCTTTTTTCGTATCAATCTACTTATGGTTGTGAATATTATATTTAAACAACTAATTAGTCTCTATACAACCCAAAGCTTTTTGTTGTTCTCTTTTTTATCGTAATATTTTTTATTTATTTTTGTTTACTGTCTACCGGTTTAACAAAAAAATTTATTTATTAAATTTTTTTTTATATTTAAAAAAATTAACGCTAAAATTAAAAAAAAATATTTTCCTGATAAATTTTTAAATTTAAATGTGCATAAACTAAAGGCAGATTAAAAGTTATTCAGTTGTTTATAACACCTTAATATGTTAATGTTAACATTGTGCAGCATGCCACGAAGCCGTATTTCCTGAAACAATGCCAACCAAGACAACTTTTGCAACAATTACTAACAATTACTCATGTTAATAAATTTTTTCGAGACAAAATACAACAGAAATACTTCTGATGTAAATGTAAACCTAACTTCAACACTGGTTGCTATGATTAAAAGAAATAGTCCTTTAACTATTCGTGCCAACTATAAAATTTCTGATTTAAATCTATTTACTAAAAATAAGCGAAATAAAAATGATATTATGCCAAGTTTAAAGAAAAGGAAACCTAAAGTTAATAAATATGTATCCTTCAGTTATTTATGTTTTGGCACATTTTTTGAGCTTTTAATAAAGTAATTTGAAAACCCATTAAAAGAGATGTAATTTAAATACTGTTATGACAAAATTACCTTACGCCATGTTTGTGGGCCACAATAGTTCAGAGTGGCCAGTTTTTATTTTAAGAGACTTTAGTAGCCACAAATAATTTGCTATGCGCGATCGGCCAGGCGAGATGGTTATCGTTTTTGTATTCCTTTTATTATTTGTTCATATCTAAGCGAAATTTTAAACGTGTGTCCTTTTAATTTACAATGAAACTTCTTAGAATTGAGAAAACAAGGACTGTCCTAATTTTCTGTTATGTAGATGGGATGGCATAAAAGTATAAAAAATGTTTCTTTTCGATTTTCTAAAGAAGTTTATAGAAAAAAATCAAAACAACTGGTATATTTGTTTGTTATTACTTTTCTCTGCCTATAGGTCTTGATCTATGTTAATCATTAGCTATAATATTTGGCTTTCTCTACAGGCCAAAAATCATTCACTGTCTTCAGAAGGTGCAAAATTGTATACTGATTTAGCTAAGAATTTGGTCAAAAGCTGTGAAATTTTAATACATCCCAATATGAACAAATTTAAGTTTGGTTAGATTGACGGAACCGACACAAGGAGCTTGATCGCGACTGTCTTTGAAGTTAAGCAATTGTAAAATAGAAAAAAAAGTTCTTCAAATAAATTGTTTTCTCGATTACAGAGGTCCTGAAAAGATTTTGCTAAGCCAGGAGTCGCAATGTTAAAGAAAGGTGTTGGTTGTATTATAAGTTTCAAGTCTTAAAATATGTTGATAAGTTAAACTCACCATATAGTAGATCACAACGAGTAAATGAGTTAGGAAAAAAGAAAACAAAATAAAACTAAAAATAGTAGATCAAAAAACTGCATGTATTAACTATTACAAAATCGTTGGTAAATCAGTGATGAAAGTGGTAAACGGATCAGCGAGGGCAATTAAAAAACCAAAATGATACATTATTCGTATGAACTGAATGACATCATGATATACGACCGCAAACAAATTGTATTGTAATATTTATTTCTATTGATAATATTTTTTAAGTTTCAAAATAATTTTTATAAATATAGTGAAATAACAATCTGTTTAAGTTTACAAATAACTTAACAAATCCGCACATAAGAATATTATGTTATGTAAAAAAAAACAAGAATAAACATATGAACATACGAGTACAAACATATATACAGATGTTTATATGTTTACAAATATTAAATCAATAACTTCATCCTGATCAGATTTTAACATCTAAGAAATAAAGAATATTAAAAAAATGTTAATTTTGCCTTTAGCACACATTTAGCATTTTAATTTAAATAACTTGTGAACATTTTGGTTTTATCTGGAAAATTTAATATTTCAATAAACCCATCTTAGTGGTTCGTATTTGGTTTAAAAACAATACGGTATTTTACAATTTATTAATGTTTGTATTATGCGTTTGTTTGTTTATAGTGGCATAAGCATAAATACAGAAAATATTGCAAATATAAATAAATAAAATTGCTAGAGTGTGTTTGTGTGAATGCATTCAGGACATATCATATCCGATTACAATTTCATTTAGTTTTTACTTTTATAACCTCTGGTTAAAAACACAACAACAACGACAACATAAATAACAAAAGCAGTGTAATGTGCAGTTATTAGCTTTATGTTGATTGTGAATGTATTTTCCAATAATGTTTTAATACTCGGAAATATAAGTAGCACACATACATACATTCATATTTTATTACGGACATACAAAAAAAAAAACAAATTCAAATACCATTGAATATTGATTATTAGGATGTCGTAAATTATTATAATTGTAGGAAAAGACTTAAAGTTTGAACTCTTTACTAGAGACAAGAAAAAAAAACTAATAAATGGAAAATAGGAGCTCATACCTCTCGGGGTCTTGAGAAGAAAAAAACATATTATGGGACAGCAGATGACATTATTGAAATCCCAACTTAAAATTAAGTTTCGTTAAATTCCATATGTTTAAAGGCACAAGCAACTATAATGTGCATAAACTAGCTAAGGTTAGTGGCACAGACCTAACGAAAAGCATAACAGTTGCTTAAGCAAACATTAGGTGACTACAATGTACTTTTACATGTACTTAAAAACTAATTTGCCAAAGTTGCAAATTTATATATTATACGTAAAAAAAAAAATTATGTAAATAAATTGGATTAAGAGAATAATTTTTTAATATTAAAAAAAATTCATATACATATTTACTTCTCTTTCATTTAGATGAAAAGTATCATGTTTTATTTACTTTTGTCCACAAACAAACAAAAAAAATAAAATAAAACAAAATAAAATAAAAAAAAATAATAAAAATGCAAATAAATTAAAAATCATCGCAAATTGTATTACAATGTGCATGAGAAAAAATTAAATGAGAAGCCTGTCGAATGCTTAAACAAATCTGAAAAATCTTTTTGATGACTATAATATACATACGTAAACTTACAAACCTTTGTAAGTTTTTTATAATAATTCCATTTCTTGTGACTCCTAAGAAAATGACATTATACACAAGATATAATTGAAAGAACATTATTTTTATATTCGAAGCCGTAAGTATGGAACTCTTTTATTTATATACCCTTTACTACAGATGGAAATAAGTATAACTAAGTTTGTCATTCCATTTGTAATTTCTGCAATACCCATTTATTATATTCGAGGTTCTTATGCATAGCAAAGTCGATAGAGCGATGGCCGTCTGTTCGTCCATAATCAATGTAATTTAAATACGATAAACGATCAGATATAATTTCAAAAATTCTGCTACTGAAAATAAGAAAGATCGGTCCATATCCTTCATAGCAGCAGATCCGCTTCTTATTTAAAATAAATATAGTTAAGTGAAGTAACTCCAAGAAAAAAAAAAATTATGATGAACTAAAAATTATAAAAAAAAAATTGACCCTTACCCATATTTTCCAAGTAATCAGCCTCTAAACTTTTCATAGAAAACTACAATTAAGTATCATATTTTTGAATACATCAATATGGTTATCATTTGAAAACTTTTGAAGTGATATTTTAGGAAAAACTAAAAATTTAAAATTTTTATTGCCAAATAAAGTACCCTATGTTATTATTTAATAAAAAAAAAAAATTAAATCAAAACAGCTTATTTTTATTACAGTTGAGCCTTAAGCAAAGTACAAGACTGTTCACAATAAATACATCAGTGAACGCATTTTAACTGATAATGCAATTAAATTTTTAGTATCAGCAATTTTTTATTAAAAGAAAATCTAGTAAGAATCACCTATAAATATCCCATTTTGTTATTATTGTTTTTTTTTTGTGTCAAAATACTATCAATATTGAAGTTTAGTCTATGACGATCAAATACAGATTTTTCATTAGATTTGGTATCTACGAACTGTTATTAAATAGCGCTTAAATATATACATTCAAGATTATTTCAGTGTTTCCCATCACAATATGATCAGCAATGACAGCATATAAGACATTCAAGACCATTTTTTCATAGTAAGACGCCGGTTCGCAGTCTTTAAATATTTTCGTAGACTTAAATAGTCCTAGTGGCGTATGCTTATTTGCCATGAGTTTTTTTCATGGACATTTTAGGAAGGCAAAATTTCTTGAAACATTCTTACTAAAGAAGCCAACGTGTGCTTCGATGTTCTTGTATCACTTAGCAGGAAAATTGGTTAGGAGGTTGAGTATATGCTAGACCAGGAAATACCTCCTCGCCCTGCCTGATGCACTGTTACCCTTTCAAGGCCTGTAGTAGTCTTTGTGTTTCCTACTTATTTTGACTACCAAGGATCCATTTATTGGTTAAATAAAAAAATAAAATAGTTGCTTAGTAAAAAAACGAGACTATACTAATATTTTTTGTTTTTCAGAAATGCAGAGTCATAAATTAAAAGTTCATATAAGCGCAAGCCCCAACAATTATTTATTTTAACGACCATATCTACAATACATACATAAGTATATCCATGTAGAAACATCTGAATGCCTGTCTATCACACATTGAATACATAGATGTTATTATGATTACTTTGGGTATTTAATGATAATATTAATAATAATAATATTTGAAATGATTGCAAGAATAATAAACGTAATTATAGTTAAAATCACAATTCATTTAACACAAACCTTACAGCACAACTACGAAAAGTTTATGCCTCATGGGGAAATATATCTCTGTGTTTAACAAAAAAAGAAAAATCTGTATATAAAATAGAAATAATTGTTCGATATTTGTAATTAAATAATAACACTTGGGTTGCAATTGATACGGCGTTTTTGTTTATTCCTCGACTTAACTTGTCTTTAGCTATATATTAGGTAAGCTAAGGCTACTAAGTAAATTTAATAATAATTTATACATAGAATTTTTTTTGACAAGCTAGAAAGACAAGTCAGTTAGATAGTATTAGCAACCATTTATCGGTACAACAAAATCCTGCCCTTAACTAACTAATTTAATAATTTGTTTTTCAACACCCTAACGTATGCCTGGATTTGATTGTACCCATAGTAAAATCATTTCTTTATAAATCAAAAACTACTTTTTTTTAGATAAAATTTACTCATATCCTATTCTAAGTTGATTGCGTCCTGTGTGAGAAATTTCATAACAGTAGAATAGGAAATTAGGGCGCGAAAGCGTTACAAACAAATTGTTTTGATTTATCTCTGAGCTGTTTATCACGCGGCACAGTCCTGTGTATGATTTAAATAGAAAAACTCTACAATAAGCTGACAATGTCGAGCACAGTCACTCTAGATAAACATAATGCTTTTAACCTAAAATCTGCACCGAATATACAAATAAAAGTAACAAAGACATCAAAATGAAAATTTGCTTAATTATATTTTATAATTGAGGCCGCCAAGCTTTCATTATTTGTCTAATAATGATTATACTTATCCTATGTCCTAATTCTTAATTTTGGGTAAAACCTAAGTGCCTGCTGCAAAACTTCTTTTTAAGGATCGCCAGAGACTTGAAGAAAGAATTCATTTATCAAAAAATTTTCAATAAAATCAACTTTACAAACGTTAAATGATAACGAGATTTCAAATATCTAATGTACGAACAACTCGATGAATTAATATTAGAAAATTTATCTTTTTGATTTTTTCTTACAGTTCATGTAAATATAAACTAATATAATATAAAACAGTTAATAAAAAAAAAATAATTAAATATAATAAAATTCTTTAGGCAAATGAGCCTAAAATATTAGATTAGATTTTTTACCCATAATCAATGATACAGAAATTTTTTTTGTGTCTCGGAATTACACTCTACTCAAGAAACTCTTTGTGCTAAAACTAGGAAAATAATTTTGTGGAAAGGCGGTTTGAGTGACATTGGACATTCTGCGCGACGATGATTCCACTTACGAAATTTTCGACTAAAATTGGCCGTTCACTAGCCCATCGATCACAAATGCATGAGCTCTTAATAAAGAGAGAATTGTATGCAAATACGTGCGGATATCGGCAACAAGTTCCCTCATCTCATTAGAACATCTTTCATTATAGTAACGATAAAACAGCGACACACAGCCCAGATAGCGTCGATGTTTAATAAAGTTAATAGAGTTTGATACCCTACTCTCACCTTTGAGCTTCTTCGCCTTATCCTGCACGCCAAAACAGACCTTGAATTATCGGCCCATATATGAGAGCTGTATTCCGTGCTCGGCCGGATGTAGGTAGTATAAATAGTAAAAGGATCAGATGGTGTGAAATATCTTGTACATTGTTTAAAATAACCGAGGCACTTGAAATCTTCTTTTGATAATTGCAAAATGCGTTTAGTCTTTCAAACATCACGTTGAACTTTGATGCCTAGAACATCAGGAGCTTCCGATTTTTTTTTTTTTACTTATACCACCCATACTTAAAGAGGAAGCATCACTTTCGGTCGAGCGGCAAATAATTAGAAGGTTTGGTTATATAATATTCCTTTAATAAGAGGGTAAGGTTAAACAAACTAACTGAGTGAGAGTGCTATATTCAACACTCTTATATACTCTTCACCAAAAGAATTTATTTTCTTAAAAAATTTTTTTTTCATCGGAATATGTGTGTCTTTACCATAATGAAGATATTAATGGCAAACTTGTGTAATTGATTTGTTATATTGGCATCTGCTATGCACTCTTCTTCATTTTATTGATATTCTGAAAAGGTCACATTTTCAGCTTTTAGCTTCACTTGTACAACTATATATAAATAAGTAAGAAAACTATATTCGCATATGCCGGTTTTATAAACCCTTGACATAACCAAATATATAAATAAATCGGCGAAAAAATTCTTCACTACCATTATGTTTTTCTGTAAAAAAAACCGTCGAATATTGTAAGTTTTGCTTAATGCTTTTGTTTCGGCTACTACAATTGTAGGTAAGAAGTAGCAAAGGGTGAATAAGTAGTAAAGACAACCAAGTGCAAATGAATAAAAGATTTGCAAAAATTAGATGCAGGCGTTGTGTTTTGGCCACTACCTCGAAGGACATGGACCGATCAAAACTATGTTTTGATTTTCTCTAGCTCTTCTAGTTATGTTTTAGAGCTTTAAAGCAGAAGCTTTGAAATGCATTTTAAATCAATTCTTGAGTTTTTTTTTTATGTTGCACCCATTTAAAAGTTAATGCGTCCTGATGGTATGGAAGCTATAATTGAAACTACAATATTTTAAGGCAAACAAATAAAGATTATTTTGTTCAATTCAAGCTACAAATAAAGATTTCTTATTTGTTTTAGAACTGCAGCTTTAAAAAATAATCTGTGTTTATCAAGAAGATTTGTAGAGTTATTATCATTTACTTTCAGCTTACAGGCCATTATTCAAATTGAACATTAATAACTGATCTCGTAAAGTTCACCTTTGGCATTAAAGACACGGTCAGGTTAGTTAAATATTTGACTAAAATATTGGAACAAAAATAGACAGACGGACGCTGCATAAGACATCAGAATATATATACTTTATGGGGTCAAAAATAGTTATTGTAGAAATTACAAGCGGAAATGTAATGTAAAAACGGAAAGTGCTTTATTGCTTTTTTTTGGAAAAATCTTAAATAATTGAACGTATTTAGCTATTTTCCGTACATATTTCGATTTCTATGAATTTTCATATTCTTTATCGCAGGTAGATTTCTTTTGGAAAAACTAAAATTTTTGGTGATTTTTTCGTTAAATGAAATATTTTAGTGAAATTTAAAATGTTTAATGAAATGCCAATTAAACTATAACTGTTGCCGAAACTTAAACACAATGTTTTACATTTAAACAATTTTAATGGGTCATAAAAATTTTTTGATTTGATAACAATAACAAAAGCTTTTTGTTATTGCTAAATTTACTGTTGTAACAATTGATGTTTGCTGTCGAAGAATAAACGTCACTTTAATTTCATGATTTTATTATTAAATTTATTCATCTTTATAAAATTTAAATTGTTTGCTATAAAAATTAATGTTATTTTAACAAAATATAAAACAAACATCACTCATTTGCTTACCAAATGCAGATTTATGATTGAAAAAAAAAACTTAAAAAAAAATCATAAATTCAAACAACAACTTTAACAAATGAAATGATTATTATTTCTTAACGTTGAGCCATACAAACTGAAAATAATTTCTAAACCTTTAACAAAGAAGTAAAAATTTAACAAAGTTTTTTCTCAACAGTTTATTTAAAATTAAATCCAAAATCAATTCATAAGCAGCTTGAAAATTGTAAAAAAATAACTTTTGAAAATGAAAAGCTCTAATTAGTCCTTTCATTAGCAAGTGAAAATTATGTTCTATTTCATTAAATTAACATTGGGTTAAAGTTTCAAGAAAAGAAATTAATTGAAAATATAATTGTAAGTTTAATTGACTTTCTAGTTGAACCTAAATGTTGGGGTTGAAACACACAAATGTTCATTAAGAAGTAATTTTATATTTGAAAAAATGTTTTTCTGACGATCTTAAATTGAAGGGAAACGGAACTTTTTAATAAAATATTCAAACATCTAGTGTTAGAAAAAATTTATTAACTCACTATTAAATCATATACTGACTTATTAGTTGAGTTATTGTAAATTGAAAATTAGTAACCGATCAATTTAGAAAAGGCCTATTTTATTTAAGAACCATAAATTGTTTACAGCACTAACAGGCGTGTCACACATTGCGGCTGGAATGGTTTTAATTCCGATCTATTAATTTTTATCTGCTTTAAATTCCGATCAATTTTGCTTATTCCTTAAAATACTGAATCACCACTCTTTAATTTAAATGTGGAGTATTGCAAACACTATAATAAATAACAACATTTCAAAGAAACTAAACTCTACTTTGAAATTTAAAAGTGGTTCTATTTCGAAGAAATTTACCGTTTTTCGTTTCTATAAAACCAATGTACGGAATTGAAACTACTTTCGCTCGAAATTAATTGCTGTGACTTGCTTAGTTTATTATAGAGCTTTAAAACTTGAAGCTTTAACAAGAGGTTTTAATTAGCTATTGGATTTTTTCTGCACCCATCTTGAAGTAAATGCGTTTTGATGGTATGGACTCAACAGTTTTTTCAACCAGATTTCCGTTTTGTTTTAAAACTAAAGCATTAAAAAGGAAGCTTTATTTAAAAGGAACCTTTGCTTATTAAGAGGATTTGTAGCGCTATTATCATTTACTTTTCGCCTAAAGGCGATTCATCAAATTGAACATCAATAATGAATTTAGTAAAGTTCATTTTTGTCAGCAATAATTTAACTTTTATATTCTTAAAGCTGTAGTTTAACTGGCAAGCAAATTTATTTTTAATTATTTTGCCATCAGAGATTTATATTTTAACTTCGTTGTTTGTTGTCGTCTCAATGAACTTGTTGATTAACTTGGCTTAATGTGACACAGTTTTCATCGCTAAGTTGAAATGGCTTCACAAATGATTAATAATCAAAGAAATATTTAGTCTATATCTCAACTTGGTATCATGAGAGTTGGTACATAAGAATAATTTATTAAAACATGGCTGATGTATGGAATTAAAATAGAAGTAAAGCAGTTTAAAACAACCAAATGTAGTTTTGGAAAATTGGAAAAAATTTTTGAATAAATTTTGGTTATATTTGGTTAACGCCGCCGTCGCATTTAAAGGAAATAAAATTCCACTAAATTTTTCTTAATTTATCGCAGTTATTTTTCCAAACTGGCAACAGTAACTGAAAGAAATTAATTTTTTTTCTTAGAATTTACTAGAGCTGCAAACGAATCATTAATTTTTGTAGTATTTCGCGAATCATTCATGTATTGGATTAGCAAATTTTGAATTAATTCTTTAAACACAAAAAATTAACTGAATAAAATTTGAGTCAATTCAAATGATTTTGGTTAAAATGAATCGCAATGCATTTCTAATTCAAATAAATTTTTCAAAGTGAATTGCAATTCACTTTCAATTCAATTGAATTGAATTAACTTCGAATTAATTGAAATAAATCATAAAAGGTAATTAGTAATTCACTACCAGCTCTGTAATTGACCTTTGATCATTGAGTATTTTTAGTTTAGTAAGAGAAATTTCCATTTTTCATTACCACTAGATCTGCTCTTGCATTTGACTGATTGCAGCTCGTTTTAGAATTTATAAATTTGAATTGCAATTCGTTGTTTAAACTAATTTGAGTGAATTCAAAATCAATTCAATTGATTGGAAATGAATTGCAATTCACTTTGAAAAATTCATTTGAATTAGAAACGAATTGTAATTCTTATAAAAATTCATTTGAATTGGAAACGAATAGAAATTCATTTGTGCCTAATTCATCTGAGTTCATTCAAATTTCATTCAATTATTATTATTTTTTTTTTTTTGTGAAATTAATTAATACAAAATTTAGTTAACTCACTCAAAAAAGGGGTGAAATAAATCAAAATTAAAATTTAGAAAAAAACGTTTTTAAATATTTGTTATAGGGTTCTGTAAAAAGTTTTAAAAACTTCTCATCTACAAAAACAAAATATTTTGACAACTGTTTCAGTACCATTATACCGACAAAATTGGGTGCTTTCAAATTTTTAGCTCGAGTTTCTCTACAAAATTACATATTTTTATGAAAAAAAAGTTTTTTTATATTTTAACCGAGCTTCTAAAGGGCCTCCTCACAAAGTTTTATTTCAGCAGTTTTTTCGTGATGCAAACACAAGCAAACAAAAATATATTCCTTCAGAAGTATGTTTTATGTACAGAAATGACTCCGTTACTTCTTTATTATTTGTTTGTATTTAAACTAAGTTTTCTAATAGGATTTGGGACACTATTCATAGAGAGTTATTTGTTTTAGGTAAGTTTATTATTCTTTAAACATTATTGATCAGACTTCAATCACTTGATATTGTGTTTCAATCAATATTGGTTTCTCTATTCTTTATAATAAAAAATAAAGTTAAAATTGAGTTTTTGTTTTTTACATAAATTTTTTGACTTCAAAAGTAAAATAAAAGTATTATGGTTCCAAAGGTTCACACTACTAAAATAATAACATCACTGTGTAGAACAACATATATTTCTTACAGAAGCCTTATACTAATCACTACGCAGAAGTTTATAAAGAATCATAAATAAAATATAACACTAACGATAGAATAGCGTTGCTTCAAAAATAATGCTAATACGCAATCCATCTGAAGTGACTACTTTAGTTTATACCAGACGAGCTTATGAACACTTTTAAAAATAGAATCCCTTTTCAATTTTAAAAACAAAAAATATTTAAGAAATTATTGCATGACTAACATACTTTTTAAATTCAAGGCAATCGTATAGAAATATATAACGAGCAACTGCTTGCAGAATTTATCTAACAACTTACTGACTGACATTGTTAAATATTTTTGTTTACGCTGATGCATGAAAATATGTGCGCATTTCATAATTTCTCAAGTAAGTTGCATTCTTTTATTTTTATGCACATTTTTCCTTTTAGTATTTATACCCTGAGAGGGTAAAATATACAATAAAATAAAGAAAATACAAAAGTTTTATATATTCGTTCATATAAATATAGAAAACTATAACGAACACAACAATGAAGGAAAAAGAGGAGAAAAAAAAACGAAGAAAAATGGTTGAATTCGTTTCTTGATGAACACCCTGGCAGAAGGGTTTGTTTCTAATCCAATGTCAGTTAGAAGTATAAAAATTGCAAAATAAAAATACACATAATGCTTGTTTAGTTTAGCTTGGTGTTGTGTTGTGTTAATGACGCAATCAAAATTCCAAGACCTAGAAAAATATACAAAATAGAACATTCTAACCATGTTCGTTGTATACAACAGTAAGGTATATTGTATGAAGAAAAATATGTCAAAATGCATGAAAATTAAAGTACTTAATCTTAAGAGAGAAAAATATATTTCACAGGGAATGTGCAGGTTTGAAGAACCTAATAACGTTGATATTTTTAGGTTACACAAAAAAATATTTTTTAACTTTTGATTGTTTATTAAAATAAATTTAATTAATATGAAATATTCAAGGGTCGTTGTACATGCGATTTTCAGCATTAGCAATCACCAATTGTTTACTCGTCCTTCTACGTTTTCATTGATTATGATGTAAGCGGCTAATCCCACGAAGTCTATGATGTTGCAAAAAATGCTAATGGCCAACTTCGGTCTGACCGTTTTGTGGAATAATGCGTTGCCATTTGGTCCATTGTATTAACGGCGGCCTTTGTTGAATTTTAGAATAATATAGCTTTCGGATTTTTTTGCTACGCCTTTAACTTTTTAGATAGATAGTGGATAGTAAATTTACTGCTTTGTGCTTCTTTGGAACGCAGCTGGACAGTGGAAATCTAACACAAACAAAAGCACTGGCCGTTTGCATTGTTTTTACACTTCTTTAGGAAGACACCTCTATTTGGATGTAATGGTGTCAACGCATGCTAGTCCAATCGATGAAAGACGTTTAGCTGCGTCTTATGTTGAAAAGAACTGCTCAGCAATTATAGTTTTGCAGCGGCTGGTGTATAGATTAGCCAAACTCTTGAGCACTTTTTCACCTTGGTCTCGTTGCTCTCCCTCCTCACTAGTGTACAGATTTCCCTGCAATAGATATTTGGTTTTCCATCTCAAAACTTGATACTTGTTATAGTGGATTTAGCACTGTAGCTCCTTGTTAATTTCAATCGTCTGTCTACAACTGATCAACAGTTTGGCAAGATACAACAAATTGCATCAACTAAAGGGGCTCCCTTTAATTTCTACATTTAAATTTTATTCTTGCTGTTGTAGTAGCCTTGGCAACCAGGTTTTTTATAAATTTTAATCGTCTGTCCTATGACTTTTCAAGAGTTTGGTCATATAAAGGGTCATCCAAATGTGACGCCTAGATGTCAGCACTATTTAATACTTACACGTGACATCTTTTCAAATGACATAAGCCATTTTATTTTATTAGAAGGTAGTACAGTTTTAACCATGGACAGGTACACATTGCAACATCGCGTTTGCATCATTCAATTCAAAGATTAGTGAAAAAATTCGAAGAAACTGGTTGTGTTACTGATAAACCAAAAAGTGGAAGACCAAAAACTGTACGCACAAATGAAAATATTGTTGCGGTTGGTGAAAGTATTAAAAAATGAGACAACAACATTAATTTCGCGTCGTTCGAAAGAATTGGGCATATCTTATGGCTCCTTATAGAGGATTTTGCATAAAGATTTGCATTACCATGCTTATAAAATTAAATTAACCTTGGAATTGAAAGAAAGATACCATTTAAAACGTCGTAATTTCGCTAGTTGGATTATTGAACAACGAACAACAGATCCATTGTTTTCAAGCAAAATTTTGTTTAGTGACGTAGCTCATTTCAGAATGGATGGATTCGTCAATAAGCAAAATTGTCGTATCTGGGATGATGAAAATTCTCGTGTTATTCATGAAAAATCTCTACACCCACAAAAAGTTGTTGTTTGGTATGCATTTTGGGCAAATGGAATCATTGGGCCATTTTTCTTCGAAGATGATGCTGGAAATGTTGTTACTGTGAATGCTGAGCGATACCAATCAATGTTGAGAGACTTTTTATGGACATAGTTGAATCATATTGATGTGTCTGACGCCTATTTCCAGCAAGACGGTGCTCCATGTCACACAACTCGAGAAAACATTACGCTTTTGCGATCAAAATTTCCTTAACGTGCAATTTCACGAAATGCAGATTCTCCACCATTAGATTTAATTTTTTTTGGGGTTTTTCGAAAAGTCAAGTGTATGCTAACAAGCCACAAACAATTAATGATCTAAAGAACAACATTCAAGTTGCAATTCGTGAAATAACACCAGCAACATGTCGGAAAGTCATTGAAAGTTTCGATATTCGGATTGATGTCTGCAGACGCAGTCATGGTGGACATTTGAATGATATTCTATTCCACTTATAATTGTAATGGATCATACTTTTAATAAAAAAAAACAGCTTAAAAAATTGCAAATAGTTTGTGTGTTATTTCAAAGAAATATGTAGGCGCGTTTTTTGGATGACCCTTTATATAAAATAACACTAACTATGGTAAGAACCTTTAAAATATAATTAAAAATAATTATATTTATTTTTATGCCAAAGTAGTGCTCATTCTGTGTAATTTTCAAGTGTTTGTGTTGCCGTATAGGTCAAATGACATTAATTTTGGGAACACCCTTTAATTTATAAATCCAAATTTTTTACCTGTTGTCATAGCGAAGTTAGCAATACATGTTCTTTGTTAACTTCAACCGTCTATCATATACATCAGATATAATGAACTACTAGGGCACCCGTCATAGCAATCGACACTCTGTCAAATTTTCAAGCGGTATACCCTTTAATTTTTTATTTATTTTTGTACTACTGTTTGTCATTGGGAGCTAATATCATACGTAGTTTTTTTTATTTAAAAGTGGTTGGTTTACGGTTCACAATCCACATAAAATACCCGTATGCTGAAGGGGGACACCCTTAAATTTTTAAAACTATGAATTGTTTTTAAAACATCACCTTTCAAATAACCAAAAATTTTTTTAATAGATTTAAAAATCACTGAATTCGGCGGGCACAAACATTTAAAAACGCAACATTCAACATTCTTCTTTTTTTTAAGTCAGTTAAAAATAATTACTTGCGTGGTGCGTTTTCACTCAAAATTTTATACGTTAGAAAAGCCTGAAACGTCTCACAATACATATATTTCTGTCTAAACTTCAAAAGGACTTTTATAATTATTTTTTGTTTTTTAATTTTACTTATTTTTCCAGTTTTTCTTCTTTTTATTTAAATTAGTTAACACATCCTAATCGACTTAATCAATTAGACATTCCCTCAGCTCATCCACATAGTTACTTGTTCATTTAGCCCTTACACTAACAATTTTCAACTCTTTTGTTTTTTTCCTTTTAATCGTTGCAACAGATGCTTCTCATAGAGTTGTTCATTTTAATTTAGTTGATTTTAATTTAAATTACAATTCTCTTCAATAAAATTTTATTAGCACACTGCAACTTGGAGCAGAGTGCTGGGAAAATACGTTTTATGCTGCTGCAATAGAAAAAGTTTACGAGACACTAAAAATTTACCACCGTTTGCTGCAGCATAATTTTTGATTGCAATAATTATGTTTTGTATTTTAAAATATTTGTAAAAGTTCTTAACTTTATTTCTTTTAAATGTCCAAACGAACTGAATGTCAGCTTTATAAATTCCTGCATCTTTCTTTTTATTAATGTGTAATTAATTTTAACTAAATTTCATCGGTTTTATGTGGTCAGATTTAAAGCAATTTTTACAGAAAAAGGAAAAGTCATGATTAAATCGTTGTTGAAGGGTCCAGCGCTGTCTTAAAATATTAAAGAACACAAGGAGTGCAATTTTATAATCAGAAATTTAGTAATAAAAAAAGAAAATTCAAACAAATAAAAATAATAACAAATATGTGTCAATAAGGAAAAGCAGCAGGAGAGACGTATTTATCCCATTTAAAAATATATTAAAATAATGATCGCTGTTTTCAATTTTCCAAGGCTCTGGTTAATATGATTACTGGCAGCACAAATATGTACAATATCATGGGTTGCTTTTGTAGGGACTTTTGTACTTTCTGGTTTATTTGGAAAGATCTGCGACATCAGAAAATGGCACAAAAAAATCTAACGGAGTCAACTTGCACGTAGTCAGTTCACAACACGTTTGCATGAGATAATCAAGCCCTCAAATGGGTCGTAATGAATTTGCAATATATCATGGGTCTTATGTTTCCATATTGTCCAATTCATGCTAAAAGAAGTTATTAGTCATCGATCTTATCATTCGCCACTATTAGCCTAACCAATGTCCTTCTCAAAGAAATATGAACCGATGACATTTTCAGCCTTAAATTTATTGCAAATTCGATCAATTTAATTGTTGACGTATCCATTTATTCCGAAATGGGAAAAATTTCCGAAGATAATTTTTAATAAAAAATGGAAATAATAGGAACTTTCACTTTTAAATGCCTCCTCCAACATTCGGAATAAGATTTAAAAAAGTCAAAAGAAATTAAAGCTTCCTGCTTAGAAGAGCAATACAAATAATATTTTTAAAACTTGAAAAGTTTCTAGTGTCAGTTCTATTGTAAAGCATTAAAAAAACGCAATATAACAAAATATAATTCTCCTTCAATTATTATAATTGTGAAAATTAATATCTTAAAATCTTGAAGAGAATTTTAATAAAAAAACACTCTCAATATTTAAAGGCATGACAAAGGCATTGTGTGAGAATGTTACAAAATTGTTTGTTTTTAAAGAGTTGAGTCCTAAGACTTGATGTTGATGTCATGCACGACTAATGAGAATAATGCTAATAAAACAACGTTTATACTTTGAAGCAATAATAAATTAAAGTCTAACTGCTGAAATGTAATTAAATGCCTCACAATTATTTGCCTACCCAAAATTTTACTTCTTTAAGCATTTAATAAAAAACAAGAAAGTCTTTAATAAATAACACAAAAGGAAAATGTATTAAGAAATAATTTATTTATTACAGAAAAAAAAAACTAAAGAAAAAGAACATGCATAAAACATTTATACGTACATGAAAGATGAGCTCTCATTAATAGTCTGCTTGTATTTGGGTGGATTTTTACAATTTCATCAAGATTGTCTAAGATTTAATTTAATGTCCTTTTATTGCCCTTCTTCTCTTTTTATGTATTTCAGTTGAAGTGTTTGTCCTTGTGTAATTGTACAACTATGATGTCAAGACCACAATCGTTGACACCATAAATCCATTAAAATAGAAAAACTGAAATAAAAGAAAAGTAAGTAATAAGTGGAAGGTAGGTAATGTTTAATATTTACTATGTCGGTAACCTATAGTTTTGTCTTTATACGTTCTTTACTATACAGTTGGAAACAAAAGATATCGTAGCTCTTAAAAAAATAATATTATTAAGGATTAGTGACAGACATATTTATTGAGGGTATAAAATAGTCAATATCGTCAGGTGTTATGTTTTCAGACTAATCAAAGTAATTCAGTAATTATCTATCGTTAAGGATACATAAAGTTTTTTTCCCACTATTGCCACGTTATTTCTTAAGATATAGAATCATGAGTTCTTACGTATTTTTTTTAAGGCAAATTGAAGGCATTAAGCCTTAACGGTGGCGCCGAGAAAAGCTAAACAACAGAAATTAATAGATAATACTATGATGTCATTTCCTTATTGCCAACTCACTGGAATACCGAAAGCCATAGAAAGTGAAAAGCAATAAGCAGGCATGTCACACATACCGAAATAGTTTTAATTCGGTATTAACCATTCCGATCTAATTTGTTTTACCTTCTTCAGATTTCGGAGAGTTTGTATATTCATAAAAATTTTTAAATCTTTATTTATTAATTTTAATATGGCAAAATTGGTCACACTGCGAAGTAAAAACTAGTATAATATAAATAAGAATACGAATTAAAATCTATTTAAAGACTCCAAAAAATTTTTTTTAATGAAAAACAATTTTAAAAATGGTGTAATTCTGAAGAAATTTTCCGTTTTTCCATTCCTCAGGAAGCAATTTATGGAATTGAAACTACTATCGAGTTCTGTGACAGGCCTGTAAAATAGCAATATTTGAATACAGTTGGGCCAACTGTTATTCAACCCAGTTGCTCACATACTAAAAGTAGTTAAGAAAGTTCTTATTTAAAATGGTTAATACTGTTTGTAAGTAATGGAATGAAAT
Source organism: Cistogaster globosa (assembly GCA_937654795.1). Lineage (NCBI taxonomy): Eukaryota > Metazoa > Arthropoda > Insecta > Diptera > Tachinidae > Cistogaster > Cistogaster globosa. The sequence goes on along the minus strand of OW569403.1, from coordinate 44,738,287 downwards.
ACTAACGCGAACTGAAAAACTTTTTGCTTGTTAATGCTGATAACGACACTAGATAATTATTTGCAGCCATTAGTCAGATAATGATAAAGAGTATAGTCGAAGCTATGACAAAAGGCAAAAGTAAATTTCAGACAGTGGACAGATGCATAAAGTATGTCCTAAGCAGTAAGGAGAACTAATTTTAAATTGATGACCCATTGCGTTTTTTAACTTCTTTGTTCAATACTCCTTAACTGTTTCAAAAAAAGGTTATAAATTCGTTTGTATTTTTTTTTTATATTTATGTCCGCAGAATTCAGTTCTAAACTGGTATCAAATTTTCTTGCTTTAATTGAAAGATCCTGCTAACGAATTGGTACAATTTTTAAAGGTGGCCCAACACAAAACATGTAAATTTTTCATACTCGTATCTATTGAATCTTAACAGACAAACCTTTTTTGTTTTTAAAAGGACCAGCACTTGTGACAGAATTAGGAAATTAAGTTGTGGAAAGGGGGATTAATGGAGAAGTGCTTGTGAATATTCGACTTAAATCTTTGCAGGGAGTTAATTCCACATACGAATATTCTTTGCAATGTGTAGTGCAATTCACCAGGCAATTGACCACAAAGGGATGTGCTCTTGATGAAAAACGTATTACATTTACGAAATTACTATTTTCAGGAACAAGTTTCCCGATTTAATCAGAATACATTCTGTTCTAGTAACGATAAAATGGTAAAACATATACCGTATTGCGTCGATGTTTTAGTTAGCCAGTAGAGCTAAATACGCTACTGTCCCCGATTAGTTTCTTTGCAGTCGAGTAACTCCAAAACAGCCTAAGAAGCAATGGCCTATGCATAAGATTTTTTTTTCCATTTTCAGTGTGATAAATGTATCATGATAGCGACGAGTTCAGACGGAGTGAAGTATCTCTTGTACCATTTAAGAAAGCCATGGCACTTGAAAGCTTCTTCTGCGACTTGAAAAATATGCTTGATATACACATATAAAATGTTAGCAATGTTAAAAAAAATTAATAGGAACAAATTTAAATATTAAATGGTGTCTCTATTGGTAACACAATTTTATTTATATGGCCTTATTGTTTTTGAACCATTTTGCTTAAACACTTGAAAATCACGTAGAGAATAAACTTCTATGTCTGCTATAACATCAAATATATTATAGGAAAGGTTGGTTATTTAAAAGCATTTGAAATTTACAGATTAAGCCATTAGTAACAATAATATAAAATTTAGAATTGAAAGTTAAGGGTGTCTCTATGGAGACAATGCAATTTGATGTAATGAATTGAGCTTTTAAATCGTTATAGACGGATAGTTGAAATTTAAACAAAGTGTGTATAAAAATTTTTATTTCATTTTGATGATACTCTCTCTGTCCTGAAATTACCACTTACTGTGAAGTTAATACAACGAATTTTAATTGCAGATGTTTTCAATATATTTTAAAATGCCTTAAGTAGTCTTAATGAGTCTGTCAAAATTTGTGTTTTATACCTAATTTTGTATATATTTTTATACTTTGGCTTAATGTGTAGGAGTGTCACCACCTGCATTCTATAAATAAATAAAATTAAAACGTCCCTAAATACATATTTTAAGGAAAAATAAGCTGCTTAATAACAGCAAAACTCTGTTCAAAAATAAACATTTAACAATTATGCGAAAATAAAACAATCAAATTTTTTTTAATGTTGAATTAAATACTTTCTTTTTTCATGTTTTTTTATTGTTCATGTCATATGTTATTTTTTACTTATTTATTTATGTTGTTTAAGCAATTTTGCTATAAATACTAAAACACTTTTAAAATTAGCAAATAAATATTAATAAGACATCAAGTGTTAAATTTTATTTACGTAACGAGAAAACTTACTTTTCACACAGATATATTTTATTGGCACGAGAAACATAAAACTTATTTTGAAGACGTACGCATGTACTAAATTGATTGGTTATCCAACAGACATTCATTATATGAAAGTAAAGTAATAAAAACATATGTAAATAATTGTTGCAAAAAAAATTGACTTTAAAACAGATCTCATGTATCTCTCTATAACGGTTAAAAATTATAGCCTCATACACCAAAGTACAGAATTTTAATATTCGAGGCACCCAAACTTAAATCCACATTGTGCCATATCTTCAAAACTAAAGCTCAAATACTCCACTGCTACGCTAACGTTAAATTTTGGATCAACCGGCTTAATCGTTTTCAAATGGCTGAGTTATTAACAAAAGATTCTGATTCTGCTCCATTTGGACACCAGCTCTATATGTCAAAACCAGGTGTCATTTAATCATATAATCAAACTCTGAAGCCTAGAAAAATACAATTTCTCCTGCAAACTAATTAACATGGAACCAATGAAAATTTTGGTTATTGAGAAGGTAACCAAAACCTAATAAACAACAAATTTATAAATTTTAGAAGAAAAAACAGAAAATATAACGATATTCGCAGCAGTAAAACATAACAAAAAACCATAAAGGGAAAAGCAATAAAAAAAGGCAAAACTGAATAAAAATTCTTTTAACGAAACTTGAGCTCAAGAACGAGAAAAAATAAGAAATTAAAAGGGATAATAAAAAATGCACAAGAAAGTTTTCGCAAAATATTTAAATGTTATGTTAATGTTGCTGTTTATGTGCTTTTGTGGGTTGCATTATGTAGATTTATATTAACACTTTTGTTCTTTTTTGTTTTTATTTTAGAAAAGTATTATTAATTATCCTTTTCTTCTGATTATTTGGTAAGCGCAATTACAAAAAGGGAATTTTATATTAAATTTATTCATTTATATAGAAATGTTTCCACATCCGACCGCCTTTAACAACATTCCTGCCATCAACATAAAAATGAAATAAAATAAAAATAACTCAAATATCAACAACAGAACAACAGCATAAATCGTTGACTAGAGAGCAAAGTTAAATTAAACCATTTTGAGTTTATTAATTAAAAGAAACCGATTTAGGAAAAGGTAAAACTCTTAAAGAAAAAAGAATTTAATGATAATAAATATAAACATTTCGCAACTTATTTAAATTGCCATGAGTCTATAAAGGAGGATTTATAATTTTTCATTAACATAAAAAATGTTAAAGTTCGTGTTAAATTAAATTTGTAATTTATATTCAAGCACGTCATAAATTTGTATAACAATAAATTTTAAATAGAATTTGAATTGATGTATTAGCCATGTAATAGTCTCTGAAAGAGCATGTAATTTGAATTTATGCAAATTTTCAATAGTGCTCTATTTCTAATTAATATTAATTTATACTGATTAAGAATAATTGCAATTTGGGGATAACTAACGTGCTGTCTGTTAAACAGTTAAGGCTACAGAATAAAAAGCAGTAACTAACTAATTGGAAAATATATTGGGGCCATGAAAATTTAATTTATAAACTGAGTACTTAACTGAATGATTTTTAAAGATGTAAGAACTAAAGTGTGAAATACCTTGGGGTGATACTTGACCCCAAACTTCAATGGAAGGCCAACATTGCCGAAAGAGCTCGGAAGGCGACATGTGCGCTCTATCTCTGTCAGAGAGCTCTAGGAACAAGATGGGGCCTTCAGCCTCGGATCATCTCCTGGCTCTATAAGGCAGTTATAGAGCCAATTATTCTCTATAGTGCTGTGTTTTGGTGGCCCACTCTTGAGAGATTGGTCAACCAAAAGCCTCTTGATAAAGTCAGGAGAACAGCCGCCATTTTCATTACTGGGGCTCTTCGAACTACTTCGACAAAGGCTCTGTATGCTCTTCTCCACTGGTTACCCACCAAACTTCTGGTATTGCAACAGGCTAAATGCTGTGCAGCCAGACTTAATGCCCTCTCACGCTGGCTCAGGCTGGACATATGGCACTCTAAGATTATCGATCGGGATGTGCCACTGCCATCAATGGTGGACTACATCTCTTCTACTCCCGCTCTGGACCACGGGTTTCAGATCCATTTTCCATGGGTGGTACTGTTGACATCTGCACCGATGGCTCGAAACTGGACGACAGAGTCGGTTGCGGAATCTTCTCCAATAATCTTGGCCTAAGACTCTCCCTTAGACTCCCTGACTACTGCAGTGTCTTTCAAGCCGAGGTAATGGCCATTCTGAAAACATCCGAAATAGCGCTCAGGGACGTTCGGATATTTTCGGACAGTCAGGCGGCAATCAGGGCGCTTGCTGGTGCATATAGTACATCTAAGCTAGTCCTGAGTTGTCGCTCATTACTGAACACTCTATCGGAGCGATCACAGATCGACCAGTTTTGGGTCCCTGGTCACAGGGATATCCAGGGTAACTGTGAGGCAGATGATCTTGCTAAACGGGGCACATTGCTTCCTAACGTCTCCTCGCTACCAGACGTTGGGTGAGTCAAACTCACACCTAGCGGAATTAATTTATTAGCTTATGCCAGCTACTTCGTCTGCATTGGTCATTATGGTACAGTTATATAAAGTTGCATTATTATAGAGTTCAGTACATAAGAAGAGGTGGTGCCATGTTTCCAGTGTCATATAATTCTGTAAAATTATGTACTGTTATATGTTTTCTCTATTTTTTTCCACTTAATTTTAAATTAAATTCCAAAAATTGCTGCACTTTTGTATTCTTCTAATACCATGTGCAGTCACAGTAGTTAATTAATGAATATACGCAAATATGGCCAGGATTCACTATCATACACAATCGTGCGGTTTTATCATATAAAAATCTGACAGAATTCTCTCCTACTTTAAAAATCGTTTAAACTGGCGACGAAGGTGCCACACTATTATAAAAAAAATGCAAATAACAGATGCTTTTAATATTTTGTTGTTTTTTTTTCCCTCATCTTAAAAAAATCAACCCTGGTTGCATAGAAAAACTCATTTTATGAATTATTTTAAAAGATTATAAAATCACATACACTTTTAATCCACACTATCATACTTTTTGAGAACACATGCAATTTTTGACAGATCATATGAAAGTCAATCATGGCCTTTAAGGCTACAATTGCAATCAATTAACGATATTAGAAGTAATTTTTAATCGATTTCTCCAAGTAACCCTTGTGCAATCTGTTCAGTGAGAGAAAATTTTATACGATAACAAAAAAAATATAATATATGAAAAAAAGAAATGTTATAAAAAAACAAATAATTTTTTTTTAGTAAATAATTTCTATCCCAAACAAGCTTACGTCAGGGTCAGTTATACATTTCTACCATAGTCTTTATAGCCAAATTTCTTTCTAAGCCTAAAAATGTATAAATATAATTTCTAACAAACAACATAAAAATATAACGTCAGTTCAATCACGTTCAATTCAGAACCTATGAAAGACGGAGCAACCAAAAAGTTTAAAAAATTACTCCTGCATTTGTGAAAAGTGTAACGAATATTTTACCAGCAAAAATTAGCAAGTAATTTTCAGTGGCATGAAGAGTGACTTAAAAATTGTATTGTCTTGTTTGTTCAAAGGTACCTTTTAAGGTTGTTTATACAAAGATAAAAAATAAAGAGAATAAATAGTAATCATAGGGAATCATAAAAATTAATCTCTCCTGGCTTGTTTAACTTGGTTGGCAAATTATTACCATCTATTTGAGTTGTTTGAATTTTCTTGGCCTGAACACTTTTCGGTAAACTAAAGAAGAAGAAAAAAAAAATAAAAATATAATATGTAATAGGAAGCGTCATAAACTAAGAATTTCTTTTATAATATACCATTTTTTATTCGTATCTATTATCCCAAAAATGTTTAAAGTAATTTATGCTAGTGAACATTTTAAAAGCAAATACATGAATTTAATTTTTTTCTCGTTCCTAGTTTTCAAAATAATTAATTATTAAATAGTCTGAATATCGTACCTTTAGTATAACAAGTAGAATGCGTTTAAATTATACAATATTCATAAGTCTCTATGAAGGTCCTTAAGTCATTTCTATTTATAAAATTAAAAAATTTTAAGATAAATTCATTTTTAGCTATACACACTTGCATTTATAACAATAAGCACATGTTTTACTACCCACGTGCAGTTAAATAAACCGCACCTTCCCCATTACTCACAAAATATTTGATCTATTTAAGTAAATTTGTAAAAATAAAAATAATAAGATTTTAATATTTCCACTAAATCCTAAGTTTTGTTCATTACTCTAATCAAAATTCATGAATGCCTGGTATTTTACTAAAGCTACGACAGGAATAAATTAGGTTGAGTGTAATTTGGAAAAACACTTAACCAAATAGTATATAAGAAGAACAATTAGTTAGCATAAGATATAGATAAATTAACACAACTTAGTAGCCCTAATCACGGAGCACTAATCCCAAATTTAAAATATTAAAACATTCCTTCCCTTTTGTAAACAGGCTAAATATCGATTGTATAGATTTACTGTATTTAAAAATCAATTGGTTTCAAAAGAATTGGAGTCATCTGGTGTGTAATCAGTAACATAACTTTTAATGCAAAAGCTTTTAATATCCGGAAATCTGAATCGTTAATTTATAAAGTCACTTTTATAAAAATCAACAATTTTAATCTACTTTAAACAAATTCCTAAATTGATTCTAAAAAACAACGCGCAAAGTAGAATTTGGCCAATCTTTCCGGAAATTAGGCCACAAATAAATTTTGAGAAATTTAAAAACCTTAAGTGAAAATTCACTGTATGATGCAGAATTTGTTATCTGTCAAGCTGCGTACTTAAGTTTTTACATTTCTCAAAATTAATTTGTGGCCTAATGTCTGGATGGATCGGCCAAATACCCCTCTGTGCGTTTTTTTTAAGAATCAATTTAAGAATACGTTTTTATTGACTTTATACGATTTTTAGAGGTTTGCAATATATTTTTTGCGGCTTAACTTATAAAAATTTTGTTTTGATTTTTTTCAGTGAAAGGATGTATATTAGCAGCTACTTATGTTAATTTTAAGAAAAATTTTATTAAAGACTTTTATGAAAAAAGATTTAATTTGAAATTAAAAAAAGAATTTTTTTTGGAAAAATCTTGTCAAAGGAAAAAAGTTAAAAGGTTTATTGGAGTGATCTCCATCGCGATTCTGGAAATGTTATACATCACTATAGAATTCACGATCTCTACTTTTATACTGTAAAAAAAAACGTTGCACGTTTTCTGTGCGATTTTTTGAAAATTTTACCTTTTTCTCTTTTTTTTTCATCTTGTTTTGTTACATACATACGAGTAAGAAACTTTTTTATGTTCATAAAATGTTTTGATTTTTATGAACTGATGGTAGATATTTTTCATTGAAAAACTAAGGAAGTGAATAATAAAATCCAATGGAGACAAAACCACTGTTAAAGCGAGAGAAATTATCAAAATTAAAAAAATTTGAAGTGAATGAATCGTGGATGTACTTAAAGCTGGATTTAAAAACACCAACTATGGTATCACTGGCAGAAGATTCTTTTCCAATCCTTAATAAGCTGCAGTTTTTCTGGAATTAAGTTGATTTCATGCAGTGAACCAAAATTATTAATTACTGAAGTAATTTTTAGGAAATTGGCAAAAAAAATGTAAAAAAATATTTTTTTTCATTGGACCGTTTTGGGGGTGGGATTGGGTATGCCTTCCTTTTAATAGATACAATATTTTTTCAAATAATATTTTATTTCACCGCCCACAAAAGTGCACGGGGCTTAAAATATTACTTCAGAATCTATTGAGTCCAACTTTAATTTTTGAAAATTCATTGACCTTTAAAGTTGAAAGTGCTAAACAAAATGACAGAAAATTAAGAAAAAACTTGCATATTTCAGAGTTGGGGTTAATACTTCTAAAGGGATCTTTTTTCTCCTTGATCCGATTTTTATTATTTTGAAGCTTTAACATCCCATTACTATAGGAGATTTTTCTGCCAAGTTTCATTAATCTAGGAGTATTCAGTAAATTGTAAGAGCCATTATAAACACAAAAAAGTAATGTCCGGCTAGATTTGTAAAATACTCCTATGTGCAACGTCTCACTTACATATTTAAGTACGATTTAACTAAAGAGAAAGATGAATTTATCTTAGATATCCTTTTGGCCTACGTGCGTTAATTTCTGTTTTTTTCTTGTAAGTTAATTTGGCTTATCATCGTCAGTGTCAACAAAACAATACTTTAATTACATTTTTTCCAATATTTCAGTATTTTTTTATTTTTTATTTTATCAAGAGGTATAGTTCATTTAACATTATTTACACTCATTAAATTATCAGGTACTTGACATAAAGCTACATTATTATAAACCAAAATTTTAACACATAAACACAACTTAAATTAGTATTACAACTTATTTTATATTCCCCTTGATAGGGCCAGTTACAGATGAATTTACTTTAATTACTTATGAAAATTTTCTTTCTATGTACAGAGCTTAATATGAAAAAAGAACTTATTGTAAGCAAAAATTTATTTTTTAATCATGAAACTTTATTATTGAATAATTTACTGAAAAGGGCAAAAAGTCCACAGTAAACTTTTTTGGTACATTCGCATGAAATGTCTAAAAATCGTAGATAAATGAAAAAAAGGAGTAAACGTTAAAAAATGAACATACGCTTGTGAATAAATTTTTAATAACTTTGAGTATTGTAAATTAGTTCTTCTTTTATTTGCTGTTTTCCAAAAAAAAAAAAAAAAAAAAAAAAAAACAAAAACAAAAAAAAAAAAAAGAGGAAATAAGATGACTTGTCAAAAGGAATGAATACTTAAAGCCTAAAGACATAACAGGTTTAACTAGGAAACATTTTCAATAAAATATTAATTACCTCAACAATTGTATTATTTTTTTGCTCGTTTTATTTTTATTTCACGGAACAAATATTTTGTTCGTGTTAGAGAAAACTTTAAGTAAAAACTACATGCATCAGAATCTTCGTAAGTCTTATACAAAAGAGATTAAAATGAGGAAACTTGTAGTTTATTGTATAAGAAATATGATTTTGGTAGTTTGCATTAAGAATTTCTATGTACATTTTCATAATAAAAATTGCTCCACTTTCATTTTTACAAGGCCCGGTTTGATGGCCACACATTTCTTTTATCTTCTTTATTTTAATATGGAGTTTTTCCCAACGAATAATTAGAGCGAGACCTTTGTTCATATTAAAAAATAGCACACAAACTTATTGGCTTTTTCCAAACAAATTTATTGAAATTGTCGCAATTCTACATTATTTATTATTGTGATCTTTAATCACAAAACAACATTAATTTTAGAACTACTGGGTAAGGTTTTATACCAAAGTAGAATAAAGGGTTAACTGACAAAATAACGGCCATACTAGGGTCCGTTTTTGACATTTATTATCTGTATGCTCTGGCAAATCATCATGAACAGATTCGCACTTGCATAACGCTACCAAATTATTCAGATTTATTTTGCCAGTCAATACTGTTTTTTTAATTTAAAAATATGATGGTATTTGTCAAGATTTAGTTTTAATAACGGAATGGCACTGCTTGACATGGGGACTGCTGCTGTAGACTTTTCTGTAAGTTCATTTCGAGTAATGAAGTTTTCCACCTGATTTGGCACCTATCGATTATCTTCTTTTTGGCTTTGAGAATCGAAAAAACAGCTGCAATTAACGCACTGGAGGCCAAAACTGTTCGCTTAACTCGTAACATACTACTAGAAGGAGAAAGGAATTTATTAAGACCAGCTGCAGAGGCGTATGCTGGAAGTAACTTTAAAAAAAATATTTTTATTAGAATTTAACAAAAAAAAAAAAAAAAAACAAATTATAAATTAATTTTGGTTTAAGTTTAATTTCATTTTAATTTCTAAAAAATTTTAAAAAGAAATATATTTAAAAATGTATGCGGACGTCTTCTGCCGGTGACTAATTTTTAACGTTTTCTCAAAAAACATCCGCATACATTTGTAAATAATTTTTATGTTAAAAATTAAATTAAAATTGAACTTAAGCAAACATTTGTTTAATTATATTATTATAGTATCAAACAGTAGTTGAATTAAATTATTTCTTTTGAAGTTTAAAGTTTTACTGGGCTTAAAGTGATCTTTAGTTTCAGATTTGCAAAGTCACATTCATATCATATTGTTGAAAGAAAGCTTTTAAGTTACTGCACTGAGTTCCAAAACCAGTGGTAAAATCTTAAAACAAACCTGACTTGCTTGTATAAATTACGAAACAAAAACACATACATAATTTTAAATGTATGAATGAATGACATATATTTTATTTGCAAGAAATTAATCCACAAAGTGTAAAATATATTAATTTATTCAAAGCTGTACAACAAACATTCAGTAGTCGCTTTAGTGAATAAAAATATTTAATAACTTCAAAACAAAAAAAGTGTTTTCACTCTCGTTTTATTAAATATTCCCACAAAGTTTGTTTTCAATCATGTAGATGCATTTAGTGTATTTTTATAAAAATCTGATAAATTATTTAACAAGCACAAAAAAAAATTTAACATGACGAAAATACATTTATTTGGGTTACAAGATTATTAATTTACATCATCTAACGTAATTTAGGGCGAAAATAATTTATAAAGTTTATTTTTTAGTTTCTTGTTTCAAGGAAATTCAGCTGCTAACAGAAGTCGAAAAAATTATAAATAAACACTATCCGGTGTTTTTTGCACACAAAAAAGAACATTAAAAAAAACCACACGGTTCAAGATAATGCATGCAGTTTTTTTTCTCTTGTAATTGTTTATAAATAGCTGCAGATAATTTACATAAATAAAACGTAAATATAAATACAAGCAGTGTCTCACATAAGTATTAAACTTTAAGTCAAATATTCAAAAATAAAAGTTTAGTTTTGTGCAGCAAAAACAAAAGCTGTTAACAAAAGGTAAATTAAGTACGAATATCTGGTTTAAAAAAACATATTTCATAACACTGAATCGTCATTTGAATTTAAAACATCTTTTTAAGAAAAAGTAGATAATTATAGGCAAGTAGCTAGTGTTGCAGAGCCGTAAGAGCTTTCTCAATTTTTAAGTGAAATGTTATTTTATTGAGAAAAAAAAAATTACTTCGTAATATTCTTGGAATAAACAATTAAATTTATAAGTCATATTCTGGATTTCACTTCTGTGAATATTAAAAACCATTTAATAATTTTTATTCTATTAGCTAGACTATGCCATGGCAAATACTTATTTTTTAATTTAATTGCTACGCTTAAAGAAATTCTTATGAATTTTTTAAACATTGAAATTTGAATAATTAAAAATTTAATGTGACTTTAACTAATTTATCATTGAATTTTTTTCTACCTGGGACCAGCACTCAGGGTCTCAAGCAATGCTTTGTGCAAGAACTAGGAAATTTGGTTAAGAGAGAAGAGAGGGAGTAGTGTTTCGATTTGAACTTTTAAACAAAAAAGTGACTGTTCAGCAAAAAAAACAAGTGCTTTCTGTAATTCATAGTGCAGTTCACTGGACAACCGTGCACAAATGGATGAGCTCTTAGTGAAGAGCGTGTTGTACGAAAATACGTGCGGAATTCAATAAAGTGTTTAATAATCTCGTTAGAGCGCACTGCATTATAATTTCGATAAAATAGCGAGTTATAACCCACATTGCGTCTATGTTCCAAAAAGTAAATTGTGTTAGGTACCCTACTCTCACCTATAAGTCTCTTAGCTCTCTTCTGCACACGGTCGAAAAGCTCTAAAACAGACTTTGAAGCACTGGCCCATACATCAGAGTTGCATTCTTTTTTCGGCCGGAATTAGATGCTTTAAATATGAAGGAGATCAAATGGAGTAAAAAATTTTTCCCATCGTTTTAAAAAACCGAGGCACTTAAAAGCTTTTTTGAGACTTGAGACTGGATGACAATGTTCTGCATAAAAATTAGGTGTGATCTTCGATGTGTTATCCCCACATTTTTCAAATCTCATAAGAAGCCTTCAAGTGCTTCGATTCTTTGAAACGTTGTAAGAAATATTTTATCCATCTGATCTATTGAATCTCTTGAATATCGATGCAATGTGAATGGAGTTTTGCTGTTTCATTGATACTACAATGAAATGTGCTCTTATGAGATTTGGAAATTCGTTCCATATATCCGCACGGTTTTTCATACTACACGCTTTTATCATGATCTCATTCTTTTGTGGGCGATTGGCCATTGATTCGTATTATGCTTAACAAAGAGAATTCGTTTTGTAGCCAAACAGTTCAACTTAGGGCTCATCTTCCTGCAGAATCCTCTCCTAACACTTCGAGTCTAAAAAAATTAAATTTGAAAATCCCAAAACTTTTTATTCCTTCCCATTACCTAATAGCTTTTTGCTGGCACAAACCATCGCTTGAGTAGGGGTTATCCCCTGAGTGATGGTCCGAAAAGAAAATGAAAGTACAAAATTGTACTTAAGTAAAATATTCTAAATACATATTAATTTTTTTAAAAATCTTCAAAAATTTTATTATGGCTCAGTGCTGAGTTGCGAAAGTTTTAAGACTGCTACAACTAAATTAAAAAATAATACCGGAACATACTAAACTTTATACTCTTAATCCCACATATTTCTGTAAAAAGAATTTTTGTAATTTACATACATAATAATATAAATTTTAAACGCCTTTTTAATAAATGTCCTCTATTAATTTTTGCATTAGTTTTTTTGTAAAATACAAGGCATTTATTAATACCAAAAGATTTTCAATAATAAAAAACCTTTCGGGGTTCATCTTTAAATTTTGTAAAATGCATTTAAAAAAATCGCTTAAATTGTGCTTCAACGGCTAAACAAAAAAAGGTTAAGAATGTGTGTATTTTTAGTTAAAACAATTGTGGTAGCTTTCATGTCCATCCAGCTTTACAAGTAAATGCGAGACTACTAATTGTTAGACACTGTATATGATAATATTGATGTGCATACAAAATATTAAGTACTTTAAAAACTGTCTGAAAGTACGTGTAATAATATTTACACTGAATAAATATTTTTTTTTCCACACAAACCATTACAATTAGTTTAGTTTTTTGTTCCAATTTGTTTAAAATTCCAACGAACTCCACCTTTTTACAAGAAGAACAATAAACGAGAATTCAGTTTAAATATTAAAAATAATTAGATTTTGTTAGAAAGTAATTTTTTGTTTGTTTTAATTTGAAACAGATTAAAAATAATCAATACAAAATGTGATGTCTCTACGTCATGTAAACATGTTTGCAGCGAGATGGCAAAATGTTAATAATTACAAAAATTAAAATTTAAATAAAAAATTAAATTATTTTAATTAAATTATTTTATTATTTATTTTATAATTCTTACTGCTTGAGATCCTTTATTTATTTTGATAACCATTTGTTCAAGAGACGACTTATTGTAAACTATTTTTTGTATCAACTACAACAAATGTGTATGTGAACGTAATGTTATAGCGTCTACCGCTAAATTTTTAAAAAAGTGAAAATAAAAAAAAAATAACCAAGGCGATTAAATTTAAATAAGAAATTCAAGTAACATTAATACATATGTATTTATAATTATAAAGCGAAAATAATTATAAAGCGAAATAACTTAATTTTCCTCCGACAATATTCAATAACAGAAATGATGCAAGTTTTTTAGCATACGTTTACATAGAAACAGCAAAAAATAATTTTTTTTATAGCTTTTGTAGAATCCAACGACTTTGCGCTTTTACAACAGGTTATGAATTGAACAACTACGTCTTAATAAATCACTAAAATAAAATACTATTAAGTGTTTTTTATAAAATCTTCAGAGTTACTTTCTAGAATTTTCCAAGTCCCCCAGCAAAAAGAGACATGCTAAGGAAGAGGTTATTCATGGATTCTACGTAAAACGAACTAATTCAATTAAGAGAAAAATGCATGATTAAAACATGAGCTTGTCGTTTGCGAGCATGGATTCACATAGCTTGGCATTTAAACGAATGCTTTTAACCAGTAAAAACTCGATGATTAGGATATGTTTTTTATATTAATTGTTGTTTTTTTGTTAATTTCTTTTTGGATGAGTTTTTACAAGTTTTTATGAGTTCAAAAGTTATAACTTAATTGGGATTAAAAAATTTATTAAAAATCCCAATAAAAAAAGTAAGGAAAACAATTTAATGATAGCACCGTATCTACTACTAACGAAGTGGTACAATTCGGATGAAAAACCTGTGAATTTTACATAGGCATGTCATTGAAGGCATGTCGTTGGTTTTAACAACATTTTACTAATTTTAATCCGTTTTCTAAATACTGAAAAGAACTATAGTTTTATTCAAAAATGTTGTCGTTATAAAATAAAAATGTAAATCTAAGCAGTAGATGAACATGTTGTCTCAAAAAAGATTTAAAAAATAACTTACAATATATACAAAATGTGTATTAGCTTTTTTGAATGTAAATAAAATTTCCTTCTCTAAGAATGACATACATTATCTTTTACTGGGATGCATTATAGAAAACAAGTGCAAGAGGAGCATTGCTACTTCTTTTTTTTCTTGCTGGGATAGTTAATATTTTTTAAAATATCAAAACTAAGAAAAACCATAATAAGCAAAGTTTTTGACTTTTTTACGAGTATAGTTATCGCTTTAGTTGGTTTCGGTCTTAAAACTTCGTGTATATGAATTTATAAGTCTTAAGTTGGTGCGTTCAATTCAAGAGGAAAAATAGTTTTAATAAATTTGACCATTTAGTATCCATAGAACTGAATGACTAAGTAGCTGCTATCGTACATCTAAAATAAATATCGTTAAAAGAGTGAACATAGTACTGTGATTAGAAGAGAACCGACAACGAACATTCGGTTTCCTTTTAACATCCAATAATAAGACAGAAATATTACAGTATAATCTACTAACATCGGACCTAAATCTGTGTCACTTTACTGCCCTTTTCTTTAGAGAATTTTAAACCGCTGCTATACTAAACTCAATTCTACTCAACAGCAATTCTTTATTCAGATTTTTTGTGTGCTGAAACCGCCAGACCAAGTGACTTTATTATATCCTTTACCGCAGATGGAAAAGGGTATACCTCAGTTTTTCATTCCGTTTGTAATTTTTACAAAATATATTTCCAACCTCATTAAGAATATATATTCTGAGTTTTTGCGCACAACGAAATCGATTAAGCAAAGTCCGTCTGTCAGTTAGTGCTTATGTTAGAAAAAAAAACTTTTCCAAGGCACTAGATAAGCGAGAGAAAATTTGAATACGTTATTAGAAATAGCGGGGAAAATACCACGCCTAACTATAATTTTTCCATATCATTCAAATGAAATCTGGTTTAGTGAAGTAACTCCAATCAAAAAACCAATTACATTGAGCGACGGAAAATTAAAAAAAAAAGTAAAAACACTGAGTAAAAAAATTGGCGTTCGCGTATATATTCCGAGTTATGAGCCTCTGAACTTTTCATAGAAAAGTACTCTTTAAGATATCAATATTGGTGTTGTTTAAAAGCCTTTGAAAAAATATTTCAGGAAATACTATAATTTTTCTTAACTGTTTAACGCATTAAGAGCCGATGACATTTGTATGTAAAATTGTTTAAAGATTTAATTTTTTTCTTATTTTTTATTCTCTGTCTAAACTCTAAACTAGATTTACATATATGGGGAATGGTATATTAGATTCGGCTTTGCCGAATATAGTATTCTTTCTTATCTCTTATTTGTGTTGTTTTTGAAGATGAACTAAGCAAAATTTATGGATGATAAACGAGAATATTTTCATTATTAAAAAAGGATAATGAAGAGAGTGTAGGCGGTTTGAAGAAAAAGGTAGTTTCGTGTCTTTTTATAAAAATATAAAAAATTATTATAAATAATAAATTCATCTTATGACGTTTATATTTTTATTTATAAAAATAAAGGACACTTGTTTAAAGTAGATAGTAATGGAAAGAAATAAGAAAATGAAAAACCAAACAAAAAAAAAAACAAAAAAAAAAAAAAAGAATAACTGGAAGTTTTCACTTAAATTCTTCAGATAATATTATTTAATTTCGTTAAAAGCTTTAAGATCCCAGCTCTAGGCAATGATTACGTTTCTGCAGAATATTTGTTAAACATTTTAAATTTAAATCTGTTTTGTCCTTTGTAGTGACATTTTCAAATTTTAAAAGCTTATTAATAACGCATTAAAATATTTTTTTGTCTTGCTTTTCCATTTAAGTTACTTAAAATTTTAAAGAGAAGTTCTGAGATTTTTTTGTCTATAGTTTTTACTTCAATAAAAAACAATTAGTGTTGCTTTTTTAAATTGTTCAAATTTTCTCTTAGTGTAATTTTATTGCACAATGTTTCTAGTCTTGCATATCACTGGTCTTAATATCATCTCAAACCGAGTGCTTTAAGGAGAAAAGCCAAATTTTTAGGTCTTAATAAGATAAAAATTTTTTTATTTCACCTCAAGGCATTCCTTTATAAAACGTTAAAATTATTAAAAAATAGATCTGATTAAGCGCTAAAAATTTTCCGAAGAGACAAAAGAGAAGAGAAATAGTCTTAAGAATTAGTAAATGTTTTTAAAAAAACTAAACCAAAACTCTTCTGCCAGTCAAACTCTTCAAAAATGAATAAAAAAACCTCAGGTAATAATTTAAAACTCAGCTAGGGGCTTTCTTCTACCATCGCAACTTTTCTAATTTTAAGGGTCTCAATTAATTCAAGATTTTTAAATTAAGAAAAATGCTACTGTTTAATCGCCTTTATAGTGTCGCTTGTCTTATAAAAAACTATAAAAATAGTCATATTTATATTAATTGTGAAAACGTTTAGACAAGATTACAATAACATCAATAATAAAAAAGACAGCAAATAAATATTGGAAATCTGGAAAATAATTTTAATACTTTTTTTATTACTTTTCGCTATTAAACTAAACTATTGGATGTGCGCCAGACGAAATAATACACTTTATTTTTAATGCCAGAGTGTTTGTTTTGACAAAATAATGGAAAGTGTGAAAACAATTTTATTATATAAAAACAATAAATAAAATAAAAGATAAATAAATGATTTACATCAACAATTTTTATATCTTCTTAGAAATAATAGAATTAAAGTAATGTCGACGATGGAAATGGTAGGATTGATGCTGACAAAGCAGTTGTAGTGGAAAAACATTAAAGAAGTTTCTTAGAAGGCTTCAAAAATTCGAAAACTTTGAGGCAACTACTTTCTACTCATGTTGGCGGCTAGAAGCAGGCAGGTACCCTCAGAGATGTAGCAAAAATATATTTTACCAGGAGATGTAAGCTATAAATTATGCCGGCCAAAAGCAGTTAAAGTAGAGTTGAATAGCTATTAAAAAGTAGCCTTTACATAAATCATTCATTACATAAATCGAGACCTTCTTACTCTAATGTGGATTTAAAAAAAAACCGAACAAAGCAAGCAATGCGAATAAAGATATCAAAGATAATGGTCATTATATATCGGATATGCTATTTTGCAGCAATAGAGCACGTTAGTGGAGAAATAAAATTTATATGTTCCTAAACATAATCAGTAGGTATACTAAAGGTACATACATCATCAAGGAAAAGTTGTCACGTATTTCGAAAAATATTCAAGGGCAGCAACGCATCACAAAGGATTGAAAACGATTTATTTTGGACAAAGTTTGGTATCTCATAACCCAATTAGGATATTTTAAATAAATTTCACAGAAGCAAAGCAGAGGTGTTTCAATGTTAACGTGCATACGATTGGCGCCCTAGGGCAAAGTGGGAGTTCTGGTCAGACCACTCAAATTGGACACGTCGGGTATACAATTTTTTTTTAAATGTCATTTAAAATTTATTTTTAATTCAAATGTTTAGATTTTTTAAATTTAATTTGACCCTGAAAATATCCATAAAAAAATGCTTACTTACCCTCAGTAGGTTGTTTTTGTCTTTCAGTTTGGAAAAAACTCGCTTAAATTTTTTTTATTTTTGTAAACTTTAGCCGACTTTAACAAAGCTTTTTTGGGGAGGGCAATTTTTAATTATTGGTTTTCTACTTTAGTTTCAAGTTTTATTTTGATTGTGCTTTTTCTTAAAAAGTTACAAGTCTGTAAATTGAGAATATGTAAATTTTTTTGTTTTTAAGAATTTTCCTCAAAAATGTGTTAATCTTTTTTTCCTCATGTAATTTAAATTAACAGCGGTACTATCAAATTTGTTTAGCCCGTTTTAAACACAACCTAAAGCAAACGCAAATAAAAAATTTATGTCAGAAATAGTAACGATTCTGCTTCTAGTCCTATGCCCAATTTTGAAACAAAAAAATTAAAAATTATTGTTTAATTCCTAAGGGTGCAATGCACTGATTGAAAAGGCGTAGACGGTCTGTAGATTCCCCAATTGTACCCACATACACCGAAAAAGATTTGACAGCCCTGTGGTTAGTAAGGGCATGGTAGCCCCGTCTGTAAAAAAAAATAATTTTTTTGACACATTAAATTTTAATTTAATTTTACCATGTAATTAAATGCTATTTTATCTTTTTAATTTTAAAATGTGGTAATTTTTATTTTCATAATTTTTTTAAGAAATTTCATTAAAAAATAAAGCGCCTTTGTAAAACTTTATTTAGATATCTTAAGTGGTTTATAAGATAAAGAATTTTGTCAGTAAAAATTCGTTGCTAAACCACTGTCATGTCTACTGAAAATAAAGAATTTTTTCAAGGATGTTTTTTTGTGATACAAAGAAGAAGGAACTACAGCTCTTTTTCCGACTCAGGATTTATTTATTTTATTTTGTTTAATTGACATTATTTCATTCATCCTTGCACGCATAAGTAAAATATATATAACCATATTATGTCACTTCTTAATTTACTTTGAGCGGGCATAAAATGCAAAATGACAATAAACGTGATAAGCGGTGTGTCGTCCTTGAAAATAGTAAGTTGCACAATGCAATCTTTAAAAAAGAAATATAAAAAGGAGAAAAGACCTTTATGCTTTAAGGGGGTAACAAAAATAAAATTTATACAAGGATCAATAATACAGCATCAATTTTTTTTCTTTACTTTTATCGTTAGTCATGCCATATCGGAGCTAGTGTCGTTGCATTTCTTTTTATTTGCATGTAATAAAACGAGAGAAGTAAATCAAATTTATTCAGATATAAAAATGTATACATGCTTTACTATACGCAATAAAAGCAACTGCAACAAATAAAATGAAGTGCAACAAAGGATGTGGGTTTTATTGTTATTTTTTTTTATTTGTTTATTTATTTATTTTCCGTTTTTAAAAAAATGTTTTTTAAATTTTTTTGCAGTGTCAATAATTTTCTAGGTGGAATCTATACATTTTTTATCACAATAGTTTTAAATGAATTTTTCCGATCCTTTTTTCTTCCATGTTTCTAGTCGTTTAAAAAATTTATTAACTTATGTTTTTTTTAGTAAAAAAGAAAAAAAAAACAATAAAACTACGGCAAGATGCTAAGAGAGAAAAATTTAAATTGACGGTTTCAGAGAAAATGCAGTGAAATTTAATTTCTAATTATGTGCAGATGCATTTACCTTTTTATATTATTAAAACTTCCCATAAACAACAACAAAAAAAAAAAAAAAACATAAATGTATGTGTAACCACGATATTGTATTTCTTTTAAACGCCTGTTAAAAACTTCATATATCGAGAATAACTGAACGAGCTTTTAGAAACTGTGATCGTACTTATAATTAAGGCTCCAAAAAAAGAAAGAAAATAAATCTGAAAAGAGTAAAAATCTTCTGAAAAATAAACATATTAAACAAAAAACTGCTTAAATTTTTTGTAAATAAGAATTAAAAATTAAATTTTAACAAATCTTAAGTTAGTTTTTTAGTTTATACTTGGTCCTGACTCAACGACAACTCGACATTTATATACCTTTAGAGAAGAACAACAACGATTATAAACCTTTAGGGTATTTTTTTCTGTTTATGTTTTTCTATACACTTTTTGTAAATTTTGTTTTTTATTTTCTGTTGACACGAAAAAAAATAAGTGTTAACTTTTGTATGTTGATTTTACCGCAACTTGAATGTAATGTTACACAGAGACTTTATGAATACGTGTACATGTTGTATATGATTTTAGTGTGAGAGTGTATAAAATGTTTAACTCAATAAAACAAAACAGCAACAAACAAAATTTTCCTATTCAAATTTTGTATTCTGAAGCACACATACCATTTTGTTTTTACTTTTTATTACATGTAACAAAAGAAGAAGGAAAGGTAGAGAATAAAATTTTGCATATGTTGCACTGCTTTTCGTTTTTTAGTTCCAACAGTGCACAATAGTCGAACACAATAAGCCAACTTCTGCTGAGTTTTTTATATCAAAATATTTTTGTGTTGTTTCAAACTGAGATTTTGTGCAATATATTATTTTTTTAAATTTTTTTAAGTTAATATTTTTATTGGTTTTACAGCTCTGGTGCAAAGAAATTAGGATGGAAGCCTAAGAAGGGCCTTATTGATAAACTGAAGTGGTTAGTTTTTACGATGTATTTTTTACAATGTAATTCTGTGAGCTTAACTGCAATTGTATTTTATTTTTAATATTTTAATGGCCCTTTTAATTCATCCCTTTGATTTTCGTATCGCTCTACGAATGGTACGACTCAAAGTTGATTTAAGCTTTTCTTCTATTTTTTGTAAAACTACAAAAAATGCATTTTGCAAAAAAAAAAATAAAAAAAAAAATGGAAAAATTTAAAACACCAACAAAAATATACTTAATAAATGTTGTATAGTTTATTTTTGTTTTTTAGGTAAATATATCTCACGAAGGTTTAAGAGTGTTATAAATTGGTTACAATACTCGCAACAACTTTTCCCCATAGAAAGACTTAAATTAATTTTTTGCTATTAATATCTTTTTTAAATAAATCTTTTCGTTTAGAAAATAAAAATTGAAAGGCAATAGTTATAGACTTAAGTCACAGCGGAAAGCAGTATTGACGTTTCTTTTTCCTTAATGCTTGGAAATATTTTTTGTCTTTGAAAATGTTAAAAATTCATTTAGTCAGAATAAATTTCCAAATTTTTGCTTTTCACTGGATTATCATTTAATGTTTTAAAATAAAGTTTTGGGAAAAATTTCGCTTTTACACTTTAAATTATTTTTTTTTTTTTTGTATTCTGCTAGAATAGTACGAGGGCTGCTCTATATATTTCTGGCCTAATAGTAAAAATGCGAATATTAATAATCAAAAACGATTTTATTGTTTTTCAAAGTATTCTCCGGCATGATTTGTACACTTTTGCATGCGCTCAAACCAGTTGTAGCACTTTTTTCACTCCGATTGAGACACTTCTAAAACATGGTTTTTGAACACTTCAACAGCTTCTTCTGGCGACGAAAATCGTTGACAACGCATTTTTTTCTTGATGTGCGGAAACAAGAAGAAGTCATTTGGTGCCAAGTCAGGGCTGTACGGCGGATGACCCATTAATTCGACGTTTTGGTCGGTCAAAAACACGTTGGTTTGAGCCGATATGTGAGAGCTCGCATTGTCATGGTGAACAATGATTCGTCTCCTCTTGTTGGTTTTTCGAATTTCTCCGATGACTTCAGGCAAACAAATTGTAGTGTACCACTCAGAAGTGACCGTCCTACGTTACTCAAGCGGAACAGTCGCCACATGATCAGTTTTGTCGAAGAAACAGGCTACCATTTGCTTCGAAGTGCTTCTTCCACGAACAACTTTCGTTGGATTTTGCTCCTTTTTGAAGACCCACACGGTCGACTGTTGTTTCGTTTCGGGCTCATACGCATAGATCCATGATTCGTCACCTGTGACGATCTTATAAACGTCTTTTGAAGCACCGCAATCGTATTTTTGCAACATTTCTTTGCACCAATCGACACGAGCCTTTTTTTGAGCGACTTTCAAATTGTGCGGGATCCAACGAGAGCAAACCTTTTTTACGCCCAGGTGTTCATGCAGTATCGAATGTATGCTGGTGGAAGAAATGTCCAAGGATGTCGCTATCTCTCGGTATGTCGCATGTCGATCTTGCATTATGAGTTCACGCACGGCATCAATGTTCTCTGGCACAACAGCCGTTTTTGGACGACCTCCACGGAATTCGTCTTTGAGCGAGCTTCGGCCACGATTAAATTCATTATACCAATTTTTCACAGTGCTATAGGATGGTGCTTCATCGCCATACAAAGATTTAAGTTCATCAATGCCTTCTTGTCGTGATAATCCACGTCGAAAGTTGTAAAAAATTATGGCACGAAAATGCTCACGAGTTAATTCCATTTTTTTCTATATTAATTTCTTCAAGTCACTGTAAACAACACAAATAATGGTCGTACGTCAAAACGTTTTGAGTACAATTATGCTTAAAAATGAAAAACTTTCCAATGGAAATGTCAGATTGCACTTGGGAGCACTCAGTGTTGCCAGGCTAGAAATATATATAGCAGCCCTCGTATTATAATACTGCGTTTTTATTTATCCGCTGAGATCTTTTAATTGCAAAATAAAACATGTGAAATATAATTTTCCTTTCAATGTTCTTTATTTACCCAGCTTTAAACAATTAGAACTAAATATCGTGCCATAGCGTTCGTAGCTGTATTTTCAATTTGTAGGTGAATAAAAGCGTCAAGAATATTATAGTTTGAAGAGATCTGGCATACTGTTCTAGTTGTATATTTTATTAAACTAATTTAAAGTATGAAATTTATTGCGTTCTTTGCTAAATCTATTATTTTTATGAGTGAAAAGAATAGAGTATTTTAGAGCATCAACAAGTTTTTACATTATATATTTATCATTTTCTTTTAAAATAAACGCGTCTTTTCACCACTTAAATGTGTGGTGTCTTTAAAATCAGAACAGGAGGAAAAACTAGTTAACAGCAGCGGTAGTTATATTGGGAAGGTATTTGCCAGGTTATAAGCTTAAATATTAACAGAGCATTTCTTATTACGTAGCTGCGATGAATAAGTTGTTTAAAACGTAAACAAGTGGAACATAGCAGTTAAAACCTCTTAGTGTCTCGAATATCTGCAGCAGTAAATGAATGCGCCTTTCTATTAAATGTCATGGCTAAGCCAACTTATTTTAAGTTTTCGAAGAGTCTTAATTAAGGAAAGATGTGTTAATAAGGTATGTGTGGCGAAAGCCTTAGAAGATTGTGCTTAACAAGGGATCTGGTAATTCGAGTTTTACCGGAGTCACAGAATAAGTAAAAAAGAGAAAGAGAATAAGAAACCGAGGAAAAATGGCAAAAAAATTATAAACTAGTTACCACTACCATTTTTACTAATAACATATTCGGTTGGTGGGATCACTTTCTTTTTATCTCTTTTCAGGATCCCTTATTTCAGGCTCCTTATTTAATACAGTGTAATGATTATGTCTAGTTTCTCCTCTAGTGATAACTGGCCGTTAGAACATAATTATCCATTGGATTGCCAACGTATAAAGAGTTAGTTCTTTTGATTAATGTTACAAGCACCACTATTTGGTACTTATTTCCAGTCACCAGAATACGCAGATCGGTTTTCTTCTAAAAAGAACGTGATAGAAACTTTATGTCGGACTACACTCTACACTCAAATTAGTTGAATATTAATTTAATAGCATAACAAAGTGCTGTTCCAAGCTTTTAATCCAGTGTTTAGATGAGCAAATATACAGGAATTTTATGCTGTAAGATTTGATGTTGTCCCTTCACGTCAGGGATGGTTATTAAAAATATTAAAACCTCTTAAAATAAAATAATATATTTTAATGTACCTGGTGATTTAAGCGGACAGTGATATCAACTGTGCCATATAGTGAAGGAAATAAAATATTTTGTTCATTTTTTATATTTTTCTTTTATAATTTGACAAATTTTTAATAAAGAATTTACTAGGAAGGGTGCTATATTCGGCTATGCCGGGTCTTATATACTTTTCGCCATGTATGTAAACCTAGTTTAGTGAAGCAACTTTGATCAAAAAGACAAATATAGAGTGATTGAAATTTAAAAGAATTTTTTTTTTTAATTTAAGCATTAAGCTTTAAAATGATACTCATATTGGTGCTTAAAAAATATGATGCGCAATCGTAGTTTTCTATGCAAAAGTCAAAGTGGCATAATTTGGATTGGCGATCTCCTAGTTTTTTACCTGATGTTTTTATCTCATTTTTAATATTTCTATCGTTTCATATATTTGTTTTTTCAATTGCAGTTATTTCATTGTTTCAAACGATAAGAAAAAATAAGAGGCAATTATACTGTGTTGCCCGCTGCCTCAAAGGACATGGAATGATCTTTCTAGTATTGAAGAATGTTGAATGTTGTACCCCAACAATAGTGCTGCGACAGAAGACTCATAACATCACGCTCAGAATATATTTACTATATGGGGTCTGAAATAGATACTGTAGAAATTACAAACGGAAAGACAAACTTAAATATACTCTTTTTTGACCGGACTAAAAAACCATTATATTTTCTATTATTAAAGTTAATTATTTTATTAAGATTATTATTATTTAAGCAACTCAAGATTGTAACTTAATATTTGTTTTGAATTTTAGTGTAATTATGAATTTAAAATTTAAATTCTTTTTTTGTACATTTTCTTTTCATTGAATTATAAGCAGCAAAAAATTTAACGGATTTATTTAAAAAAAAACAAAGTTATTTCCTTATAAATGCATAAGATAATTATTTAAAGAACAAGTTTCTTTTATTTGTTTTGTGAATATGACCTGCAGCAAATTATTAATATTTTGCATAATAAGAAAATAAATAGTTATCTTTTCAAAATATATTTATAAGCCAAAACCAAAATCTTAGGTTTAAAATTTGAGAAATCCTAAAAGGCTCATTTAATAATTAGCTTCCTTTTATATTTAAACTGCTTATTACCACAACAACATACCAAGGCAATTGTAAAAGGAACAAGAGCTATTCTTAAAATACAATATAACTTTGGTTTTTATTGAGGTTGTACAAATCGTTGTGGAAAGAAGTTAAGCAAACTAAAATATAAGAAATGGTTTAAAAAATGTTTTCTTAGGTAAAGATCAACTTCTTTTTCTTAAATTTGAAAATTGTACGCTGAAGCAAAGAAAAGAAATGATTTCCTTTACACTAAATGCAATCGCCTTATTAATAGTTACACTAACGGAGGTGAGGACATCTTGCTAAAAAATATTTTAAATATTTAAATCATAAAGATCTATTTGGTTCTATAGAAATCGCACCTACTTTTCATTATTTAGGATTATGGTTTTCTTTTTATATTTTTATAACTAAATTATTTTATAATAAATAAGAGGCCAAATAAAATTAATGTTAAATTTTCATCTTAGTTTATTTTAATATATTTAAAAAGATTTAATAACAAATATTCACTGTTTCCTGGAGATGAAAATAAAAAACAATATTTTTATTTTTTTATTATATGAAAACTTAGGTCAGTTGTGTAATAAATAAGAAAAAATGTACTTATTGATTTAATTTCAGCGTACTGAATTTTCGATTAAATAATTTTAATTTACGGAAATCCATTATTGAAGATGAAAATCGTTTAGTGTTTTTTGTGTGTTCAAGAATTTTAAGGATTTAAAACTAAAGGGTCATCCAAAAAACGCGCCTACATGTTTCCTTGAAATAAAACACAAACTATTTGCAATTTCTTGAATCTGTTTTTTTATTAAAAGTTTGATCCATTACAATTATAAGTGGAATAGAATATCATTCAAATGTCCACCATGACTGCGTCTGCAGACATCAATCCGAATATCGAAATTTTCAATGACTTTCCGACATGTTGCTGGTGTTATTTCACGAATTGCAACTTGAATGTTGTTCTTTAGATCATTAATTGTTTGTGGCTTGTTAGCATACACTCGACTTTTCAAAAAACCCCACAAAAAAAATCTAATGGTGTTAGATCACATGACCTTGGAGGCCAACTGAAATTTGCATTTCGATAAATTACACGTTGAGGAAATTTTGATCTCAAAAGCGTAATGTTTTCTCGAGTTGTGTGACATATAGCACCGTCTTACTGAAAATAGACGTCAGACACATCAATATGATTCAACTGTGTCCATAAAAAGTCTCTTCTTCCAGCTTCGAAGAAAATGGCCCAATGATTCCATTTGCCCAAAATGCACACCAAACAGTAACTTTTTGTGGGTGTAGAGATTTTTCATCAATAACACGAGGATTTTCATCACCCCAGATACGACAATTTTGCTTATTGATGAATCCATCCAGTCTGAAATGAGCTTCGTCACTAACCAAAATTTTGCTTGAAAACAATGGATCTGTTGTTCGTTGTTCAATAATCCAACTAGCGAAATTACGACGTCGTACCTGTTCATGGTTCAAACTGTACTACCTCCTAATAAAACAAAATGGCTTATGTCATTTGAAAAGATGTCACGTGTAAAAATTATATAGTGCTGACATTCACCGCAACTGTATATGATTTTAATTCATGTTTTTCTGTCTGTATAACGAATGGTGTTTCTGCAAGAATGTAACCAGCCAGGTATCAAATTAATTCTTAAAAGCGAATAACAAATGAAAAATATTTGATTTATTAAAAAAAATCGTGCTATTTTTCATCCCGGTTACATTATTAAATCACAGATATTGATTATTGAGGGTGAAAGCACGTCTCAATGGTCATTTTCGTACCGCTCGCTTAGCTCTTCAGGAAACTTCTTACAAATACTTAAAATAAACTTAAGATTTTTGTCCAAACAATAAAGTAATTAAGTATGAAAAAATAAAATGGCAGTCGTTGCTTATACTCACACACGGAGGGTATTGTAACTTATTGTTAGTTTTTTTTTTATATTTGTTACAGTAGGCATGGTATAACTTACTTTTCGCAAATTTAAAATAGGATCCTGTTAAAATGATCCTACTATTAGGTGTCCTTTTAATTTTAATTTTTTACACTTAAATTTCGTAGTGACTTAACAATGAATGCCCTATACAAATTTATACTCTCAGCATATTCGAATTAAAAATAATAAAGCCAAATAATTGAGCTTGCAGACATAGTAATCCATCCTTTGTATAATTTTACACTTCAGCCTATAACGGTTTTAAAGATATGGCCAGACAGCCTTTCGAAAACACTCTTTAATTTCTTAATTTATTGTTTGCAAGTTATTTCTATAGCTGACATATTCTTAATTACTCTGTTTAAATTCTTTATACCTTTTACAAATTAAAATTCATATAAGTAAACGTCACGTCAATGCAGGATGGTCACTTAATGTTAAATTATATTTTTTATAATTTTGACTCGTCTGTCAATAACAGTTTAAAAAATAACAATATTTTATAAATAACATGTAGCTTTCGGTACACTCTATAATTAAATTTTTTTATAACATTTATCGTGAACATTTTAAGAATCTACCAGAAACGATTCCAGAGATAGAAGACAGTGACGAAAACAATAAATTTACGTTTTTACATTTTGTGTACGGAATTCTAAAAATATGTAATTTTTAGTAAAGAGAACAATAAAAAAACTTTGCTTTGTGTGTGGACTTTATTTAACTATTTGTGATGAATTATAATATTTTCCTTCTATACTTATGTCTAATTGGTTAGTTGAAGTGATGATACTGGGATGATATGTAAGTATAGGGCACACTGATAACGGATGTAGGGATTTATAAATTGCCGCATTACGTTGTGCTAGTACACAGGTTTTTGTGATTTCTTTAAAAATTAACAAAAATATTTGTTTAATAATTTTTCGTTTTTAATAAATTTAGAATTGAAATAATTATTTAAAATTTTCTATAAGAGTTTTAATAAAAACTGAATTTAGTCCAGTAACTGAATTTTTATTATTTTTTGCAATATTATCTTTTTTGGTAAATCGACACTTAACCTTCATACATAACTAAATAAAAAACATTGAAATGATACACTTAAGCATAATATGTTTTTTTAGTAACTTAATTTTAAACTATGGCTATTTTGCCTCAACAACAACTTTATATAAAGATAAAAGATCCCATATTTGATAAAATAATACTGGAAAAATGCATTTATTTTGTATGTTGTATGCTTTAATTGACACTTTTGTTGTATTTTTTATGCATTAAATACTTAACATTTTCCTAAAACAATTGCACTGTCCGTCTGTCTATCTATTACTTCTTCTTTTCATTCTAAAACCAATAACACTTAAAGATATAAGAAACGATTTTAAGTATCTACATATTTGGTATTGTTTATGTTTGCCATAATATTATTAACTTTGTGTTTGTTTATCTACAAAAATAACAAAAACATGATACTGAACAAAGTCAACAATAATATTTTTTCTTTTTTGTAAAAAGCAAACGTTGCATAAATAAGTAATTTAAAGTTGCAAAATTTTGAATCAGACTCAAAGTGTTTGATATTTTACCTACGAAATACAAAATCATAGTAAACAATTTGTTAGCATGTATAATCTGTCACGCAACTTTAAGACGATTCGTGATTATCTTAAGTAAAATATTAATTACACAAGACAGAAAAAAAGTTATCTAAGAAAATATTTCTTTGAATTTGATTTCAAATTTAATAATCTTTTCAATTTATTTTAGAAATGTTAATGTTAAGTTTTCTATTTCACTCTTTTTCCAATTAAATATTTAGAAATTCGTGTATTTCGTGTTACTAATTGCGCGATTATTCGGTTATTAAATATGAATTTAATTTTTTCCATGTATTTTGTAAGAAAAACCACAAATAAGAATAATTACTTTCAGTGTTTTTTTATAACATGCAGATTTTTTAAGGGTCAGAGAAAAAAATTCCGTCACACTTGTATCCTTCAAAACAAATCGAAGGAGTTGTATCCGATGCGAAAGAAGTACATGTATAAATATACTTTTAGGTTATATATTTTAGCTATACCCTTTGTCTGCCCTATCTCTGGATTCATAGTGGTTTAATACTTGAAATGTTCACAGAAATTGTATTATTATAGAAAAAAAATTAGAATAGAGAATAAAAATTAAAAAACCGTTCCACAGAGAATATTTGGTCTTTTAAACTGTTACATCTAACCACATGAAAAACACATACAGTATGTAGCATTAAAGATTTGTTCAGACTACGTGTAGAAGTCATATGAATAGTCATATTTTCCATATGTAAATCAAACTCATGATACATAATATGTTATTTTTCTTTGTGTTATAATAGTTAGTTTTTTTATTTAGGGTACGCTCTACTTGATATGAAAAAGTTTATGACAACAGATGCCTTCAGTGATGCTAACTTTCACTTATAAAATTACGGTCAAAATTATTAATAATATTTTTAAAATATTTGTGAATACGATAATACCACGAATATGTGAACCACGGCAGGAAAAATAGATAGCCTTGAACCTCTTTTTAAAATGATAAAAAAAGGATTATTAAATTTAGGATTTCGATTGCTTAATGCATTTTTGAATAGCAAATATTACAACTCAAACTCAGCGCTATAGTTTAAATTAATTGAAATCTAAATTAGGGATTTTTTATATGAAAAATCAGAATATAGAATTAATACTTAGAAATGATTTCGAGCATATGGCTACTGCGGCTGCTCATGACGAAGCGCATTTTGGGCCTCTAATTTTGGGTCACTTTTTCAAGTACTGCTGTCCGTATGTTACAAATAACATGAACAATCTTGGCCTCCAAAGCGTCAATTGTTACTTCATGTGGCCCCACAGGAAATAATCGAGAGGTGTCAAGTTACACGACCTTGGAGACCAATTGACAGGACCATTTCCCGAAATCAACTTATCACCAAATTTTGATTTCGATAGCACTACCTTGCTGAAACCACATTTCGTCCGAATCAATGTCAGTCATATTTTCAAACAAAAAACATTAATAATGGTGCGGTAACGATCTACATTGACCATAATGTGAGAAATAAGGTCCGATGATGCCAGCAACGTGTAAACCAAACCAAAAAGGTTACTTTTCTGGGTACAATGGAGTCTGTAGGGTACGTTGTGAATCGGTCTCATTCCATAGGCGGCAATTTTTCTTACTATAAAAATCATTAAGCCAAAAATGAGCCTTGTCGCTGAACACAATCTGGCGATAAAACGGGTTGGTTACTAACTGCTGTTGAGCTTAATCGGCTAAAGAATGACGCATATAATGGTCTGGTAGCTTTAATTTTAAAATTTTCAACGTAGTGGACGGACAAAGCCCCAAATCCTGCGACCGGCGACGCATTGGATACAGAAGCGATGTTCTCTTCAGAACGCACATTGCTTTAATGTGTTGGTATTATTGCATCCTCTAGAGAGTATGTGGTACGAAATCTATCCACAGTTCAACGGATGGCTTGTTCAAACGGACGATTATGGGTACCACAAAAATCACGAAGTCGTCTAAAAGTTGCTCGAATTGATGAATGGTTTTCAAAGTAAATTTGGATGATTTGATAGCATTGTTCAAGCGTTAGTCTATTTAAATAATTTTACGGAATTTAATCAAAATAATAAGAAAATATATTTCATCAATATTTAAGTTTTAGTGTTATTTTTATAATTTAAAGTTCTATCGTGCTTAAAAAGCACTCGATATTATTATTATACATAAATGATGATTAAGGCTTGTATGTTTATTGCTTTATTAGAGCAATTTACAATTTCCAATTTGGGGAGTACCTAATTTTAAGTCGCAGGATGCAATTTGTACGAACTACGCCAAGTACCTAAGAGATTGTAGTTTCGAACTTGTGTTCATTTAAATGAACACGGCCAAGTACCTAAGAGCAGAACTCTAATTTATATTATGGCAATTTTAATAAGGAAAGACAGTGTATAACCATTGATGTAAAACCAAGTCCACTGTCCCTACTAAAGCAACTACTTTTTGCTTCACGAAGACCAACTACTGCGCAACCTTTTTTCCTCCTGCCGTTCTTTTCTTTCAATTACAGTTCCTATTGTAATTATGCTGCATAGCACAACTTTACCATTTTTCGAATCTATCCCACTTCTTGCTTATTCGTCAGTAAACTTTAAAAAAGTATTTAAGAATTCTTTTCAAAAACAAAAGGTTATGTCATACGTACGTAACATATGAAAGTTTGGATATAAAAATTTAAAACCGTATTTTAAACACTGATTTTTTTATACACACGAAATTACATTTGGAAAGAAATTTTGACTTTCCATATTACATTAACGCGAATTCTAAACACACCTTGAGACAGCTCTAAGGGGGCTTGGAAAATGGTCAAGTAAATTTATCGACACTCTGAAGTCGTATTATATTTGATGGGAATCAAAACGTGTTAGCACTTTCACGAATAATAATTTTATCCAATTTTGATAGACAAAAACAAACTAAGTTTTTCTGTGAATAGCAATATGTCGGTATGTAATGAAATGTGTATTTTATATATCCAATAGCATTTAAAGCTAAAAGCATATTCTTAAGCGAAAAAAACACACAATTTACTCCCTCTATATCCGGTTATAGAATACAAACACTGCAGAATTGAAAAAAGTCAATAGCGATTAAAGAGGGGAATGCAAGAATTTAGTGTGTTTATTTGATCGTCTTCACTTAACGACAGGTATACAAATTTATATTACAAATTAAAGGGTGTTGCACTAATGACGTGATTAAAACATAGATTTTATCACTTTAAAAACTACTACAGATAAACTAAAGAAATTTTAAAATATAAAAAACAGAAAACAATAGTGCATACTAAAAGGCAATGAAAAGGGAAATTTATTCTAATTACTGTTTTGCTGGCACCACTTACTAACTGACAGATATTCCAAGTGAAATTAGAAAATAAGGCTGCTAAATAATTTTTACAAATTTAAACAGAGTACTTAGTTTAAAGTATGATTCCTCTGCAGAACAGTGTTATGTATTCAAATTTGCAACCAACATTATTTATAATTTATGGATTGAAAATTGCTAAATTTGACTGTTTTTCACTGCCAAATTATTTTAACCTTCACCGCGAAAAGTTTAAAAAGAGTATATATTAGTTTGTCATTCCATTTGTAATTTCTACGATATCCATTTCTGACCCCATAAACTATACATACTTGAGTCCTTATGCATGGCAAAGTCGATTGAGCGATGTCCGTCTATCCATCAGTGTTAATGTTGAAACCAACTTTGCCAAGGCACTGGATGAGCTAGAGAAAATTAAGATACGCCAATCGATCAGACATAGTGTCGAAAGAGTTGGTACTAAAAATCAGAAATTTAGGCCCATGTCCTTCGAGGCAGCTGGCAAAATCCCACGCCTGCCTCTATTTTTTCCATATCGTTTGGAACAATGAATTAATAAATAAGAAGAAAACATCAAGTAAAAAAATAATCGCTCGCCTATATTTTCCGAGTTATGGGCTTTTAAATTTTAATAAAAAAGTTTAATAGTAAATACAGTCGATATGGATATCATTTAAAAAGAGCTGTCTCAGAAAATATTAAAATTTTTAAAAAACGCCTAACAGTCCATCCTAAATACGGTCGTTAGGCACGACGTAATTTAGTGTCTAGTTTTTACGCTGTAATGAGTAACTTAAATAAGAGCGCCAACGTTGTGAAACGAACAGTATTGTTTACTTACCTTATTTGCTAAAAACCACAAAATTAAAATAATTAAGAGAGATAAAATCGCGAAATTGACCTTAAAGTAGCTGTAATGTTATTACTGTTGGAAATAGTTTTGTATATACCACAAAAAAAAAAAACAATAACAACACTTCTTTTGCAGCCAACTTCACTTTTTACGCGCAGTCAAAATTGGATTTTTCAATTGTCCAACGTTAGCGTCGCGTTATTTGGGTTGGTCTCATACATTTTGTATGGGCATGAGAATTTTTGACAGTTAAATAACGTCTTACGCTCGTATTTAGGGTGGACTGTAACCTTTTAAGAGCCGATGATATTTTCTTAGAATTTTTATTTTTATTTTTCTTACTCTCTGTCACTTCAATATTTGTCTTGATTGGAGTTACTTTACTTAACTAGATTTAAACTTATAGTGAAGGCTATTTGTATATAAGATTTGGCATAGCCAATTATAGCACTGTTACTTGCTTTTATTTTGTCTTGGTTGTGTACAGTAAAAGTCTTCAAAATACGCCTACTTTCTTATCTACACAAAATATATTCATGAAATTATTATTATTTATAAATGTAATTTATTTCAGCTGTGATTAGTCATAAAACATAACAAGGTTTTATTAAGTTCTTTCAGATTCTTTTTTTTCATATTTCTTTACAACAATAATGACAATGTTTTACACTTCTCTGAATACATCAAATAATTTAATTAATTATCTTTAAATTCCTTTTACATTAAACACTAAAGAAACAAAGTAAAATATTAAGAAGAACAATTATGTATAATAAATTGCCAACAATTGTCGAAGTAAAGTGCTTAAATAGCTTAATGAGTTTAAATCTTACCTTAAGGTATAAAGAAAAATTAAATAAAAACGCATCACGGTGAAAAATTAGATGAATTAGAGACAAAAGTTCCCGCGATTTATCTTAGTCATTTATGTGCTTCTATTACAAAGACCATTAGAAAACGAAAGCTTAATTAAAAAAAGAACAACAAAAGCATAAATTTAATGAGAAACACATGTTGTTTGAAGCAAAATAAGTACTAAAAAATGTAACAGACATTGAATTAAAATTTGGAAAAAATATGAGACATTAAAATAGAAAAATCCAAAAAGCATTTAAAATTATTTAAATGAGGTAAATTATGTTAAAAGAAAAAGAAAAGAACGAAAAAAATATTTTAAAAGGAAAGAGGATAACTAAAAGGAAATAAGATTTATGATTTATTTTTTTTTTAAACATTAATATTTTGAATTTTTTTAGAGAAGTCTACAAGGGCTAGTTTTTAATCCACTAATTTAATCGAATAATTTTCAGTTAAGGTTATGCCGAACAAGGACATTTTGTTGTTACTTTATTGAATGGATCTGAAATATGCATACAAATTCTTAATTTTAAAAACGTTTATAGAATTGTAGCAAATGCTCAGGAGAAACAAAAAAAAAAAAAAAAAAAACTAACAAAAACTCGAAAAATCTAACCATTTCCTGTTTTTTAAATGTCTTTTTAGCTTGACGTGTACCAGCTTCAACCTTCGCTATGTAAGTGTCATGTGGCGTAGATGGAAGATAACACTAAAGTCGTAGAACGAACAGGCTGACATGTACAAGTTTCAGGACATGAGTTATTACAATCATCGTTGTTGCCCCAGTCGGGAATAATGCCAAAGAAATAAGTGAACAGCAGAAACGGTGCTGCGTGCGTTTAATGAGAAATATGTTGAGATAAAAGAGGGAACGCCAGAATAATTATCAGGTAAATGAGAATGAACGGGTAGTGACATTATTCTGGAAGATAGCAATCCGGTTCAAAAATTATTAAATTTCTTAAATCTGTCAAAATGGCAGAAGGAAACAACACCAGCTATACTGTGCCTGGAAGACACTGAGGCTGCAGCTTGAGATGGCGCTATACATCCCCAGTAAACTGCTGGATTAATAGTTTTCGTTAAGTGGTAAGATCGCATTTAGGTCAAAGCTACCAAGGCCAGGAGCTGAGAAAAATATTGGATATGAGTGCCATATCGGACCTTCCATCAAATGCTTGTGATTACCAGAGACTCTGTCAAGAAAAGAAAAGTCGACGGACATGTCGTAAGTTTAGATAAAACCCAGCAGCAGCTGATAGTGCTATTTTCGTAAGTTGTACTTAAAGTTCATTAGCAAAACACATAATAAGTTCGTAGTATAAATATTATTAAATTATCCGGTACTTTACAAGATCACCGAGCACTCAGTGTAAAAATGAACCTTGTTACAGGTGTCTTATATTATTCCTTGCAAAGAAAAACTGCAAAACTGAGCCATCACTTTCGAAAATTATTCAGACTGTTAGCATGCCTTGTTAAAATCATCATTCCTTTTAAGCTTCTTTTACGCCTCGATTAAACTTTTAAACTTTATATTGGTAAAAAAAAAATTAAAACTTATTATAATAATTTGTCAACAGCGTTAAAACCAAAACAAGAACTAGACAGCTAATAAATTTAAGATTAACATAAAAATATAAATTTAAAATACAATAAACAAATACTAAGCGTGACCGTCAGTTAGTTTAAGTGAAAAAATATGAAAATAAAACTTAGACACTTGTCTGAAGTGGATTATCTTGGCTATAAAAAGACGGCCAAACAAAATAAAAAACAAGGAAGAAAAATTAAAAAAAAAATACAAAAGGGAAAAATATTCTTTTAAGTAGCACATTTAACAGCCATCCATCCGTGTAGTCGTCAGCTCTATTAAGACACCCACTTGTCGTCGTCCACTTACACAAATCTTAAGAAACCAAGAAAAAGGAAAGAAAATATGATTTTTAACTGAATATTTTTTTGCTTAAATAAACAACCAAAAAAAATTATTTTCAGTTTTCCTTAACGAATTTTCATTTTTATTTTAATAATTAATAAAATGAATAACAAACAGATAAAGCTTTATTATGGTTGATGTCGTGTTATTTGAGGGCCAATCTTGATGTGAAATTTATTTACTGTCACGGATGTTGACTGTCCAAAGTACTTAAGGGAGTTTTTTTTTTCTTTGAAAAAATATCCAAGAGACAGGGTGATTTTTGCAGATTCATAAACGACTCCTGTGAGTTAACGGAATGATTTTCGTTTATTGTTTTTGTTAAAAAAGAACTCAATATGAAAGGATTTGTTGTTGATGTTTGTTCTTGTAATTTTCTTAGTTTAATTAGGGTTTCTATTCAAGAAAATTTTCTATGATTTCTTTATCAATATTTGATCTATTTCTTTATTCAAAATGTCGTTTTTTTTGGTAATGAGAAAAAATCGCACACCAAGCCCATGGGATCAAATATGGTTAACATACTCTTCACTTTAATTCTTTAAATTAATAGATCTAGAACAATGACATAAAATAATTTCATTGTTGCATGTTTGAAAAGTTTCTCAAAACATGAACAGAGAAATCAAAACGTCTAAGTTCAAGAGTCAAAAGTTTTTAAGCTTTAGGACACGAACATAAAACGAGCATTATGCATGTTCCAAAGAATTTATACGAAGAAAAATTAACTGTGTGTTTATAAGTGATGGCAAAAAAATAATTCTCGCCATTAACACTGATGACAACTTGTTATAATTAATTTAAAGGAACGAAATAAAGATCGAAATTTTAGAGAAGTTTTGAAAAAAAAAATCATAAGAAAACTACAATATATTTAGAAATATTAATATTATCACTATTAATTAGGAACATAAAAGTGTTTCGCCTGTACTTTATCATGCATCATAATTTAAATTTTTCAAGAATTATTTAAAACGTTGCTATTTAATATCCAACCGGCAACATTAAATAATAATACATTTATGAGTTTTTGCTCTCATTCACAGTCAGTGTTTTACAATGCACGAACCGAAGTTTTTATTAGCTTTCAAGAAGCGAGGATGTATATGATCAATGTAGAAACCTGACTGAAAAGGATTAATAAGTAATGTCATGTAGAAACTGTATCCTTTATATCTTCATGACATACATAGTTCTTAGCATAGCAAAATCGATTGACTGATCTCCGCCTGTCTGTCCGTGTTTGGGTTAAAACTTTGTTATAGAAAATTTAAATAGCCAATCGATCAGACATAGTTTCGAAAATTTTTCTGTTGCAACTCAGCAAGATTGGTTCATGTCCTCCAAGGAAGCAGGCCAAACACCACACTTACCTCTAATTTTCTATATCATTTACTACAATGAAGTAACTCCAATCGAAAAAAAAATCGATTTCTTATCGAAAGTCGATAAGAAATTGAACAACCAAAAAGTGAAAAAATTGGCATTCGCCCATATTTTCCGAGTTTTGCATTATACATTTCAAAATATCCATGTGGGTATCATTTAAAAGCTTTTGAAGAGATTTTTAATAAAATAATAACTTCGTGTTTTTTTTTTATCCCGATTAAATTAATAAATCACCGATATTGATGATTGATTATCTTTAGTTTATTTAAAATATTTGTAAGAAGTTTCCTGAAGAGCTAAGTGAGCGGTAGCGAAATGACCATCGCGATGTGCTTTCACCCTCAATAATCAATATCGGTGATTTATTAATTTAATCGGGATAAAAAGCAGCAAGATTTTTTTTAAATTAATTAATTTAATTTGATGTTGCCGTGGTTTAATTTAACTTTTCAGAACAACAAACAAAAACAACAACGGAATTTATTTTTTTTATTTTTAATTCTTTGTCACCTCGATATTTTTTTTTTTTTTTTTTGGATCACTTGAGTAAGATAGACTTACATACATGGTGAAGGGTGTGTAGATTCGGCATAGCCGAATATAACACTCTTACTTGTTTTTATTTATTTTTTGATAAGCCTTGATCCTGAAAAACGTTTGAGGCTGGTCTTCAATGAATAATAATAAATGAAAGCTTTACTTAAAAATATGAATTGGCAAATATTGGAGGCCAATAGATAAAAGTGCAAAAAAATGTAGATGTATTTATTTTTGCATTTTTGACTTGTTAATTATTTAACAACTCGCGTTCCGCTAGTGATTTTGGTAATAGAATAGAATAAATTAAATAAATATGAGATAATAATATTAAAATAAATTTCAAACTATTTACATATTCATAATTAAATTGTTCGACTTACAATTTCTGATTTTTGTATAATCTTTAAACAGTTTTGTCGTTATTAAGTTTATTTATTTAAGTTAATATATTAACTTTTTAGGAGAATACTACTACATTACATTGTTTTATTTTAAATGTAATTGGAATTTATATTTCCAGTATGCGTTACTTACTTCCTTTAAACGATAACAAAAAACATAAACCTTAATATTATTCAAAATCGTTATTGTAGCTATTACACTCGCAGCTACCATTTTTGCTAAAGTAGAAGTAGTACTTGGTCTCTAGATTTTCAGCATTAATAATAGAATTAGCATAATATTTAAAATATCATGCCGGTAATGTTGCTTATTTGCATTAATTAAAACTGAATGTGCTAAAGGAAAACAACAACAAAATTATCATAATATTAAAAGATGAAACAAATCTCAAATTACAAAAACAGTCACTGAAAACAAAATATTTGTAAAAGCATAGAAAATTATTTTTAAGATCTGGTTTTTAAATAATACAAAAATTATGTATTTGTGGCCTTTAATGAAGGCTGGTACAAAGCAAAAAAAAATGTATAAGGCGAGTTGCAGAGAGAACAACTAAGAAATGCTTTGGGTTGTGTGTGAACTTCGTCTAACTAAAATAATATTGATTATATGATGTTTACAATGTACCTAAGATAGAAAGATGTGAGGAATGCTGATAAAGAATGTAGCGAAACAGAAAATGAAGCATTACATTCTATTGGTGTAAAATTTTTTAAAAAAACTTATTCTTTTTAAATTTTTTTAGAAAAATAAATTTTAGTTAATTAAAAAAATTATACTGCCAAAAGATATTTTAAACGTTATCCATTCCTGAAATTGTTTTGGGCCTTATATGCATTTTTATAAAATAAATTTACTCCAACCTGAAGGTTTGGTTCCTACAAAAAATACTTCTAAAATCCTAATATTTTAAGTAAAAAATTCAAAATTTTTTCTACACTTACAAAATGTAGCGAATTTCAAAAATCTAAATTTTTATACAAATTTTTGTGCAATATAAACCCTCTTGTTGGACAAAAAATAAATATGGATTTTTTTTTTAAATTGTTTTAGTTTAATTATGTATGAATTTTGATTTATTATTTTGAGATTAATTATTTTGTGTAATAACAAATGGTTGGTGTTAGAAAAAATACTTTGTAGGATTATTCTCCTTTTAAGTTAAATATAAAACTTTTATCCAGGGAAATTTCGATTTTTATTAACGGAGAGAACAACATAAAAGCTTAAAGTTGTGTATAGACTTTGTTTGAACGAATATTGAATTGATTGATTAAGTGTAATTTAAGATAAATAAATTTCAAATTAATTAAAACGTAATTTATCTCATGTAAGATGTAAAAAATGTTGT
Organism: Cistogaster globosa; assembly: GCA_937654795.1. Lineage (NCBI taxonomy): Eukaryota > Metazoa > Arthropoda > Insecta > Diptera > Tachinidae > Cistogaster > Cistogaster globosa. The sequence continues at coordinate 44,699,200 of OW569403.1, read as the reverse complement.
TGCCGAAAGCAGCAATACAAAAAATGTTCCATTAAATAATATAAAAAATTTTTAAATAATTCTCTTTAATAAACTTAAAAATAAAATATACTTGAATCTAAGCCGCATTAAAATTAAGATTATTAATTTATTATTATTCTAAAAAATACTGCGACTAATAAATAATTTCAAAAATTAAAATAAAATCTAAAGATATTTCAAAATGTATTTGTTTTCACATTTCTAATTTGTTTCATGTTTATTTGAAGCCGAAATTGCCAAAATTCATCAAGTAAACAAAAAGCAAATATAAACCACCAGGATAATTGACTGAATGTTGATTGAAATTGTAGTCATACATGTGTTGCGTAAATACGAACTGACATATTCTGCGTGTAAAAACATGTTTGAAAAACAAGACTTTTATTAGAAAAACATTAGGCAAGAAAAAACAGGAAATGTAATAGTATCACCGTGATACAAACATATGTAAAGGCAAGGTATGTTGCTTTGTAATTAACAAAGTTTTAGGATTAAAAGAAAAACTATTACACGAACTAAATTTGCATTTGTTCCAGTCATTATGAGTAGTAATTTTCCTCATTAATAATCAAAAGCTTGTCAAATTTCATACAAACATAATTTTCTAAAATGTCATTTCTGCTTTTCATTGTTCTAGAGTTTTGTTGAATAAACGGTGAGACGAAACTTTTCAGGCGACAGTAGAACCCATTAGTGTGTATATTTTAAATAATTAATATTGTAGAGCTTATTTTTTTAAATTAAATTAAGTCAAGAAAGTCACATAATGAACAGAGCAGAAAAGGATTTTTAGCCGCCTTTTAAAAATAAGAGATAATTAATTCGACTGAATGTTGCTTTTTCTTATATTTTTGACTCCATAACTCAGGCATTTCTTGATCGACTTTAAAATTTTTTTTTTTTAAAAGTGATGCTTACAGTTTGGTCCAGTTTTTAAAACAGTTCTTTATCTTAAAAATTAAAGGGTGGCCCTTTACAACATACATGTTATTGTCATTACGAACCGTAAAGGTCACTACTTAAAAGTCAAAAAACTGCATGTAACTATAGCTCCCAATGGCAAAAAGTAATACAGAAAATAATCTTAAAATTAGGGGGTAACCCCCGACTTAATCTTTTTAACCGTTATAGATAAACGCTTACAAATTAGACAGAATGTCGACTGCTATGACCGATATAGTAACAGTTATTAAAATTCAAAATTATAAATTAAAGAGTACCCCAATAGTTCATTTAATTTGATGAATATGGCCATACTTTTGAACACTTGAAAACAGACGGTTGAACATGTTTTGGTAACTCCGCTATAACAACAAGTATAAAAAGTGGATTTTGAAATTAAGGGGTTAAATTAATTTGATGTATGTGGCGGAACTTTTTAACCGTTACAGACAGAACGCTGATAATTAATAATGACCTGTATTGCTAAGCTCAACAACCAGTTTATAATTTGAATTTAGAAATTAAAAGGTGTTCCCAAAATTAACTTTATTTTATTTATATGGCCGTATATTTTGAATCGTTACGTACAAACACTTAAAAATTACACAAAATGTCCACACTTTGTTTGGTATACTAAGAGGTATAAATATTTACAATTATAATCTAAGGGGTGCTCCAATAGTTGATGTAATCTGATGTGTACGGCCAAACTTTTTAACCGTTATAGACGGCTAAAATTTACAAGAACCTGATTGCTGAGTCTTTTATAACAGCAAGTATATAATTTAATCTTATAATTTAAAGGGTGCCCCTATAAGTACTGTAATTTAGTGTATATTACCAAACTGTTGAACAGTTGAACAAGTATAAGGTTTGGAGATGAAATATGAGAATGCCTCAATAGTTAATGTAAATTGATGCCATTCTATCGAACCGTCATAGACAGACAGATATCGGTTTATAGCGTTTTCTTATCCAGTGATCTTCAATTTAAAAGAGTCTTAAAAATCAAACAAGATTATTATTTAACTCTTTTCATTAAATTGGTTGGTAAGATTAAAACGTCTTATTAAAAACTACACTCTGTTGATTTAGTATTTCGTCTTGTTATTAAGACTTTTCAATACTGAAAGCTAATGTGGTAAAACAGAATAGCAGAACAGAACAGCGGGTTACTTGATTAATAGAGACGTCTGGATGTTTACTTAATGGACGAGTTATGAATTCAAGTTCAGAAGCATCTTGTGTGAAAGAAAAATAAAATTTTTGGTTGAGTATATGTTGAGTATGAGTTTTTCAACACAAGAATAAATGGAAAACAGCTATTCAGACCTCTTGGGGAAAACGAAAATAATTATTTTATGACTGAGTTTGGGAAGATGCCCAGCAGCAGATGAGATCTTTAAGACTTCTGTATAGTAAAGCTGGGAAATTGTGATACAAGCCTTGAAGTGACGATATAAAAAAATCGAAGCTTTGAGTATTGTCAGAGTCACAAAATATTTTAATTTAGAACGCTTCATAAAGTTGTTAAAAGCAAGATATCAAGCGATCGGAAGCCAAAGAGTAAAAAATGAAAGACAGGAATAAAGAATTTAAAATGAAAATAACGCGGTCTTTTTTCTCATCATGGGAAAGGAAAAAGACGAACCAATGTTATATTTTTAAAAACATACATCAAAGGAGATAGCCTTTTCTAAAAAAGAACCTATATTTCAGTGTATAGTAAACCGTACCTATAGCAGAAAGGAACAGTTATATACTCTCTTTGTTTTCTTGTTTTTTTTTTTAAGTCAAAATATAAGTTTAATTTTATGTTCATTTTATCATACACCCTTGCTTGCTTTTCAAAAAATCTTTACGCTAATGAAATTATTCTTATCAATAAATAAAATGTAAAAATTTTATGGAAGTGAATAGATCTTAAAGTTATAAGTATTTATCGGGAAATTATACCTGTTGTATCGCCGGTTGCGAAATTAGACAAAACTACAGTATAGTGTTTAGACAAATGAAAGACGAAATTACAGAAGATATATCAAATCCCAAAAAAAAGAAAGAAGTTCTTAGAATTGCACCGAACTCAACCAACCAACTAACAAACCAACTGAACAATACTTACAACCTTTACAAGCTGTTAAAACTAGCAGTTGCACAAAATAAAAAAAAGTCTCCTTTGAATGAAACACGGACGCAAGACTGATTGCATTTTACAAGGGAGTACATGCTATGGAGTGTACAAAACAGGGGAAGCGGTTTCTAATGATGAGAGAAAGTACAACGTGTATGCACCAAATGAGTATAAATAATATATCCATGATTTAAGAAAAAAAAAGAAGAGTTGCGTATTAGCCATTACCACATCAGAGATAGCAGTGGCGTTTTGTAGCGTACAATATTGTTATATATTTCGAAGCGGTAGGATTACATAGGAATAATTAAGCTTTTACATATTTAAAATAAAATTTTTGAATCGATTTTATGGATTCTTAAATAGAATAATAGTCCTTTAAAAAAACAGCAGAGCTAAAAAACAATTTATTTTAGGTCAAACCATTCGCCCTCTAAGTTGGCCGCCTTATTCTCTGCATTGCGTATACAACATTTGTTTTAATTATTAAAGGAATAAATATCTTTTAATAGTTGTAGAGTAATAATATTTCCCCATGTGAATATACACTTTAGTGATACTCAGCTCTTATATTTGATCCATTTTCTCTAATAAGGCTACTAAAAGGCTCACAAAAACTAAGTGTTTAAAAGCCATTTGAGAATTTTTATAAATTGGTGTTCTAAAAACGAGTGAATGAAAATTATAGTGCATACAATATTTTTTTGCTTTCTTCTTTGTCATGCTTTCTAAATATCGACAAAAGTACTTTTAAAAAGTTAGCGCATATTTTGGATTTATTTTTACTGCACAAAAAAAAAAAAAAAAACAATTATGCAAATATATGGAAAATATTTACAAATAAAGTAAGAAATAAAAAGATTGAGTTTGTTGCAAACTGAGTATAAAAAAGTATGATATGAAAAATTTTGAAATTGTCCATTTAGTTACATAAAAAATTCCTTTTCAAGTTCTCATTTTAATAGGCAGAATAAAATGTTTAAGCTTGAAATAAATGCTAAAACTTGATTGTTTTTGTAATTTAAGCTATTATGGTAAATCACTCATTTCTTTTTCAACATCATCACTAAAGAAGTTTGGATCACACACTCACAAAGTTTTCTTACCTCTTGAGTCTAATTCAGTTGTTTTAATTTAAGTAAGTAAAGTTTTTTTTTACAACTATGAGTTAAAAAAGTCAACAATTTTATTCAGTAAAAAAATTTTTTAAATCTACAAATAAAATAATCTTTAACTTAAATCTGTGGTATTTATCTATAGATATAAAAATACGGTTATTTCTGTGCATGATATATTTTTTGAAAATTTTAAAAAGTCGATACAAAACACCGATTTTTGAAAATTTTTTTATGCCTGTTTGAAATTTCTGTCTGTTTGTGATCGCTTTAACTTAAACCGCTGGTTGAATTTAAATAGATTTAGAATCCAGGTTCAAATAAAAAATAGTTCCTCTCCTAAAAATTTTTCATTTCGTAGAGAAAAGTGAGATACAAATGTAAAGCAGCCAATTTCACCGGTATAATGATACCAAAACAGTTGTCAGCGTATTTTATTTTTGTAAATTTACAATTTTTAACACTGTCTATAGAACTCTGAAATAAGTATTTAAAAACATATTAACGTAAGTTTGAATTTTAAAAAAATTAGATATGACACACAGACGAAGTCGTGGATACTGCTACTTGTGAAAAAAAAATTAACACGGCATCAGTACATTGTAGCGGTTGAGTTAGCTGAAATTTTTTAATTCAAATCTTTGTTCAAAATTTATATCAGTGATATTTGTTAGATGTACAACTGTTGGGCAGGACAACGGGAGGAGATTGACGGATCTTTTGCCACCGTATTAAAAACAGCAGCAATATTTTCCTCAGAAGAAACAGAGCATAATTATATCCATTAGGGTCACATTAATCAATTATGCTGACAAAAACAATAACAAAGTTCGCGAAATTCATTTTTAATTTGAACACCTATGTTCGTAGAAACTTCAACCATTCTAATGCGCTCTTAATTGTGTACCCCTCAATGGTTGAATTTGTCAAACACTGACACCACAAAAAAAAAAAAAAAAATTCAAATTAGGTTAGCCAAAAGCTTGACGTTAATTAGTGACTCAAAATTAACGTTGTACATTATGGGTGAACCAACCGTTATTTCTTTCTGGAAAAAACAGCCACATCAATAGGGGTCAAGTACAAAAAATAAAAGAACATTTTGAAAAGCAGTATTAATAAACTAATTTGCTTTTTCTTTTACTTAGCTCCGGTAATTAAATTTAAATAAAAATAGTTATTACACCGCTTATATCGACTGCAACGGCTGATTTGCTACATGGAAATGATGAAGTGCTGGACCCGTTTAGATTAAATTTTCATATTGAAAAAAAAAACAATCATAAGTTGCAGCAAATAGCAATCTAAATAGCACTTCGTATACTTTTTATTGTTATTGCTGTCCTGAGCCTTCAATACTGTAGTGGAGAATGAATGATTTCAACTTGCAGTTGAGTTTTTTTTTTAATATATTTTCTTTTCCATGCATTTTAGAGAAAAAACATATGTATCAAAAATAATTGTTGCGAAAATTTCCGACAGTTTATGTCATCATCCTTATTTCCTAAAATTAAGAAATTTGTCTATGAGCGGCGTCAACCATTATACATCTAAAAAAACAAATAAATACTTTTGGTAGGATTAAAATCGCTAGTGATGCATGATATGTGATGAAAAATAAAAATATGAAAAATAAATCGCTGCAGCTTGGCTTGGGGAAGCGATGGTACATCTTTTCAAGTACAACTGCAATCGTCAAAGTCTTGAAAAGATTAATGCACAATATTTGCATGTAGATATTGTATCAAACATCCCTATTTTAAAGGCAGAAGCAAAAATTTCTACAGAGGCTTTTCGCTCTTGGGTGTACAAGACAAAACATCATTCTTTATCAGACAATTCTTTTTTTAAATGTCGTATTAGATATATCAGAAGCTTTGCGGATTTTCTTGGATGATATAATACTAACAAATAAACGAGCTTCGCTTGTGCTCTTGCACATTGTATTTTTTCTGCAGCAAGGCAAAAATCTTTTATATATTCGGCTTAGGTTAAAGTAGCAGTGTTTTATTTTAAAATATAGATCTCGACGACTAATAATTGGTTGATTGATAATTCTATCGCCAATGATGCATTATAAACTTTCATCTTTGATATTCGAATCAGTACTAAAGACAATAAAAGTAAAAGTCCTGGGATGTCAACAACAATAAAGCTACGGAGATCAAACTAAATTTGGAAATTGTGAGTTAGATGTAGATTAGGACCACTGGAGATACCACAATAAAAAATGCGCAGGCTTTTTGAGCACATCGTGTCAATTTTCAAAATTCCCCGAAAAGTTTCTAAATAAAAATACCCAATGATGGGGCTATTAATAAATTTAGAAAAGAATTTTTATATCTAATTTTATTCATAGACACCATCAGGGATGAGGCAGAACAAAATTTCCATCTAAAGTAGATAAAGTTCGCGAAGCAATTTTTCAAAAAACGAAATACGGAAAAGTTTTTCGAAATAAAACTCACAAAAATTTAAAAGGTGTTGGTTTAGTATTTTTAATTACGATCGGAAGGTGTCTTATTGCTGTCTCTATATTAATTTGTTTTAGTAGAATTAATTATTTACTAAATATTTACAATTTTGTAATTTGGGAATAATTTTAAAGTTCCTACTTTGAAGAGAAAAAATTTTATTTTTTTTTTGTAAGAGACACAAAATTAATCGCATTATCTAATTAAAAATTAAGCTATTATGAATGATAAATATTTCTTAAATCTGTCCATTATTTTTTTAAAGTTGAAATAAATTTATTCTATCTCACCATACTATTGTAAATTCCCTTTTACATTTAATATTTACGACAGCACGTTGTACACATTTCAATGACTATTCATGAACTTGTCAACAAAATTGTTTCCAGTCAAATACTCATCAAAAATGTTATTTCTGCCTTGTATGAAGAAAAAAACTTTGCAGCATTGCCAAATGGAAAGTGTAATAAAATTATTACTATTATGATTAAACTAAAGAGCAATGATTTTAAAGAAAAGTTGCTCTTTTTTAGAAATCTCTTAAATACAGTTTCTAACTTAACTTAATATGTGGATTTTGTTTTACTTATGAAATGTTCCGTTTAAACAAAATTTTGTACTTTATTTGCCACTACTAACACAGATTTTGATACATGACCTAACTTATTTACAAAGTCGTAGGGTTGCATCAATTAGGAATATTAATTAAATTTGTTTTTAACTTCAAAAGGTTAAAGAATGTAGAACTTATCACTATTGTAAGATTTTTATTTTAAAAGGGTTTTTTATGCAGCCTTTTTTATTTGATTTTGTGAAAATATTATGCGTGTGCTTGTATTACTTAAGGAATATATAACAGTTTAGACTTTAGCGGTGCGGGAGCGCTGTCAAGCCAGCAAAAAAAATTTTTTTCACACCACACTCAAGAAACCAACATTTTCTTATATCGACATTGGATTTTTTTAACATATATGGTATGTGCCTTAAACAAGACGAGACTAATAACTGTCTACTTCTTTTAGAATCTCTTGTTTTGTTAGGATTGCTGGCACAAATTATAAATAAAATATTATTACAAAAATAAATTTTGACAACCCTTAATATCTCTGTAACAAAAAAGCTAATATTGTTTTGTCCTTTTATATGTTTGATAAAAAAGCGCAGTAAGTTGTTACCTGATTATGTTATTAAATCCACCAGTAACAAAGTGTAATGTGAGTGAATGGGACAAAAGGAAAAGTTATCTCAAACATATTGAGATGCCGCGTAGGTATAAGTGTCTGCTGGCTTCTTATACGCAACATCATTACTTGAGTTCAAATCCTAACAGCAAATTGAGTAAAAGGACAATTGCAGTTTGAACCTTATGGATCGCGATCAGAGCAGGGAAGCAATTATTGTGCAGCTGCAGTAGGCATCTGTATGTTAAAAGACAGCCCGTGAGCCACGCTTGACGAGTTGGTAAATGTGAAGTCTGTTAAATAGAAGAGTAGGTGAAACTGTTGAGACAGCTGCATTTGTAAAGCAATTAAATGTGGAACAAACCTTGACAGAGCATTAGTTAGTGAGAAAAATAAAAACGCTACAACGGATTGGTAAAATAATTGGTAAAATAAAATTTGATGAGTTTAATTCTCACAGGATCCATAGTGGAGCTGATAAAAATTGTATATTTACTAAGCGATATATCTAGTAGTATGAGTCCCTCTCTAGAGTATTTAATTGTGAATTGTTACGTGAGTTCGTAAAAGCATTTTTTAAAGAACTACTAAGAGTTGCATACATAGTGAAAAATAAATGGTAAACAGAATAAAAACGAAAGCTCCGCAGAAGAGTCAATCAATCAAAAAAGTCTAGGTAAAATTTAAAGAAGTGGCAAAATATCAATTGAAGCTTTTTTATTGAATAGACAGAAAATATTGAATTTTTTTTTTTATTAATTTTTTTTTAATTTAATTTTTTTTTAAGAGTTGAATCTTAATTTTCGGTTTGAATTCTTGCTTTCTTTACAATTTTCTTTCTCAATCAGTTCCGCTATTGTTGTATTTGTTTTCTTGACGTTATTAAAAAAAATAATTACAGAAAAAACCATGAAATTAAAGGAATAATATTTGATGCGTTTTTTCATTTTAAAACGTTAAGATAAATAATATTTAAGATATAATAATATAATAAATAATAGCAGTCTGTAGATAATATTATTGCAGTAGAAGTTTTCACACTAAGGTTTGAATTAAATGTATAAATGACTTAATAAGAAATTATTTATTTTTTTGCAATTAAATATGTAATTAAGATACCAAGGTAGATAGATGCAAAGAATGCTTATGAAGAATATACCGGTCCAGAAAATGCAGTGTTACATTTCGCTGGTGCTTACTTTTTCTTGTTTTCTTGTTATCTTTGTTAGATAACTTTTTTTTCTAAAAAAGTTTTTAGAATTTAAAAAAATGAACTTAAGCAAAAATAAATTTTAATTTATTAATATCCACAGTTCAACCCGTAATTTTATAAAAATTAGATAATTTAAATTATAAATACATTTTAGAAAATTATTGCAATTTTTTTTCTGCAAAGCTTCAAATATTATTTAAATATTAAAATTAACAAGTTTCTTTAAAGATTATTTTTTGACTCTATCCTAGTGGATAAAAAGTGTGTATGAATGTTTGAATAATTTTCCCTAAAAACTGTTGCTTAAAATTTTCAAAGCAAAACGAACAAATCTGAGTTTAATATACAACGAAAGAGAAATTTTACTAAAACTAAGAGTATAATTTTAAGAGAATTTACAAAGTGGATGTTGTTTGTTTTAAACGTGCATGCAGTTGTTTATTTTGGTTTTATTTTTTCTTAACAGCAAAATATTGCTCATACGCATTTTGGGATAAATGGAGATTTTGATGATTTTGTTGCTTGTTCTTGTTTTTCTTGCTTCTTCTTAACATATCATTTTGATGGTTCACTGGTTGTAGGGATTTTTATACAAGAAAATTTCGAGTTTTAGTTATGTTGTGAATTCCAAACGTAAAAGAACGTGTGTTCAACGCGTACGCGAATAATAAAAATAAGTAAAAGTAAATAAATTAATAAAAATATGTATTTACATATGAATTAAATAGTTAAAAAACCTAAAATAAGAGAAAATGACAAATATTATTAATGGTAATTAAAAGATAGCTGGTATAAAAGAAATTTGTTAAAAGTGTTGGGTTTGGTTTTGGCAAAAAAAGTCCTTGTTAGCAAATAATGTAAAATATATCGCTATAATACTAATTTGTGAGCGTTCAAGAAAATTCCTATATTTCTGGCCTTACTGTAAATGTTATTACTGTTGTTAAAATGTTTGTTTGTCTCCAATTCTTCTAAGAAATAATTCGGCTTGTTTGTAATACATGAACCTCTTTTGAATTTTTTATGATAAACATTTCACATATTATGCAAAACGGAAATATTCAAAAACATTAAAAGGTTTTAATTTAATCAAAAAATTAATTATGCTTTTTAGTGTGTAATTATTCAAATTAATTAATTAATCAAATTAATTTTTCTTATTTATTTTTTATACTTGTTTTAGAAACAACTATGAAATATTCTTAGATTTGTTAAAAATCTCAAAATATTTAAAAAAAGAAAAACGGCTAGAAAGGCCAATCAACATAAATAAGTTTTGTGTATATAAATCATTTAACA